>JARQOD010000001.1:406904145-407055004 GCA_033576555.1 Oophaga sylvatica
TATCACTTGTTTTGTGGATAGTAAATGGAGTAATTAAAGAGTATATACCTATGGCTTGTAGGCATTGGTGGACAGAAGTCCTGTAAGCCATTTGCTGTTATTGATATTGGGAACTGTAATTGGTCTTGAAATTTTATTAATTACTAATTATAAAAATGGATGCCATATATATGTAAAAAATAGACATACAGATAGCATGCGGGTGGCAATGTAGATGAAAAGTCATTTGTTTTCCCTGAATGAAAATTGGACGTTTTTTTATACATTCCTTTGAACTTAGCCTGATGCTGCCCAAACCAATGCCAACATGAAAATTTGACATTGTGTTACTCACCTGTTTTTGTTCCAGCGCCAGGCTGGGTGTCCTCCTTCTTTTGACAGCTCTCTGTCTCTCAGCAAACCGACATCCACACTTTGACGTTACTCTCTCAGGCCTTAAAAGCTGGTTCAGGCAGCGGAACATCACCTGAGTATTCAAGTATTGCTGTCCACAGCACTATGTTGGACTGCTATTTAGTCTTGAATCTAGGGTCGGGAAAAAAGATTTGCAGAACCCTGTTCCAATGATGAGAATTTACCAATGTGGCAGCTGGACTAAGAGTTCTGCAAATTTGTAGATTGATTGAGTTGGGAAAGCTTGAATAGACCACAGCATAGGGCTGTTGCAGCTAAAAGCCACCGCGTGACGTAGCCTAATGCTGATTAAAACTATACTACTTCACAAGGCCTGCTCTGCTCCAAAACCTCCTGTGCAGCTTAACTCTGAAACACCGATTCCACATTGCTTAAAGCCCGCCATACACATTAAATGGCTGTGTTCTCCATGAAAGAACTGTTGCCACACATGTCAAAAATCAAACATTTTGGATAGATATTTCCCCGAAAATAAACTGTCCGGTCTTCTACACACATTAGACCATTGGCCAAACCTGTCAAAATTGTCGGCTTATTACTCTAATGTGTATACATTGTTCTAACTGGATCACCCTACTGCACCAACGGTATGTGTTTTGTGCTGCATAACAACTGCTCATCTGAACCAAGAGCTTCAACAAGTCAGACATAACACAGTATTCTTTATTACGGAAAGCTATATTTTACTTTGAAAATGCAGCAGTTTCACAGAAAATATAGTTTTGAAAGAAGAGACAAATTGTTTCCAAGGCACCAGAGAGATAATTTCATTCCTTTATTTATCCAAAATGAATCGTAAAAGCAAAATAGTTTTGGGTAACAAGCAGCCTTTTTCAAGCATAAGCAAAATATCAGATAAAGCTTATGCTTGAAAAAACTTTATGCACCATTGTGCTTAAGCTTGAAAAAGGCTGCTTGCTTTTATGATGCATTTTGGACAAATAAAGGAATTAAATTATCTCTCTGGTGCCTTGGAAACAATTTGTCTCTGGATTTGCTGGTAACATGGTTGGAAGTTGCCCCAAGGAAGTGTGGAGACTGTGGAGTGGTGCAAAGGGAATTACCATTACGGACATTATATGTCACGGTGTGTCAGATGTTACAGACGTCGCTCTGCATTTGGCTGCAGAAGGTCTCAGTGTTTGGTATAACAGACGCCTTGTTAATCCTTCTGACTTTTAGACCCAGTGGCAACCTCCCTCTGGCTCTAATTGACACACCTGGACCTGGATGTTTATAGACTCTCAGTCTGCTTCAGGGAGTCGCCGGTGATATTCACATTTTCCTTGTGAGGCCTTGGTGCAATAGCAGTCAGCTAACTTCCTCTCTGGGGGCTGTTAAAGGACATTTGTTGTTACCTCTCTGTAGTCTGCTCAAGATAAGTTGCTTCCTCACTTGTTTGTCTCCCTTCTTCTCTTTAGTTTACAGTGGGGTTGACCAGTGCCCATCCCACCCCTTCCCTATTCAGGGCCTAGCTCTAGGGATATACAGAGCTTAGGTTCCTGCTCGGCGATTGGTGTGGAACCAATATAGGGACGGTGGGGGAGGCTGGGTGCTATTAGATCAGCCTATGGGTCTCCACGCCCCCTTTCCCTAGCATTTTGGCTTCCTACCCCTTTTCCCCTTGTGTTGCACTTAGTCTTCCCACACTGTGAATAACATTATAGTTTTGAAAACAAGTTGCGAATAGGGAGAAGTGTCTGCTGGATGACTTACCTCTGGCTCTTCCCCACCTGGCTTGGCTGACGGTCTATCAGTATTTGAACTCACAACTTACAGTGTTCACGAGTAATTTGGGACTTATGACCAAACAGCCACCAGTTTGGGATTTTTGGTGACGGTGATAGTCTGATCACCTGTTTGCAACATTGCAATCTTTGTGCTCTAGCCTAAAAGGATTGTGTCATGAAGACATTACTTGCCATTTTCCTTATTAGAGCATATGAGTGTTATCCAGGAGGGCTGCATACTTGCTGTAACTCCCACGTGCCAGAACAGAAAACTGCTTTGTAGAAGCCAAATTCTCAAGACTGATATTTAGGATCCGAGTATAGAGCCCAATTTCTGAACCAACCGCAGATTTCCTGACCCAAAACTCAACAGTCCCATGAGTATGTTGTGACGGAAATCACCAGTCCCAGGTATCCCTGGCTCCGCTCCCTTCTCCTGTGTCTGCTACCCACTGTTGTGCTCCACATACGTTTTTGCAGGTTGCCCGGTGTGGATCAATAATATCATCTCCCTAGACCTATTTAAGACCCATTTGCAGACACCTACAGTACAGACCAAAAGTTTGGACACACCTTCTCATTCAACGATTTTTCTGTATTTTCATGACTATGAAAATTGTAGAATCACATGAAGGCATCAAAACTATGAATTAACACATGTGGAATTATACATTACACTTTACAAAAAAAGTGTGAACAACTGAAAATATGTCTTATATTCTCCAGGCATTTCTGACACGACCAGCGATTCACAACAGGGCCCTGATCGCTGGTACGTGTCAGGCATAGCGAGATCGCTGTTGCGTCACAAAACTTGTGACTCAGCAGCGATCTCGCTATGTGAGACGGGGCCCTAAGTGCTGATGTGAAGTTCAGCTCTCTCCCTTTCACTACTCTATTTTTTATATATTCTAGAAAGAAATGGCCTGTGCAATTGTTTTGCTTCTATTGTCTTTGTAAAATTCATTATTTATTTTCAACATTTGGCTCAGGCCTGTCCTCCTGTTAAGGGTATGCCACACTGAACAATATCGCTAACGGGATCGCTAAAAAACGTCACTATTTAGCGATCCCGTTAGCGATGTTGTTCAGTGCGGCATCTGCCAGCGACGAGCTTCCTGCTGTGATCTCGCTCGTCGCTGGAATCGCTCCGGACCCTATTTTCTCGTCGGCGCTCCCGCTGGGTAAGTATCTAATCGCTGTGTGGCACCTTTTCTTAGCGATTTAGCGGTACTTTTGTACCGCTAAAGTCGTTAAGAAGATCACTAACGGCGATAGCGTCGTTAACTATATCGCTAAATGTGGCCGCACTTAGCGATATAGAAACAATCCCGCTAGCAATCGCATTAGTATGCGTCGTTATCGTGATCGCTAGCGGGATTGTTTAGTGTGGCAGTACCTTTAGAGACAGCCGAGTGGCTAATTAGACAGCTTTCCCCAGAAAGTGGTGTTATTACTAATAATGTTTTGTGCATTGTTATTCCCTAATGAATTGGAGAGGTGAGAGGTTTCCAAGTGAGGGCACCTCCACTCTAGTTGTCCCTTTCATCTCTGGATAGAATGATTGTCACCATAGCAACAAGAGTCGGCCCTTAAAAAAAGGGACGGAACAGAGGATCTGAAATGTCAATAGCTGTCTTCTGGGATTTTATGGGTTAATTGGTATTAGTCTAAGCTCATTAAAATAAATGATAAAATCACTGAACACCAGGGAGCTGCTGCACAAGCCACTGATAATCCTTAGTGCCAACAGTGTACTTACACAGCACAATAGTATCAGGTACTACCTCTGTCATTGTCTCCAATGTTGATCCAGAAAAGTAGGACGAGTGTCATGCGAGTACAATATTTAGAGTTGAGAGTCCTCAGTGGTTGATACCTTTTAATGGCTAACTGAAAAGATGGTAACAAATTTGTTACCATCTTTTCAGTTAGCCATTAAAAGGTATCATACCACTTTGATTAGCCATTAAATATTTGTATCATCCACTGAGGATCTCAAGTCAAGATATTTACTATCTTGGCTAACTGTACGAAGATATCATACTATACTGTATCAATGCAGTACAATGTGATTTTTCCATCTATCTATCTATCTATCTATCTATCTATCTATCTATCTATCTATCTATCTATCTATCATATAAGAAAAGGAGAGTTAAGCCCCCATCTCACATAGCGAGATCGCTAGCGAGATCGCTGCTGAGTCACAAGTTTTGTGACGCAACAGCGATCTCCCCAGCGATATCGCTGTGTGTGACACGCAGCGACGATCAGCCCCCCTGCTGGGTATCGCTGATCGTCGCTGAATGTCCTGGACATTTTTTGATCGCTGGTCTCCCGCTGGCCAGCACGCATCGCTGCGCGTGGCAGGCAGGAGACCAGCGATCAGCGAGCTGGAAACCCGATGTGTACCTTGGTTACCAGCTCCCTGCACCCAGCGCGCTAATATCTAAGGTACACTGCGGGTAACTAAGCGACGTGCATCGCTTGTTACCCGCATAGTCGCTGTCCTGATCGCTGCTGAGAGCTACCTGTTTGGCAGTTCACCAGCGATCATGTAGCGACACACCAGCGATCCTGACAAGTTCATGTCCTTGTCAGGATCGCTGGTGTGTCGCTATGTGTGACGGGGCCCTTAGAGCAGCACAAAGGAAAAAGAAAATCCAGGTACAGAGCCCCCCCAGGGAAATATCAAACCTCAAATGTGGAAAATCCAAAATCAGAGGCAGCACACTGTTCTGAGAAATTTTTGAGAAATTTGCAAAAATGTCTACATTTCTGTTTTCTTCAGTCAAGATGGGGTGCAGAGTGTACATTAATGAGAAAAAAATGAACTTTTTTGAATTTACCAAATGGCTGCAATGAAACAAAGAGTGAAAAATTTAAAGGAGTCTGAATACTTTCCGTACCACTGTACCCTATCTATCTATCTAATCTATCTATCTATCTATCTATCTATCTATCTATCTATCTATCTATCTATCTATCTATCTATCTATCTGTTTCATATGTATGTATCCAGGGCCGTATTTAGAGTTTATGCTGCCCTAGGCACTTTTCGTGCTGCCTCCCCCATTCTCCCCCAGTGCTCATCCCCCCCACGCTCATTCCCCCGGGCCCCGGCCACTCATCCCCCCAGCACTCATTCTCCCCCCCAGTGCTCATTCCCCCCCAGCGCTCATTCCCCCGGGCCCCGGCTGCTCACCCCCCCAGCGCTCATTCTCCCCCTGGCCAGGCTGGCTCATTCCTCACTGCTCCGCCGGCCGCCGCAGCGCCGCTCATTCCCCCTCAGCGCTCATCCCCCCGGGCCCCGGCCGCTCATCCCCCAGCACTCATTCTCCCCCCAGTGCTCATCCCCCTGCGCTCATTCCCCCCCAGCGCTCATCCCCCCGGGCCCCAGCAGCTCATCACCCCAGCACTCATTCTCTCCCCCCAGTGCTCATCCCCCCAGCGCTCATCCCCCGGGCCCTGGCCGCTCATCCCCCCCAGCACTCATTCTCCCCCAGTGCTCATTCCCCCCCAGCGCTCATTCCCCCAGGCCCCGGCTGCTCACCCCCCCAGAGCTCATTCTCCCCCTGGCCTGGCTGGCTCATTCCTCACTGCTCCGCCTGCCGCCGCAGCGCCGCTCATTCTCCCTTGGCTGGCTGATTCATTCCTCACTGCTCCGCCGGCTGCCGCAGCGCCGCTCATTCCCCCTCAGCGCTCTTCCCCCGGGCCCCGGCCACTCATCCCCCCAGCACTCATTCTCCCCCCCAGTGTTCATCCCCCCACACTCATTCCCCCCAGCGCTCATCCCCTGGGCCACCGGCAGCTCATCACCCCCAGCACTCATTCTCTCCCCCCAGTGCTCATCCTCCCTGCGCTCATTCTCCTCGGGCTCTCATCTCCTCGGGCCCCGGCTGCTCACCCCCCCAGCGCTCATTCTACCGGGCCCCGGCTGCTTACTCCCCCCAGCGCTCATTCCCCTGGGCCCCGGCTGCTCACCCCCCAGCGCTCATTCTACCGGGCCCCGGCTGATCAGACCCCCCCCATCATCCCCCGGCTGGCTGATTCCTCACTGTTCTGCCCGGCCGGCCGCCACAGCGCCGCTCATTCTACCCCTGGCTGGCTGATTCCTCACTGCTCTGCCGGGCCATATTATTAATATATATTAATATACCGCTCATCATTCTCCTCTGCTTGCAGGCAGAGCAGGGGGAATTACAGCCGGCTTCAGCACCAGCTGCAGGGGGACAGCGGCTTACTGTAGCCGCGACTTCCCCGGCCGCCGTCAGTGTGTCCGTGTGGTACTGATGTGGCACACGGGTGGCACACGGTTTCCACACGTGTGCCGCACATAGTACACACACGGACACTGATATCTCCAGTACCGATTTTTCCGGTACCGGTAATATCAGGACTTGTGAAACCGGCCTTACAGATAGGTGAGTAGTTTGTTTTGTTACCTTGGTACAAGGTGGTGGCTCCAATACTAGGCCTCAGAGTGTAGTAAGGCTGCCATGTTTCATTTCACAGATGCTTGTGCCATCCTATTGTGTAGTTACCAATTATGTTGTAACGTGTAGGTTTTACGGCCGTGTTTGTTTCTTAGGTAATGTTCACACAGAGTTTTTTTTATTTTTTTTGTTATAGAGCATTTCTTCTCCAAAGCTGTCCCCCTCCAAAAAATCGAAAATGCATGGAAAACCATTCCTATTCACTTCTATAGGAAATCCACTTTGCTGTACATGTAGAAAGCACAGGAACGCAGGATGCCGTGATGAGCATGAGGCAGAGCAAGGGTTAAAGTGTTTATTATATGTGATACTCCACGCAGGTAGAGCATTGGTGATAAAGCAGATTTTTGAAAACAGGGGAAACACGAAAACAATTGTTTAAGCAACTGGTAAACTTATCACTCTGATGTCTTCAGTATGGTGTAGGCTTGTTATCCCATGGGGGGGCGCCACAAGAAGCGCGTGAGATCTCTGGCTTGGTCCTGAAGGAAAACTGATGCACTGTTGTTATGTTTCGGTAGCTGAGGAGTGCAGGCAAAAAAGGCAATACACCAGAGCAGTTGGAATCTATGGGATTGCAGTACCCTGACTAACCACAACAACTAGAGGCAGCCGTGGAGCGTTCCTACGTTGGTCCTAGACGCCTCGTCACAGCCTGAGAAACTAACTACACCTAAAGATAGAAATAGGAAAGCTATCTGCCCCGGAGCAGAACCCCAAAGATAATAGAAAGCCCCCAAACATGTAATGGCGGTTAGACAAGAAGAAATACAGACACAGACAGAAAATAGTATGAGCAAACGTTGGGGCCCAAACTAACTAAATAGAAAAAGATAGGAAGGGTACTTACTGCAATCCCAGAAAACCCTGAAAAGCACCAACTCTACTAATTTCAAAAACACCTGAGATCACACGACCTCTACCACCTAAATTAGTTCTCTGGTGTAACAAAATCAAACAGCAGCCACTGAAAAAACTGGAAAAAGCAAAGGTACAAACATCAGTGGCTGAACTAAACTGAGAGGGCAAAAGCCCCCGGAGGGGACCCTGAAGGCCCCCACAGAAGTGCAGGACAAAATGCAAAAATAAAGCACAAAAACAAATAGAAGAAAATGTCTTATCTGTTAGCAGGAGATGCAGACACGACACAGCAGGCTACAAAGGAAACAGGAATCAAGGATTCAGACCAGAACAATTGATCACCGGCAACCCTGATGGGAAGGTGACTCCCTTATATAAGACCAGTCAGTAACACCTGATTCCCAATCCTCACAATCTTCACTGGACAGACCAGCACCGCTTGTAACCACCAGAGGGAGCCTCTGCTCAGAACTCATCCCAAGCCCACTCACAACACACTGTCTCCTGATGGAAATGGCGAGTCCTGGTTTTCCTGAGCAAACTGAGCAAGCTAAGGGTAGAGCGCCGGATAAATGGGATCCCAAGCATTATATAAACTGTGCTGTTCCATTTGTCTGGGTTATGTATTGTATTATTTCCATGCTGTGTATAATCTATTCTTTCATGCTCTCTGCTGTCACCTGTTGGTCCTTTCTGTGTGCCAGCCTGTAACTAATTAATTCTGGTACATGCCTTTCACTTCCTGTGCTGAGGTCACTGCTTCTTCTTCCTGTTAGCAGCCATTTGTTTTCTTAGTTCTTTATGGGAGAGACACGCTTTGCACCGAGCTGTGAAAGGCATCTAGTTTTCGACCACCCCATACATTCTCGCTGCTCACACTTGCAGCCATACATGCTACATCTTCCTGCACCTCGTTTTCACCTGCATTTCTGGAGAAGTTACTGTATACCAATCATAAGCTGTATGTCCAGATTTCCAAATAAACAAGTCTGGACTTCACAATCCCTGGTGTGCATCATCTCTCCGGACGCTGAACAGCACTGGTCCTGTCTGCTCTGCATGAGGAAGCGGAAGGTAGGAAAACTCTCCCAGCCCCAATCAACTTCACCTCCATTCGCCTCATGTGGGGACAGAACAGTCGAAAACTGCCTTGAAGCCCGGCCAGAATTACCCTTATATCCCTATCCTCTTGCCTGCGCTCTGCCTGCTCACATACTGCAGCCTTGCTCTGCTAAGAAATATTCCGAAGTTTCACCCCAGACCGCATTGTGCATAGAGACTCTCTGTATGTTATACTACATCGATGCAGATTGTCGGACTGTAAAACCTCACAATTCTCTAAAAACACCTTGGGAATCTTACCAGGACGTATTAACTAAGCTGCACTGCGATTTCCGGCCCCCAATTCAAAAGTTCAGTTTCTTAAAGAGACAGCGCACCTTAAATCAAAATGGCTGGAAAAGACCCTGCACAGTCTCCCACTGCTGAAACAGAGCAAATACAACCCGATACTGTCCATCGTGCAGACCAGGAAGCAGAACCCACGCTTCCAGAAGACCAAGTCATTCGACAAAAACGCTCTGTCAAACCAACCATAAAAGCTGTCGAAAATTATCACAATACAAAGGATGAGTACAATGACAACCTGAATGACCTATGGGAGCGAGTCACCTCCCTCATGTCAAGCATACAACGCCACAAAGATGATACAGTGAGTTTACAGGATACTATAAGACGGCTAGACACGGCCCATGGTAGATACAAGAGACTGTCTGCAAGGTATGCCACCTTCCTAAAAGACTCTAATATTGACGAAGCCTCATCAGAGTTATGCAAGGTGGATTCCACAGACAGAGAAAGGAATGCCGCTGTGCAAGATGCCAAAGATAAAGCGGAGCTCCGTTTTGCTCATCTGCAAGAATCAAAATCCCACAAGTCAGGTTCATCCAGACGCTCTTCTCGGTCATACAAATCATCCTGCTCAAGAACTTCAGCCCTCAGCGACAGAATTCTAGAGGCCCGTTTAAATGCAGAGCGATCCAAACTAAGACGTTCCTTTACAGAAAAGAAAGCAGAAGCAGAGGCAGTAGCCAAGAAAGCTGAAGCAGAGGCAGTAGTCAAGAAATCAGAAGCAGAAGCAGAGACAGTAGCCAAGAAAGCTGAAGCAGAAGTAGAGGCAGTAGCCAAGAAAGCTGAAGCAGAGGCAGAAGCCAAGAAAGCTGAAGCAGAGGCAGAAGCCAAGAAAGCTGAAGCAGAGGCAGTAGCCAAGAAATCAGAAGCAGAGGCAGTAGCCAAGAAAGCAGAAGCAGAGGCAGTAGCCAAGAAAGCAGAGGCAGAAGCAGAAGCCAAGAAAGCAGAAGCAGAGGCTCAAGCAAAGATTCTTCAAACACAAATGGAGGAAGAAATCGCGCTAGCCGAAGTAAAAATGCTTGGGCAAGCATTGAAGCAAAACCTCGAACCGATTTGCCTACCACCACAGGAAGAAGACGACCCAGCTGTTCGTACCAGCGACTACGTGCAGAAACAGATATCTGCAGCGCACACCTTCTCCAGCGACGTTCAACCCAACATTGTGGAAACGTCCAAGTCGGCCCAACTTTCGGTGCCAGTGGCACCAACAGCCTCCGCAGAAACCCAAGACCAACGCCATGATGCGTCCCCTCAGGAGCAGTCATCACCGCAAGACGACCACAAGGCGCACTCCAGCCCGCCTCCACAGTTCAAGCAGCAGTCATCAGAATATCCAGAGATTAAGCCACCACAGCTCAACCCTGCAGCAACATCATTTTACCCGGGAACAATTCACCCTTCCACGCCACACAGCCTTTACGCCCAAGGGGCACAACAAGCTAACACGGTAACAAGGAGTGAAGGATCAGAAATGTCAGAGTTTGCCAGGTTCATGGTGAGCAGAGAGCTAATCAACACCAGTCTCTCAAAATTCGATGACCGTGCAGAGTACTACAGAGCCTGGAAAGCAACCTTCAAGGCCGCCATTGCTGACCTCAACCTATCCGCGGAGCAGGAGCTCGACCTCATGGTCAAATGGTTGGGTCCAGAATCCACAAACCATATCAAGAGTCTTAGGACCGTCTATGTGGGACAAGCTGAAGCAGGTCTGGCTGCTGCCTGGCAGAAACTCGAAAGAACCTACGGCAGCGCTGAAGCCAGAGAAAAGTCCCTATTTAAGAGACTGCAGAATGTTCCAAGGATCAATCTTAAGGAAGCCCACAAACTTCTGGACTTAAGTGATCTGCTTATGGAGCTGGAACTTGCGAAAAGAGACCCCATCTGTCTGGACTGTGCTACCTGGACACTGCCGATGGGGTGAACCCAATCGTCTCAAAGTTGCCACATAGTCTGCAAGAGAAGTGGGCAGTGTGCGTCTCCAGGTACAAAAGGTCACATGATGTCACCTTTCCTCCGTTCATTCAGTTCTGCAAGTTTGTCGATGAACAGGCCCAAATGAGGAATGACCCTAGTCTAGACTTCCTGGAGTCCAGCACTGCAGCTCCAGCAACACCTCATCAAGGTATGAAAGCATCACACACAGATGCAAGGACTTGAGGAACAGTGTAAGTGTCAGGAAGACTAACCTGCCACCACCTGCAGTACCCGCTGATAAGCAGTACACTATTCCGTCGAGTGATAAATCTTTTAATCGGGAGTGTTCCATTCACAAAAAACGACACTCATTGAACAAATGTAGAGGCTTCAGGTCCAAAACCATGCAGGAGCGCAAGAAAATCCTCAGCGAACTTGGGGTATGTTTCAAGTGCTGCGCCTCATTAGAATACATGGCCAAGGACTGTAAATCTTCCATTAGTGTGAAGAGTGTCATAGCGACAAACACCCATCAACCTTGCATCCAACCTCAGCCACCAGCAATCCAGCAGTCGCAGTGACCCCTAGTTCAGCAGCAAGCCATGGCGGAGAGCCACAGAACCACGACAAGTCTACCACGGCCGTCTCCTGCTCATGCTTAGAGGTGTGTGTGGGGAGAACCAAAGCGCTAAATGCTGTGCCAGGATATGCCTAATCAGAGTTTATTCAGAAGGGCATCCAGAGAAGGCAGTAAAAATGTATGCCATCATCGATGACCAGAGCAATCGATCTCTAGCTGGACCTAAGTTCTTTGAAGCTTTTGGTATCGGGACCAGCAACGCCCTACACTCTGAATACCTGCTCGGATCGCATAGAGACTAGCGGTAGAAGGGCACAAGGTTTTATTGCTTCCCCTATCAACAGAGGCGTAGAAATACCCTTACCTACATTAATCGAATGTGATCAAATACCCGACCAGAGGGATGAGATCCCTACCCCAGAAGCTGCGTTCCACCAACAACACTTAAGGCACTTAACCAGCGTTATCCCACCTATGGACACAGATGCTGAAATCTTACTTCTGCTCGGCAGAGACAATTTAAGGATACATAAGGTCCGCCAACAGTGTAATGGTCCTGACTACGCTCCCTATGCCCAGAAACTCGACTTGGGGTGGGTAGTCATTGGAAATGTATGCTTGGACCGAACAGGAGTCAATTCCTTTAATACCTACGTATGCCGGGATGGACGCACTACTTTCTGCAAACCATGCCCTCTTCACTACGAGGTGAAAGAGAAGCCTCCAGATCCCGTACAGCTGCCTGATGTCATCCCTTCTCCCTATGCAGACGACTTGGGAAGATCAGTGTTTCGTACCACTAAGGATGACAACAAAGTAGCCCCGTCAATGGAAGACAAGGAATTTGTCAAGATAATGGACAATGAGTTCCTTAAGGGCGAGACTAATCATTGGGTTTTTCCCCTACCCTTCAGCGCTACCATGGTAAGGCTCCAGAACAACCGTGAACAAACGTCCAGATTCAACTCTCTCCAGCGCACACTAAGCAACAAACCGGAGATGAAAGAGCACATTTTCACCTTTATGGGCAAAATATTCCATAATAACCATGCTGAGCCAGCTCAACCTTAAAGAAAAACGAGGAGTGCTGGTACCTACCCTCATTCTGAGTATATCACCCACGAAAGCCTAAGCAAATTAGAGTTGTCTTTGATTCAAGCGCCAAACATCAAGGCATATCTCTCAATGACGTCCTCCTCACGGGCCCTAATCTAACAAAGAACCTAGTAGGAGTGTTGATGAGGTTCAGGAAAGAGCCCATCGCCATCACTGCTGACATCGAACAGATGTTCCACTGTTTCATAGAGAGGATCACAGGAATTTCCTCAGGTTCTTGTGGCACAAGGACGACCCCAGCAAAGAGATGGTGGAGTATCGCATGGGGGTGCACGTATTCGGGAACAGCCCTTCGCCCGCTGTGGCAACCTATGGCCTGCGGAGAACTGCACTGGAAGGAGAGTCCGAATATGGAACAGACGCCAGAAACTTTGTAGAGAAAGACTTCTACGTAGATGATGGACTGAAATCTCTACCCACAGAAGAAGCAGCGATTGACCTGCTTAAGAGGACCCAAGGTATGCTGTACCGAGCCAAGCTTAGACTGCACAAAATTGCTTCAAACAGCCCAGCTGTCATGAGAGCCTTTGAGTCAAGTGACCACGCACCAGGATTCAAGGACATAGACCTGGGACCAGACTGTCCGCCTGTGCAGAGAAGCTTAGGCCTGAGGTGGAACCTGTCAGCCAACACCTTCGGGTTTCAAATCAACTGTGCAGAAAAACCATTCACTAAACGTGGTGTCCTGTCAGTGGTGAACAGCTTATACAATCCACTGGGATTCGTAGCACTAATTACCATACAAGGTAAATCCCTTCTGAGACAGCTTTCCGAAACCGTCAAAGACTGGGATGCCCCACTCCCTCCTGATAAGGAACCAAAATGGGAAACCTGGAAGCAGTCCTTGTGTGCCTTGGATGAGATCCACATACCGAGATGCTACGCCAGAACCACACTTGCCGCTAGCACTAGGACAGAACTCCATGTGTTCTCGGATGCATCCTCGGAGGCCATTGCAGCCATTGCCTATCTGAAGGTGACGGGATACGACAATCAAGCTCACGTTGGGTTCGTCTTCGGCAAGGCTAAGTTGGCTCCCAAGCCTGACCACACTATTCCCAGGCTCGAACTCTGTGAGACTGTGCTTGCGGTAGAACTCGCAGACTTTATACAGCATGAGCTGGACACCAACATAGATGACGTACAATACTACACTGACAGTAAGGTTGTCTTAGGTTACATCCACAACCAAACAAGGCGCTTCTACGTGTACGTCAGTAACCGCATCGAGAGAATAAGGAGGTCTTCCAAGCCTGAGCAGTGGCACTATATCCCATCTGAGCTTAATCCAGCGGACCACGCCACTAGACCTATGTCTATAAGTTCTTTTGCTAACTCTTCTTGGCTTTCAGGTCTGAAGTTTCTGCTGGAACAGAAAGGAAGTGAACGTGTCCAGGAAGACTTCAGCATCCAGGAACCGGATAACGATCCAGAAGTCCACTCCGAGGTCAGTGCTCTGGCCACGAACACTAAACCAACCTCCAGCCTCGGTTGCCAGCGCTTCAAACGCTTCTCCAACTGGATGAAACTCGTCAAGACCATCGAAAGGTTAGTCCACATGGCGAGATCTTATCACAACTCACATGGAGACAAAAACTGTCATGGTTGGCACTTCTGCCATAAACCGCTCTCTACCGCGGACATTCCGGTAGGATAAAGATGAGCAGAACACTGCACCAGTACTTCGTCCATTGGACTACCGTGGGTCGGAGAGTTTGGCCTAGTGCGGCTTCTCTGATCCGAAGATGGGTTTCCTTTGGATTACCTCAGGAACTGACTTAAAGACATTCATTTACCTCATTTCGAAGTTATTATTGCATTTCATGCATGTTTATGTGTTTGTTTTTTCTAGGTTGTTGGACTTTATTTCAAAAGCACTAGTATAGTGAAATCCCTTACGGAATTTCAGACGGGAGTGTGCTGTTCCATTTGTCTGGGTTATGTATTGTATTATTTCCATGCTGTGTATAATCTATTCTTTCATGCTCTCTGCTGTCACTTGGTGGCCCTTTCTGTGTGGCAGCCTGTAACTAATTAATTCTTGGACATGCCTTTCAGTTCCTGTGCTGAGGTCACTGCTTCTTCCTGTTAGCAGCCATTTGTTTTCTTAGTTCTTTATGGGAGAGACACGCTTTGCACCGAGCTGTGAAATGCATCCGTTTTCGACCACCCATACATTCTCGCTGCTCACACTTGCAGCCATACTTGGTGCTACATCTTCCTGCACCTCGTTTTCACCTGCATTTCTGGAGAAGTTACTGTATACCAATCATAAGCTGTATATCCAGATTTCCAAATAAACAAATCTGGACTTCACAATCCCTGGTGTGCATCATCACTCCGGACGCTGAACAGCACTGGTCCTGTCTGCTCTGCATGAGGAAGCGGAAGGTAGGAAAACTCTCCCAGCCCCACTCAACTTCACCTCCATTCGCCTCATGTGGGGACAGAACATAAACTGTTCCCAATAAAAGCTTCAACTCAGTCCACAAAAAAAAGCAAGTCCCCACTACGGTCTGTCATCGGAAATATAGGGGGCTTCCACGTTACTGGTAGCACAAAGGTTCTGGAAAAGCAAAATGGCTCCTCTCCCTCCAAAAGAAATTCAGCAAATTCTGCACTCCCAAATCCAAATGCCCCCTCCCTTCTGAACCCCACAGTGTACCTAAACCACATATAGCTTCCACATGTTTGGCATTTCTGAAGTGATGAGAGCCTGCGTAACTTACGGGTGCATGTCTCCAGAAGCATGAGCTGGGCTTAGTACTGGTGACTGCAACATACTGGTCACTACAGTGTACTGGTGACTGCAACCTGGTCACTACAATGGCAGTTTGCAATTTTCACTCGGCAACATTCATTGCTGCTTTTTTCTGGAAAATACCCATGGAGTCAAATTTGTCACTACACCTGTAGATAAATTCCCAAAGGGGTATAACTTCCAAAATAGAGTCACTTGAGGGGGGATTTTGCTCTTTTAGCAATTAGAGGCTCTGAATATGGAGTCTGCAAACTGTTCTAGGAAAATTGCGCTCCACGAGGCAAATAACACTCCATTCCTCCAGCCTCTCTGCAGAGTCGGACTGGCCCATCGGAGAACCGGAGGATTTTCAGGTGGGCCCAGGCACTGACACCTGCTGGCATACAGGGCCAGCAGCTGCCTAGGGCCCCCTTCTGCTCCAGGGATCCCCAGTGTCTCTAATAGCGGCACACCACGCAGCTACTGTAGGGGCCACCAGTGACAGCAGAGCAGCAGCGGGTGACAGGGGTCGGAAGCCTGCGGCTAAAGCCTGTCCCCACAGCTAAAGAGAAATGAATATTCACTGTTCCCTATGCCTCCATGGGCATGGAGAGGATCTGAATATTCATTTCACTTTAATAGCGGGCAGTGTTAGCTGCAGCTAACACTGCCTGCTATCAGGGTTGGCAGACCAGGGCCCCCGCCCCATGCGGCCGCTATGGAGCAGTAAGTCGGTGGGGCATGGCGGCAGCGCAGCCCCCCAATGCGCACCGCATTCAACTGTATCGGCAACATAGATGCCGATTGTTATGATTCGGTAACCGAGGAGGATAATAGTGAAATAGGCAAGTCAACCAGATACCAGAGAGGTTGGTAACTTAGCGGATTGCAGACCCCTAAACTGACAAAACAACTAGAATTAGCCGTGGGACGTACCTACGATGCCCTAGATGCCTCGACACAGCCAAAGAGTTAACTAAGCCTAGAGAGATAAAGGGGAAAGCTAAACTGCCCCGGAGTAGAGCCCCAAAGGAATAGATAGCCCCCAAACATATATTGCTGGTGAGACAGATGAGGCACAAAACACAGGCAGAAAATAGAGTAAGCAAATGCTGGGGCCCAAGCTGTCTGGATAGAACAGGACAGGAAAGAATACTGTCTGCAATGCCGCAAAAACCCTAAAAAAACTTCCAACACGTCTGATATGCAAAAATACAGAGGCCACACGACCTCTCCCTACTAAATCAGAACTCTGGTGTGAACTGGACGCAAAACAACAGATACTGAAATAACAGGAAACTAGAAATACAGAAAAGACTGACATATGCTGTGGCAAATGAAAGCAGAGTCCAGCACAGGTCCAGCAGGGAACCCGGCTGAACTCACACCAGCAAGGCAGAAAACAGGGAAAAGCAAAAAGGGAACAAATGCCACAGATTAAAATAGACAAATAACTTATCTGAAAGATGCAGGACAAAGCAGGGAGCAAGCAGATTTAGAAAAGGCTCAGGAAGAAAACCAAATCACCGGCAACAACTAAGGGAAGGCAGCTCACTTAAATCTCTCCAGAAAGTAACACCTGACCTCCAATCATCCTCTTCAGGTGATTGACTTCTTTCAGCCAGACCAGCTCCATTACCAGCAGTGACCACCAGAGGGAGCCCAAACTCAGAAGCCAGATGAAAAGTGTTCACAACACTGATACAGTTGAAAGCAATAATGTAGGAGAGAGCGTCAGATGACACTCCCTCTCCCATCAGTGAGTCCTGGTTGCAATATACCCTATGAAGAAGGCAGCATTATTCCCTATGAGGGGGCAGCATTATACCCTATGAGGGGGCAGCATTATACCCTATGAGGGGGGCAGCATTATACCCTATGAGAGGGGCAGCATTATACCCTATGAGGGGACTACATTATATTCTATGGGGGGCTGCATTATACCTTATGAGGGGGTTGCATTATACTCTGAGGGGGTACATTATATTCTGTGGGTCTGCATTATACTATATCAGGCTGGCTGCATTATACCCTATGAGGGGGTTGTATTATATTCTATGGGGGCTACATTATATTCTATGGGGGGCTACATTATATGCTATGATGGGGCTACATTATATTATATGAGGGCTAAATTATATTCTATAGGGGCTACATTATATTCTATGAGGGGGCTGGATTATATTCTATGAGGGGCTATATTATGTTCTATGAGGGGCTACATTATATTATATGAGGGAGCTACATTATACTATATGAGGGGGCTGCATTATACTATATGAGGGGACTACATTATACTCTATGAGGGGGCTACATTATATTCTATGAGGGGGCTATATTATATTCTATGAGGGGGCTACAGTATATTCTATGAGGGGGGCTACCCCAACTCCTGCTACATAATTAAGACGTGCACTACCTTATATTATACCCGGATATTATCGCGTTTTACCGCACAATTGGTGGTCTTGTATTTATTTCTTTGTAGCTACATAGTGGGCCTTAAGAATGATTTTCTCTGGTGGGCCCAAGGTGCACAAGTCCGACGCTGTCTCTGTGTATGTAAGTAGTACTGTACAGCCACATATAGGATATTGCCATGCTCAGTAAAAATTGTGGGACAAATTATGGTGCCATTTTTACCCGTTTCTTGTGTAAAAATGTAAAATCTGGGGCTAAAACAAAATTTTGATGGTAAAAATGTAGTTATTTTTTTTTCACTGCCCAATGGTATAACATTCTGTGACACACCCGTGGTGTCAATATGATCACTGCACCCCTAGATGAATTGTAGTTTATGAGGTGTAGTTTGTGAAATGGGATCACTTATGGGGGGTTTCTGTTGTTATAGCAACTCAGAGGCTCTGCCAATGTGACATGGCACCCTCAAACCATTCCAGCAAAATCTGAACTCCAATATGGCGCCTCTTCCCTTCTGAGCTCTGCACTGTGCCTCAAAAGTAGTATTCCCCCACACATGGGGTATCGGCATACTCAGGAGAAATTGCACAAGAAACTGTATGTTGCAATTTCTCCTGTTACCCTCATGAAAATGCAACATTTGGGGCTAAAAACATATTTGTGGGGAAATTTTTTTATTTTTTTATTTTCACGGCTCAACATTATAAACGTGTAAGGCTAGGTTCACATCGCGTTAGTGCCATGTGTTTAACGGATCCGTTACTAAGCGGCACTAACGCAATGTAACGGATCCGTTAACGCACCCATTGCCATCCATTAGCGTAACGCATCCTACGCATTTCAAAATTGGCATGCGTTAGCGATGGTACATTACTTTGTGACGCACCTTCGAATGCAGTCTACCACATTTTCGGGTATGTTAGGTCTAACGCGTTCGCTGTGCGTAGACCTCTATTACTAACGCATGCCGACGCAATGCTACCATGCGTTAACGCGACCGTGTAAAAAAATACAATTTGGGGCTCCTCGTTAGTGCATCCATTTAACGGATCCATTAAAAGGATGGCACTAACGCGATGTGAACCTAGCCTTAAGCACCTGAGGGTTCAATGTGCTAACCCCATGTTAGGGTTCGAGCTCCCGCTGCTGCACAAGGGGAGTCTCGAACCAGTCCCACTGCGGTCCCCCATTCATCTCCGGCCACAGTGGAGCCTGCTCAGCAGAGACGTAGGTCCCAGTATCTTGCCCATTCCAGTACTGTGCAGAGACTTGCTGCTGCTTCTCCTCGATCTGCTATTATAGCCAGTGCTGGAGCAGACGTCTTTGGGACGAAGTCCTGCGTTTCCCCTTCTGAGCATGCCCAGGGAAAGATCTCTCATTGGAGATCAGGGGTCACATGTTCAGGTACTGCAGCAGCTCCTATTGGTCCGCCAGGAAGGTCCTGAAACTACATGTGTTTTGGAACAGTTTCTCATTGGTCCTTGTTTCTGGCAGGTCCTGTAGCTGTTATTATAAAAGGGTGCAAAGGCTGAGCCGCCATGCTCTAGTATCAACCGTTATATGCTTTGCGCCAGTGTGGGGAGGAGTCCTGAGGAGATCATTTGCATATTCCCAGTTCATTCTGGGATAAGTGAAGAGTCTCCGCGAGCTCCAAGAACACTGGGTTTTGGCTGTTGCAGCTGAAAGGAGGACATCGGTAAACCAGGGGAGGAGTCCTGAGGAGATCATTTGCATATTCCCAGTTCATTCTGGGATAAGTGAAGAGTCTCCGCGAGCTCCAAGAACACTGGGTTTTGGCTGTTGCAGCTGAAAGGAGGACATCGGTAAACCAGGGGAGGAGTCCTGAGGAGATCATTTGCATATTCCCAGTTCATTCTGGGATAAGTGAAGAGTCTCCGCGAGCTCCAAGAACACTGGGTTTTGGCTGTTGCAGCTGAAAGGAGGACATCGGTAAACCAGGGGAGGAGTCCTGAGGAGATAATTTGCATATTCCCAGTTCATTCTGGGATAAGTGAAGAGTCTCCGCGAGCTCCAAGAACACTGGGGTTTTGGCTGTTGCAGCTGAAAGGAGGACATCGGTAAGCCGCTAGGCGCGCGAATTTTGGTACTTTTTTCACCGCTGTGATATCTCTTTAACAATAAGAGCATGGAAGAGGCCAGGAGCCATGTGGTGAGTTGCATTTCTTGCTACATGTTCACAGATTTACCAGTGGAAAAGCCAAATTTTACATGCCACAAATGCAAGCTTGTGTCCATGTTGGAGGAAAAGTTGCGGAATCTGGAAGAGAGGTTATCTACATTGAAGATCATTAAGGAAGATGAAGAGTTCTTAGACAGAGCAGAATTATCTCTTCATGGTGCAGAAAGAGAAGAAATTCGAAGAGCACCTGAAGAAGCAGAGGAATGGAAGCATGTGACCCAAAGAAGCAGGAGAATCGTGAGGCAGTCAGCACCCATACTGCTCAGGAACCAGTACCAGGCTCTCACACAGGAGAATGAAGAAGAAATACATCAGGATAAGACTTTGCCCACAAAGAGCAACATTGTAAGCCCTCAGAGTCCTCCTGAATGGAGAAAGAAAAATGTTGTGAAGAAGAAACGGAGAGTTGTGGTCGTGGGGGATTCCCTGTTGAGAGGAACAGAGGCTGCTATCTGCAGACCGGATATAACCTCAAGAGAAATGTGCTGTCTTCCAGGTGCAAAAATTAAAGATGTGTCTGACAGGATATCAGGACTCTTCAGACCTAAAGATGACTACCCATTCCTCCTAATACATGTGGGGACAAATGACACCACAAGAAGTGACCTGGAAACCATCTGCAGTGACTTTGAAAACTTAAGGTCACATACTAATGAGATCGCTAGCGGGATTGTTTCTATATCGCTAGTGTCGGCCACATTTAGCGATGTCGTTAAGGACGCTATCGCGGTTAGCGATCTCCTTAACGACTTTAGCGGTACAAAAGTACCGCTAAATCGCTAAAAAAGGTGCCACACTTAGCGATATATACTTACCCAGCGGGAGCGCCGACGATAAAATAGGGTCCGGAACGATTCCAGCGACGAGCGAGATCACAGCAGGAAGCTCGTCGCTGGCAGATGCCGCACACAACAACATCGCTAACGGGATCGCTAAATAGTGACGTTTTTTAGCGATCCCGTTAGCGATGTTGTTTAGTGTGGCATACCCTTTAGGCAAGAAAGTGAAAGAACTGGGTGCGCAGGTGGTCTTCTCTTCCATCCTCCCAGTGGATGGCCATGGAACAAGGAGGTGGAATAAGATTCTGCAGGTGAACAACTGGCTACGTCGATGGTGCCGTCAGCAAGGATTTGGATTTCTGGATCACGGAGTGAATTACCTATACGATGGACTACTTGCTAGAGATGGGGTGCACCTTACGAAGACTGGAAAACATGTATTTGGAAGTCGCCTTGCTACACTCATCAGGAGAGCTTTAAACTAGAACAATGTGGGAAGGGAAGCAAAACGCCAGAAAAAGCCATACACCTGACAAATGCTATTGAGAACTCGGCTATTAGAAGTGGAAAGGAAGAACGAAGACAAAACAATCTAAATAATAAAAATATTGGAGGAAGAGAAACCAATCACAAACTAAAATGTTTTTATACAAATGCACAAAGCATGGGCAACAAACAAGGAGAATTGGAACTACTAACGCAGGAGAAGAAGTATGATGTCATTGGAATCACTGAAACTTGGTGGGACGATACACATGATTGGAATACAAGGCTAGAAGGATACAACTTATTTGCAAGAAACAGACTTGATAAACGAGGAGGAGGTGTTGCATTGTATGTTAGAAAAGCGTATATTTGCACAGAGATTGATGCTTCAGAGACTGGTAGTTCTGTGGAAACTGTTTGGGTAAGAATACAAGGACAGAACAATGGAAAGGACACCATTGTAGGCATTTACTACAGGCCACCTATGCAAGCTGAAGATATGGATGAACTCTTTATGCATCAAATGGCCAAGTTCTCCAAAAAAATATGACATAGTGGTCATGGGAGATTTCAACTATCCAGACATTTGTTGGGAATCGCTCTCAGGCAAAACTAACAGGTCAAGGAAATTCTTATCCTCTCTTGCTGACAACTTTATCTTTCAAAAGGTAGGGGAGAAAACAAGAGGAACTGCTACCTTGGATCTAATCCTTATAAATAGGGAGGAAATGGTTGAGGAGGTAAGAGTGGCTGGGACCCTAGGAGGTAGTGACCATGCTATTTTAGAATTTTGGATAACAAGAGGAGGAAGACCTGTGAAGACTCAGACGTCAAGATTAGATTTCAGAAAGGCAGATTTTAAGGGACTCAGAAAGAGAATTGGAGGGATCCAATGGCAGGATATCCTTAAGGACAAAAATGTCCAGGAAGGATGGGACATCTTGAAAAATGAGATTCTCAAAGCACAATTGTCAACAATTCCAAAAAGAGGGAAGAATGGGAAGCATTTAAGGAAACCAGGATGGATGAACACAGAACTTAAACACATGCTAAAAAGGAAGAAAGAAATGTTTATCAAATGGAAAGAGGGAGGCATATCTAAAGAAGAATATAATGCCATCTGCAGAACCTGCAGGGCACAAATCAGATTATCTAAAGCTGACAATGAATTAAGGCTTGCAAGAGATGTCAAAAGCAACAAAAAAGGATTTTGGGGATACATCAAAAGTAAAAGAAAAGTCAAAGATGCTATAGGATTTTTACAGGATGAAAATGATGAAATGGTAAGAAAGGATGTTGAGAAGGCTGAACTTTTAAATTCCTATTTTGCATCTGTTTTCTCTCAGAAAGGAAATGTAACATCAACTGATCTTCACTGTCCTATTAAAGGAATAGAAGAATCCAGGATATCTATAAACAGAAAGACAGTGAGGAAACACTTAGCTAACCTAAATGAATTCAAGTCTCCAGGCCCAGATGAATTACACCCCAGAATACTGAAGGAGATAGCAGAAGAAATTCTTGAACCACTGTCCATAATCTTTGAAAATTCTTGGAGAACAGGTGAAGTCCCAGAAGACTGGAGAAGAGCAAATGTTGTTCCTATCTTCAAAAAGGGGAAGAAGGTGGACCCAGGGAACTACAGGCCGGTGAGTCTGACTTCTATACCAGGAAAGATCTTTGAACAAATTATTAAAGAACATGTATGTAAGTACCTGCATAAGAATGAAGTGATTAAACAGAGTCAGCATGGGTTTGTAACTAATAAGTCATGTCAGACTAACTTAATTTCCTTCTATGACAGAATCACTGACTGTGTGGATCAGGGAAATGCTGTAGATATAGTATATCTTGACTTCAGCAAAGCATTTGACAAAGTATCTCACACAATCCTTATTGAAAAAAATGACTAAGTATGGAATGGACAAGGCAACTGTTAGGTGGATTCATAACTGGCTTAGTGATCGGACTCAAAGAGTGGTCGTAAATGGCTGCACATCCAGCTGGAAGAATGTCTCAAGTGGGGTACCACAAGGCTCTGTTTTGGGCCCTGTATTGTTCAACATCTTTATCAATGATTTAGATGAAGGAATTGAGGGTAAACTGATCAAATTTGCTGATGACACAAAGCTAGGAGGGGTAGCTAATACTAGAGAAGAGAGAGAGAGGATTCAAAAAGATATAAATAAACTGGAGCAGTGGGCAGCAACTAACAGAATGGTTTTTAACAGGGAAAAATGCAAAGTACTACATCTGGGCAATAAAAATGAAAAAAGCATATACAAAATGGGAGGAATAGGGCTAAGTAACAGCACATGTGAAAAAGACTTGGGTATACTAATTGATCACAGACTGAACATGAGTCAATAGTGTGATGCAGCAGCAAAAAAGGCAAATACAATTCTAGGATGTATCAACAGAAGCATACAGTCTAGATCACGTGAGGTCATTATTGCCCTCTACTCCTCTTTGGTCAGACCTCATCTGGAATACTGTGTCCAGTTTTGGGCACCACATTTTAAAAAAGACATCAACAAACTGGAGCAAGTTCAGAGAAGAGCCACCAGAATGGTGACCGGTCTGCAAACCATGTCCTATGAGGAACGGTTGCAGGATTTGGGAATGTTTAGCTTGCAAAAAAGAAGACTGAGAGGAGACTTAATAGCTGTCTACAAATATCTCAAGGGCTGTCACATTGTAGAAGGATCATCTTTATTCTCATTTGCACAAGGAAAGACTAGAAGCAATGGGATGAAACTGAATGGGAGGAGACACAGATTAGATATTAGAAAAAACTTTTTGACAGTTAGGGTGATCAAGGAGTGGAACAGGCTGCCACGAGAGGTGGTAAATTCTCCTTCAATGGAAGTCTTCAAACAGAGGCTGGACAGACATCTGTCTGGGATGATTTAGAGAATCCTGCTTTGAGCAGGGGGTTGGACCAGATGGCCCAGGAGGTCCCTTCCAACTCTACCATTCTATGATTCTATGGTCATGCGTGTGTGTGGTTAGGGCCCGGCTGAAATAAGCCCCTAGAATACTGACTTAATTGGTGAGGAGCTTGGTATGCTAGCTGGTCAGGGTCGGTGTCCTAGATGCCCTAGATTGCCGGCATAACGGTGAGGAGTTTGATTGCCGTATTCAGGGTCTGGCGTTCAGACACCATAGATTGCGGGTGTCTCCCGCGAGGACATTAGCGCATGATCACGTTCTATGTTCGCTTAAGCAGTCTACTGTGTACCTGGGTGCCTGACAGGACACAGAAGTTTGTCTCAGCGGCTCTGTGACGTAACAGGGTTCGCTTTCAATGCTAGACAGCGCCCTAGCATGTTTATTTTGCGACTCAGTGGTGTTTAGTGAGTTCGCACACATCGTCATATAGCACTGCGGCACTCCTTCTAGCGGCTCTGTGGAATAACAGAGTTCGCACATATTACCACAGCGCGTTACGGCGTTTATTTTGGTGACTCTGCGGGATAACAGAGTTCGCTTCTTGCGCCATTTTACTAGCAGCAAGCTCCGCCTGCACGGTGGACCCCGGGCTGCGAACGCACCTCTCTACACCAAATATTTAGTGCGTTCCGCAGACCCTTACAACCCACATCTAGATCAGTTCCCTGAGGGGTATAGTTTCCAAAATGGTGTCACTTGTGGGGGATTTTCACTGCTTAGGCACATCAGAGGCTCTCCAAACTCGACATAGCATCTGCCAATTGTTCCAGCAAATTTTGCATTCAAAAAGTTAAACAGCGCTCCTTCCCTTCCGAGCTCTGCTGTGCGCCCAAACAGTGGTGATCTCCCTCATATGGGCTATCGGCATGCTCAGGATAAATTACACAACAAATTTTGGGTTCCATTTTTTCCTGTTACACTTGTCAAAATAAAAAAAATTAGATCTGAAGTAAATTTTTTGTGAAAAAAAGTGAAATGTTCATTTTTTTTCCACATTTCAAAAATTCCTGTGAAGCACCTGAAGGGTTAATAAACTTTTTGAATGTGGTTTTGAGCACCTTGAGGGGTGCAGTTTTTTAGAATGGCATCACTTTTGGGTATTTTTTTTATCATATAGACCCCTCAAAATGACTTCTAATGTGATGTGGTCCCTAAAAAAAAAATGGTTTTGTAAATTTTGTTGGAAAAATTAAAAATCGTTGGTCAACTTTTAACCCTTATAACTTCCTAAGAAAAAATATTTTTGGTTCCAAAATTGTGCTGATGTAAAGAAGACATGTGGGAAATGTTATTTATTAACTATTTTGTGTGACATATCTCTCTGATTTAAGGGCATGAAAATTCAAAGTTTGAAAACTGCAAAATTTTCAAAATTTTTGCTAAATTTCTGTTTTTTTCACAAATAAACGCAATTCATATCAAAGAAATTTTACCACTATCATGAAGTACAATATGTCGCGACAAAAAAACGTCTAGAAGTCACTGGGATCTGTTGAAGCGTTCCAGAGTTGTTACCTCATAAAGTGACAGTGGTCAGAATTGTAAAAATTGGCCCGGTCATTAACGTGCAAACCACCTTCAGGGGTAAAGGGTTAAGTAAAATAGGTCACTTAAATTTTTCTGAAAATATGCAGCATAAAAAAACTCCAGAAACTCATCGGGAGCACATAGCCTTAGTATGAAGTAGCTGACATTAACTGCCGCTCCAGTCATTCCTTATGGAGCTGCGCTCGGCTTTTTCAGCAGCTCCATAGAGAATGAATGGAGTCGTGGTCAAGCATTCATACTGCTACTTCATTTTTCACATGAATAAGGCCAGTTTCACATGTCCTGATATTTCCGATACCGGAAAAACTGGTACCGGAGATATCAGTGTCTGTGTGTCCGTGTGTGTACTATGTGCGGCACACGTGTGGCAACCATGTGCTGCATCAGTACCACACGGACACATGGACGGCCGCCGGGGAAGTAGCGGCTACAGTAAGCGCTGTCCCCCTGCAGCTGGTGCTGAAGCCGGCAGTCATCATTCTCCCTGCTCTGCCTGCGAGCAGAAGAGAATGAAGAGCGGTGTATAATACACTGCTCTTCTGTCTCCTCTGCTCACAGGCAGAGCAGGGGGAATTAGGGTGAGTTTCCACGGTCAGGAAACGCTGCGTGTTTGGCGCTGTGCGCTGGCGCAGCGCCAAACACGCAGCGTCCAGATGTTACAGCATAGTGGAGGGGATTTCAAGAAATCCCGTCTCCACTATGCGTAACAATACGCAGGTGGCAAACCTGCGTAAACGGACATGCGGCGCGTCTTTTTAGACCGCAGCATGTCCTCGCGTATTGCGGCGACGGTGCGTCGCCGCAACAGAATTAACACAGGGCTATGTAGCCCTGCGCTCTTTCCGGAGGTGTTCCGGAGGTGTCCTGAACACCTCCGGAAAGATCGCGCGTCATAAAGGGGGCGGGGCTTAGACGGAGCGGAATTTCCGCTCCGTCCAAAGCGCTGTGGTTCCGGACCGTGGAACCACAGCCTCACAGTCGGCTTCAGCACCAGCTGCAGGGGACAGCGGCTTACGGTAGCCGCTACTTCCCCGGCGGCCGTCCGTGCACACGGAGGACTATGTGAACAGTTCTCAGTGTGCACGTGTGCGGGACGTTTTCCGGTCCGTGTGTCCGTGTCAAAACGGACATGTCTACGAGTTTGGAACACGGACACACGGTCCGTGTGAAAACACGCACATGTGCATAGACACATAGATTATAATGTGTCTACGTGTGTACGTGTCTCCGGTACGTGTAAGAAACTGTCAAATACGTACCGGAAACACGGACGTGTGAAACCGGCCTAACTGGGATAAAAGTGCTCTGTTCAGTCGAGAACAGTGGAGGACCAGCCCTCAGACCCCAACTAATCTATATAAATTATCGCTTATCTTCACCAAACAATCCCTTTTGATTCTTATTAATTGTTTTCGTGGGAATGGAAAAAAAATGGCAATATAGTTTCAATTAATTGTTCTCCTATTGGCAAGGGTCACACCACCGTATTTTTTCTCACCCGAGAAAATCAGGCTCATTATACTAATCACTCTCAGATCAGAATTTGATCAGGGTATAATCCAATTTTCTTGGACGAAAAGAAGATGGGTAAAAAAAATTCTCCATCTTCTCCATTCTGTCAGAAAATCGGACCACACTCAGATGTCATTTGGATGCAGTCCGATTTTTTATTTTTTTTTCCACAGACTCATTGACTTGCATGGTGGAGTGCGATCTGATTTTTGGATGCAATTTGTGCATGCTGAGATTTTTTTTTCCTCGGACAGACTTGTCATGGAAATATATATATGTATTCCATATATTCAAAATATATTCACATATATGTATTCACAGTTCACAGTTAGATAGATCTCACTTGCTAAAAAACCCTGTGCTCACATATTTCTAGGCCAGATATAATCAGTCGTTTTAAAGAAATCTGGCCTTCATAAGGCCTACATAAGGCCTTCGTAAAGGAACAAATGCATGAAGTACAAAAAGTCCTATTAGATATCTGTTGTTTACATTATAGTTATGCAAGACAACTAGGTCACAAGAATATAAACAATAATTCTGCAACTTCAGCTCTTTTAATCATGATTATCATAATTATCATATTTACACTAGAACAGCCAATAATCTAGCAGCTTTTAATTGTATGTTAATTGACTAACCAACCCCTTTTTGTAAACGTATAAAACCTTGAATGAATAATAAATGTAGGTCTTTGACGAACTGTTATACTGACACTTGCGTTGTGGACAGTCCTCATTTCGTTCTGAGCGCTCAAAAAGACATTAAATAGAGATTTGGACATGGCAAGCAGCAAACACGGAAGGATATTTTTATCCTAATTAAATTTCCATATCAGTTGGCGCCCAACGTGGGGCATTGGACGAAACGCACGAGGACCCGGCCGACCGGAGAGACGGGGGTGTTGGCCCTGGCCTTGGCACACGGGACGGAGACTGCAGCTCCATCAGTAAGGTAAGAAAACTTTGTCATCTTACCTGAATGTTCCCTGTGCCTAGTCCTAGCCTACACTTCCAGCCGGTCGGACGTGGTCATCACCGCATTCCCAGGTTGTGTAAAAAGTCCATACCCTTATCCAAAAGCCCTGGGATATAAGCCGAGTTGGTTGCTGCTGTGCTGTATATGTTTCATGTTTTATGTGAACCGGGAGAAAGTTGGAACGGTGACTGTGTTTTTGCTTGCTGATCTCTGGGGGCTGTATAGCAAAAGACAATTGCTGCATAAGTTCCCGCAGTAAACTTTCACGCACCGGGAGGCCATCCCAGTCAAATCAGACGTGGAGGGCGGGAGCTTTGTTTTGGATAAGTCCACGCAGATATTCTTCACATATTGGAGGGAAGTTATCCCAAAAAATCCAGTTGTGGAAGCGAGGGCTTTGTTCGGTTAAGTTTCTGCAGTAAACTTTCACGCACTGGGAGGCCATCCCAGTCAAATCAGACGTGAAGGGCAGGAGCTTTGTTTGGATAAGTTCTCACAATAATCGTCCACGCACCGGGAGGCCATCCCAGTCAAATCAGACGTGGATAGTGAGAATTTTGATGAAGGCTATTGCAGATTACTGTGACCGGCGCACCAGCCAGGGCGTACGGTACAGAGCGATAGAACCTTGAGCCTCACCGCGCTCAGTGCAATTGGTGAGTTATCAGTTACCAGAGCAGCTTGTATGTGTCACAGATCATCAAAAGAGGGATTCGTATTCTCCCGGGTGTCTGTCTCATTGTCTGTATCAGGTACTGTCGCTTTAAATCACATCTCCGTGCGCTCTGTCAGTATCTCATTCAGAGCAGTGTGCTGGCTGCAGCAGCGAGAAAACCCCTTTGACCCCCCCTCCTCTGCTAATCACGTTATCAGGCATTCTGTTTCTTGGCTTTGATTTTTATTTATTTTTTTTAAGCTAATTTTTTGGCTACAGGTTTTAACGTGAGAATTATCAGGCATTCAGACTGAACTATATTCATTTTTTGCTATTCTGAGGAATAATAATAATTTATTTTTTTTTGATACGTGATTTCAGTGCCTATAGAGACAGCAAGCAGAGATATAAGGAAGGGAGGGGGGAAGCAGCCAGCTGACATTCCAGAGATTTTTAATTAGCTGTTTTAGTAACAAGGGTTGTTTTTCAGAGTTTTATGATTAATACGGTTTTTCTTTTCTCCCCTTTTTGGTGAATTTATTTTTTTTTGTTTTCTTTTTCTAGAGTTTTTTATTAAATCTAACTTTTTGTTTTTTAAAATTTTTCTTTTAAGTACATTTTTAAATGATTTTGGAGAGATTTTTTTCTCTAAGCAATTTATTTTAGAGTTTTATTTCTCCAGCTATTTTTTTTTCTACAAGCTTGCTTTAGAACAAGGTCACATAGATAAGGAGAATTACAGGCTGAGGGAGAGAGCAGACACAAACTACGCAGTGGTCTGAGTAGCCCCTCCCGTCGGGCATTCGGCGAGAACAAACAGAACCAGAGTTGAATAGGTTTTTGGAATAGACACAGTACGTAAGAATCGAAGGGCTAGGCATGTGAATAGAATGTCAGAGTACGTGAGAAGCAAATAGACAGGCAGCCTTTACGCTGCATAATGAAATGTTTTTTCTTGTTTTCTGTTATTTGAAAGGTAACGGGAAAGTTTATTAATAGATTACCATCTGCTATAAAAGAGCAGCGGTGCATCGTGTAAAAGATACAGCAAGTTAATTTGAACGGACCAGGAAGTGATTTTTTTTATGTGAATAAGTTTGAAAAGGTGTTAAATCATCTGTGAGAAAAAGATCACTGACATGTCACAAGAGCAGAATTCAGAGTCACACACATCACATGTCCATCATGTGGAGACACGGGACAGGTGTAGGCTGCTCTCATTGAGTAAGGAGCCTTGTACAGGGAAAAACGCTCCCCGCCTCTCTCCACAGGGAGAAGGCATTTTTGTTTCAACCATCCCCTCTCAAGAGTCACAGGGGGGACACCCTCTCCTTTTTCTTCTCTCAGTCCCTTTCTCTTTCTTCTTCAGACTTTTCTCCTCTTTCCTCGCTGCCATCCCTCTCATTCCTTCTTTTCCCTCCATCACATCTCTGACACATCCATTTTCTTCATCTTCCTCTTCTTCTATCTCTTCCTCTCCAACTCTCAAATCTTGTTCTTCATCTTCTTCTACTTCTCCCCCTCCATCTTTCTTCTCTCTCTCTCCTCCATCTTTCTCTCTTTTCCCCCTTTCACTCTTCTCTCCCTCCCCTCCTCTTTCTCTCGCTCCTCCCTCACACCTCCCTTCTCTTCCTCTTTTTTCTACTTCGTCATCAACTGGGTCAACGCCCAATCCAAGCAATGTGGTGTCCCTGTATTCAGTGTTTCCAGCACAGGGCACCTTGTCTATCCCAAGCACAGTACAAACATTGCCAGTCATTATATCAGGAGAAGAAAGTGCAGATCTCCCTACACAAAACGCTACATGTAGCCCCCAGACACAACAGTCCACAGCTAGGGCTTCACAGGGGAGTGGTATAGCTACAGGGCTGCTAGCATGGAACCATGACACTGATCCACCGCAGCCTCAGCAAGGAAGTGGGAAATCCCCATGCAGCAAGACAACTTTAAAGCCCAAATCTCACCCAGTGTATGCACCAAGTACACCATGTCACTTCTTATCTGATGAAGATGAAGATGCAACGTCACACATGCTGCCCAATACTAGGGAAGAAAACACACAAGCACCAATAGAGCAGGGACAGGTAGAGGCACCATCCTATGAGCCCTTCATCCCAAGCCAGGTGATCAGTATGCTGCCAGACCCAGGGATACACCCCATGCCATTTTGCCAAAAAATGCAGCAGATCCAGCAGAAAGCAGCCTGGATTGATCTCTGGACCGAAATGGAAATAAAAGCAGGTGATGCATTCTGGCCAATTATGAGAGAACACTTCAAGCTCCCAACAGAGTTAGATGCGTATGCCTGGGAGACAGGACCAAAGCTAATTGAGCAACTCAGAGAATGGGCCAAAAGCAGACTGACAGGACAAACTCTCAGCCTACATGTCACGAGTCAAGACAAGACAGAGTCTGTGGAGAAGTTCCATGACAGAGTAATGCAAGTGTTTCAAGATTTGGGTCTCATTACCCATGATCAGACACACAGACGGATGTTGGCACAGGCTTTTGTGCATGGACTGAGAGAACCAATCAGGAAACCACTGGTAGCAGCCAGGCCTGAGTACACGTCAATAGCAATGGATACCCTGCTCACAGTAGCAAAAAGGATTGAGTCCCGCCGGGACAGAAGGAATGTCAAGTGTTACAACTGTGGCGAGTTTGGTCATTTCCGGAACAAGTGCAGAACACTGACTTCACCCAGAAAAAGAAGAAACACAGAAAGCAGTGAAGAACCCCATCCATAGGACAAGAGCACACCAAGTCCACAAGGAACCCCACCAGTGTGACCAATATCCTGAGAGTGGATGGCGTAGTCATATCTTTTCTTGTGGAACTCCGCAACCTCACCTACCTATCAGAATCTTCTGCTTCCTGCATGGGAATTGATGGTCAAGTCAGATATTTCCAGATTATGAAGCCCCTGAGCGTGTGGACTCAGCCAGAACACTCCATCATGTCCCAGTTTGTTGTGTAAAAAACCTGCACCCTCAACCTATTGGGAGTGGACCTACTGCAGAAGCTGAAAGCGACCAGAGTGTTCCAGGAAGATGGGACCATGACACTTTCTTCACCCCTGACCCAAGAAGAAGCAGGAACCTCAAACAACCACACTGCAGACCTATCACAGGAGGTGCTGGACATAGTACCAGAAAAGCCACTCCATCACCCAGAGTCAAGATGTCTCTGACCAACTGAAGGTCTAAGTGAACTCGCCTAAGAAGACGGCCTGAGAACTTTGACATTGGCCAGGATATTCAACTCAAGAAGGACTCTACTCGCTTCATGGAATGGCAACACCTCATCCAGCTCTAACGCCAGAGGTTCATCTTTTGCAAGCACCAGGAGGTGCCCCCTGCAATCAACCAGTTCACCCAGGCCCTAGACCGGAAAAAGGCCACTCAGCTCTTCAAACTTGTGCACAAATACTGACCTGAGACCGAGCTGGAGAAAAAGAAACTACTGATGGCCCATGCTGGAAAAAAAGCAGCCGTTTAAGGAAACGTCCCAACGAGAAGACCCCCTGTGACCAGAGCAGGTGCTAACACAGTGACTGTCTTGGTGGAGAACAAGAAAGCCAGCTGGTCGTCATCTCTCATGATGTGGATCCTAGTAGACGGCTTGTTTTCCCGCCAACTCTGCACCAGCAGATGGGAGTCCCCTGCCGCATACTGAAGGACAAGGCCAAACTGGGCTGCCTCGCCCATCGGAATCAATCCCAGCTTTCCACAGTGAAGAAAAAGACTGTAAACCCCACTGAGTTCAGAATGGTGCAAGGCCTGGAGGCAGCGAAAGAGGCTATGGTATTTGAAACCCCAACAGTGCTGAACCATCACACTCTGCTCTCAAGAGTCCCAGTCACCGCAACGGTATTCACGGTGATCAACCTGGCCAGTACCTTCTTCAGTATTTCCCCTCCACCTGGAGGCCTGCTTTCACGCACCAGTGAAGTGCATATGGACAGTGTTGCCTCAAGGTGCTCAAAACAAGCCCTTCAAGTTTCACCAAGACAATGTCCTCCATCTTCGTCAACTGGATTGCAGAATATGCAAGAGTCACTCTTCTACAACACGTGGATGACTTTCTCTTTTGTGTGGTTGACATCGACACCTGCACAGCCTATTCCTTATCTCTCCTACTCTACCTGGAAGAACAGCAACGCAAGGTCTGGAAGAACAAAGTCCAGTGATGCCAGAAGCAAGTTACATCCCTGGGACACTGTATTGCCCACAAGACGAAACACATGTCAAAAGACTGGAAGACCACTGTGGAGAAGATGGCTCCCCCAACAACTCCAAGAATGCTGCAGGCCTTCCCTGGTCTAGTGTCATATTGCAGAACCTGGATCCCTGATGCCTCAGTCCTAATGCAGCCTCTGTGCGCTTGCATCAACGCAACCCCGCTCCTTCTATCAGACGCAGCCTTCAACCCATTCAGGAGATTGGAAGAACTCCACAGTCTCAGCGCCAATACCAGGCCTACCTGACTATGAAAAGTCTTTCCGTCTACCTGATGGAAGAAAGAAGGTCATGCTACTGGAGTCCTGGCACGGATTCACGGGGGAAAACAGAGACTTTTAGGCTGCCTCTCAGCCCGCTTGGATCCAGTTGCAAGAAGAGCACCCTCCTGCCTGATGGCAGTATCCGCAGCACACACCCTCCTGGACAAGGTTGCTGACATCACTCTTGGACAGCCACTGGAAACTCTCACTCCACATGACATCTTGGCAATCTTCAATCAAGCTCAACCAACAGTAATCTCTCCACCGCCAGGCATCTTTGTGGCGCCTCTATTGCCTTTGTCTCATAATGTCACCGTCTCCAGACCTCAGCCCGGCCACTCTACTCCCACTCCCAAGGGGGGATACTTGGATGGCTCCAGAAGAAGTTTCAACACAGGAAGTGCAGTGACCAGCAATCAAGAAATCCTGTGGTCCAGAAGTCTGTCACCTAGCCTGTCAGCCCAGGAAGCAGAATTGATAGCGCTGACGAAGGCCTGCCAGATGGCAGAAGGCAAGACTGCAAACATCTACACGGACTACAGGTACTCGCATGGCATAGCACACGACTTTGGACCCATCTGGGCTACAAGGGACTTCATCACAGCAAACGGGACAACCGTGAAGCATCATGGAGCCTTCAGGGACCTGCTGGGTGTACTCCAACTTCCAAAATGGTGGCAATTTGAAAAATCAAAGTGCATGGAAAACTGAGAACAGAAGAGGCGTGAGGCAATAACATGGCGGACATGGCAGCCAAAGAAGCAGCCAAAGGAAGACAACATGGAGAAGTGGGAGAGGTCGTAGAGCCGGACGGCTACTACATGACGACTGAAGACAAGAAACCTGACAAAGAAACGTCCTGGAATCTGCTCAAGAAGTTACAAGACCAAGCTCCAAAAGGAGAAGAAGAGCTGAATGCGAAAAAAGCAACACGTGAAGAAAGAAGGCTATCAATAATAGACTTCAAACTCTGCCTACCACAAAGTATGCACCCTATGGTGGTCCAATGGGTACATGGACCCACATCCACATATCAAAGACACAGATGAATGATCTGATTGGTGCTTACTGTTTCGCTTCAGGGATCTCCACCCAAACAGCCAAACTCACCAGCAGCTGTCTGACCTGCGGCAAATTCAAGCCTGGACGTATGGAAGAAAGACCCCCTCACCTCATCTGGAAAGACCACTCTACCAGCTTCAAAGGATCCAGATAGACCACATCCAGATATCGCCAAGTGAAGGATTCAAATACGCCATTGTGGTCAAAAGAAGTATTTTCAAGATGAACAGAAGCCTTCCAAGTCAGCAAAGACTACTGCAACGAAGCTACTTTCAGAAAATAGTGTGCAGATACGGGGTTCCAGAAATGATAGAAAGTGATCAGGGACCCGCATTCACAGCAAATCTGACACACAAGACCCGATTAGCAGTAGGGTCAGATTTAGGCCTACACACTCCTTACCACCCCAGAGCAGCAGGAAGGTAGAAAAACTGAACGAAACACTTAAGAATAGAATGCTGAAAAATTGCCCAAGAGACACGCAAACCATGGCATGACACACTCCCTATTGCACTGTTTAGCATAAGGCACACTCCCAGAGACCCAGAAAAGCTGTTTCGTGCCTGCATCTTCTGCTAACAGATAAGACATTTTCTTCTTTTAGTTTTTTGGTGCCTGCATTTTGTCCTGCACTTCTGTGGGGGTCTGCCGGGTCCCCTTCGGGGGGCTTATGCTCCTCTCAGTTTAGTTCAGCCACTGTTTGTTCATTTGCCTTTTCCAGTTTTTTCAGTGGTTGCTGTTTAGTTTTTGTTACACCAGAGAACTAATTTAGGTGGTAGAGGTCGTGTGATCTCAGGTGTTTTTGTAATTAGTAGAGTTGGTACTTTTCAGGGTTTTTTGGGGTTGCAGTAAGTGCCTTTCCTATCCTCTTCTATCTAGACAGATTGGGCCCCAGCGTTTGCTCATTCTATTTTCTGTCTGTGTCTGTATTTCCTCTTGTCTAACCGCCATTACATGTTTGGGGGCTTCCTATGTTCTTTGGGGATCTGCTCCGCGGCAGATAGCTTTCCTTTTTTCTATCTTTAGGTGTAGTTAGCTTCTCAGGTTGTGACGAGGCGTCTAGGACCAACGTAGGAACGCTCCACGGCTGCCTTTAGTTGTGGTGGTTAGTCAGGGTACTGCAATCCCATAGATTCCAACCTCTCTGGTGTATTGCTTTTTTTGCCTGCTCTCCTCAGCTACCAAATCATAACACTTATGTAATTGAATTGGTCAAAAACTAATGTCCATTCTCGAGTTTTTCTCCTCACTGCCAGATTTGATGATCCTGTCCAAGAGCCCCAGATGACATCAACCTCTGTGTAACTAAAGGGAAAGCCTGTTTGAATCCACGTATCGCATTGCAAGGAAGCTCCCGTACCAGGAGAGACACCTAAGCCATGAAGGATGTCGTGGATGCTCTGACTGACCAGACAGATGACTAGATGACCTACCTGATGAGTTCAAGGCCAGAGACCAAGTTAAAGCAGGATTTGAGTCACTATAAACAAAAATGTTGATTGGATAAATTACATCTATTATAACCAGCAGAGATTTGTTAACTTCACCATAGATGCTGTAAAAGGTTTGGCAGCACAGTTAGGCCCCACTTCCATTATGGCATTCCAGAATAGAATGGCTTTGGATATGATTCTAGCTGAGAAAGGAGGTGTTTACAAAATGATCAAAGACACCTGTTCCACCTACATCCCAGACAACACTGGCCCAAATGGTAAAGTCACAATGGCAATACAGAAACTTAATGAGTTATCAGAGGAACTGAAACAGAACTCAGGTGTCACTGACCCATGGGATCGATACTTTGGGTGGATGAGTGGGTGGCAGAAAATGTTGGCACAGGTTGGGACAGCCATTATGGGGGTTTTCATTTTTGCATTAATTACTGGTTGCTGTGTAATTCCTTGTATCCGCAGGATAATGGAAAAAACTGTTCAGGAGACAACCAATTTGATGCCACTCACCATCTTGGACCTCGCACCAGTCCGGATAGAACTGCCTGGCTTGACCAGATCTCCGAACTACCTCCAGACTGAGAATACACATCCTTGATGAAACATCCTATCAAATAAGGAGACTATGATTGCAAACACATAAACCCCCGACAGGGACAGTCCTCCTGACCGCCCATTTGCGAAAAGTCTATATTCGGTGGGGGAGACATGCGCTAGGGGTGTCTCAACTCGCAGGCAGAACAAAAGAGTTGCAGCGCTTGGGCCAGGAGCAGGTTTTTTAGGGCAAGTGGTATCTAAGGGGGGACTGTCATGGAAATATATATGTATTCCATATATTCAAAATATATTCACATATATGTATTCACAGTTCACAGTTAGATAGATCTCACTTGCTAAAAAACCCTGTGCTCACATATTTCTAGGCCAGATATAATCAGTCGTTTTAAAGAAATCTGGCCTTCATAAGGCCTACATAAGGCCTTCGTAAAGGAACAAATGCATGAAGTACAAAAAGTCCTATTAGATATCTGTTGTTTACATTATAGTTATGCAAGACAACTAGGTCACAAGAATATAAACAATAATTCTGCAACTTCAGCTCTTTTAATCATGATTATCATAATTATCATATTTACACTAGAACAGCCAATAATCTAGCAGCTTTTAATTGTATGTTAATTGACTAACCAACCCCTTTTTGTAAACGTATAAAACCTTGAATGAATAATAAATGTAGGTCTTTGACGAACTGTTATACTGACACTTGCGTTGTGGACAGTCCTCATTTCGTTCTGAGCACTCAAAAAGACATTAAATAGAGATTTGGAGAAGCAAGCAGCAAACACTGAAGGATATTTTTATCCTAATTAAATTTCCATATCAGACTCTGTGACATGTTCTGGAACAGATTGGAAATGAAAGATTTTTAGGTGTTTAAGATATGCAAAGATGCTGAAAGTATAAAGACCCCTTTAAAGTTTTCGCTCATTGTGTCATTGCAGCCATTTGGTAAATTCAAGAAAGTTCTTTTTTTTTCTTATTAATGTACACTCTGAACCCCATCTTGACTGAAAAAAACAGAAATGTAGAAATTTTTGCAGATTTATTAAAGAAAAACTGAAATATTACATGGTCATAAGTATTCAGACCCTTTTCTCAGTATTGAGTAGAAGCACACTTTTGAGCTAGTACAGCCATGAGTCTTCTTGGGAATGATGCAACAAGTTTTTCACATCTGGATTTGGGGATCCTCTGCCATTCTTCCTTGCAGATCCTCTGCAGTTCCATCAGGTTGGATGGTGAACGTTGGTGGACTCAAAAGGGTGCTTCTTCTCAATATTGAGCAAAGGGTCTGAATACTTATGACCATGCAATATTTCAGTTTTTCTTTTTTAATAAATTTGCATAAGTTTCTACATTTTTTTTTTCAGTCAAGCTGGGGTGCAGAGTGTACATTCATAAAAAAAATGAACTTTTTTGAATTTACCAAATGGCTACAATGAAACAAAGAGTGAAAAATTTAAAGGGGTCTGAACACTTTCCGGACCCACTGTACATGTATTAACCAAATAAAGTAACGAATGACGTGGGGTCCCCCTCATTTTTTGTAACCAGCAAAGGTAAAGCAGGCAGGTGTGAACTGATATTACCAGGCTTGAAAGGTCCAGGATATTGGGTCTTTCCCAGCTTAAAAACACAAGCCCGCAGCCAAACCAGAAGTGGTGCATCACGTGAGATGCCCCAATTCTGATGTTTCACCTTCTCTCTTCCCGATTGCCCTGATGCAGTGGAAAGTGGGGTAATGGTTTATGGGGTTGATGTCAGCTGTGGATTATCCAAAAACACTGCTGACATCAAGCCCTGGGGTTAGTAATGGAGTGGTGTCTATCAGACACCCACGTTACTAAACCAGTAAGGCTGGAGTGACACACAATGTATAAAAAAAAAAAACAGTTCGTTTTTCACGGACGAGAATCGCACAAATGTTCCCTGAACAGTGATCCATATGTCATCCGTTTGCAATGCAAGGATGCGATTTTCTCGCATCTAAGCATCCGTGTGACATTCCTATGGCATCTGTATGGCGAGATTTTCTCACCGGCTTGCAAAATGGACATATAATGGATCCATGGCCTCAAATATTCGTGAAAACATATATACAGTCTATATATATCTATATATATATATACATATATATATATATATATACTGTACAGACCAAAAGTTTGGACACACCTTCTCATTTAAAGATTTTTCAGTATTTTCATGACTATGAAAATTGTAAATTCACACTGAAGGCATCAAAACTATGAATTAACACATATGGAATTATATACTTAACAAAAAAGTGTGTAACAACTGAAATTATGTCTTATATTCTAGGTTCTTCAAAGTAGCCACCTTTTGCTTTGATGACTGCTTTGCACACTCTTGGCATTCTCTTGATGAGCTTCAAGAGGTAGTCACCAGAAATGGTTTTCACTTCACAGGTGTGCCCTGTCAGGTTTAATAAGTGGGATTCCTGGCCTTATAAATGGGGTTGGGACCATCAGTTGTGTTGTGCAGAAGTCTGGTGGATACACAGCTGATAGTCCTACTGAATAGACTGTTAGAATGTGTATTATGGCAGGAAAAAAGCAGCTAAGTAAAGAAAAACGAGTGGCCATCATTACTTTAAGAAATGAAGGTCAGTCAGTCCGAAAAATTGGAAAAACTTTGAAAGTATCCCCAAGTGCAGTTGCAAAAACCATCAAGCGCTACAAAGAAACTGGCTCACATGAGGACCGCCCCAGGAAAGGAAGACCAAGAGTCACCTCTGCTTCTGAGGATAAGTTTATCCGAGTCACCAGCCTTAGAAATCGCAGGATTACAGCAGCTCAGATTATAGACCAGGTCAATGCCACACAGACTTCTAGCAGCAGATACATCTCTACAACAACTGTTAGGCTGGAGTCACACTGGCGACAAAATCGGATGACTGCTAAGCGATGAAATATCGCATTGCAGTCGGACCTATGTTAATCTATGGAGCAGCTCCCAGTATCAGATTTTTTGTGGTCCGTTTTAAACGTCCGAGTGAAATCGCAGCATGCTGAGATTGTCACCGATTGTGGGTCGACTATCGCCAATGGGAGCGCTGAAAAATCGAATTACAAACGGACCACACATGTGACTTGCGATTAAATTGCACCGGTGTCCTTTAGAAAAGCTGGCAATTCATCCCCGGCTATATTGTAAAAACACACTGACAGCTTTAATAAAGATTGTAAAGAATAGATATATACACATAGAATACATATATATATACATGTCATTGTGACATATATATATATACATATATTTATAGTTCATACACTTCTACATACTGTGCTATAATAGCCGCTAATTCAATTGCCGGCTTTTGTGAAACTGTACACCCGACATGAAATGACACATGGTTTACATACAGTTAACCATGTCATTTCATGTAGTTTGATATATGGTTTTCACTAACAATCACATGAGTGTATGTGTGCAAAACCCCACACATGTAAAACTGTTAAACTGTAAAGCGCTGCGGAATATGATGGCGCTATATAAATAAAGATTATTATTATTACATGTAGGGGTTAATTAAAGGTATAAGTTCGTTGTAAAAAAAATGCGTGGGCTCCCGCTGTATTTTCTCCACCAGACAGACAAAGCAAGCGAGTGGGGGAAAATATTAATAGGCCAGGGAGGGTGCATTTATTTTGTGCCCCCCCTGCCTACTAACATCTGCCCCCAGACACCCCAGAAAAGGCAAATCTATAAGTAGATTAGCCCTTTCTGGCACTTTGCCCGTCTATTCCCATTGCCCTGTAGCGGTGGCGAATGGGTTAATAAGGGGTTAAAGCCACCTTGCAATTGAAAGGTGACTTTAAGCCAGGTTAATAATTGAGAGTTGTCAATTTGACAACTCTCAATTATTAATCCTATTGAATGAAATGAAAAAAAACACACACACATTAACTATTAATCCTTTTAATGAAATAAAGACAGCGTTTTGGACCATATTTTATTGCTCAGCTGTAATCCCCTGAATGAATCAGTTCCTCTCCCGGCGACAGGAGAGGAAGTGATGAGTGTGTGAAGCTTAATTGATTGCTTCCCACTTTCACTTCAGGTCAGGTCAGGGTGACCTGACCTGAAGTGAAAGTGGGAAGAAATCAATTAAGCTTCACACATGAATCACTTCCTCTCCTTTCGCCGTGAGAGGAACTGATTCTGTTGTGAATGTTTTAGAAATGAATTCTGAGCAGAAGCTCCCTCTGGTGGTTACAAACAGTACTGAACCATTCAATGAGGATTGGCAATCAGGAATCACGGACTGGCTGGATATAAGGGAGGTTCCCTCCCATCATGGTTGCCGGTGATCAATTGTTCTTGTCTCAACTGTGGTTCCTGGTTCACTTGGAAGCTTGCTGAGTCTTGCCTCTTCTCCTGCTCTCAGATAAGATATTATCAGTTTTTTGTTTTTGTGCTTACCATTTGCATATTTCTCTGCATTTCTGTGAGGTTAGCCAGGTTCCCCCCCCCCGGGGGGATTGGGCTCCTCTCAGTTCCGCTGGAGCCTCTGTTATTTGTTCATTTGCCTTTTCCAGTTTTTTCAGTGGCTGCGGCTTAGTTTTTTTACACCAGAGAACTAATTTAGGTGGTAGAGGTCGTGTGATCTCAGGTGTTTTTGCAATTAGTAGCGTTGGCATTTTTAGGGGTTTTTTTTGGATTGCAGTGAGTGTCCTTTCTATCCTTTTCTGTCTAGGCAGATTGGGCCCCAGCGTTTGCTCATACTATTTTCTGTCTGTGTCTGTATTTCCTCTTGTCTAACCGCCATTACATGTTTGGGGGCTTCCTATGTTCTTTGGGGATCTGCTCCGGGGCAGATAGCTTTCCTCTTTCTATCTTTAGGTGTAGTTAATCTCTCAGGCTGTGACGAGGCGTCTAGGACCAACGTAGGAACGCTCCACAGCTGCCTTTAGTTGTGGTGGTTAGTCAGGGTACTGCAATCCAATAGATTCCAACCTCTCTGGTGTATTGCCGTTTTTGCCTGCTCTCCTCAGCTACCAAATCATAACAGTATCACCGGCCCTAACTGAAAATTATATGGTACTCACAGAAGGGAAAAATAGTGTGGAAAGAAAATAGTTGTCAGAGTTGTCAGAGATTTTTTTTTTTTCTGTCTGTTGCATTTTTTCCCTCTTTTTCTCTGGGTGCTGAGGAGGATTTTTTTTTTCCTTTCAATGGAGTTTGCACAGTTGTCTGGCCGTGTGGATTAGCTTGCCACTGAGGTTCGGAGTATTGCTACCTATTTTGCTAGGTTGCCGGTTGTGGAACCTAGGATCCCCATGCCAGATTTGTTTTTGGGGGATCGGGCTAAATTTCTGAATTTCAAAAATAACTGCAAGTTGTTTTTTGCCTTAAAGCCTAATGGTACTGCCACACTAAACAATCCCGCTAGCGATCACGATAACGACGCATACTAATGCGATCGCTAGCGGGATTGTTTCTATATCGCTAAGTGCGGCCACATTTAGCGATATAGTTAACGACGCTATCGCCGTTAGCGATCTTCTTAACGACTTTAGCGGTACAAAAGTACCGCTAAATCGCTAAGAAAAGGTGCCACACTAGCGATATATACTTACCCAGCGGGAGCGCCGACGAGAAAATAGGGTCCGGAACGATTCCAGCGACGAGCGAGATCACAGCAGGAAGCTCGTCGCTGGCAGATGCCGCACTGAACAACATCGCTAACGGGATCGCTAAATAGTGACTTTTTTAGCGATCCCGTTAGCGATATTGTTCAGTGTGGCATACCCTTTAGTCCTCAGGTAACGCAGCACAGCAGGTTCAAATTGTCATCTCTCTCCTGCGCGGCGATCCTCAGGATTGGGCTTTTTCCCTGTCACCTGGGGACCCTGTTTTGAGTGATGTTGATGAATTTTTTCTGGCTCTGGGGTTATTGTACGATGAACCTAAAGTCACTGATCAAGCTGAAAAAACCTTGTTGGCATTAAATCAGGGGCTTGAGGACGCTGAGTTGTACTGTCAGAAATTCCGAAAGTGGGCAGTCCTGACCAAATGGAATGATGATGCTTTGGCAGCCCTTTTTCGGAAGGGTCTGTCAGAGAATGTAAAAGATGTTATGGTGGGTTTCCCTGCTCCCTCTGTTCTCAATGATTCTATGTCATTAGCGATTCAAATTGACAGACGTTTGCGTGAGCGTAGAGGTATGCGTGGAATAGTGTTGCCTTGTGAGCCAGCTTCTGAACCCATGCAGTGTGATAGAGTGGCTTCTGGGGCACAGCGTCATGAGTTTCAAAAACGCAATGGGTTATGTTTCTACTGTGGTGATGCCTCTCATGCTATTTCAGTCTGCCCTAAGCGGGGAAGACGTTTTGCACGCTCAGTTGTCTTGGGTAGTGTTCAGACTAAATTTCTGTTGACTGTTACCCTGATTTGCTCCCTGTCCACATTTTCTGCTCAGGCTTTTGTTGATTCGGGAGCAGCTATTAACCTGATGGATTTTGATTTTGCTAAACGTTGTGGGTTTCCCTTGATACCCCTACGGAAGTCTATTCCCTTACTGGGGATTGATTCTACCCCTTTGGCTGAGAATAAACCCCAGTTCTCTACTCAGGTGATAATGAGGGTTGAACCTGATCATCAGGAGAGTTGCAAATTTTTGGTTCTGTATAATCTGCATGACATTATTGTACTAGGTTTCCCTTGGTTACAGTCTCATAATCCTGTTTTGGATTGGAAATCTGTGTCTGTAACCAGTTGGGTTCCTATGTGTTAATGCCAACACTCCTGTTTTTTCTGCCTCTCCCCAGGCTCAGGATGTTCCTGACATTTTGACTGATTTTTCTGATGTGTTTAGCGAAAGTAAATCTGCATCCTTGCCCCCCCATAGGAGCTATGACTGCGCTATTGAATTAGTGCCTGGTAGTAAATTCCCTAAAGGTCGCCTTTTTAACTTGTCTGTAACTGAACATGACGCTATGCGGTCTTATATCAAGGAGTCATTGGAGAAGGGTCATATCAGACCATCCTCTTCACCCTTGGGTGCCGGTTTTTTCTTTGTGGCCAAAAAGGATGGTTCATTAAGGCTGTGTATTGATTATCGTCTCTTGAACAAGATCACTGTGAAATATCAATATCCGTTACCCTTGATTTCTGACCTGTTTTCCAGGGTGAAAAGTGCTACTTGGTTTACCAAGCTTGACCTCAGGGGGGCGTATAACCTTATTCGCATTAAGCACGGGGATGAATGAAAGACGGCGTTTAATACCTCAGAGGGCATTTTGAGTACCTAGTGATGCCCTTTGGGCTCACTAATGCTCCTTCCGTCTTCCAGTCCTTCATGAATGACATTTTCAGGGATTTTGTGGATAAATTTCTGATTGTTTATTTGGATGATATCTTGATTTTTTCCAATGACTGGGACTCTCATGTGAAACATGTTCGGACTGTGTTCCAGATTTTGAGAGAGAATGCTCTGTATGTGAAGGGATCAAAGTGTCTTTTTGGCGTACAGAGGATCTCATTTCTGGAATTCATTTTGTCCAACTGAAATTTGTCTCGAAAATTTTCTCCAACTGAACGTAATTATGACGTGGGTAATCGGGAGTTATTGGCCATGAAGTGGGCTTTTGAAGAGTGGAGACATTGGCTGGAGGGAGCCAAACATTAGGTGGTGGTCCTCACGGACCATAAGAATCTGGTTTATCTGAAATCAGCCAAGCGACTTAATCCTAGACAGGCCAGGTGGGCCTTGTTTTTCACACGTTTTAATTTTGTGGTTTCCTTTCTTCCTGGCACTAAGAATGTTAAGGCGGATGCCCTCTCGAGGAGTTTCCTTGCGGATTCTCCTGAGTTATCTGATCCTGCTGTTATTTTGAAAGAGGGTGTAGTTCTTTCCGCCATCTCGCCCAATTTGAGACTGGCTCTGAAAGGGTGTCAGGAGGATAAACCCGAGCGCTGCCCTATTGGGAAATTGTTTGTCCCAGACCGGTGGAAAAAGAGTGTGATGTCTGAGATTCATTGTTCAGCGTTGGCCGGTCATCCCGGAATTTTTGGTACCAGAGACTTGGTGAGTCGGTCCTTTTGGTGGCCTACTTTGTCTCGTGACGTCAGGGAATTTGTGCAGTCCTGCGGGACTTGCTCTCGCTCCAAGCCTTGCTCTCGCTCTAGTGGTTTGTTTGATGCCATTGCCTGTGCCCAAGAGACCATGGACCCATATCTCTATGGATTTTATTTCCGACCTCCCTGTTTCTCAGAGAATGACCGTTATCTGAGTGATTTGTGATAGGTTTTCCAAAATGATACATCTTGTGCCATTACCTAAGTTGCCTTCCTCCTCCGAATTGGTGCCTTTGTTCCTTCAGCACGTGGTTCGGTTACACGGCATTCCTGAGAACATTGTGTCTGACAGAGGAGTCCAGTTTGTTTCCAGATTTTGGAGGACTTTTTGTTCTAAACTTGGTGTTTAACCCCTTAATGTCCACTGACGTGCAGAGTCCGTCATGGCAAGGTGCCAGTTCCGGCACCAGGACGGATTCTGCACGTCATGGCTTTGATCTACCACTGCGTGTAAACACGCAGTGGTAGATCAGTGCCGACAGCTGTCACAGACAGCTGACAGGCACGGCAAGCGGTGCGGGTGATATGGAAATTTAATTAGGATAAAAATATCCTTCTGTGTTTGCTGCTTGCCATGTCCAAATCTCTATATAATGTCTTTTTGAGCGCTCAGAACGAAATGAGGACTGTCCACACGCAAGTGTCAGTATAACAGTTCGTCAAAGACATACATTTATTATTGTTTCAAGGTTTTATACGTTTACAAAAAGGGGCTGGTTAGTCAATTAACATACAATTAAAAGCTGCTAGATTATTGGCTGTTCTAGTGTAAATATGATAATTATGATTAAAAGAGCTGAAGTTGCAGAATTATTGTTTTATATTCTTGTGACCTAGTTGCCTTGCATAACTATAATGTAAACAACAGATATCTAATAGGACATTTTGTACTTCATGCATTTGTTCCTTTACGAAGGTCTTATGGAGGCCAGATTTCTTTAAAACGACTGATTATATCTGGCCTAGAAATATGTGAGCACAAGGTTTTTTAGCAAGTGAAATCTATCTAACTGTGAACTGTGAATACATATATGTGAATATACTTTGAATATATGGAATACATATATATTTCCATGACAGTCCCCCCTTAGATACCACTTGCCCTAAAAACCTGCTCCTGGCCCAAAGCGCTGCAACTCTTTTGTGCTGCCGGTGAGTTGAGACACCCCTAGTACATGCCTCCCCCACCGAATACAGACTTTTCGCAAATGGGCGGTCAGGAGGACTGTCCCTGTCAGGGGTTTATGTGTTTGCAATCATAATCTCATAGTTGATATGATGTTTCATCAAGGATGTGTATTCTCAGTCTGGAGGTAGTTCGGAGATCTGGTCAAGCCAGGCAGTTCCATCCGGACTGGTGCGAGGTCCAAGATGGTGAGTGGCATCAAATTGGTTGTCTCCTGAACAGTTTTTTCCATTATCCTGCGGATACAAGGAATAACACAGCAACCAGTAATTAATGCAAAAATGAGAACCCCCATAATGGCTGTCCCAACCTGTGCCAACATTTTCTGCCACCCACTCATCCACCCAAAGTATCGATCCCATGGGTCAGTGACACCTGAGTTCTGTTTCAGTTCCTCTGATAACTCAGTAAGTTTCTGTATTGCCATTGTGACTTTACCATTTGGGCCAGTGTTGTCTGGGATGTAGGTGCAACAGGTGTCTTTGATCATTTTGTAAACAACTCCTTTCTCAGCTAGAATCATATCCAAAGCCATTCTATTCTGGAATGCCATAATGGAAGTGGGGCCTAACTGTGCTGCCAAACCTTTTACAGCATCTATGGTGAAGTTAACAAATCTCTGCTGGTTATAATAGATGTAATTTATCCAATCAACATTTTTTTATAGTTACTAGTGGCAATAGTGACTCAAATCCTGCTTTAACTTGGTCTCTGGCCTTGAACTCATCAGGTAGGTCATCTGGTCATCTGTCTGGTCAGTCAGAGCATCCACGACATCCTTCGTGGCTTAGGTGTCTCTCCTGGTACGGGAGCTTCCTTGCAATGCGATACGTGGATTCAAACAGGCTTTCCCTCTAGTTACACAGAGGTTGATGTCATCTGGGGCTCTTGGACAGGATCATCAAATCTGGCAGTGAGGAGAAAAACTCGAGAATGGACATTAGTTTTTGACCAATTCAATTACATAAGTGTTATGATTTGGTAGCTGAGGAGAGCAGGCAAAAAAAAGTAATACACCAGAGAGGTTGGAATCTATGGGATTGCAGTACCCTGACTAACCACCACAACTAAAGGCAGCCGTGGAGCGTTCCTACGTTGGTCCTAGACGCCTCGTCACAGCCTGAGAAACTAACTACACCTAAAGATAGAAATAGGAAAGCTATCTGCCCCGGAGCAGATCCCCAAAGAACATAGGAAGCCCCCAAACATGTAATGGCGGTTAGACAAGAGGAAATACAGACACAGACAGAAAATAGTATGAGCAAACGTTGGGGCCCAAACTTCCTAAATAGAAAAGGATAGGAAAGGCACTTACTGCAACCCCAAAAAACCCTGAAAAGTACCAACTCTACTAATTACAAAAACACCTGAGATCACACGACCTCTACCACCTAAATTAGTTCTCTGGTGTAACAAAAACTAAACAGCAACCACTGAAAAAACTGGAAAAGGCAAATGAACAAACAGTGGCTGAACTAAACTGAGAGGAGCATAAGCCCCCGAAGGGGACCCGGCAGACCCCCACAGAAGTGCAGGACAAAATGCAGGCACCAAAAAAAACTAAAAGAAGAAAATGTCTTATCTGTTAGCAGAAGATGCAGGCACGAAACAGCTTTTCTGGGTCTCTGGGAGTGTGCCTTACGCTAAACAGTGCAATTAGGAGTGTGTCATGCCATGGTTTGCGTGTCTCTTGGGCAATTTTTCAGCATTCTATTCTTAAGTGTTTCATTCAGTTTTTTTCTACCTTCCTGCTGCTCTGGGGGTGGTAAGGAGTGTGTAGGCCTAAAACTGACCCTACTGCTAATCGGGTCTTGTGTGTCAGATTTGCTGTGAATGCGGGTCCCTGATCACTTTCTATCATTTCTGGAACCCCGTATCTGCACACTATTTTCCGAAAGTAGCTTCGTTGCAGTAGTCTTTGCTGACTTGGAAGGCTTCTGTTCATCTTGAAAATACTTCTTTTGACCACAATGGCGTATTTGAATCCTTCACTTGGCGATATCTGGATGTGGTCTATCTGGATCCTTTGAAGCTGGTAGAGTGGTCTTTCCAGATGAGGTGAGGGGGTCTTTCTTCCATACGTCCAGGCTTGAATTTGCCGCAGGTCAGACAGCTGCTGGTGAGTTTGGCTGTTAGGGTGGAGATCCCTGAAGCGAAACAGTAAGCACCAATCAGATCATTCATCTGAGTCTTTGATATGTGGATGTGGGTCCATGTACCCATTGGACCACCATAGGGTGCATACTTTGTGGTAGGCAGAGTTTGAAATCTATTATTGATAGCCTTCCTTCTTCACGTGTTGCTTTTTTTTTCGCATTCAGCTCTTCTTCTCCTTTTGAAGCTTGGTCTTGTAACTTCTTGAGCAGATCCCAGGACGTCTCTTTGTCAGGTTTCTTGTCTTCAGTCGTCATGTAGTAGCCGTCCGGCTCTACGACCTCTCCCACTTCTCCATATTGTCTTCCTTTGGCTGCTTCTTTGGCTGCCATGTACGCCATGTTATTGCCTCACGCCTCTTCTGTTCTCAGTTTTCCATGCACTTTGATTTTTCAAATTGCCACCATTTTGGAAGTTTGAGTATACCCAGTAGGTCCCTGAAGGCTCCATGATGCTTCACGGTTGTCCCGTTTGCTGTGATGAAGTCCCTTGTAGCCCAGATGGGTCTAAAGTTGTGTGCTATGCCATGCGAGTACCTGTAGTCCGTGTAGATGTTTGCAGTCTTGCCTTCTGCCATCTGGCAGGCCTTCGTCAGCGCTATTAATTCTGCTTCCTGGGCTGACAGGCTAGGTGACAGACTTCTGGACCACAGGATTTCTTGATTGCTGGTCACTGCACTTCCTGTGTTGAAACTTCTTCTGGAGCCATCCAAGTATCCCCCTTGGGAGTGGGAGTAGAGTGGCCGGGCTGAGGACTGTAGGTCTGGAGACAGTGACATTATGAGACAAAGGCAATAGAGGCGCCACAAAGATGCCTGGCGGTGGAGAGATTACTGTTGGTTGAGCTTGATTGAAGATTGCCAAGATGTCATGAGGAGTGAGAGTTTCCAGTGGCTGTCCAAGAGTGATTTCAGCAACCTTGTCCAGGAGGGTGTGTGCTGCAGATACTGCCATCAGGCAGGAGGGTGCTCTTCTTGCAACTGGATCCAAGCGGGCTGAGAGGCAGCCTAAAAGTCTCTGTTTTCCCCCGTGAATCCGTGCCAGGACTCCAGTAGCATGACCTTCTTTCTTCCATCAGGTAGACGGAAAGACTTTTCATAGTCAGGTAGGCCTGGTATTGGCGCTGAGACTGTGGAGTTCTTCCTATCTCCTGAATGGGTTGAAGGCTGCGTCTGATAGAAGGAGCGGGGTTGTGTTGATGCAAGCGCACAGAGGCTGCATTAGGACTGAGGCATCAGGGATCCAGGTTCTGCAATACGACACTAGACCAGGGAAGGCCTGCAGCATTCTTGGAGTTGTTGGGGGAGCCATCTTCTCCACAGTGGTCTTCCGGTCTTTTGACATGTGTTTCGTCTTGTGGGCAATACAGTGTCCCAGGGATGTAACTTGCTTCTGGCATCACTGGACTTTGTTCTTCCAGACCTTGCGTTGCTGTTCTTCCAGGTAGAGTAGGAGAGACAAGGAATAGACTGTGCAGGTGTTGATGTCAACCACACAAAATAGAAGGTCATCCACGTGTTGTAGAAGAGTGACTCTTGCATATTCTGCAATCCAGTTGACGAGGATGGAGGACATTGTCTTGGTGAAACTTAAAGGGCTTGTTTTGAGCACCTTGAGACAACACTGTCCATATGCACTGCACTGGTGCGTGAAAGCAGGCCTCCAGGTGGAGGGGAAACACTGAAGAAGGTACTGGCCAGGTTGATCACCGTGAATACCGTTGCGGTGACTGGGACTCTTGAGAGCAGAGTGTGATGGTTCAGCACTGTTGGGGTTTCAAATACCGTAGCCTCTTTCGCGGACTCTTGAGAGCAGAGTGTGATGGTTCAGCACTGTTGGGGTTTCAAATACCGTAGCCTCTTTCGCGGCCTCCAGGCCTTGCACCATTCTGAACTCAGTGGGGTTTACAGTCTTTTTCTTCACTGTGGAAAGCTGGGATTGATTCCGATGGGCGAGGCAGCCCAGTTTGGCCTTGTCCTTCAGTATGCGGCAGGGGACTCCCATCTGCTGGTGCAGAGCTGGCGGGAAAACAAACCGTCTACTAGGATCCACATCATGAGAGATGACGACCAGCTGGCTTTCTTGTTCTCCACCAAGACAGTCACTGTGTTAGCACCTGCTCTGGTCACAGGGGGTCTTCTTGTTGCGACGTCTCCTTAAACGGCTGCTTTTTTCTCAGCACGGGCCATCAGTAGTTTATTTTTCTCCAGCTCTGTCTCAGGTCAGTATTTGTGCACAAGTTTGAAGAGCTGAGTGGCCTTTTTCCGGTCTAGGGCCTCGGTGAACTGGTTGATTGCAGGGGGCACCTCCTGGTGCTTGCAAAAGATGAACCTCTGGCGTTAGAGCTGGATGAGGTGTTGCCATTCCATGAAGCGAGTAGAGTCCTTCTTGAGTTGAATATCCTGGCCAATGTCTAAGTTCTCAGGCCGTCTTCTTAGGCGAGTTCACTTAGACCTTCAGTTGGTCAGAGACATCTTGACTCTGGGTGATGGAGTGGCTTTTCTGGTACTATGTCCAGCACCTCCTGTGATAGGTCTGCAGTGTGGTTGTTTGAGGTTCCTGTTTCTTCTTGGGTCAGGGGTGAAGAAAGTGTCATGGTCCCATCTTCCTGGAACACTCTGGTTGCTTTCAGCTTCTGCAGTAGGTCCACTCCCAATAGGTTGAGGGTGCAGGTTTTTTACACAACAAACTGAGACATGATGGAGTGTTCTGGCTGAGTCCACACGCTCAGGGGCTTCATAATCTGGAAATATCTGACTTGACCATCAATTCCCATGCAGGAAGCAGAAGATTCTGATAGGTAGGTGAGGTTGCGGAGTTCCACAAAAAAAAAAGATATGACTACGCCATCCACTCTCAGGATATTGGTCCCACTGGTGGGGTTCCTTGTGGACTTGGTGTGCTCTTGTCCTATGGATGAGGTTCTTCACTGCTTTCTGTGTTTCTTCCTTGGCTTGCTTCTCTAGACAAAGTGGTGGGTCGTAGGGGTTCTCTGCAGCGGTTCCGGTAATGGCCAAGCTTGCCACAGTTGTAACACTTGACATTCCTTCTGTCCCGGTGGGACTCAATCCTTTTTGCTACTGTGAGCAGGGTATCCATTGCTATTGACGTGTACTCAGGCCTGGCTGCTACCAGTGGTTTCCTGATTGATTCTCTCAGTCCATGCACAAAAGCCTGTGCCAACATCCGTCTGTGTGTCTGATCATGGGTAATGAGGCCCAAATCTTGAAACACTTGCATCATTCTGTCATGGAACTTCTCCACAGACTCTGTCTTGTCTTGACTCGTGACATGTAGGCTGAGAGTTTGTCCTGTCAGTCTGCTTTTGGCCCATTCTCTGAGTTGCTCAATTAGCTTTGGTCCTGTCTCCCAGGCATACGCATCTAACTCTGTTGGGAGCTTGAAGTGTTCTCTCATAATTGGCCAGAATGCATCACCTGCTTTTTTTTCCATTCCGGTCCAGAGATCAGTCCAGGCTGCTGCATACGTTCGCTGGATCTGCTGCATTTTTTGGCAAAATGGCATGGGGTGTATCCCTGGGTCTGGCAGCATACTGATCACCTGGCTTGGGATGAAGGGCTCATAGGATGGTGCCTCTACCTGTCCCTGCTCTATTGGTGCTTGTGTGTTTTCTTCCCTAGTATTGGGCAGCATGTGTGACGTTGCATCTTCATCTTCATCAGATAAGAAGTGACATGGTGTACTTGGTGCATACACTGGGTGAGATTTGGGCTTTAAAGTTGTCTTGCTGCATGGGGATTTCCCACTTCCTTGCTGAGGCTGGATCAGTGTCATGGTTCCATGCTAGCAGCCCTGTAGCTATACCACTCCCCTGTGAAGCCCTAGCAGTGGACTGTTGTGTCTGGGGGCTACATGTAGCGTTTTGTGTAGGGAGATCTGTACTTTCTTCTCCTGATATAATGACTGGCAATGTTTGTACTGTGCTTGGGATAGACAAAGTGCCCTGTTCTGGAAACACTGAATACAGGGACACCACATTGCTTGGATTGGGCGTTGACACAGTTGATGACGAAGTAGAAAAAAGAGGAAGAGAAGGGAGGTGTGAGGGAGGAGCGAGAGAAAGAGGAGGGGAGGGAGAGAAGAAAGATGGAGGGGGAGTCCCCCCTGTGACTCTTGAGAGGGGATGGTTGAAACAAAATGCCTTCTCTCTGTGGAGAGAGGCGGGGAGCGTTTTTTCCTGTACAAGGCTCCTTACTCAATGAGAGCAGCCTACACCTGTCCCGTGTCTCCACATGATGGACATGTGATGTGTGTGACTCTGAATTCTGCTCTTGTGACATGTCAGTGATCTTTTTCTCACAGATGATTTAACACCTTTTCAAACTTATTCACATAAAAAAAAAAAAAAAAAAAAATCACTTCCTGGTCCGTTCAAATTAACTTGCTGTATCTTTTACACGATGCACCGCTGCTCTTTTATAGCAGATGGTAATCTATTAAACTTTCCCGTTACCTTTCAAATAACAAAAAACAAGAAAAAACATTTCATTATGCAGCGTAAAGGCTGCCTGTCTATTTGCTTCTCACGTACTCTGACATTCTATTCACATGCCTAGCCCTTCGATTCTTACGTACTGTGTCTATTCCAAAAACATATTCAACAAATTTCCTCGCCGAATGCCCGACGGGTGGGGCTACTCAGACCACTGCGTAGTTTGTGTCTGCTCTCTCCCACAGCCTGTAATTCTCCTTATCTATGTGACCTTGTTGTAAAGCAAGCTTGTAGAAAAAAAAATGGCTGGAGAAATACAGCTCTAGAGAAAAAATCTCTCCAAAATCATTCAAAAATGTACTTAAAAGAAAAATTTTTAAAAACAAAAGTTAGATTTAGTAAAAAAACTCTAGAAAAAGTAAACATAAAAAAAAATAAATTCACCAAAAAGGGGAGAAAAGAAAAACCGTATTAATCATAAAACTCTGAAAAACAACCCTTGTTACTAAAACAGCTAATTAAAAATCTCTGGAATGTCAGCTGGCTGCTTCCCCCTCCCTTCCTTATATCTCTGCTTGCTGTCTCTATAGCCACTGAAATCACGTATCAAAAAAAAAAAAAAAAAAAATTATTATTCCTCAGAATAGCAAAAAATGAATATAGTTCAGTCTGAATGCCTGATAATTCTCACGTTAAAACCTGTAGCCAAAAAACTAGCTTAAAAAAATAAAAATCAAAGCCAAGAAACAGAATGCCTGATAACCTGATTAGCAGAGGAGGGGGGGTCAAAGGGGTTTTCTCGCTGCTGCAGCCAGCACACTGCTCTGAATGAGTTACTAACAGAGCGCACGGAGATGTGATTTAAAGCGACAGTACCTGATACAGACAGTTGACAGACACCCGGGAGAATACGAATCCCTCTTTTGATGATCTGTGACACATACAAGCTGCTCTGGTAACTGATAACTCACCAATTGCACTGAGCGCGGCGAAGCTCAAGGTTCTATCGCTCTGTACCGTACCTGGCCGGTGCACCGGTCACAGTAATCTGCAATAGCCTTCATCAAAATTCTCACTATCCACGTCTGATTTGACTGGGATGGCCTCCCGGTGCGTGGACAATTATTGTGAGAACTTATCCAAAACAAAGCTTCTGCCCTTCACGTCTGATTTGACTGGGATGGCCTCCCAGTGCGTGAAAGTTTACTGCAGAAACTTAACCGAACAAAGCCCTCGCTTCCACAACTGGATTTTTTGGGATAACCTCCCTCCAATGTGTGAAGAATATCTGCGTGGACTTATCCAAAACAAAGCTCCCGCCCTCCACGTCTGATTTGACTGGGATGGCCTCCCGGTGCGTGAAAGTTTACTGTGGGAACTTATGCAGCAATTGTCTTTTGCTATACAGCCCCAGAGATCAGCAAGCAAAAACACAGTCACCGTTCCAACTTTCTCCCGGTTCACATAAAACATGAAACATACACAGCACAGCAGCAACCAACTCGGCTTATATCCCAGGGCTTTTGGATAAGGGTATGGACTTTTTACACAACCTGGGAATGCGGTGATGACCACGTCCGACCGGCTGGAAGTGTAGGCTAGGACTTGGCACAGGGAACATTCAGGTAAGATGACAAAGTTTTCTTACCTTACTGATGGAGCTGCAGTCTCCGTCCCGTGTGCCAAGGCCAGGGCCAACACCCCCGTCTCTCCGGTCGGCCGAGTCCTCGTGCGTTTCGTCCAATGCCCCACGTTGGGCGCCAACTGATATGGAAATTTAATTAGGATAAAAATATCCTTCTGTGTTTGCTGCTTGCCATGTCCAAATCTCTATATAATGTCTTTTTGAGCGCTCAGAACGAAATGAGGACTGTCCACACGCAAGTGTCAGTATAACAGTTCGTCAAAGACATACATTTATTATTGTTTCAAGGTTTTATACGTTTACAAAAAGGGGCTGGTTAGTCAATTAACATACAATTAAAAGCTGCTAGATTATTGGCTGTTCTAGTGTAAATATGATAATTATGATTAAAAGAGCTGAAGTTGCAGAATTATTGTTTTATATTCTTGTGACCTAGTTGCCTTGCATAACTATAATGTAAACAACAGATATCTAATAGGACATTTTGTACTTCATGCATTTGTTCCTTTACGAAGGTCTTATGGAGGCCAGATTTCTTTAAAACGACTGATTATATCTGGCCTAGAAATATGTGAGCACAAGGTTTTTTAGCAAGTGAAATCTATCTAACTGTGAACTGTGAATACATATATGTGAATATACTTTGAATATATGGAATACATATATATTTCCATGACACGGGAACCTTTGCCGTCGGTCCCCGCACCCACAGCGCTGTGATTGGTCAGTCAATCTGACTGACCAAACACAGCAGCGATCGTGCAGGAGAAGCTGAAATTTCAGCTTCCCCAGCGCGATCAGTGCAGGAGCCGGCGCTGCAGTGGCCAGGCTTCCTGCACTGACAGCCAGGAGCGGAGCCCCCACCGCCCCTGGCTGTTAACCCCCTGACTGCTGCGATCCAGCGCGATGACAGAGCTCAGGGGGGGAGGCAGAGGGTCGGGAGCTCCCTCTGCCTCAGATCAGCGCCACCGCAATGTATTTGCAGGGCCTGATCTCTGCCTTGATGACCCGGGGGTTGTCATGACAACCTCCGGGTCATCTAGCTACGGGAAGCTGCTGTGATCATGTCACAGCAGCTTTCCCCATAGGTACAATGCATTGCAATGCCAGAGCATTGCCATGCATTGTAACTGCAATAAAAAGTAAAAAAAGTGAAAGTCCCATAAAGGGACAAGTTAAAAAAAATCATTTTTTTTTAAAAATTGTAAAAAAAATATTAAAAAATAATTTAAAAAAAATCCCCTAAAAAATACACATTTTTATGTAATAAAAAAAATAAAAAACAAAAAACATACACATGTTAGGTATCGCCACGTCCGTAAAAATCCCATCTATAAAAGCGTAACCCTAGTTAACCCCTTCAGTGAAAGCCGTAAAAAAAAACACAAAAAAGTAGTAAATTATACTTTTTCCAAGCGGTATCATTATACTGCTTGGAAAAAGTGCAATAACACGCGATCAAAAAGTCAGATATAAATAATCATGGTACCGCTGAAAACGTCATCTTGTCCCGCAAAAAACAAGCTGCTATACAGCATCATCAGCGAAAAAATAAAAAAGTTATAGCTCGCGGAATAAACTGATGCAAAAATAATTATTTTTTCTATAAAATTTTTTATTGTGTAAAAAACGCCAAAACATAAAAAAAATATATAAATGAGGAATCGCCGTAACCGTAGTGACCCGAAGAATAAAGCTGCTTTATCAATTTTACCACACACGGAACGGAGGGAAAAAAAAAAAAAAAAACAATTCCTGAATTGCTGGTTTTTGTTCATTCTGATTCCACAAAAATCGGAATAGGAAACGATCAAAAAACGTTATGTGCCTGAATATGGTACCAATAAAAACGTCAGCTCGTCCCGCAAAAAATAAGCCCACAGATAACTCTGTCGGACGAAATATGGAAAAATTATAGCTCTCAAAATACGGCGATGCAAAAATTTCTTACAAAAAATTATTCCAAAAAAAGCATCTTTTAGTGTGTGACAGAAGCTAAACATGAAAAAAGGGTGTAAATCTGGTATCGCTGTAATCGCACCGATCCGAGGAATAAAGTCGCCTAATCACTAATATCGCACGAGGAACGGCGTAAAAAAGAAAACCAATTCTTCACCTTTTGTGGATTTGTTCATTGTGCCTCCCAAAGATCGCAGTAAGGCGATCACAGTGGTTCCCCCCACATATGGGGTATCAGCGTACTCAGGACAAAATGCACAATAGCTTTTGGGGCCCTATTTCTCCTGTTACCCTTAGAAAAATAAAAATTTGGGGCAAAAAGATTATTTTTGTGGAAAAAAATATGATATTTTTATTTTCACGGCTCTACGTTATAAACTTCTGTGAAGCACTTGGGGGTTAAAAGTGCTCACCACACATCTAGATAAGTTCCTTGGGGGGGTCTAGTTTCCAAAATGGAGTCACTTGTGGGGGGTTTCTACTGTTTAGGCACATCAGGGGCTTTCCAAACGTGACATGACACCCGCAGACCATTCCATCAAAATCTGCATTTGAAATAGGCGCTCCTTCCCTTTCCAGCTCTGCCATGCGTCAAAATAGTGGTTCCCCCCCACATATGGGATATCAGCGTACTCAGGACAAATTGCACAATAGCTTTTGGGGTCCTATTTCTCCTGTTACCCTTATAAAAATAAAAATTTGGGGGCAAAAGATTATTTTTGTGGAAAAAAATATGATATTTTTATTTTCACGGCTCTACGTTATAAACTTCTGTGAAGCACTTGGGGGTTCAAAGTGCACACCACACATCTAGATAAGTTCCTTGGGGGGTCTAGTTTCCAAAATGGAGTCACTTGTGGGGGGTTTCTACTGTTTAGGCGCATCAGGGGCTCTTCAAACATGACATGACACCCGCAGACCATTCCATCAAAATCTGCATTTGAAAAAGGCGCTCCTTCCCTTTCCAGCTCTGCCATGCGTCAAAATAGTGGTTTACCCCCACATATGGGGTATCAGCGTACTCAGGACAAATTGCACAATAACTTTTGGGGTCCTGTTACCCTTTGGAAAATAACAATTGGGGGTGGAAAGATCATTTTTGTGGAAAAGATATGATTTTTTAATTTTACTGCTCTACGTTATAACCTTCTGTGAAGCCCTTGGGGGTTCAAAGCTTTCACCACACATCTAGATAAGTTCCTTGGGGGGTCTAGTTTCCAAAATGGGGTCACTTGTGGGGGTTTCCACTGTTTAGGCACACAGGGACTCTCTAAATGCGACATGGCGTCCAATCTCAATTCCAGCCAAAAAAGTCAAATGGCGCTGCTTCCCTTCCAAGCTCTGCCATGCGCCCAAATACTGGTTTACCCCCACATATGGGGTATAAGCGTACTCAGGACAAATTGCACAATAACTTTTGGGGTCCTTTTACCCTTTGGAAAATAAAAATTGGGGGTGGAAAGATCATTTTAGTGGAAAAGATATGATTTTTTAATTTTACAGCTCTACGTTATAACCTTCTGTGAAGCCCTTGGGGGTTCAAAGCTCTCACCACACATCTAGATAAGTTCCTTGGGGGGTCTAGTTTCCAAAATGGGGTTACTTGTGGGGGGTTTCCACTGTTTAGGCACACAGGGGCTCTCCAAATACGACATGGCGTCCAATCTCAATTCCAGCCAAAAAAGTCAAATGGCGCTGCTTCCCTTCCGAGCTCTGCCATGCACCCAAATAGTGGTTTACCCCCACACATGGGGTATCGCTGTACTCAGGACTAATTGCACAATAACTTTTGGGGTCCTTTTATCCTTTGGAAAATAAAAATTGGGATGAAAAGATCATTTTTGTGGAAAAAATATGATTTTTTAATTTTACGGCTCTACGTTATAACCTTCTGTGAAGCCCTTGGGGGTTCAAAGCTCTCACTACACATTTAGATAAGTTACTTGGGGGGTCTAGTTTCCAAAATGGGGTCACTTGTGGGGGGTTTCCACTGTTTAGGCACACAGGGACTCTCCAAATGCGACATGGCGTCCAATCTCAATTCCAGCCAAAAAAGTCAAATGGCGCTGCTTCCCTTCCGAGCTCTGCCATGCGGCCATATAGTGGTTTACCCCCACACATGGGGTATCGCTGTACTCAGGAGAAATTGTACAACAAATATTGTGGTTCATTTTCTACTGATACCCTTGACAAAATGTTAAAAAATTGTGTCGAAAGAAAAATTTTGGGAAAAAAAGTTAAATGTTAATTTTTTCCTTCCACATTGCTTCAATTCTTGTGAAGTACCTAAAGGGTTAATAAACTTCTTGAATGTGGCTTTGAACACGTTGAGGGGTGCAGTTTTTAGAATGGTGTCACTTTTGGGTATTTTCTGTCATATTGACCCCTCAAATTCACTTCAAATGTGAGGTGGTCCCTAAAAAAAATGGTTTTGTAAATTTTGTTGGAAAAATGAGAAATTGCTGGTCAACTTTTAACACTTATAACTTCCTAACAAAAAAAAATTTTGGTTCCAAAATTGTGCTGATGTAAAGTAGACATGTGGGAAATGTTATTTATTAACTAATTTTTGTGACATATCTCTCTGATTTAATGGCATAAAAATTAAAAGTTTGAAAATTGCAAAATTTTCAAACTTTTTGCCATATTTCCGTTTTTTTCATAAATAAACGCAAGTTATATTGAAGAAATTTTACCACTATCATGAAGTACAATATGTCTCGAGAAAACAATCTCAGAATCGCCAAGATTCGTTGAAGCGTTCCAGAGTTATAACCTCATAAAGAGACAGTGGTCAGAATTGTAAAAATTGGCCTGGTCTTTAACCTACAAAATGCCTTGGTCTTTAAGGGGTTAATTGTCTTTCTCCTCTGCTTTTCATCCTCAGACCAATGGACAAACTGAGAGAACAAACCAGACATTGGAGACTTATCTGAGATGCTTTGTGTCTGCTGATCAAGATGACTGGGTCTCTTTTTTGCCTTTGGCTGAGTTTGCTCTTAATAATAGGGCTAGCTCTGCCACTTTGATGTCTCCATTTTTCTGCAATTTTGGGTTTCACCCTCGATTTTCTTCGGGACAGACGGAGGCTTCTGTCTGTCCGGGTGTTGACTCTGTTGTGGAGCGTATGCAGCAGATTTGGGACCAGGTAGTGGAGAGGTTGTCCCTCTCTCTGAGAGAGGGCCCAGCAGTTTGCCAACCGGCATAGGACTGACGGTCCTCGGTTTGAAGTGGGGGACTTGGTCTGGTTGTCCTCAAGAAATATCCCTATGAGAGTTGCATCTCCTAAGTTTAAGCCTAGGTTTATTGGACCTTATAAGATCATGGAGATTCTTAATCCTGTTTCCTTTCCTTTACTTCTTCCAGGGACATTTAAGATCCATAACGTGTTCCACAAGTCCTTATTGAAGAGGTTTGTCGAGCCAGTGGTTCCTATGGCTGCACCTCCTGACCCTGTTTTGGTTGAGGGCAATCTGGAGTATGTGGTTGAGAAAATATTGGATTCTCGTTTTTCTAGACGGAAAATCCAGTATTTGGTTAAGTGGAGAGGTTATGGTCAGGAGGACAATTCTTGGGTGTTTGCTTCGGACATCCATGCTAGGAGACTGATCCGTGTGTATCACAGAGCTCATCCTGACCGACCTGGTTGCACAAATGAGGGTTCGGTGACACCTCCTCAAGGGGGGGGGTACTGTTGTGAATGTTTTAGAAATGAATTCTGAGCAGAAGCTCCCTCTGGTGGTTACAAACAGTACTGAACCATTCAATGAGGATTGGCAATCAGAAATCACGGACTGGCTGGATATAAGGGAGGTTCCCTCCCATCATGGTTGCCGGTGATCAATTGTTCTTGTCTCAACTGTGGTTCCTGGTTCACTTGGAAGCTTGCTGAGTCTTGCCTCTTCTCCTGCTCTCAGATAAGATATTTTCTGTTTTTTGTTTTTGTGCTTACCATTTGCATATTTCTCTGCATTTCTGTGAGGTTAGCCAGGTTTCCCCCCCCCCGGGGGGATTGGGCTCCTCTCAGTTCCGCTGGAGCCTCTGTTATTTGTTCATTTGCCTTTTCCAGTTTTTTCAGTGGCTGCGGCTTAGTTTTTTTACACCGGAGAACTAATTTAGGTGGTAGAGGTCGTGTGATCTCAGGTGTTTTTGCAATTAGTAGCGTTGGCATTTTTAGGGTTTTTTTTTGGATTGCAGTGAGTGTCCTTTCTATCCTTTTCTGTCTAGGCAGATTAGGCCCCAGCGTTTGCTCATACTATTTTCTGTCTGTGTATTTCCTCTTGTCTAACCGCCATTACATGTTTGGGGGCTTCCTATGTTCTTTGGGTATCTGCTCCGGGGCAGATAGCTTTCCTCTTTCTATCTTTAGGTGTAGTTAATCTCTCAGGCTGTGACGAGGCGTCCAGAACCAACGTAGGAACGCTCCACAGCTGCCTTTAGTTGTGGTGGTTAGTCAGGGTACTGCAATCCAATAGATTCCAACCTCTCTGGTGTATTGCCGTTTTTGCCTGCTCTCCTCAGCTACCAAATCATAACATGATTCATTCAGGGGGTAACAGCTCAGCAGGCAGCATTAGCTGCCTGCTAGCTGTAACCTGTTAACCCTTTCTGATGGATTACAGCGTGGGACCTGACTGTGCATCAGATAGATAAGAATCATTTTGCTTTTTTATTTTATTTTTATTACAGGAAATGGTTTTAGCAGGAAAATAAAAGATGGTCAAAAACTGTTTGATTATATAATTAAAATGATTTTTTATTAAAGTGTGTGTGTTTGATTTTTCTTTCATACAATAGGACTAATAATTGATAGTTGTCTAATTGACAGCTCTCAATTATTAACCTGGCTTAAAGTCACCTTTCAATTGCAAGGTGGATTTAACCCCTTAATAACCCATTCGCCACCGCTACAGGGCAATGGGAATAGACGGGCAAAGTGCCAGAAAGGGCTAATCTACTTATAGATTTGCCTTTTCTGGGGTGTCTGGGGGCAGATGTTAGTAGGCAGGGGGGGCACAAAATAAATGCACCCTCCCTGGCCTATTATTATTTGCCCCCACTCGCTTGCTTTGTCTGGTGGAGAAAATACAGCGGGAGCCCATGCATTTTTTATCAACGAATTTACACCTTTAATTAACCCCTACATGTGTGAAATTTCACACACATACACTCATGTAATTGTTAGTGAAAACCATATATCAAACTACATGAAATGACATGGTTAACTGTATGTAAACCATGTGTCATTTCATGTCGGGTGTACAGTTTCACAAAAGCGGCAATTGAATTAGCGGCTATTACAGTATGTAGAAGTGTATGAACTATAAATATATGTATATATATATGTATTCTATGTGTATATATCTATTCTTTCTTTTGTGATTTAAATACTATTCATTTGGATCCATTATATGTCCGTTTTACAAGCCTGCGAGAAAATCTCGCAGGTCGGATGTCAATCGGATGTTAAAACTACGGTCAGATGCGACTAAATCGCATCTTTCCAGGAAAATCGGATGCCAGACGGATGTCTGTTGATTACATTTTGGTGTGATAATCGACCGACTAAATCGGTCCGATTTTTTGTAGTTGTGTGTGACTCCGGCCTTAAGAGGAGACTTTGTGCAGCAGGCCTTCATGGTAAAATAGCTGCTAGGAAACCACTGCTAAGGACATGCAACAAGCAGAAGAGACTTGTTTGGGCTAAAGAACACAAGGAATTGACATTAGACCAGTGGAAATCTGCGCTTTGGTCTGATGAGTCCAAATTTGAGATCTTTGGTTCCATCCACCGTGTCTTTGTGTGACGCAGAAAAGGTGAACGGATGGACTCTACATGCCTGGTTCCCACCATTAAGCATGGAGGAGGAGGTGTGATGGTGTGGGGGTGCTTTGCTGGTGACACTGTTGGGGATTTATTCAAAATTGAAGGCATAGTGAACCAGCATGGCTACCACAGCATCTTGCAGCGGCATGCTATTCCATCCGGTTTGCGTTTAGTTGGACCATCATTTATTTTTCAATAGGACAATGACCCCAAACACACCTCCAGGCTGTGTAAGGGCTATTTGACCAAGAGGGAGAGTGATGGGGTGCTACACCAGATGACCTGGGCTCCACAGTCACCAGACCTGAACCCAATCGAGATGGTTTGGGGTGAGCTGGACCGCAGAGTGAAGGCAAAAGGGCCAACAAGTGCTAAGCATCTCTGGGAACTCCTTCAAGATTGTTGGAAGACCATTTCCGGTGACTACCTCTTGAAGCTCATCAAGAGAATGCCAAGAGTGTGCAAAGCAGTCATCAAAGTAAAAGGTGGCTACTTTGAAGAACCTAGAATATAAGACATATTTTCAGTTGTTACACACTTTTTTGTTAAGTATATAATTCCACATGTGTTAATTCATAGTTTTGATGCCTTCAGTGTGAATGTACAATTTTCATAGTCATGAAAATACAGAAAAATCTTTAAATGGGAAGGTGTATCCAAACTTTTGGTCTGTACTGTATATATATATCTATATATATCTATACTATGTGTATACATGTATTCTATCTATTCTATTTTAACCTGTCAGTGTGATTTTACAGTATACCGCACTGAATTGCCGGATTTCTAAAGGACACCGGTGCGTATTTCTCGCAAGTCACACTGATGATCCGTGTGGTGTGCGAGTTTTTTTAGACTTGCATTGGCGATTCTCGGACGATATACTCTGCAAATCGCAGCATGCTGCAATTTCACTCGCACGTATAATACGGCCGAGAAAAAAAACGGTGATGGGAGCTGCCCCATAGATTAACATTGGTCCGAGTGCTCTGCTATTTTTTCTCGCATAGCACTCGTCCGTATTTCTCATTAGTGTGACTCCGGCCTAATAAAAAAAAAGCACACACAAAAAAATTCTTTATTCAAATTAACACTCCCTGACACTTTCCCTGGTTCACCACTTTATTAAGAAAAAAAAATCCCACACATCCACTGAATCCAAGGTTGTAATCCAGCGAATGAAAACCTGCAAAGAACATACACACAAAACCCAGACAAATAAAACAAAAAACGCTTTCCCTCGTTTACCACTTTATTTAAAAAAATAAAAATAAAAAAGATCCCACACAGGTCTGTTGATCTGAGGCTCCAGGGTGTTTGCAAACAGCCACTGCCGCGTCACGCTGTGCGAGACCCGGCGGCTCTAAAGAGCGGTGAAGTCCTTAACGTTACCGCTCATCAGAGTCCGCTGGTCATGCTGCCCATGTCACACGGATGGTACACAAGGATGGCCAAAAGAAAAGTACACGGATAGTAAAAACAGACCGTCTCATAAATGGACGTATGAAGTGTACCTTGTCCTTGTGCAAAAGTTTGAGTGGTATTGGCTCCATTCACTTCAACAATCTATAGGAATACATAGAATAGTGTTTGTTGCATTTGTCAATGTGATATGATGTGTACGACGATACAATGCAGACAGCGCTGGTGCCACTTCGCACCAAATGTGTATACGACGTTGTGATGTTGTTACTATATCTGTGATTGGTTTGCTGTTATCCTGGTTTCAGTTTCTGCCTAGTAACGATGATGTAATGGGAAGGAGGAGACAAGGCAGGAGCTGGAAGTCCTGGGTAATGGAAGCAGGAGAGAGGAACGAAAATAAAGTATGGCTGTTTAAACCTACCATCCAGCATCTCTGTGTGGCCTTCTGGAGTTTCCTTCATCGGCACAACAACACTACAACTGGCGACGAGGAAGCGTTCATCATCAGCTAAAGGTATTTCAGCTCTACAACAATGGCCTGTTTACCTGCCTTCCCTGCTTTTGATGTGCATCAGTCCCCAGCTAACCTAGCAGCATGTTGGGAGAAATGGCTGAAGTGTTTTGATATATTCCTACAAGCCATGAACATATCAGATGATACCAGGAAGAAAGCCATGCTATTACATTATGCAGGGGAACAAGTCTATGATATCTTCACTACTCTGCCTAATACAGGAGAAGATAAAGACTATGAGCTCAGTAAGGCAGCATTAAGCAAGTATTTCTCCCCACACAGAAATGCAGCATTTGAAATCTTCAAGTTTAGACAATTAAAGCAGTCAGCAACAGAAAGCATTGATGAATATCATGTCCGACTACGGCACCTTGCAGCTTACTGTGAATTGCAGATGTCGACAAAGAGATCCAAATGCAGATTTTACAAGGCTGCATCTCCTCTAAGTTACGGAGACAAGCCCTCAGAGATCCCACCATGACTTTAGCAAAACTGCTTGAAACAGCACGTGTAAATGATACCGCCGAAAAACAAGCTAAACTCATAGAGAACATTGAGTGCGAGGCGGAAGCACCATCTTGTATAGCAAAGCTGACACAGAGACCGCCTGTGCCTCGTATGCAGGGAGCAACTTGGTACAACTGCGGAGGGTCGTATCCTCACCAGAATGTCTGCCCAGCAAAAGGGGGGACCTGCCATAATTGTGGAAAACAAAACCATTTTGCAAAAGTGTGTAGATCCAAACCACAATCCCCTCATCCCACAGTACAACCCAGGTCACAGAAAATCCAAACGCTGCAGCTTACTGACGAGCCTCACAGTACTTATCTATTCTCAGTGACAGCAGAGGGATCTCAAACACTGCACGCACTTACCAGTCCAAGGCGACTTATCCTGATAAATGGTAGTCCGGTGGAAGCCCTAGTAGACACGGGGGCATCAGTAAACGTCATCAGCCGTGCAGTCTATAGCCGACTCCCGAACAGACCTGCTCTACAAAGCACTAGCCTAAAGATTTTTCCTTATGGTTCAGCATCTGCACTACCCCTGTGTGGCAAATTTCAGTCAGAACTTGCAGCTGACGGGCAGTCCATCACCGACACTGTATATGTAGTAGAGTGCTCCGCAGACACGCTTCTCAGCTGCAGGAGTGCTATATCTCTGGGTCTGGTCAACCTGGTCAATAGCGTCACAGGTCCTTCGGCCCAACACATCATGCAGAAATACCCCAATCTCTTTAAAGGTCTCGGGAAGCTAAAAGACGTTCAGATAAAATTGCATATTGACCAGTCAATACAGCCGTCTGTTCAGCCTCACAGTCGCATCCCATTTCATGTCCGCAAACTTGTGGAGCAAGAACTGCAAGATCTGGAAGCAGCTGATGTTGTTGAACGAGTTGAAGGCCCGACTCCTTGGGTATCGCCCATTGTTGTTGCACCAAAACCAAAGCAGCCTGGTAAAATCCGGCTATGTGTGGATATGCGGCATGCCAATCTGGCTATTCAAAGAGAAAGGCACATCACGCCCACTATTGATGACATTCTCACAGACCTGAATGGTGCAAAAGTATTTTCTAAAATTGATTTAAAATCAGGTTATCATCAACTTGAGTTGCATCCAGATTCCAGGTACATTACAACTTTTAGTACCCACGTGGGCTTACGACGATTCAAGAGGTTGAATTTTGGTATCTCATCTGCGGCAGAAATATTTCAGAACGTTATCAGTCAGGTTCTATCTGGAATAGCAGGAGTTCTAAACGTCAGTGATGACATTCTTATATATGGTACAACCCAAGAGGAGCATGACAGTCACTTAGAGCAAGTGTTTCAGAGACTGCAAGCCTGCAATCTAACTGTCAATCCGTCAAAATGTGAGTTTAACCAAAAGTCATTAAGCTTCTTTGGATATATCTTTTCGGAGCAAGGAGTTTCAGCAGATCCTCAGAAAATTGCTGCCATAAAGTCAGCTAGCCAACCTCAAAATGTGTCAGAGGTTCGCAGTTTTCTAGGACTAGTCACGTACTGTGGGCGATTTATGCCTGATCTGGCCACGGTCTCCGAACCCCTGCGACTACTCACGAAAAAAGACACTCCTTGGACATGGAATACTGAACACCAAGCAGCATTCGACTCCATGAAGTCCAGTTTGACTGGCGACACCATCATGGCCTATTTTGACCCTCTAAAGTCCACAGAGCTGATAGTGGACGCTAGTCCGGTGGGCCTGGGTGCAATTCTCACACAAGTGTCCAAAGCAGGCGACGTTTCTACCATTTCCTATGCAAGCAAAGCCTTAACAGAGACAGAACAACGCTATTCACAAACTGAAAGGGAAGCTCTTGCGGTTGTGTGGGGATGCCTTCATTTTCATCTGTACCTTATGGGACATAAATTCACAGTGATAAGTGACCACAAACCGCTCATTCCGCTTTTCAACAAACATTCCTCAAAGCCTCCCCCACGACTTGAACGCTGGTTGCTCCGCCTAAAGAACTACCAGTTTCGGTTGAGATACGAGGCAGGAGCTGGTAATCCGGCAGACTACTTTTCGAGACACCCAACACCACAAACTACCAAGGACGACATCCCAGCAACTATCCTTGCAGAGGAACATATCAATTTTATTGTTGCACATTCTGTGCCAAAAGCTATGACTATGGAGGAAATACAACAAACGGTGGATTCCGATCACCAACTTCAGTTAGTTATAGAGACTGTTCGATCAAAAAATTGGAGCAATTTTCTTGCTGAAGCCCGCCTCCAAACACCGGATCAAACAACCTACTTGACAGCCTTCTTTAATGCACGACATGATCTCTCCGTGTCTGATTCAAATCTACTGTTGCGTAACAATCGGCTGGTGATACCCCAGAAACTTCAAAGCAGAGTACTGGATCTGGCCCACGAGGCTCATCAAGGGATGGTGAAAACAAAGCAATTACTGAGAGAGAAAGTCTGGTTTCCAGGACTAGACAAAAAAGTGGAGGCACTCATTGAAACTTGCATACCTTGCCAAGCAACTACAATTGACCATAGACGCGCACCCTTACAAATGACACCCCTGCCAGAGGGCCCGTGGTCTGCTGTTAGTGTTGACTTCTGTGTTTTACTGGATCACTCCTATCTGCTGGTTGTCATGGATGACTATTCGAGGTTCCCAGTCATTGAACATGTTTCGACAACCTCTGCCAGGGCTGTTATACCAAAATTAGACAAGATCTTCTCGGCATATGGCATACCGGAAACAGTGAAGTCCGACAATGGACCACCTTTTAATAGCACAGACTTTCGATCATTCGCAACCTATCTTGGTTTCACTCACAGGAAAATAACTCCTTACTGGTCTCAGGCCAATGGTGAAGTGGAACGGTTCATGCAGTCAATCAACAAAACTTTGAGGATCACTACCATGGAGCACAAGGATTTACAGCAAGAGTTACACAGATTTCTTAGACAGTACAGAGCTACACCCCATTCTACTACTGGGATACCACCTGCCACTGCGCTGTTCAACAGGCCTATGCGTGTCAAACTCCCGAGCATTCCGCAGAGCCCTGTTCAAACCCCAATTGCTACTAAGGATGCCATATCCAAACAGAAGATGAAGAGGTATGCAGATAAGAGCAGTCGTCGTTGCAAGCCACCAGAAGTATTGGTGGGAGATTGGGTCCTGGTAAAAAGGCTAAGACCTAGTGACAAGTTTGCATCACAATACTATCCTGAACCCTTTCAGGTCACACAAGTCAAAGGCACCATGGTTACTGCTCAAGATCACGGTCGCCAGGTCACAAGGAACGTGTCCCATTTTAAAAAACTTTGCGACTATGTCCCAGAAACAGACGAGGCAGATAGCGATGACGTCCTGCCGGATCCCCAGAGCTCAGCAGTTCCAAGGGAGGATACCTCAGGGGACTCAGAAAGTTCATCTGGGACTGTGATGTCTCACCGCTATCCAGCGAGGGCAAATCGTAGACCGCCAGCCCACCTCTTGGACTATGTTCTGCAGTAAAAAGAAAAAAAAAAAAAAACCTTTGTACTAATGTGAACTTTTGGACCGTTATCCAGTTATAATGTTGTTTTGTTTGGTGAGAAGAGGAGAGATGTGATGTTGTTACTATATCTGTGATTGGTTTGCTGTTATCCTGGTTTCATTTTCTGCCTAGTAACGATGATGTAAGGTGGAGGAGGGGACACGGCAGGAGCGGGAAGTCCTGGGTAAGGGGAGCAGGAGAGAGGAACGAAAATAAAGTATGGCTGTTTAAACCTACCATCCAGCATCTCTGTGTGGCCTTCTGGAGTTTCCTTCATCGGCACAACAACACTACAGACGTGTGTCATCAGTTCCAAAACATCAAGTGACAAACGTGGCTGGAGGGAACACAAGCTACAACAAGACTCTCAGAGCACTTTGTAACAGAAGGTTCAAATGATTTATATGTAACTTGTTCTCCTAAATTGCTGCAAATTACACCCAGTTGTTGATACACATCTCTACTCAGAATAACTCTTTGACTTCTTCAATAATTTTGATTTACTTGTTTGGCGCCAGGAATACTATAACATGGCTACAAAAGCAGAGAAGGTACAAACCGCCAACAGATGTGCCGCTTGTTACTTTTCTTTCTTCTAGTAAGATAACATTAGTCTTTAGGTGCACTTTGACGTTGCGAATTCAGTTTAATGCAATTCATCATCCCTTCTGCAGAAACATCCTCAACATCTGAAAAACAAAAATTTTTAGGCTAGGGTCACCAGCGTATTTGCTCTCATTTGAAAGAATCGAGCTGATTGTGCTAATCACACTCTGATCAGAGTTTGAGCAGGGTGAGATCTGTTTTGTTTTTTTCTAAGGAGGAAAAAAATTCCAGCCCGTGAAAATTAGACTGCACTCAGATGTCCTCTTAGTGCAGTCCGATGGTTTCCATGGAGTCATTGACTTGTATGGCCGAGTGTGCTCTGATAATGGATCCAACTAGGGCATGCTGAGCTCTTTATCCTCAGATAGACTCTATCCGAAGAAAAAAATCAGACATGTGCACGGTCCATAAAATAACATTGGTCCTAGTGCAATCCGATGTTTCGTTGGATCAGACTTGGACCAAAAATGCAGTCATGTCCACGAGCACTATAGGTGTCATTTTGTCAAAGTCTACTTCTGCTATGCCTTGGTTCTTGATGTTGGATTGTTAGTTTAGGTTGGTTTGGATGGAAGGGACAGAAACACTTAATGGCAGATTATACTGCAGTTTTGGCAGTAAATTGGGGCTCAAGCTTCCCTTGGCTGCTCAGACTTATCTAGACTTTGTATTTATTTACTGGTTATTTTCTCGGGTTTGTATTTGTTTAGTGGTTTTGGTCTTTGTTGGGTTCAGAAAAGATTTAGGGGTCTGCTCTGACTGTAGGATCTGTGGGTGTCTGCAGAAGCAAGTGCCCAAAAATGATTGAGCAGCAAGCTCTACAGCCAAAAAACAGAAGTCATCATAGCAGCCCGGGCCAGATGGAGGAGATAAGGAAGGTGAAGGACTAAAATCTGTCACCTCTACTTATAAATCTAAAGGCTTGTGTAGCACAAGCCTAAGGGCCCCGTCACACATAGCGACACACCAGCGATCCCGACAACGATATGCACTTGTCAGGATCGCTGGTGTGTCGCTACATGATCGCTGCTGAGCTGCCAAACAGGCAGCGATCAGGACAGCGACACTGCGGTAACGTCGCTTAGTTACCCGCAGTGTACGTTGGATACCAGCCCGCTGGTGCAGGGAGCTGGTAACTAAGGTACACATTGGGTTTCCAGGCGCTGCGCGGCACCTGGAAACCCGATGTGTACCTTGGTTACCAGCTCCCCTGCAGCAGCGCGCTTGTGTAGCCCAGCTGCGCTTGGTGCCACATGTACCCTGGAGGATGCACAGAAGGTAAACCCACACAAACACCCGATATTCATTCACACCTTCACTTTTCCCTGGAGCCACCAGAGGGAGCCCTTGAAGAGTATCCAGATATATAAGGGTTGTGGAGAGGGACGGCAGTGAGATTCCAGGCAGTCTAGCTGAGAGTTGGCTAGTTGCTGGTGTTACCTCAGATGAGCAGAGAGGAAAGTTACCTTAGAACGTGACAGACTGATAGTTCCCTAGGAAAGTGGAAAGTAGGTCTTGAAGTGAGCATAGATCAGTCTGACGGAAGGTCCTGATAGTGTCACGGGTGTGTCGCGGCGGAGATCGTCGCGATTGCACACCCTGACTTCGCACAGCTGAGTTTCTGGTGCTGGGTGTTTTTCAGCACTGAGGGAGTTAATTCTTTCTCTCTCGATGCTGGACAGACCAGCCTCGCCCAGCTGCGATTGATGTTTTGTTAATTAGCTTCCTTCATATACCTGCTGGTCTGCTGGGGAAGTTGCCGGTGAAAGCATTCATTCAGACCAGCAGAGCGGATCGTTTCTGAGAAGACTTAAGCTAAGAGTGCCTGTTGTGGTTTTTCCTCTCCTCGCTTATTGTTTATCTTCTTAACCTTTTGTGTTCCTCTGTAGTGGAAGTTTTGTATGCAAGGCAGTGTTTTCTTTACCCCCTGTCTGTCTCGTTTGTATTTGACTGTGTGTAAGCTGTTGCCTGCCCATTTCCTGTGGTGGTAATCAGGGTCCTTCTCAGGACTAGATTACAGTGGTCAGGGATCTACAGGAGACAGGGTTACGCTGGCGGCCTGGACCTCTGTACCATTAACAGTACCTCCAAGTAGAGGGACTAGTCAGGACCCCAGTTCAGGGTCAGCATAGACCCCGGTCCACCTCTATCCTGAGACAGCATTTCACGTGCACAGTATAGACCCACAATACATTGGATATTATGTCAGGTAAGACATTGCTGGCAGATTCTACGTATACATGTTGATATTTTCTATAATATGAAATATAGAGTGTTGTCTCATTAGATATATGTTACTATCATAGAATATATCTGTTATACGTCGTGACAGATAGCTACTTCGGACAGAGCCTCAGAAGGAAGCGAAGGAAAGGGAACTGCAGTGTTTGAAAGACTGAAGTTTACAGCTAGAACTTAGTTTATTTTGTAGAGTCCAGTAATGGTGGAGGAAGATTGCCACTTAGCTTGGTCAAAACTGAGTCAACTGAGGTATTTTCAGTGAGCAAGCGTGCCGACGCTTTGAGAGCGGTGAAGAGAAAGGAGAATCTGCCATCTACTGCTAGAGTGTGCTTATGTTAAGGGTAAGAGTAGGATGAAAGGCGAGTGGATAAAGGAAAGTGAGTGACAGAGGTTGAAACAGCATTGATCGCTTACCTCTACTCTGCACCACCGGACACCGGGTCCGAGCTTTCTAGCATCTACACGACTAGTAGGAGATACCGGAGACCCTGTGGGACTTCAAGTCGCAGGGGCCCAGCACTGCTGATACATAACCGGGGTCAGGAAGAACAGGAGTCTGGTCAGCGCAACCATTAGAGACTGAGTTCTATCCAAAAGAAGGCTCCACCACAAAGCCAGCCGGGCGTATACGAAAAGACAGAGTTAGACTTCGTTCTATACAGGTCAGAAACTCACACACATATAGGAGTACGGAGGCCCTACACCTACTCAGTGGGATTACTGGATGTGCATCCTCCACCCTGACAGCTTCCCGGGACGTGCCTGCATCTACCATCAGTAAAGGTACAGAAAGAGACTTTCTTGTGTGTGTCTGCCTTATTGCTCCTGCACCCCTACACCGCCATATACCCTGAGGGATCCAGTCTTGCCTGTGGAAGACTTAACACCTTGCTGCCCAGTAACAACCCTTCAGCGGATTTACCCTGCAGCGCTGGTCACCCTGACCAGGTACAACAGGTGGCGTCACGAATAAACTGTATATATCCTTTAATCCCCTGTAAATATCCCACATTTGAGGTGAGCCCCCAGGGCCACGGACCGAGCTGCGCTACCCGTGACATCCCCCATTGAAGTGAACGGGCTCGATGCCGAGTACCCCACAGGCCCTGGCTGTGCGACTCATCTTAAAACTTGGCGTCACGAACAGGATACGAAGCTCGTGGAAATGCGAGTCCTGTGTGCCTGAATGGACTGTTTTTGTGCAAAAGACTGTGTTGCTGTTTTTGTGATTTTTGGCGCCATTTGACGCCATTTTGCCACCATATTCGCGCCCTGAGGCGCTGGTGAAGAAGGAGGGCGTGTATTCGTGGGTGTACCCCCTGTGGCGCGAAAGTTATGGCCGCCCTATCCAAGTGCTTCTACAATGTCAGAGCATGCCCCACTGCAAGAGAGATCCGCCTCCTCTTCATCTTCAGTGCAAGGAAGAGAAAGCGAAAGTCCCGCCTCCACGGAAAAGACCAGAGCGTTCCGGATGGAAAGCACAGTCTGGCCTGGAGTGAGATGGCGGAAGGACAGGAGTCACTGTGTGGGGGAATGGCGGTGCGCAGACCCCGTTCCTCTGAAGTGGTGCAGCCTGTGCTCGAACCTTCCCCAGGTCGGGAGGACGAAGAAATGATGTATCGTGTGGAGGAGGTGGATGCGGCGCTGCGGGATCTGGCCCGACACCGCGCAGAGATGGAGGCGATGGAGCGGAGCTGGCGTGCCCTGAAACTGCGGCTGCAGTGGGACCAGCTGCTCTCCCCCCTGGATGCGCAACTGCCACCCGTGCCACCACTGGAACCAGCGGCTGAGGAAGAACCGGAGGCCGGCCCCAAAAGAGCTGTACCTGACCACGCCGAGGCCGCGGCGGGAGGAGAGGAGGCTGAGGAGGCCTTGCCCAGACCGGAACGTCAGCCAGGCCTGGAACCGGAGGCCGCAGCGGTAGCAGCGGAATGCAGTCCCCCGGTAGGGACGACGGAAGAAACCCAGCCACAAGCGATGGAGATCGACTGGGAGGAAATGGAGCTCCTGGACGACTTGGAGTACGCCGCCCAGAAGGAGAACGAATGGAGACGCCGTGAGCAGGAGGAGCGGCAGCAGCGGGAGCAGCGTGAGGCGCAGCGGCTTCGCCAGAGGTACCGGGAACAGGATCTTGCCGATAAGGAGATCATCCGGCGAGATAAAGGTACGCTCCGGGAACCGCGGCGCCAGGGGGCAATACGAGACTTCAAACTCCAGGGAGGCTGGGGGTTCATCCACGAACCCGGCCTGTACCAGGAAGTCTTTGTAAACCGGAGGGATGTGGAGTCTCACCTGCCTGAGGGGCACCCGGACAGGGATCTGTTAATAGGGGATGTAGTCTCCTACACGCGGCATTGGGGGCTTAAGGGGTGGTATGCCCTGAACGTCTCCCGAGTCAGCGCCCCAGTCCCTGAAGCAGGGAATGTGTCCCGTGTCTCTGTGTCCCAGGCCCCAGCCACACCGGCGCCAGTCCACGCACCTGCGTCATCCTCTGAAACGCTGCAGAGCGCAGCGACTGCAAAAGTGTCCCCTGCTGAGCCAAGCCTGTGCGACCTGCAGAGCCTAAGCTTAGGAGAGGCACCTGTCAGGCCTCCAGGAAGTCGCAGAACGAAAATAGAAAAGAGGACTGTGGCTACCCAGACGCCGGTAGCAGGACATGACTTCATGGTGATGAGGTTTAGAACCCACAGTGTGCTTCCAGCCCCAGGTATGGAAGATGCTGCCATGTTCGCAGAAGACCAGTAGGACCCAGACAGGGTTTACTGTAATGTACAAAGTTGCCAGAGAAGTTGCACTTTATTGTGAAAATGTTTACATGATGTGTATTGTACCCCAGTTGGGTAATGTGGTTTTCAAATGTCTATGATGGACTGTGTGACTGAGGACTTTGCCAGCCCAAAAACTTTTAATGTAAATAGTTGGCACTCGGTGCCCCATCTTGGTTTTACGTAAACCGTTCTACCTCTGAAGAAAAACCCGTGTGGTGTGTGCCTAGAGTGAGGTCTGCAGTAGGGAAGTCCTGCAGCCCACCCAGAACCACCGTGGGAGGTTTTGTACGGGTCCTCCACAAGAATCTTGTATATATTTGCACTTGAAAGTATTTGATATTTTCTACTTGTACTTGTATTTATTGCAACGTTCGAAGTGTCCTTACCTCCCGCAAGGGAAGAGTTATTGTTTTTTGTTGATGTTATAAAAATTTATTTCTTTTTCAGCCCGGGAGTGCTGATGATAACTAGGGGGGGATGTGTAGCCCAGCTGCGCTTGGTGCCACATGTACCCTGGAGGATGCACAGAAGGTAAACCCACACAAACACCCGATATTCATTCACACCTTCACTTTTCCCTGGAGCCACCAGAGGGAGCCCTTGAAGAGTATCCAGATATATAAGGGTTGTGGAGAGGGACGGCAGTGAGATTCCAGGCAGTCTAGCTGAGAGTTGGCTAGTTGCTGGTGTTACCTCAGATGAGCAGAGAGGAAAGTTACCTTAGAACGTGACAGACTGATAGTTCCCTAGGAAAGTGGAAAGTAGCTCTTGAAGTGAGCATAGATCAGTCTGACGGAAAGTCCTGATAGCTACTTCGGACAGAGCCTCAGAAGGAAGCGAAGGAAAGGGAACTGCAGTGTTTGAAAGACTGAAGTTTACAGCTTGAACTTAGTTTATTTTGTGGAGTCCAGTAATGGTGGAGGAAGATTGCCACTTAGCCTGGTCAAAACTGAGTCAACTGAGGTATTTTCAGTGAGCAAGCATGCCGACGCTTTGAGAGCGGTGAAGAGAAAGGAGAATCTGCCATCTACTGCTAGAGTGTGCTTATATTAAGGGTAAGAGTAGGACGAAAGGCGAGTGGAAAAAGGAAAGAGAGTGACAGAGGTTGAAACAGCATTGATCGCTTACCTCTACTCTGCACCACCGGACACCGGGTCCGAGCTTGCTAGCATCTACACGACTAGTAGGAGAAACCGGAGACCCTGTGGGACTTCAAGTGGAAGACTTAACACCTTGCTGCCCAGTAACAACCCCTCAGCGGATTTACCCTGCAGCGCTGGTCACCCTGACCAGGTACCACAGGTGGCGTCACGAATAAACTGTATATATCCTTTAATCCCCTGTAAATATCCCACATTTGAGGTGAGCCCCTAGGGCCACGGACCGAGCTGCGCTACCCGTGACATCCACCATTGAAGTGAACGGGCTCGGTGCCGAGTACCCCACAGGCCCTGGCTGTGCGACTCACGCTGGTATCCAACGTACACACACAGCGATGCGGGCTGGCCAGCGGGAGACCTACGATCAAAAAAATGTCCTGGCCTTTGGACAACGATCAGCGATACCCAGCAGGGGGGCTGATTGTCGCTGATCAGTGTCACACACAGCGATATCGCAGGGGAGATCGCTGTTGCGTCACAAAACTAGTGACTCAGCAGCGATCTCGCTAGCGAGATCGCTGTGTGTGATGGGGGCTTTACTTACTATTAGGTGTTACTATTCCCCTTGTGGAGAAGAAGTATCTATAGGGTATGCCACACTAAGCGAGATCGCTAACGAGATCGCTAACGAGATCACTACTGCGTCACCATTTTATGACGCAGTAGCGATCTCGTTAGCGACAGCTGTGTGTGACATGTAGTAGCGATGTGGCCCCTGCTGAGATGTCGCTGATCGCTTATGAACGTTCTGAGCCGTTTTTTGGTCGTTGGTGTCCCGCTGGTGAGCCTGAATCACTGAGTGTGACACCCTTTATGAACGACTTTACCAGCGTCGCAGGTGGGACTAGGTTTTCCCAACGACCGCAGAGGTCGTTATACAGATCGCTGATGAGTTGTGTTTGGAATCACAGATCGCTGATGAGTTGTGTTTGGAATCTAACAGCTAAGTCGCTAACGAGATCGCTACTGCGTCATAAATGGTGACGCAGGTGCAATCTCGTTTAGCGATCTCACTAAGTGTGGCATACCCTTAACTCTACACAGCCTGATACCATCAGAGATGATCAGACAGTGCCAGTGTGTAGTGTTCAGCACTGTGATTACAGGAATGGTAGCACCTAATTTTAATTCTGATGGTGGTGAGGTCTACAGACACAGAAGGGAAGCACGGTTGGGTAAAGCAAAGTTTGGAAAATGGACCAGGACCTATGGTCCACTTAATTCCATCATAATGATACCCATACACGTGTGACAGTGCATTGTATTCCAGTTCATCCCATTCACCTCAATGGACCCAAGAATAGACCATCAATTAAAAATCCTGGAAATCTCCTTAAAAACCCCTTGATAACGTCCTGTGGTTCTGCCATACATGACAGCCCATCAATAACACTCACGAATAGGGAATGCATTACTCTACATATGTACGACTGTATTACCTATGCGATCATAGAATGTTCAAGCCCTCTCGGGGGACTGGTAAATACTGAAAAATAAAATTATTGTTTTGGGTTTTTTTTGTACATAAAAACATCCTCCCCAAAATCCCAGTTTCCCCATTAAAAAAATAGTTTAACCTAGAAAATATGTCATCCAGAAAGAGAAGAAACAATCTACATCTATTGGCAACTAGGTCATCTGTTTGTACTTGTGTGTATGGAGCAGGAAGATGAACAGATGGTGATATCACATAAATGTGTTACTATCTACCTGAAACATTCATGTCCGCAAGGTGCCAGTTTTACTAGCTGTGTAATCCACACGTTATGTGCTAAGGGAGTTTTTACACATTTTGAAGGAAAATATTGCAAGCTTTAACAGCTTTAAGGCAAAGCTGAGTTTCCAGGCACGGAGCACATAAATATGTGGGTTTCTAATTGTGTTCTTTGCTCTAGAAATACGTGTTGCCAGGAGCCAGCAAGGTGACTTTTTTTTTTAAATGGGATTGTAGCAGATGGTGCTACAAAAAAAGCAAATAAACAAGAAAATTGCAAATGGAAATCACTTAAAGGGTTTGTCCATGATTATAAATCATAGATTCTGTCTTCTAAAACCAGAGCCAGACTTTTCTAATGATTGCACCTGGTGTTGCTGCTCAGTTGTCCTAATACCTCAAACAACCTGTATGTTGCTCTTTTTCTAATCCTGGACAGTTCTAATCTCCTTTGATAACTCTAGCCATTATCAGTCTGTTCTAAGTATTATTATTATTATTATTTAAACTGTACCCCCTTCAATTGCCGATGTTTTACTGATTCTGGAACAGTTTTTCTTTTTCTTTTGTGTTCTTCCGTCCCAAACGTATCCCTCCTGGAATTAATGGTGCAATTATTCCCCTTCAATTCAAGTTGCACCCTAGCGGTATTTCATCTTTCAGTGTATGCTAGGAGAAGCTAAAGAAAACGCAGCCATTTTTCTTGTCATACAAGAAAAACGGATGGATCACTGATGAGAAAAATGGACACTAACCAAAAACTGATGAAACTGTCTGGTTTTTTTTCATGCCTGACATATTAATGAGTCCTTGCACATAGGGTTATGTTGATTAATGATTGCCGAGCCGCTGCATACAAGCCAGTTGGTGGTCATTTAATAGCCCATTTTGCCAGGCCGAACACTTCTATGCGTACAGAATGATAGCTAATACAAACGTGCATACAACATCATGTTCTTGGAAGCAGATTTTCTCTTTGCACAGGACGTTATACTGCCAAGAAGTATGATTCTTAAAGAGGTTATCCACTACTAGGACAACCCCTTCTTTATCCAAATGTTTGGTGCCGATAAAATAAAAAAGCCTATACTCGCCTCCCTTTCTGAAAGAAGGAAAAAAGAAACGATCATATAGCCCAATACACATTTAAGGTAGTTTATGCATACCTGGTAGAGACAACATATAATGGAGGCACAGCAGCACGTGCGTCCGCCCCGACGTGCGTTTTGGACCTGCCTTCGTCAGGGGGCCTCCCTTTCTGGCTCAGTTCCAGTGGTGTCTGCATTTGCGTTCCGGGGGCTCTCGTGCAGTTCTTATGACACCCAATTAGCGCTGGCATCACTGTCCCTGCCTTCAGACAATTTGAACATCAAGAGTAAGTGAGAGCAACCGCAGCCCTGACTTCTTCTTGATGTTTGTTTTGTCTGAAGGCGGGGACAGTGACGCAACTACTGATAGGAGGCCAGTCTCATGTGTCATAACAACCGCACGAGAGCCCAGGGAACGCGAGTGCGACAACGCTGGCACGGGAGATGAGTATAATCTTTTTTTTATTTTATTGGAGAGAAGCATGAGGTGTGGGAAGGGGTTGGCCCAGTAGTAGATAACTTCTTGAAGCCTATTTTAAAAAACATCTCGCCCAACGATTTAGCGTTTTGCTTCATTTATTGAATGATAGGTGACCTGTTTAACCAGGGAACAAAAAAAGAGGGACAATGCATGGTCAAAGGGAGCGCTAAGAACACACAGACAATGCTGCCACCTGATGAAGACGGGTCACCATTGAAATGCGTTGTGGGCTAAAGAAACTTTTGCATTGTCTGTGTGTTCTCAGCGCTCCCTTTAACAGTGCATTGTCCCTCTTTTTTTGCTTAAGTTATTGTCCTCCATTGGAGGTCATGGCTGGAGCTGCTTTGAAAATTGCAATACTTTTATTACCGTTCTCCTGGCACTCCCTGGTGACCGCTAATTTGTTTTATAACCTTCCCAATTAAAGGCCTGTCTACCCTATTTAGTATAAGTATATCCTATAAAATAAAAAGTAGACTGCACCATATGAGATTTCTCACATTAAATGGTAACCATATACAACTATACAGGTGAGCTAAAAACTGGTGGTCCAATTCATCTACTATTTGCACCAATTTACTGGCATAAAAAAATGATTGAAATGTTGCAAAATTTTTGCACAACTCATAGTTGTACAAAAATGTTGCAACTTTTCCCATTCTAAAGGCTTGTCCCTCAAACTCCAATCAACTTTTTGAAAATTATGCAGCATTTAGTCAGCAGGTGGCTTGGCCCAGCATGGGCAACCCTCACTATCTACTAGTGAGCAGCCTCTTTAACCTGTAGAATTTGGAGGAGTTCCAGTTTGGCAGCATGTAGATCAGAGCGCGCCGCCAGCAATCCTCTGTACTTTTTAAACAAATCTGGCAGTGAATATTTCTCTGCAGTGCAAGCATAGATCAAACAACGTATTACACATTGCCCATTCATACCAGTGAGTTTTCTGTATAGTGCAGGATGAGTCCTCCAGTACAAGTCCCTCTTTAACTGCTCTGCATCTGAACACAGAGACCCATCTATGAACACAGGGACCCATCTCCAGACACAGAATTTTCTAATTAGGTACATAATATTAGGTTTTCTACATAATACAACCTCTTGAAAGAGCAAGTGTTGTGAATTCAACAAGGAACCGCTATGAGACTTATTCATATCAGAGCAAGCAACCCCCACAAGCTGGCTAAGAAAGGAAATTCTATTAAACGCATTGCTACAGAACAATATCATTTCAGTAATTTGGAAATCTCAACATTATGGTTTAATAAACTGTGGGATTTGTGTCATTTTCCTGAACTCCTGACAATAAGCTTAACGGTATAAGATAATAAGCATTGGCTGGGTGAGAGCGGTGACTCACATCGTCCATGATATTTAATCCGCTCAACACATCAATTTTTAATTGACTTTATATTTGTACGTTGATGAGGTCATCGATTATAACAATGGCTCAGCAGAAAGTCTGGCAGTGGATGTCGTGAATTGGGTCTAGTATATAAATCACTTTTCATTAATGATCATTGCAGCCGATCGTCTCAGGTAACTCGCACACATTAGAGGGTGCAGGGCAAGCAGCTTCTTAATATTCAGATCAGTCATACATGGCTCTGAAAAATGGAAGCACAAAGAACATACAAAGGAATTTTACTGCTTCTTGGAAGGAATCTGCTGCATACAAAGTCAGAAGATTTTTTTTTTCCCTGCCTGCAGGTTGTAAATGTTTGCTCTAGATGAATAGATATGAGATGCGTAGATAGTGAATAAATGGATCATAGATAAATAATACTCCTAAACTGAAGAAAGATATGGCATGATCAGACAAGAAAAGGCACATAAATAAGATGGTCTAGAAAGACAGGTGGTCATAATCATTAAAGGGGTTATCCGGGACTTCTCTTTTTTATTTTCCCTATGGCACTGTGCAGTTATTGGTGGTGCTGCCCTGAGATGATCTCTCCCGACTCAGAGCAGTCATTGCCCTCTCCTGCTTCCTGTGACATCACGGTCACATAGCAGTTCCTTCTCTTCCCCTCTGTTTTGTCGATGTCATATTGATTGACAGTCGGCTCCCTGCTGCGCTAGGGCTCATTGAGATGTCCGTGCAAATCGGTCCGAGCACAGATTACAATGTACGGACCGGACTGGCCGCGGCTCTCCTGGCTCAAAAGAGTCAGCCTCATAGAAACTTATGAATTTGGCATGCTCAGGTTGGGAGACTGTGGCCAGTCCGTGATCGGTCATCTGCATGAGCCCAAACGCAGTGGGAGCTGGCTGTCAATCATTATGAAATCGGCAGTGACACTCAGTCGATTAGAGAAGGAATTGATCTGTTTATATGAGGTTATAGGAAGCGGGAGAATCGCCGGTAGGAGCGGTCCATGACCACTCTGATCCGGGAGAGATCGTTGCAGGGTAGCACCACCAATAAATGTTTAGCGCCATAGGAAAAAAAAACCCAGATAACCTCTTTAAGACCTCATGCACGGAGTATTTTCAGCTCCATACTAAAGAGGTGCTCTAAGCACCTCGATTGAGGAATATATTACAAAAATGTTCATCTAGAGAAAGTGCTTCTGAGAAAAGAACAATCGTGTAATGCGCATGTTGTGCAATATACCACGTGTATTTCTAGGTGTATGAAGTACGGTCATCATAAGGCACAGATGACTTCTAAGCAACCTGTATTACAGCTCCATTCAGCTTAGAGTATGTAAAGTCATTGTATGCTTCAATAGTCATTTTGCCAAATTTTTTTCCCCATAATTCAATAGTACATCACCTATTGTGAACGGGGGTCCTGTGTTATATACTGTATATAGAGGTATTATCAGCCATTCTGCAGGAGAAGGTGAGATGTGACATCACCTATTGTGAATGGTGGATCCTGTGTTATCTACTGTATATAGAGGTGCTATCAGTCATTGTACAGGAGGAGGTGAGCTGTGATATCATCTATTGTGAACGGGGGTCCTGTGTTATATACTGTATGTAGAGGTATTATCAGCCATTCTGCAGGAGAAGGTGAGATGTGACATCACCTATTGTGAATGGTGGATCCTGTGTTATCTACTGTATATAGAGGTGTTATCAGTCATTGTACAGGAGGGAGGTGAGCTGTGACATCATCTATTGTGAATGGTGGATCCTGTGTTATCTACTGTATATAGAGGTGATATCAGTCATTGTACAGGAGGAGGTGAGATGTGATATCACCTATTGTGAATGGTGGACCCTGTGTTATCTATTGTATATAGAGATGTAATCAGTCATTGTACAGGAGGAGGAGGTGAGCTGTGATATCACCTATTGTGAACGGGGGTCCTGTGTTATATACTGTATGTAGAGGTATTATCAGCCATTCTGCAGGAGAAGGTGAGATGTGACATCACCTATTGTGAATGGTGGATCCTGTGTTATCTACTGTATATAGAGGTGTTATCAGTCATTGTACAGGAGGGAGGTGAGCTGTGACATCATCTATTGTGAATGGTGGACCCTGTGTTATCTATTGTATATAGAGATGTAATCAGTCATTGTACAGGAGGAGGAGGTGAGCTGTGACATCATCTATTGTGAATGGTGGATCCTGTGTTATCTACTGTATATAGAGGTATTATCAGTCACTGTACAGGAGGAGGTGCGCTGTGACATCACCTATTGTGAATGGGGGATCCTGTGTTATCTACTGTATATAGAGGTGTTATCAGTCATTGTACAGGAGTATGAGGTGAGCTGTGACATCACCTATTGTGAATGGTGGATCCTGTGTTATCTACTGTATATAGAGGTGTTATCAGTCATTGTACAGGAGGAGGAGGTGAGCTGTGACATCATCTATTGTGAATGGTGGATCCTGTGTTATCTACTGTATATAGAGGTGTTATCAGTCATTGTACAGGAGGAGGTGAGCTGTGACATCACCTATTGTGAATGGTGGATCCTGTGTTATCTACTGTATATAGAGGTGATATTAGTCATTGTACAGGAGAAGGTGAGCTGTGACATCATCTATTGTGAATGGTGGACCCTGTGTTATCTACTGTATATAGAGGTGTTATCAGCCATTCTGCAGGAGAAGGTGAGATGTGACATCACCTATTGTGAATGGTGGATCCTGTGTTATCTACTGTATATAGAGGTGTTATCAGTCATTGTACAGGAGAAGGTGAGCTGTGACATCACCTATTGTGAACGGGGGTCCTGTGTTATATACTGTATATAGTGGTATTATCAGCCATTCTGCAGGAGAAGGTGAGATGTGACATCACCTATTGTGAATGGTGGATCCTGTGTTATCTACTGTATATAGAGGTGATATTAGTCATTGTACAGGAGAAGGTGAGCTGTGACATCATCTATTGTGAATGGTGGACCCTGTGTTATCTACTGTATATAGAGGTGTTATCAGCCATTCTGCAGGAGAAGGTGAGATGTGACATCACCTATTGTGAATGGTGGATCCTGTGTTATCTACTGTATATAGAGGTGTTATCAGTCATTGTACAGGAGAAGGTGAGCTGTGACATCACCTATTGTGAATGGTGGATCCTGTGTTATCTACTGTATATAGAGGTGTTATCAGTCATTGTACAGGAGGAGGTGAGATGTGACATCACCTATTGTGAACGGGGGTCCTGTGTTATATACTGTATATAGAGGTATTATCAGCCATTCTGCAGGAGAAGGTGAGATGTGACATCACCTATTGTGAATGGTGGATCCTGTGTTATCTACTGTATATAGAGGACTTACAATCATTGTACAGGAGGAGGAGGTGAGCTGTGACATCATCTATTGTGAGGTGGATCCTGTGTTATCTACTGTATATAGAGATGTAATCAGTCATTGTACAGGAGAAGGTGAGCTGTGACATCACCTATTGTGAACGGGGGTCCTGTGTTATATACTGTATATAGTGGTATTATCAGCCATTCTGCAGGAGAAGGTGAGATGTGACATCACCTATTGTGAATGGTGGATCCTGTGTTATCTACTGTATATAGAGGACTTACAATCATTGTATAGGAGGAGGAGGTGAGCTGTGACGTCACCTGTTGTGAATGGTGGATCATGTGTTATCTACTGTATATAAAGGTGTTATCAGTCACTGTACAGGAGGAGGTGAGCTGTGATATCATATATTGTGAATGGTGAATCCTGTGTTATCTACTGTATATAGAGGTGTTATCAGTCACTGTACAGGAGGAGGTGAGCTGTGACATCACCTATTGTGAATGGTGGATCCTGTGTTATCTACTGTATATAGAGGTGTTATCAGTCATTATACAGGAGGAGGTGAGCTGTGACATCATCTATTGTGAATGGTGGATCTTGTGTAATATACTGTACTGTATGTAGAGATGTAATCAGTCACTGTACAGGAGGAGGTGAGCTGTGACATCATCTATTGTTAATGGTGGATCCTGTGTTATCTACTGTATATAGAGGTGTTATCAGTCATTATACAGGAGGAGGTGAGCTGTGACATCATCTATTGTGAATGGTGGATCTTGTGTAATATACTGTACTGTATGTAGAGATGTAATCAGTCACTGTACAGGAGGAGGTGAGCTGTGACATCATCTATTGTGAATGGTGGATCTTGTGTAATATACTGTACTGTACATGGAAGGGCTATCAGTCATTGTATAGGAGGAGGTGAGCTGTGACATCACGTATTGTGAATAGTGGATTCTGTGTTATCTACTGAATATAGAGGTGATATCTGCCATTCTACAGGAGCAGGAGGTGAGCTGTGACATTGCCTATTGTGAATGGTGGAGCCTGTGTAATATGCTGTATATAAAGGTGCTGTCATTGTACAGAAGGAGGAGGAGAGCTGTGATATCACCTACTTGTGAATGGTGGATCCTGTGTAATATACTGTAATATACTGTACATAGAGGTGCTTTTAGTCATTGTACAGGAGGAGGTGCGGTGTTACATCATCTGTTGTGAATGGTGGATCCTGTGTTATCTACTGTATATAGAGGTGTTATCAGTCATTGTACAGGAGGAGGAGGTGGTGAGCTGTGACATCACCTATTGTGAATGATGGATCCTGTGTTATCTACTGTATATAGAGGTGTTATCAGTCATTGTACAGGAGGAGGAGGTGAGTTGTGACATCACCTATTGTGAATGGTGGATCCTGTGTTATTACTGTATATACAGTAGAGGTGTTATCAGTCACTGTACAGGAGGAGGAGGTGAGCTGTTACATCATCTGTTGTGAATAGTAGATCATGTGTTATTACTGTATATAGAGGTGTTATCAGTCATTGTACAGGAGGAGGTGAGCTGTGACATCATCTGTTGTGAATGGTAGATCATGTGTTATTACTGTATATAGAGGTGTTATCAGTCATTGTACAGGAGGAGGAGGTGAGCTGTGACATCATCTATTGTGAATAGTGGATCCTGTGTTATCTACTGTATATAGAGGTGTTATCAGTCATTGTACAGGAGGAGGTGAGCTGTGACATCATCTATTGTGAATGGTGGATCCTGTGTTATCTACTGTATATAGAGGTGTTATCAGTCATTGTACAGGAGGAGGAGGTGAGCTGTGACATCATCTATTGTGAATGATGGATCCTGTATTATCTACTGTATATAGAGGTGTTATCAGTCATTGAACAGGAGGAGGTGAGCTGTTACATCATCTGTTGTGAATTGTAGATCATGTGTTATTACTGTATATAGAGGTGTTATCAGTCATTGTACAGGAGGAGGAGGTGAGCTGTGACATCATCTATTGTGAATGATGATTCTTGTGCAATATACTGTACATGGAGATGTTATCAGTCATTGTATAGGAGGAGGAGGTGAGCTGTGACATCATCTATTGTGAATGATGATTCTTGTGCAATATACTGTACATGGAGGTGTTATCAGTCATTGTATAGGAGGAGGAGGTGAGCTGTGACATCACTACTACTGAAAAGTCTCCTGTACAGAATAGAAAATGTGAATCTAATAAAAATAGTTATTTTGGGGGGTTTTCATTTATTTGGATAGTCATCTGGAGAATTCGAAAAATACCATTTAACATGAAAACCATATTTTTTACTACAGGCTATTTTCTGTTTTCCCATTAATGCTCCTCTTGTATCACATCAGTATAGCATTCTACTGTACATATGGGCCTACAAAAGACCAGTGTGAAATATTATGTGCTCTGGCTATTCCTGCAATTAGAAATGCACACTACTACTCCCATCATTACATGCATTGCAGATCGCAGCCTACAACCTACTTATGACCCAGATTTCTCTTGCTTCTGATGTGATATTGACTGCTGCCTGCACCTACATTACATTGTAATAGGATAAGAAATATAATGTAAATATCAAAATGCTTTATAAATATCAAATACATATAAATATTATGCGCATATGAGTTATATTTTAAAAAATGTTATCCTTACTACAAGTGTTTTCGTGGCGCAGTGATGCGTACCTGTTGTCAAACATCAGTGAGGTGCGAGGGTGTTATTCTTGACGGGAAAAGAATTGCCAATTAAAGCTGCCATCTTGGATTTGCAATGTTTTCCATCACGATGCAAAGATAATTAAACCTCCTGTCAACTGAAACAAAAGGCTTCACCGCCAAGGTTTATCTTCAGTGCGGGTGTTTGGCACATTAACAAAATAATTAAAATTCAGTTTTTGATGTGCTGTCAAAATATCAGGAAAGGCTTTAACCATGCGTGTGTTAATTATTTCGGCCTTTTTGTCATCACAGACCTCATGGCATCATGTCATATAAAAACTAGTGCAGAAAAAAATGCGCTTTAAAAACCGATTGGCTGATATTGCTATGGTGTCCCCATTTCCAGAAGGGTGGTTCGGCTATCCTTACATGTCTGCAGATATTAGTATTCCCATAAAATAATTCTGTAGAGCCTCTTTTCTGAATCCCGCATTGTCGTTCCTCTGTTATTCCTCTTGGAAATGCATGAAAACATTATATCTGGGTGTTTTTATTCCCATCTCAATGCAGCATTTCCTTACATTACCCTGAAAATGAATACGTTTATTCAATGTCCAAATGTGTAGAGACACCCCTAATTGAAAGGGAATAAGGTAATGCCTGTTTGTCAATTTATTCATACATTTTCAAGAAGAATAACGCGGGAAACGCACAACAAAGTACAAAGAAAAGATTATTTCCTAGGAAAAGTAAGGCCCTGAATCATCAGTTTTCACCAGAATTCTGGCATAAAACTGCTTGACGTGTTGCAAAATTTTTGTGCGACTTTTTTGCAGAAATATTGCAACTTTTGGCATTTTATGCAAGTCCTGGTTACCTCAGTTTACTTTTTGAACAGTGAAAAGGGGGCATGGCTGAGATTGACCTTTTGCACGCCAGTCAATTGGAGTGCAAAATGGAGTAAATGCCCCAAACTTTTTAAGAAGCTTGTCCCTTTTAATTATTTTGAAGCACCTTTCAGCTGCATTGCCCGACCATAAGAAATGTACTAATACGTATCTATGTATTCATTACAGTTCTCTGAATAAAACACATGTGATGTAAAAGATGTTTTCAGCTAGACCTGAAAATTGAAAATTGTTTCCTTTCTAACCCTACAGATACAGAGTCATTATTTTTCTGGTCTTGGAAAGAAATTTTTCAATCTTACAAGTTCATCGTAAGGAGGCTAAGGCCGGCGTCACACTACGGCCGGCGTCACTGGCGAGTTTGATGCGAGTAAGTCGCACGACTTTCTCGCATCAACACCCGGCACGGCCGTCCGCTCTCGGACCAGAGTGTGCGGCTGCATGCATTTCTATGCAGCCGCGCACTCGGGTCCGAGAGCGGGCGGCCGTGCCGGGTGTTGATGCGAGAAAGTCGTGCGACTTAGTCACATCAAACTCGCCAGTGTGACGCCGGCCTAAGGAGGAATACGGACGAGTGAGAGGCGTGAAAACCACGCATTACACACGGATCAATACTTCTCTATGGGGTAGCTAGGATCATGCGTATTTTTCTCGGGCGTATCTTACGGTGCGAGACACCCGCAGCATGCTGCGATTGTACGCGTATTACGCCCGTTGTACGCCAATGAAAGTCTATGGGTGCGATAAAACAACGGATTACACACGGACCATACGTGTGACTTGCAAGAAATACCAAGACTCACAGGAAATGATGCAACACATGCAGGAGGAAGCTGACACATGCAAATTAGCTGAAAAAGAGCGCCAGACATCCCGGAAGAGCGCCTCCACGGAGTCGGCCATGATGTCTACACTCATCAATGTGGAGATGTTGATAGTGTTGGTGCAGGAGAGGCCTGAAATATGGGACCGAAGAGATGCGCATTACGCTGACCACACAAGGAAAGAGGCGGCATAGAGGCGCATCTGTGGGCAGATGTTTCCACACTTTGGCGACAGCCCATGTGAGGAGCAGCAGCGAATCTGTAAGTTACTTGATTTTTTTTGCAAACTTCTTAATGGTCAGAGCGTAGTTCTAGCACAGATTTTGCCCCCCAAATTTTTTATTTTTTTTGTGGCGCAAAAAGTTAGTATACTTACATCCTACTAGGCCCCCATGACTATATTACATGTATGTGGAATAATTAGGCTTTCTGCAGCTAGCTAATTTATTACATTATATGTGTCATTGCAGTGGATGATGTTATGAGAAGATGGAGAAGCATCCGCGACCAGTACCGGCGGGAACGGCAGCAGAGGGCCACGAGCGGGTCATCAGCACCGACAAAAAGAAAATATGTCTACTTTGACCGCCTTGGCTTTCTGGCTCCTATTCTGGATCTGAGACCGTAAGTACATACATCACATCACATAACGCATATGCAGTTTAGGCTCACCTCTCCTACATGTTCTAATCCCCTTTCATTTCCCAACAGAACGCAATCCAACCTCACTGAGAGGAAGACAGGCTCAGACTCAGAGGCCATTATTAACCCATTGGGGGAGGTGAAGAGGTGGCTGGCCCATCGTCTGAGCCTCCCTGCAGCATCCTCCAAGGTTTCCAAGGACCACAGCAACCCCCTCCTCCTCTACCTGTACCAGAGGCACCAGCTGCAGCAGCATCCACCATTGGGGATGAAGCTGGAAACAGCAGCAGCCCCACTGTACCTCTGGGGGTCTCCCCAGCCTGCTGCAATATCCCGCCGTGGGAGAAGACGGCGAGACATAACTGGGTCAGACACACGTAGGCATGTGGACACTGGGGTACTCAATTACCTTTCAAGGGCAGCTGTGGATGAGGAGGCCTATGCCCGTAGCCTTGCCCGCTACCTTCGTCCCCTACCCCGTGAGCTCAGACTCCGTGTGCGAGGATCAATGCACATCCTAATTGATGCATACACACCCCCCAATACACCATATGAGGTGTTTGAATTCTGAACCTTGCCCCCCCAAATGTGCATGCTCAATTAGGATCTGATGATCCTCCTGCACGGACGCCTACACCTCAACCCATTCCCCCACCCAACCAACCTTGGCAACAACAGGGTCAAATGGCAGGCTATAATCCGACTTCCCAATATGGCCACTTGTACAGATCCAGTGTTGGAGGCTGGTCCCAACCTGGATGTGCTCAACATGGTCATATTGGGGAGTATGATTCTCATGGATATCATTTACACAGGAATATAATGTCCGTTATCTGTGTGTCAATGTGCCCACACACCAACCTGACCGTGGCCAGATGTTAGCTCAGGGCCCAGAAAATCCACCCCAACAGGGTGATGGTCAAGGTGGTCATCCAAGCCAACCACACAGAGATGCTGGTAACCCACCAACCCCACCACCCACATACCACCAGCTGTGAATTTTTTTTTACTTATATATTATGATTTCAAAACCAATATGATTTTGGTTTATATTTACTTTAGACTCATGTTGTGCCAAAGAAATGTGCACTAATCTAGATGCATGTAAGAAACATATGGTTCCAATATGCTCTTGAGTAGGCATACTCACCATTTGTTATTTTAATTATCTCTTATTATTTATAACAAAGTTTGTTATTTTTTTACATCTATTTTTACAACATGTTGTGTAACGCATATTTGAACTCATCTGAATGCCTACAAACAGCATATGGTACTTAGCTGGTGGGATATGGGCTAGGTGAAAATTTTTAGTTTCTTTATATCTTATAATTTATACCAATGTTTGTTATTTTTTCCCCATCCATTTTAAACATTGTTGGCTAATGCATCATTGCATTAGTCTAGTCTTACAACCCAACCATATGGGGCAGATATGGTGCTCACTAGTGATAGTGAAAGTTTGTTATTTTGCTTATTTATTATTATTTAGGGAAAAGTTTGTTATTTTTTATATTTAATTTCACTCACAATTGTCAAATGCATCTATGCACTTGTCTAATGTGACCAATCCCACATATGGGTCACATATGAGCAGCACTACCCATATTGACTATTGTTTTTTGTCTTTATATACTATTATGTATAGAAACATTTGTAATTTTGTCATGCCTTATTTTGGTACTTGTGTAAGAATGCACACTTACACTATTGTGCTGTAAATACATATACCATATGAAGCAAATATGGTAGTCACTACCTCAAGTGCCAGTTTGCACATATGTAAATATCTATTTTTATAAAAAGTTTGGAGTCTATTTTCATAAGTTGTTTGTACTCAACCACCAACACATGTGTTATGACCATTAACACCAGACAGAGACTTTGTGTACCAAAAAGTAGTTTACTTAAATACACACACACAAACATTACAGCATAGATAAGGCATCATCTTGCCATGTTGTTGTACCTTCAGGTGACACAAAATATTGGGTAAAGATATCACGGGTTTTGAGTCCTGAGAGTGGGCGACGTAAAGGGATGACATGGGGCGTAGGCATATCCACATTGGTAACCACACTGTCACCAACATCAGATGGGCCACAATCATGCATTCTGGTGAAATTATGTAGAACAAGACATGCTTTTATGACCTCATTGACGTTGGCTTCACTCAGCTGAATAGCAGACTGGAGAACCCGCCATTTTGCACACAGAATGCCAAAGGCACACTCCACCAGGCGCCTGGCCCGTGATAGGCGCAAGTTGCAGATCCGACGACGGTGGTCAAGGAGTCGTCGTGGATATGGCCTCTTTACATTCCTTGATAGCTGGAAGGCCTCATCCCCAACTACAACATATGGGACAGGTTCTAGATTGGAGCCAGGAAGTTGGCGTGCTGGTGGTAGGTGCAACTCGTTATTGCGAAGCCGCCGACCCATAATGGAAGAATTGAAGACTCTAGAGTCTCCAGTTCTTCCATAGGCCCCAATGTCTACAATTATAAACCTGTAGTTACTGTCAACCAGAGCCAACAGCACTACAGAAAAATATTGTTTATAGTTATAGAATTGGGACCCTGAGTTCGGCGGCTTACGCACACGGATGTGCTTCCCATCAAGGGCTCCTATACAATTTGGGAACTGGCATAGCTCCTCAAATCCCCTGGCAATCCTCATCCAGTCTTCCATCTTTGGCTTAGGCATCACCAGTTGATGAAGTCTGTCCCAGAGTTGTGAGCAGGTATGACGCACAATGCCACATATGGTGGACCTCCCAATCAAAAACTCCAGATGGAGTGCGGCATAGGATATGCCAGTAGTTAGGAACCTACAAGTAACCAAATGTAGAGAGAGCAATCATTACACATGCACAAAGGTAGAACAAATGCACTATACATAATCATTAAATCATTTCTTTTACAAACAATCCTAAGTTCTATTTACCACAAGTCAAAGGTTTCTGTCATTTTTACATACACATAATAGTTCTGGTAGTTCTAGGTGATATATGGGATAGATTATGAGGATATTTCTGCAACAGCCATAAGGGTAAATTCAAACTTGTGGGAAAACACATCATCAACAGACAGTATGTAGGTGAGGAATACATACCGTAGTGTAAGGAGAAGGCGCTCCTCTGCAGAGATAGCTTTGCGCATCCTGGTGATCTGGTAGGTGATCCCAGGGCGCACAATCTCCAACAAAACATCAAATGTGGGAATGGTCATCCAACAAAACAGAAAAAACTTGTCTGGATGAGTCCGCAGAGATGCATAAAGGCGGTGAAAATGGCCTTTAGTGAGGCGTTGCCTCAAATGCGGATGCACCCACATTCGCCTCCTCCTCCGAGGATCAATGATCACTGGGTAAGGCTGCCCAAAGTGCCGGGACAAAACCCAGTTGTACAAAACTCGATCAGTTGGGGTGAACTGAAGAGTGTCAGACATGTTGGCAAGCAAGCAGCAGCCCTCCAACACAAGCACACCACAAAAATGGGAAGATTGGGGGCTGCAACCGGATGTAGAGCCAATAAATAGCCTTGCTGATGATGATTTGAATGAGTTTCAGGCCTAAAAACCGTTAAATGTCCATTTTGCGAGAAAAATACACTGTATGGATGCCGTACGGATTGCATTCGGATGCTTACATGCGCAAAATACACAGCCACACCTTGACAACGGATGAAATACGGATTGTTGTGCCGGCAACATTTTGGCGTATTACGCCCGTACAATACGGTCCGTATTTTTCTACGGTGAGTGTGACGCCGGCCTTACACCTAGACTGGCGGGGCAAATTGGGGGGAGCTACATGGAACTGCTCTCCATATCAGCTTCCTGTAATCTGAGTGAAGTTGTCTGGGTTTGGTGCTACCAGTGAAATTCAAGTTTAACTCGTAGTGTGCCCTTTAAAGGGAAGCTATCATCAGAAAATGACCTGTTTAAATCAGATTTTTATTTTATATGCATTTAAAAAAAAATGTTTTGCAATGTTTCTTTTTCCATATAGAAAAATTATTTTGCAATCTTTGCAATTTTCATGCTGGCCACCGAAGCTCTTTTAGATTCATACTTCCTGTAATTTCAGGAAGAATTTTCAACAGGCTCCTTATCAGCAGAGGCAGGATTATAATGATTAAAATAATACATCTATACGTAGCTGATAACGCAGGATCCAAAAGTCACAATAGACCATATCACAGCTGACCCTGCTCGCTTCACTATGACTTTTGCACACGCTCTTTAGATGCTTCAATACAATACATAGGGGCAGGAACTGTTCACTGTGGCTAATGTACATGTGTTGTTTCTTGAAATAACAGGAAGATAAGAGTCTAAAAAAAAAGCCCCAGTGGCTGGTGTGAGAATTGCAAGATCGTGAGAACTTCATAAGCCTAAATTGTTCTTTGAATTTTACAAATGTGGCAAAAAGTAGACAAGTTTTCTCCTGGTCCCAATGACAATGCACATCTTGATCAGCCTCAATGCCCATCTTGTAACTACTGTTATTAGTCGCATCCTGACTGATCCACAGGAGCAAAGCACCAGCAAGATACTGTATCTACCCAACCAGCAATGTAACGAAGATAGTATGTGCACTCGTTAGATCTTTCTTAGGGATTATTATGACCCATGTAAAGTTATCCGTTAGTACAATGTACAGGGACGGTGTATAGGAGGATGTGTGCGAGGAACCATTCATTATTAAATAAAGGCCATCTACTGGTAATTACAAAAGAGTTCTCACCGCTCTGGCGTCTTATGTGATGCTGTGAACCTCTTCAAATATACTCCATGAAGACACCTGTGAAACAGCACGGCTAAGATGTATAGTCTAATGAAAGTAGATACACTGAGGTTACGTTTCGCTGCTAATCCCTCCACTCCCATCTGCATCCATTGTTCTCCAGTTGACCTTATTAGAGCTTCTCAAAGGACTTTATCTCAGCTATTCTCCACCTTACATTCATTAGAACTGAAGTAAAAGGTGCCATGTTCCAGGTGCGGGTTAAACATACATAGTCAGCTGGACGTGACATTGGAGTCCATAAAGTGATTGTCTAAGTGATTTGTCTATTCTTCATCTGTGTTCTGTTCCCGCGTTAATGATTATCCATCACCTTAAATGTATTTGCTTGTCGTTAAGATTACTATGATCACAAAGCGGGAAAGTAAAACTTTGGGCTTGCATCTGTACATGGCACTGTAAGGAGACATCCAAAAGTTGGTAACTTTAATATATTTATGGCTGGCAGCATTTTCATCACTAGACTTGCATTAGGAAAGTGTATGCCAGATTTATCCAAAGGGAAGATGTGGATGGGACAAAGGTGCACCTATAAGGCAGCACCATTAGGAACAAAATTGGTTTAAGGGTGATGGTAGCGCTCTCCTGTAGGGGTTGTGTAAGGACGCAATACCTGTAGAAGACTGATGTGCCATCAGAATTGTCGCATCTAACAGATGCACCATTTCTGGGGTGGTTCATGGACCTTCCCAACCTATTAATATCAGCTCACAGCTGTCTGCTTAGCCTAGCCTTTGCTGGTTATTAAAAATAGGGGGGACCCCACGTAATTTTTTTTAGGGTCCCTCCTTTTTAATCCATTAGGTCCATGGATACTGGCCCCTTCCCAGCCTATTAAGAATCTTTCAGCCGCCCCAGAAATGGTGCATCCATTAGATGTGCCAATTCTGATTCTGGCGCTTAGCCTCAGCTCTTCCCGATTTACCTTGGTGCATTGGCAATTGGGGTAATGGTTTTGGGGTCCATGTCAGCTGTGTAATGTCCGCTGACATCAAGCCCAGGGTTTAGCAATGGAGAGTAGTCTGTCAGACACCTAATTACTAACCCCATAGTCAAAATAAAGAAACACACACACACGCCCTTTGTTTGTAAAAAGAACTCTCCAACAAATTCTCTCTTTTACTCATTCATTGTTGTGAATGTGTTAGAAATGAATTCTGAGCAGAAGCTCCCTCTGGTGGTTACAAACAGTACTGAACCATTCAATGAGGATTGGCAATCAGGAGTTACAGAATGGTCTTATATAAGGGAGGTTCCCTCCCATCATGGTTGCCGGTGATCAATTGTTCTTGTCTCAACTTTAGTTCCTGGTTCACTTGGAAGCTTGCTGAGTCTTGCCTGCATCTTCTGCTATCAGATAAGATATTTTCTGCTTTTATTTTTGTGCTTGCTTTTTGCATTGTTCCCTGCACTTCTGTGGAGGTCAGCCAGGTCCCCTCTGGGGGCTTGTGCTCCTCTCAGTTTATCTGAGCCACTGTTATTTGTTCATTTGCCTTTTCCATTTTTTTCAGTGGCTGCGGCTTAGTTTTGTGACACCAGAGAACTAATTTAGGTGGTAGAGGTCGTGTGATCTCAGGTGTTTTTGCAATTAGTAGAGTTGGTATTTTTTAGGGTTTTTTGGATTGCAGTAAGTGTCCTTCCTATTCTTTTCTGTCCAGGCAGATTGGGCCCCAACGTTTGCTCATACTATTTTCTGTCTGTATTTCCTCTTGTCTAACCGCCATTACATGTTTGGGGGCTTCCTATGTTCTTTGGGGATCTGCTCCGGGGCAGATAGCTTTCCTCTTTCTATCTTTAGGTGTAGTTAGCCTCTCAGGCTGTGACGAGGCGTCTAGGACCAACGTAGGAACGCTCCACGGCTGCCTTTGTTGTGGTGGTTAGTCAGGGTACTGCAATCCAGTAGATTCCAACCTCTCTGGTGTATTGGCGTTTTTGCCTGCTCTCCTCAGCTACCAAATCATAACAGTTCATAAAAAAAAAATTCTCCAGCTCCAGCCATTTAACTGTGGTAACCTTACTGACATCACAGCTGGCAACGTGAAAACTTACTGCCAGCTCTCATGCTATATAGCGCGAGAACCCGGCTGCTGTGACAAGTGATGTCTGTAAGGTTACTGCAGATCACAGTAGGACCCGTGGAAGCGCAGCCACGCGAAACGGACGTCGTCCTCTAACCATGCACATTGCTCCCTTGCTGAATATTTTATATATGCAATAAAGGTGGATTTTACGAACAGTGAGTGCCATCCTTATTTTTTTCTTATATGGATTCTGATATTGACTGTTCCAGGGATAGAGCACCCGTTCAAAGGGCATAAAACACGTCTAGTGTGTTGTTGCGGATAATATAATGGTGCTGGTGCTTTGCCTCTTTTCTTGGAAGGTTACTGCAGGTCACAGCCACTAAACTGCAGTAACCTTACCGATGTTTCCACTCGTTACAGCAGACGGGTTCTTGTGTCGCGCAGCTAGAGACCCGGCAGTGGCTGCTGCTGCATTGTATGGAGCTTAGTTCTTTGAACAAGGCACCTTACACTGGACAAAGAAGATGGGGATCATCGTGGAACCTCCATTTGGACTACGGCAGACCATGTGGAATATTTTTTTATGGTAATAAATGGAGGAAAGAGGGCAATTGTCAGTCAGTGCTTTTTACAAATAAAGGATTTTGTGTGTTTCTTTCTTTTGCATTCAGGGTTAGTAATGATGGTGTCTAATAGATGCCTCTCCATTACTAACCCATGGGCTTGATGTCAGCGGACATTACACAGCTGATATCAACGCCAAAACTATTACCCCGATAGCCAAGGCACCAGAGCAATCAGGAGGAGCCAAGGCTAAGCTCCACAATTGGCTCATCTAATGGATGCACCATTTCTGGGGAGACAGAGGGCAGGTCTGATTAGGCTAGGAAGGAGACAATATCCATGGATCTTCCCAACCTAATAATATAACCTAATAAGGGGATCACACATTTTTAATAACCAGCAATGGCAAACAAGACAGCTGGGGTTTGATATTAATAGACTAGGAAACTCCATGATTATTGGCCATTCCCAGCAAAATAAGACCAGCTCATGGCTCTCTGCTTTCCCTTGGCTGGTTGTTAAAAAAAATAGTGGTGACCACACACCTTTTTTTTTTTTTTAAATTATTTAATAGTTAAATAAAGCTAAACATCCTTTACTGCCACATGAATCACTTGTTGCACAAAGGGTGCAAGATTATTAGATGTAGGAGGCTTGTGAAATTGCATATCTACAGAATATCTATCTGTCCTATCTCATTATTATCAATTATATATCTAAAATGTTTCTAGCATCTACCTACAGTATCTAGATTGTTATAATTTTTTTACTCCCTGCCAGGACTATTATGTTTGCCTGCCTTTTGTGATGTTAATTCTGTTAACTAATAAACATATAATATGTAGAATTTCTTATTTTGTGCTTCATCATGTTTGACATTCAGAACTAAGTGACGTGTCACAAATCAAACACATGCAACGACAATAAATTTCAACCAAAACATTTTTAATTATAACCAGAAAAAAAGCCAGGCACCTCTCACTATATTTGGAGAATATGGGAGGACAAATACATTTTGGGAAAAAAAAGAAAAATCTAGACAGAATACTTAGCAGTCTAAACATTGAAAACATTATAAAGTGAAAAAGGTGGGTGGGGATCTGGACAGATGGTCACGATTTGGGGAAGGATGAGTGTGGCTAACTGAAAAATGATAGAATAAGGGTTTCAGAGCTGCAACCTCATCTGCAGGACATCTGCCCTCTATTATACAGTGTACTTATCTAGTTATATCTCCTGATGAACCCAATCTTATGAGGGAAACGCGTTGAGATTGAGATATAGAAGCCATTGTGAAGTGGTATCCTCACAAGATGAGTAACATGATTTTGGTTTTCCTTCATCTATTTTTACCTTGCATTACCAGATCTCATAACTGAGATCATTTCTGTCACTTTAAGGTCAAAGGGCCCCGTCACACATAGCGACACACCAGCGATCCCGACAACGATATGAACGTGTCAGGATCGCTGGTGTGTCGCTACATGATCACTGGTGAGCTGCCAAACAGGCAGCGATCAGGACAGCGACACTGCGGGTAACGTCGCTTAGTTACCCGCAGTGTACGTTGGATATCAGCCCGCTGGTGCAGGGAGCTGGTAACCAAGGTACACTTAGGGTTTCCAGGCACTGAGCGACGCCTGGAAACCCGATGTGTACCTTGGTTACCAGCTGATCGCTGGTCTCCTGCCTGCCACACGCAGCGATGCGTGCTGGCCAGCGGGAGACCAACGATCAAAAAAAAAGTCCTGGCCTTTGGACAACGATCAGCGATAACCGGCAGGGGCCGGTCGCTGATCAGTGTCACACACAGCGATATCGCAGGGGAGATCGCTGTTGCGTCACAAAACTAGTGACTCAGCAGCGATCTCGCTAGCGAGATCGCTGTGTGTGAAGGGGGCTTTACTCATTCCGCATTCTCAATGGTAATTGCTATAACTGACTGTGTTGTACCATCAATTCACTACATATTATACTTTTATCTAGATGTCGTGTTTAAATAGAGATTATCTATCTATGTCCTAAAAGGGCAGTACAACTCGCATTCACAGGTGTGTTTATCTCAGAAGAGCACCTGTACAGTCCATTGGTATTTCTGCCATCCTAGATATTGGACTAGCTATTTAGAACTAGTAAGCTTCCTAGGGATATCCCAATATTATTTGCAACTAAGTGTGCTATTTCATAGAATCATAGAATGGTAGAGTTGGAAGGGACCTCCTGGGTCATCTGGTCCAACTCCCTGCTCAAAGCGGGATTCACTAAATCATCCCAGACAGATGTCTGTCCAGCCTCTGTTTGAAGACTTCCATTGAAGGATAACTCACCACCTCTCGTGGCAGCCTGTTCCACTCATTGATCACTATAACTGTCAAAAAGTTTTTTCTAATATCTAATCTGTGTCTCCTCCCATTCAGTTTCATCCCATTGCTTCTAGTCTTTCCTTGTGCAAATGAGAATAAAGATAATCCTTCTACAATGTGACAGCCCTTGAGATATTTGTAGACAGCTATTAAGTCTCCTCTCAGTATTCTTTTTTGCAAGCTAAACATTCCCAAATCCTGTAACCGTTCCTCATAGGACATGGTTTGCAGACCGAACACCATTCTGGTGGCTCTTCTCTGAACTTGCTCCAGTTTGTTGATGTCTTTTTTAAAATGTGGTGCCCAAAACTGGACACAGTATTCCAGATGAGGTCTGACCAATGAGGAGTAGAGGGCAATAATGACTTCACGTGATCTAGACTGTATGCTTCTGTTAATACATTCCAGAATTGTATTTGCCTTTTTTGCTGCTGCATCACACTGTTGACTCATGTTCAGTCTGTGATCTATTAGTATACCCAAGTCTTTTTCACATGTGCTGTTGTTTAGCCCTATTCCTCCCATTCTGTATACGCTTTTTTCATTTTTATTTCCCAGATGTAGTACTTTGCATTTTTCCCTGTTAAAAACCATTCTGTTAGTTGCTGCCCACTGCTCCAGTTTATTTATTCTCTCTCTTCTCTAGTATTAGCTATCCCTCCTAGCTTTGTGTCATCAGCAAATTTAATCAGTTTACCCTCAATTCCTTCATCTAAATCATTGATAAAGATGTTGAACAATACAGGGCCCAAGACAGAGCCATGTGGTACCCCACTTGATACATTCTTCCAACTGGATGTGCAGCCATTTACTACCACTCTTTGGGTCCTATCACTAAGCCAGTTATGAATCCACCTAACAGTTGCCTCGTTCATTCCATACTTTGTCATTTTTCCAATAAGGATTGTGTGAGATACTTTGTCAAATGCTTTGCTGAAGTCAAGATATAATATATCTACAGAATTTCCCTGATCCACCCAGTCAGTGATTCTGTCATAGAAGGAAATTAAATTAGTCTGACATGACTTATTAGTTACAAACCCATGCTGACTCTGGTTAAGCACTTCATTCTTGTCCAGGTACTTACATACATGTTGTTTAATAATTTGTTCAAAGATCTTTCCTGGTATAGATGTCAGACTCACCGGCCTATAGTTCCCTGGGTCCACCTTTCTCCCCTTTTTGAAGATAGGAACAACATTTGCTCTTCTCCAGTCTTCTGGGACTTCTCCTGTTCTCCAAGAATTTTCAAAGATTATGGAGAGTGGTTCAAAAATTTCTTCTGCTATCTCCTTCAGTACTCTGGGGTGTAATTCATCTGGACCTGGAGACTTGAATTCATTTATGTTAGCTAAGTGTTTCCTCACTATTTTTCTGTTTATGGATATCCTGGATTCTTCTATTCCCTTAATAGGACAGTGAAGATCAGTTGATGTTACATTTCCTTTCTGAGAGAAAACAGATGCAAAATAGGAATTTAAAAGTTTGGCCTTCTCAACATCCTTTCTTACCATTTCATAATTTTCATCCTGTAAAAATCGTATAGCATCTTTGACTTTTCTTTTACTTTTGACATATCCCCAAAATCCTTTTTTATTGCTTTTGACATCTCTTGCAAGCCTTAATTCATTGTCAGCTTTAGCTAATCTGATTCTTGCCCTGCAGGTTCTGCAGACATCAATATATTCTTCTGTAGATATGCCTCCCTCTTTCCATTTGATAAACATTTCTTTCTTCCTTTTTAGCATGTGTTTAAGTTCTGTGTTCATCCATCCTGGTTTCCTTAAATGCTTCCTATTCTTCCCTCTTTTTGGAATTGTTAATGATTGTGCTTTGAGAATCTCATTTTTCAAGATTTCCCATCCTTCCTGGACATTTTTGTCCTTAAGGATATCCAGCCATTGGATCCCTCCGATTCTCTTTCTGAGTCCCTTAAAATCTGCCTTTCTGAAATCTAACCTTGAAGTCTGAGTCTTCACAGGTCTTCCTCCTCTAGTTATCCAAAATTCTAAAATAGCATCGTCGCTACTTCCTAAGGTAGTGTAAGAAGTGATTTACTATCACTTCTTACACATATATACTTACAACACCATATTGCGCTTCTGTTTCCACTACCAATCAGCCTATACATTAGGGGGAACCATTTCTGTGACCTCACATTTCCCCCTTTTTGATACATTGATCTACTCTACTCTATAACCCTCTATCTATGAGTCCTTAAGTAGTGATACCTAGGGGAGATCAGGGTCAGTCAATGAAGCGACTGTGGTGGCATTTGTGATAGGCTGTCATGGCCAAAATTGTCAGCCTGGAGATTATTTAGTAGCCCCACAGAGTATGGCATGTGTCCCATGTTAAATGGTTGGCCATGTGGCTGGGGACATAGTTGCCCAGACTGTCTTTGTTGTAGGTGCTGTGGTCCAGCTACTTGGGTAGTTGGTGCTGACTGAATTGGTGCTGATGGTGGTGGGATCACTGGATGCTGCTGGCAGTGATACTTTTCCTCAGAGGCTTGCTACCTTTCTAGAAAATCAAACACCGTCAATAGGAGCAGTGACAGCATCCAACACGATTTGGAGGGCAGTCCTTGTCCGCAACCTCAGAGATCACGCAATTTCCCACAAATAGAGGGACAGACTTTGAGAAAAACCCACCTCCACCTCATCTGCCACTCCATGACATAGATGGGCAAGTGCGCCTCTTTGGGCCTGGCGCCTTGGACTGATGGTGGGAACGGGCCTTATTCTTTTCCTTACTGCAGCTACAGCAGAGGTGTCAAAAGGCTCACAGTCACTTTGTCTTTGCAGTTGACATTCCTCCTGGACATGTGCAGATGCTGCCAGTGGGTCTGCCGCTACCTGCTCCTCAACGTTGATGATGGGATCCTGGCAAACCTCTGCCTACGAGGCATTGTCCCTCTTGTATTTTTGAAACAGATCTGGAAGTGACAAACAGGGGTTTCAAATACTTTACATGGCTTCCTATTAAATCAAAACATGACAACAAGGCAAAGGCTGGCACTTACAGACGCAAATCCACAATTTGCTCCAGAAATGTTATATTATTAGAATAGATGTAAGGCCTTTTCATTGGGACCACAGATTCACTTCTCACACTCTCTTGTCACTCGTGCCAGAATTGGTCACAGCAGCTGCGCCATCGTTTGGTCAGGTCAGTCACTAGAAATACGAGGGAAAAAAGGAAGACGCTAAATGCATTTTTTGAAAAAAAATTATTTATTTGAACAGTAAATGGGTTTTTTTTTCAAGGCAATATTAGAAGTAAAAGGCAATGGTTGTGACACTTTTTCAGTTTGCAAAGATAAAAGTATAAAATAACAGTACTTATAGATTCTTGCTCTTCTTGTGGGCACTCCGTGTAATGCCGGTACATCTGCCCACAGATGTGTGACCACACCGCATTACGTCTTGTGCAGTCCATGTATTCTAGGTCCAGCTGTCCCATGTTGTAGTCCTCTCCTTCACCAGCTCTATCAACTTTGCTACATCCCTCTTTCTTTGCATCTTCTTAATCTCTGTGGAGGTGTGTTTTATTTTTTTACATTGGTTGCCATAATGTTGAGGGCTATGAGCTTCCTGGGCTTGGCTGATGCAATATCCTGACTCTTTGGAAAGCTGTGCATATGAAATCGCACGCTATACACATGGTCCATGTGCCGTTCGTTTTTTTTCTCGCACCTATTGACTTACATTGACGAGTCTCATCCGATATTCGCAGGATGCGGCAATTTTTTTTCCCCTCCAGATTCCAGCTGACAAAAAAGATAGCAGAACAGCAATGACTCATTGAATAACATTTTTTTTAACGGATTGCACTTGTTCAATTTATACTCACATGAGAGCGAGCAATAACTGGTTAACAACCTGTGATGTAAATTTTTTTAATGACATAATTGTGGTATTCTAGTATATGTTATAAGGAATCAAATGATTGCAAAGTCCAGTCCCCTAGGAAGGCCAAAAAAATAAAGTAAAACAAAAAAATAGAAAAAATAAATAAAAGCCTAAATCTTACCCTTTTTCACTCTAAAAGTAAACTAAAAAAATTGTAAAAAAAAAATAATATTAACATTTGTTATATAAAAAAAGTCAGATCAATAAAAATATAAAATGAATCAAACTGTATGCTAAATCCCGAAAAGAATAAAATAAATGAAATTCCAGGATTCTCATTTTTTGATTGGCGCATTTCCTTCCAAAAACTGCAATACAAAGTTATCAAAATGTCATGTATTGCAAATAGGTATGAATAAAAATATCAGCACTGGGTACAAAAACACAAGCCCTCACATCGCTCCATCGATGGAAAAATAAAATTAGGGGTCTCAGAAAATGGTGACATAAAACAAAGTGGGGTTTTCTTTGACTCTTGGAACAAGAAAGGGAACAAACGAAAGCACAATAAACAAAAAATATCCTGGTCATTAAAGGATTAATCAGAGTTTGTTTTGTCATTTCTGTTGATGCACATTTTTTAGCTTTTGACATAAAATAAATAAAAAATTTAAGTAATCTGCAAACTGATCGTCTTATGATGGACTTGTCTGGAAATAAAAATCTTAAGTTTTAGATCCCCGCAAGTTGCAATTTCTGGCCTCTGCAATGCTTCCTTTAAGTAATTCCTCTCTTCTTTTATTCTGTACTGTAAACAAACCATTACGTATAAAGGAGAGAAAGACGCGATAGTGAAAGGATTGAGAGATGAAAGAAAGCAATTTAAAATGCATTAATAGCCCAAACTACTAAAAACGGCAATCTTCCCAAAGGCTCATGAGCCTCCCGAAATTAATTAACAACAGGCACACAAGTTTGTTTTTGCTCTTCCATCTGAAGAATGAAATTCGAAGAGGCTGTAACTCGACACGAGCATGGGATTTGGTAAACAATGGCTGACAATGACAGACAAATATTGCACACATGTAGGAGGAAACCAAACTGGTCCTTAATTTAAACATACAAAAACCGACACATAACTCACATCAGAGGGAACCAAACTCTTACAAAAAGTTGTGGCCAGATTATTTGGGTAGAGCACTCCGGCCATTGCTTGGGTGGCTGTTTGAAGTTGACAAGAAGCAGACAACTACTGACTGATTTTGAGCCTTGCATCTACAATTCAGGTAGATTGGCAAGCCGTAGATTGCTTTTAAAAGTCCTGTGTTCTTCAGATAACCAATAGATCATTATCACTGGGTTGATTCTTTCTCAATATCTAATGTATTGCTGATAAGCTTTCCTTCTAATGTCCTTCAAATGAATTAACGTTACAAGGCGAAAGAAACGTGATATGGACGTGCACACGATGACTTTTTCAGCTGATTCCGGCTGAAAAAGCGCAAAAAAATCAACCAAAAATAATGAAAATAGGGCACAGCAATATCAAAATGACTTGCTAAACACTTTTGTCTTTTTTTCAGGCTTTGACAGCCATGAAGCCGCTAAAAGAAGTGACCTGACCGTTTTTCATATGGCTTTCTCTTGGAAGATGCCACTATCTTATATATGAAATAAATAAAATGGCAGCAAAAAAGCTACTGCAAAAACAACATAAAAGACATTAAAGAAGACTCATCAGGAAAAACACTGCCAGCATTTTCCTGAAACATCTTCTGCTTCAAACATGATGCAGATACATCGGTGTCTACAAGACGTCACGTGCATATACTCTAGGGCTACGTTCCCATGATGAGTTTTTGGTGAATTTTTTTAAGCTGAGTATTTTTGAAAAAATGTAAGTAGCCTACTATAATTAATGGGTGGAGAAATGGTGCCGAAAATCTGCAATATAAAAAAATCACCAAAAGCTCATCATTGGAACGTAGTCTAAGGGCTCATGCAGATGTCCATGGAAATCAGTCTGTAATGTACGGACTAGTCGCAGCTATCCCAACCGGAGCATGACTTCTTCATGCACTTCTATGAGGCTGCCATGCTCAGGTCGGGAGAGCCGTGACCAGTCTGTGCACTGCGGTGCGATCTTGGACCGATTTGCACGGATGTCTGCGTGAGCCCTAAGGCTGAATTTAAACAGGCTGACTGCGGCCATTAAACAACCGCAGATTGGACTGCAGCCGTTAAACAACCACTGATTGGATTAGCGGCAAGCCGATCAGCGGTCATTTAATGGCCTGTTTAGACATGCCGACCACAATTCCATGCACACAGGAGGATCGTTAATCTTATAATATGTTTAATAGCCTGTTTAGGTTAGGCTGACCGCATTATTATGTGCACAGAACGATTGTTAACATGATTGTTCTGTGCACGTAGTGTTCTCTGCTGGCAGTAAAAGGTCATTTTTTCTTTTTTATGTGTCTTGTGGTATCTGATTTTTTTTTGCATAATACTCTTCAAAATGGCGCACGCGGTTCATGAATTTTGAATAAAATAATAAATTCTCTCTATTTTTGTCTTTCATCAGTTTTTCAACCTTTTATCACAAAAAGTCACACATTTTGCTAAATGGTACAAAATTTGTGCTAAAATGACTGGTCAACTGGTCTACATAAAACAACTCCAGGGTAAGGGAAGGTTAGGGAACTCAAGTACATTTTGTGCCAAATTTTGCAACCTTTTTAAAAGATGTAATTGATGAATCTGCCGAAAACATATGTAAACCGCAAACCTCATCTACAATGGCAAACATAAAAAAAACAAGTAAACACATCGGAAATAGACCTTTAAAATAAGATGCAAATTAAAAGAAGAGCGTAGTGCAAATGAAAAATGTGTGAAAAATATCACAAACTGGACAAAGTAGCACAAATGCAATAGTGAGTCAGGCCCTTTCTACTTACCATAGAAAAACTTGAACCAATGGTTTCTCCACATATCAGTAATTTTCTCATATGAGTAAATCGTTTCAAGTTTAATCAGTATTTTTTTATCAGAGTTTGACCAGTGTCAGTTTTCACCATCTGAGTTTGGTTACAGTTTCATCAGTTTTTCTCGAACGAAAAAAAAAGAAACTGATGGAGGTTTTTAAACATTCTCATATCATAATAGAAAATGAATGGGAAAGCGCTATTTTCTCCAACAACAATTATTGGACATATCATAATAGAACACAATGGCATCCAAGTGCTGGCCAATTATTTGTTTGGATTCTTTTTTTCACAGACCCATAGATTGATCCAAAAGTAGGATAAGTCTCCGTGTTTTGATGTCACACACAGTGTAGGGAAGACTAAGTGCAACGCAAAGGAATTAGGGAAGGGGAAGTGGAGACCCCTAGACTGATCTAACGTCACGCTGTCAGTCCTACCGTCCCTATATAGGTTCCGCACCTATCGCCGAACAGGATACCTAGTCTCTGAGTGACCCTGGCGACAAGCCCTGCATCGGGGAGGACAGGATGAGCTCTAGTCAATCCCACTGACATTAAAGACAGCAAGGTTAAATGAAACAAGGTGGACACTTAGCTTGAGTAGACTCAGAGAGAATTGCCGATGCCCTCCAAACTCCAAGATGTCGCTAGCAGACTGCTACAGCTCCAGCATTCAACAGAGAAGAGGAAATAACACTCTCAACTCCCAACAAGAAGTTGGGAGTTATAAACTCCCAGATCGAGGTGACATAATTAAGGCCGGGGGAGGTGGCCACTAGTCTGCAAGGCCAACCGCTGCGACCTTTTGCAGCCACATGCAGTGCGACTGCAGCCTTTGACACTCCCTTGACAACAAGTCTCCATGTTTTGGTGGGGACTACACAAGTCTCCATGTTTTGGGGCGAACTACACAAGTCTCCATGTTTTTGTGGGAACTACTCTGTCAGCAAAAATACACTGACATGTGAACAGCCCACAGACTATAATAGGTATGAATTCTATTCGTGAAAAACACGGCTATCACCTCTATGAGAAAAAGTGACAATTGAATAAGCCCTAACTTTTTTTTCTTAATTTTTCAAGTAGTACTATAATTCTAGCTACGTAAATTGCAAATCCACAGCCAATATTAGGCGCCTGATGTTGATGCAGTAGGAATAACGTATTGCCATTTTACATTTTATAGCCATACTGGGCATCGTTATTGATCAAGTGGGTTCAGGACAACTCCAGGCACATCTTGCGATTTGAGCTTCTTCAAGAGCTGGACTCGAGTGAGCAGATATGTATAATTTTTTACATGCATGTCCATTTTTCGCTAGTTGTATCTTGCCTCTACTGCATTATTGTATAGTCATTGTGAGTTCACTTTGTACATTTTTCCTTTTGTATTTGGAAATTACTTCAATTGTGGGGAAAAAACAGCATTTATGAGATTGGCTTATTCCACAATCTCTAATGTAAGCGACATATTCCATATATATCAGCTTTCTTCTTCTGTCATCAGGTAGATGAAAAGATCGTTTTCTACCTCTTCAGACTCTAAGTCATGAAGGATTCTTCTTACTCTCCATTCAATCCAAAATGGAACATAAGTGACTCCATCCTGACCTTGCATATTGCTTTCTGTTGATGTCCCCATTTGTGGGGCTTGTAGGCTTTGTTCTAAGGCCAGGCTACTTTCCTCTATATCCAGGCAATCACACTGACCTAATTATTACCCCTTAATTGTGATAGTAGCTCGGCGTAGATCCCTCCAAACTACGTTTTTCAACAGCTCATGTGTCACCTGCCAGTCAATCAATTACCACGTACACATTTCAGCTTTTATAACCTAAGGCTGTCCTACAAAGAAAATAATGTGAGGTTTATTGCATTCCTTACAGACACATAAAAGTATTCCCCCCACTTGTATACCATTACTATCATGATTACATTTTTAACTTGCACTGAATTTGAAATAAAAATAAGGACAGATTGGAATTATCTGCTTTTCAGAAATTGCGGAGATGATCCTAAAATGCATGATTTTTCCAAAACAAATTTGACTTTTATATCCTATTTTTGAGACGCACCACCTATAATCGCCATCTTTTCTTCTTTCATTATTTCATTACAAATTGACAATATATGACATTTGGGGGTTGGAGGTTCAGCCCGATTGCAACTCCTCTCAAAACTTTTGAAGTAATCCTACGTCAGGAGTTTTGCCCTCCAGTATAACCCCCAAAGATGAGCATAACGATTTTCACGTTCCATTCAATTGGGATTCTGTTAATAGTGTTGGCCTATGAATTGCATTCTCTCTCACTGCGATATGCCATCAATTAATGGCTGCCACTAGTGATGAGCGAACGTGCTGGGATAAGGTGTTATTCAAGCATGCTAGTGTGCGAATCAAGTGACTCCAGCGTGCTCGAAAAATATGCTCGAGTCCCCGTGGCTGCATGTCTCGCGGCTGTTCACTAGCCGCAACACATGCAAGGAATGTCTAACAAACAGGAAATCCCCTGTTATGTTTAGGTAGCTGAGGAGAAAAAACAAAAACGGCAATACACCAGAGAGGCTGGAATTTATTGGATTGCAGTAACCTGAACTAACCACACAACTAGAGGTAGCCGTGGAGCGTTCCTACGTTGATCCTAGACGCCTCGTCACAGCCTGAGAGATAACTACACCTAAAGGCAGAAAGAGGAAAGCTATCTGCCCCGGAGCAGATCACCAAAGAAAATAGGAAGCCCCCAAACATGTAATGGCGGTTAGACAAGAAGAAGCACGGACACAGACAGAAAATAGAATGAGCAAACGCTGGGGCCCAATCTGTCTAGACAGAAAAGTACAGGAAAGGATTCTTACTGCAATCCAAAAAAAAACCTAAAAAATACCAACTCTTCTGATTGCAAAAACACCTGAGATCACACGATCTCACCACCTAAATCAGAACTCTGGTGTAACAAAACTAAGCCGCAGCCACTGAAAAACAGGAAAAAACAAATGAACAAATAACAGTGGCTACAGATAAACTGAGAGGAGCACTAGCCCCAGAAGTGGACCTGGCTGACCTCCACAAAAGTGCAGAGAACTATGCAAAAAGCAAGCACAAAAATAAAAGCAGAATATATCTTATCTGAAAGCAGAAGATGCAGGCAAGACTCAGCAAACTTCCAAATGAACCAGGAACCACAACTGAGACAAGAACAATTGATCACCGGCAACCATCATGGGAGGCAACCTCCCTTATATCAGACCAGTCAGCGATCCCAGATTGCCATTCCTCGCTGAAAGGTTCAGTACTGTCTGTAACCACCAGAGGGAGCCTCTGCTCAGAAACCATCTCTAGCACATTCATAACAGTACCCCCCTTGAGGAGGGGTCACCGAACCCTCACTTGTGCAACCAGGCCGATCAGGATGAGCTCGGTGATAGGCACAGATCAGTCTCCTAGCATGGATGTCCGAAGCAAACACCCAAGAATTGTCCTCCTGACCATAACCTCTCCACTTAATCAAATACTGGAGTTTCTGTCTAGAAAAACGAGAATCCAATATTTTCTCAACCACATACTCCAGATTGCCCTCAACCAAAACAGGGTCAGGAGGCGCAGCCACAGGAACCACTGGCTCAACAAACCTCTTCAATAAGGACTTGTGGAACACGTTATGGATCTTAAATGTCCCTCGAAGAAGCAAACGGAAGGAATCAGGATTAAGAATCTCTGTTGTGAATGGGTTTGAGATGAGTTCTGAGCAGAGGCTCCCTCTGGTGGTTACAAGCGGTGCTAGTGAGGATTGTGAGGACTGGGAATCAGGTGTTACTGACTGGTCTTATATAAGGGAGTCACCTTCCCATCAGGGTTGCCGGTGATCAATTGTTCTGGTCTGAATCCTTCATTCCAGTTTCCCTTGTAGCCTGCTGTGCCGTGTCTGCATCTCCTGCTTACAGATAAGTCTTTTGCTTCTTTTGTGTTTTTGCTGTGTTTTTGCATTTTGTCCTGCACTTCTTTGGGGGCCTTCAGGGTCCCTCCGGGGGCTTCTGCCCTCTCAGTTTAGTTCAGCCACTGAGTTTTGTTCTTTTGCTTTTTCCAGTTTTTTCAGTGGCTGCTGTTTTGATTTTGTTACACCAGAGAACTAATTTAGGTGGTAGAGGTCGTGTGATCTCAGGTGATTTTGAAATTAGTAGAGTTGGTGCTTTTCAGGGTTTTCTGGGATTGCAGTAAGTACCCTTCCTATCCTTTTCTATTTAGATAGTTTGGGCCCCAGCGTTTGCTCATACTATTTTCTTTCTGTGTCAGTATTTCTTCTTGTCTAACCGCCATTACATGTTTGGGGGCTTTCTGTTATCTTTGGGGTTCTGCTCTGGGGCAGATAGCTTTCCTATTTCTATCTTTAGGTGTAGTTAGTTTCTCAGGCTGTGACGAGGCGTCTAGGACCAACGTAGGAACGCTCCACGGCTGCCTCTAGTTGTGGTGGTTAGTCAGGGTTCTGCAATCTCATAGATTCCAACTGCTCTGGTGTATTGCCTTTTTACCTGCACTCCTCAGCTACCGAAATATAACAGTATCACCGGCCCAAAAAATTGAAAATTGTATGGTACTCACAGGAGGAAAAAAAAATATTGTGAAAGAAAAAGGTTGTCAGAGTTGTCAGAGATATTTTTCTGTTTGTTGCATTTTTTTTTTTTTTTTCCTCTGTATCTCTGGGTGCTGGGGAGGATCTTTTCTCCCAATGGAGTTTGCACAGTTGTCTGGCCGTGTGGATCAGCTTGCCACTGAGGTTCAGAGTATTGCTGCATATCTTGCTAGGTTGCCTGTTGTGGAACCTAGGATCCCCATGCCAGATTTGTTTTTAGGGGATCGAGCTAAGTTTCAGAATTTCAAAAATAATTGTAAATTGTTTTTTGCCTTAAAATCTAAGTCCTCAGGAAACGCAGCGCAGCAGGTTCAAATTATCATCTCTCTCCTGCGCGGCGATCCTCAGGATTGGGCTTTTTCCCTAATACCTGGGGATCCTGTTTTGAGTGATGTTGATGCGTTTTTTCAGGCTTTGGGGTTATTGTACGATGAGCCTAATGTCACTGATCAAGCTGAAAAAACCTTGTTGGCATTAAATCAGGGGCTTGATGACGCTGAGTTATACTGTCAGAGATTCCGTAGGTGGGAAGTCCTGACCAAATGGAATGACGACGCTTTGGCGGCCCTTTTCCGGAAGGGTCTGTCAGATAATGTAAAGGATGTTATGGTGGGATTCCCTGTCCCCTCTGGTCTCAATGATTCTATGTCATTAGCGATTCAAATTGACAGACGTTTGCGTGAGCGGAGAAGTATGCGTGGAATGGTGTTGCCTTGTGAACCAGCTTCTGAACCCATGCAGTGTGATAGAGTGGTGTCTGGGGCACAGCGTCATGAGTTTCGAAAGCGCAATGGGTTATGTTTCTACTGTGGTGATGCCTCTCATGCTATTTCAGTCTGCCCTAAGCGGGGAAGACGTTTTGCACGCTCAGTTGTCTTGGGTAGTGTTCAGACTAAGTTTTTATTAACTGTCACTCTGATATGCTCTCTGTCCTCATTTTCTGCTCAGGCTTTCGTTGATTCTGGAGCAGCTATTAACCTGATGGATTATGATTTTGCTAAACGTTGTGGGTTTCCCTTGATACCCCTACAGAAGTCTATTCCCCTACTGGGGATCGATTCTACCCCTTTGGCTGAGAATAAACCCCAGTTTTCTACTCAGGTGATAATGAGGGTTGAACCTGATCACCAGGAGTGCTGCAAATTTTTGGTTCTGTATAATCTGCATGACATTATCGTGCTGGGTTTCCCTTGGTTACCGTCTCATAATCCTGTTTTGGATTGGAAATCTGTGTCTGTAACCAGTTGGGGCTGCCAATGTGTTAATACCAACACTCCTGTTTTTTCTGCCTCCCCCCAGGCTCAGGATGTTCCTGACTTTTTGTTTGATTTTTCTGATGTGTTTAGCGAAAGTAAATCTGCATCCTTGCCTCCCCATAGGAGCTATGACTGCGCTATTGAATTAGTGCCGGGTAGTAAATTCCCTAAAGGTCGCCTTTTTAACTTGTCTGTACCTGAACATGACGCTATGCGGTCTTATATCAAGGAATCATTGGAGAAGGGTCATATCAGACCATCCTCTTCACCCTTAGGTGCCGGTTTTTTCTTTGTGGCCAAAAAAGATGGTTCATTAAGGCCGTGTATTGATTATCGTCTCTTGAACAATATTACTGTGAAATATCAATACCCGTTACCCTTGATTTCTGACCTGTTTTCCAGGGATGACTGGGTCTCTTTTTTGCCTTTGGCTGAGTTTGCTCTTAATAATAGAGCTAGCTCTGCCACTTTGATGTCTCCGTTTTTCTGTAATTCTGGGTTTCACCCTCGATTTTCTTCGGGACAGACGGAGGCTTCTGTCTGTCCGGGTGTTGACTCTGTTGTGGAGCGTATGCAACAGATTTGGGACCAGGTAGTGGAGAGGTTGTCCCTCTCTCAGGAGAAGGCCCAGCGGTTTGCTAACCGGCATAGGACTGATGGTCCTACACAAAACATCTCAAATAAGTCTCCAAGGTCTGGTTTGTTCTCTCGGTTTGTCCATTGGTCTGAGGATGAAAAGCAGAGGAGAAAGACAACTGAACACCAAGTTTAGAACAAAATGTCCTCCAAAATCTGGAAACAAACTGGACTCCTCTGTCAGACACAATCAGGGGTGAACCTAGCCTCTCTGATGCCTGAGGCGAACTGCAAAACGGCGCCCCCCCCATTGTAAAATCAGTACAAAGCTCGCCCCCTTCTGAACGCACGGTGAATCTGGATGTGCTCATTGAACACATCCGGAATCACCGCAGCGCTACACAGGCCTGTGTATTTCCCTTGTTGGGAGATCATGTTTTCAAGTCCCATATAGTAACTTAAGTAGTTGCATTAATAACTAGTCACGACCTGGCTTCTCCTAACTCTGGACATGAGGGGAGGGAGTCACAAGGATATCAAGGAAGCAGCACCGTGCGCAGCAGCCAGAAACAGGAGCATGGGCGTACCCAGGATCAAAACTAGGGTGGGGGGCAAGCCAATGTCACATCTTATACAGGTTACATCATATACACTGTACATTATCCTGCATATTAGGTATGGAGCATTAGAACTGTTGTATATTGTATAATACAGCAGTGTATGTGACACTACGCTGTATATACCATATATTATACATGGCACACTAGCCTCTATACAAAGAATAAGAGGCATTATAACCTGTATATGAAAAGTATAATACAGCAGTGTATATACACTCTATATACCGCACACGATGTGTATGACCCTGTATACACCATATACTACACTCTATATACCGCACCCGATGTGTATGACCCTGTATACACAATATACTACACTCTATATACCGCACACGATGTGTATGACCCTGTATACACCATATACTACACTCTATATACCGCACACGATGTGTATGACCCTGTATACACCATATACTACACTCTATATACCGCACACGATGTATATGACCCTGTATACACCATATACTACACTCTATATACCGCACACGATGTGTATGACCCTGTATAGACCATATACTACACTCTATATACCGTACACAATGTGTATGACCTGTATACACCATATACTACACTCTATATACCGCACACGATGTGTATGACCCTGTATACACCATATACTACACTCTATATACCACACACGATGTATATGACCCTGTATACACCATATACTACACTCTATATACCGCACACGATGTGTATGACCTGTATACACCATATACTACACTCTATATACCGCACACGATGTGTATGACCCTGTATACACCATATACTACACTCTATATACCGCACACGATGTATATGACCCTGTATACACCATATACTACACTCTATATACCGCACACGATGTGTATGACCCTGTATACACCAAATATACTACACTCTATATACCGCACACGATGTATATGACCCTGTATACATCATATACTACACTCTATATACCGCACACGATGTGTATGACCTGTATACACCATATACTACACTCTATATACCGCACACGATGTGTATGACCCTGTATACACCATATACTACACTCTATATACCGCACACGATGTATATGACCCTGTATACACCATATACTACACTCTATATACCGCACACGATGTGTATGACCTGTATACACCATATACTACACTCTATATACCGCACACGATGTGTATGACCCTGTATACACCATATACTACACTCTATATACCGCACACGATGTATATGACCCTGTATACACCATATACTACACTCTATATACCGCACACGATGTGTATGACCCTGTATACACCATATACTACACTCTTATTTTGAAGTAAAAAAGAAACAGGAACAAATACAATACTTAACCCCTTCACGACCCATGACGCCGACGTCGGCGTCATGAAAACCTGTGCCATCCCGACCCATGACGCCGACGTAGGCGTCATGCTATAAATCATGTTACTGCGGGTCGGGGGTCCGGGGTCACTGAAAGGTCACCCGACCCGCAGTAACAGGACCCTTACTGCATCACCACAGGGGGGTTGGCTTAACCCCCACGTGGCCACGATTCGCTCTGATTGGCTGTTAAAAGTGAAACTGCCAATCAGAGCGATTTGTAATATTTCACCAATGAAACTGGTGAAATATTACAATCCAGCCATGGCCGATGCTGCAATAGCATCTGCCATGGCTGGGCACCAAGATCTGACCCCCCCACACCGAGTCACGGCGGTGATCGGCCGCCGCCATCGAAAGATGGCAGCGATCGGTCACCGCGTCGCTGTCTGCTCCCCTGCTCCTGCGATCACCCCCCTCACCTTCCGATCCCCCCCCTCACCTTCCGACGTCCCCTACTCACCTCTCCCGGTCCACCGATGTCCCTGGATCCGTCCCGGCGGCTGCCCGGGATTCTTCATGGGCGCCGCCATCTTGGAAAATGACGGGCGCATGCGCAGTGCGCCCGCCGGCCGGCGCATGCGCAGTGCGTCCTCCATTGTAAAAAAATTTATTTTGATCACTGTGATAAACTGTCACAGTGATCAAAATAAAAAAAAAGTAAATGAACCCCCCCCCGTCATAGGTAGGGACAAATAATAAAAAAAGAATTTTTTTTTTTTTTCCTAGCAGATTTTGCTGCTGATCCGCAGCTGATTTTGCTGCGGATCCGCGGAGGATATCGCGGTTGATCCACTGCGGATTCGCCGCTGATCCGCGGCGGATTTCGCCGCTGATCCACGGCTGATTTCGCCGCTGATCCACGGCTGATTTCGCTGCTGATCCGCGGCGGATTTTGCTGCTGATCCGCGGCGGATTTTGCTGCTGATCCGCGGCGGATTTTGTTGCTGATCCGCGACTGATTTTGCTGCGGATCCGCGGCTGATTATCTGCTGATTCATCTGCGCTAGCGGGTATAGCATAACGCGATCGCGTTATGCTATACCGTTACCAGCCGGTCAACGCTACATGTTGAACGGGCTGGTAAAACGCAATATGAACCCAGCCTTAGGGTTAGAACTAGGGTTAGGGTTAGCATTAGGGTTAAGGTTAGAATTACGGTTAGGGTTGGAATTTGAGTTAGGGTTGGAATTAGGGTTAGGGTTGGAATTAGGGTTAGGCTTGTAGTTAGGTTTATGGTTAGAGTTGGGATTAGGGTTAGGGGTGTGTTAGGGTTAGGGTTATGATTAGGGTTTGTATTAGGGTTAGGTGTGTGTAGGGGTTAGGGTTGGGGTTAGGGGTGTGTTGGAGTTAGTGTTGGAGTTAGAATTGAGGGGTTTCCACTATTTAGGCACATCAGGGGGTCTCCATACGCGACATGGCGCCACCATTGATTCCTGCAAATTTTGCGTTCAAAAAGTCAAACAGTGCTCCCTTTATTCCAAGCCCCGACGTATGCCCAAACAGTGGTTTATCCCCACATATGAGGTATCAGCGTACTCGGGAAAAATTGCACAACAACTTTGGGGGTTCTAATTTCTCCTGTTAACATTGGGAAAAAAAATTGGGGACTAAAAATTATTTTTGTGGAAAAAAAATGATTTTATATTTTCACGGCTCTGCGTTATAAACTTCTGTGAAGGACTTGGAGATTCAAAGTGCTTATCACACATCTATAGGAGTTCCTTGGGGGATCTAGTTTCCAAAATGGGGTCACTTGTGGGGAGTTTCTACTGTTTAGGCACATCAGGGACTCTGCAAACGTAACATGACGCCCGAAGACCATTCCATCAAGTGGGCATTTCAAAACGTCACTACTTCCCATCCGAGCCCCGACGTGTGCCCATACAGTAGTTTTCTCCCACATATGGGATATCAGCATACTCAGGACAAATTGGACAACAACTTTTGGGGTCTAATTTCTCATGTTACCCTTGGGAAAATAAAAAAATTGGGGACTAAAAGATCCTGATTGTGGAAAAAATATGATTTTTTTATTTTCATGCCCGGGCGTTATAAACTTCTGTGTAGCCCTTGGGGGTTCAAAGTGCTCACCACACATCTAGATAAGTTCTTTGCGGGGTCTAGTTTCCTAAATGGGGTCACTTGTGGGGAGTTTCTACTGTTTAGGCACATCAGGGGCTCTGCAAACGTAACAAGATGCCCGCAGACCATTCCATCAAGTCGGCATTTCAAAGCGTCACCACATCCCTTCCGAGCCCTGACGTGTACCCAAACAGTGGTTCCCCCCCACATATGGGGTACTAGCGTTCTCAGGACAAACTGGACAACAACTTTTGGGGTCCAATTTCTCCTGTAACCATTGTGAAAATAAAAAATAGTGGGCTAAAAAATCATTTTTTGAGAAAAAAAATGATTTTTTATTTTCATGGCTCTGCGTTATAAACTTCTGTGAAGCACCTGTGAGTTCAAAGTTCTCACTATGCATCTAGATAAGTTCCTTAGGGCGTCTAGTTTCCAAAATGGGGTCACTTGTGGGGGAGCTCCAATGTTTAGGCACACAGGGACTCTCCAAATGCGACATGGCAATCGCTAAATATTCCAGCATATTTTCCATTCAAAAAGTCAAATGGCGCTCCTTCCCTTCTGAGCCCTGCCGTGCGCCCAAACAGTGGTTTATGACCACATATGAGGTATCTATGTACTCAGGAGAAATTGCCCAACAAATTTTAGGATCCAATTTATACTGTTGCCCATGTGAAAATGAAAAAAACTGAGGCTAAAAGAAAATTTTTGTGAAAAAAAAGTACTTTCTTTTTTTTACGGATCAATTTGTGAAGCACCTGGAGGTTCAAAGTGCTCACTATGCATCTAGATAAGTTCCTTAGGGGGTCTAGTTTCCAAAATGGGGTCACTTGTGGGGGAGCTCCAATGTTTAGGCACACAGGGACTCTCCAAATGCGACATGGCAACCGCTAAATATTCCAGCATATTTTCCATTCAAAAAGTCAAATGGCGCTCCTTCCCTTCTGAGCCCTGCCGTGCGCCCAAACAGTGGTTTATGACCACATATGAGGTATCTGTGTACTCAGGAGAAATTGCCCAACAAATTTTAGGATCCAATTTATACTGTTGCCCATGTGAAAATGAAAAAAACTGAGGCTAAAAGAAAATTTTTGTGAAAAAAAAGTACTTTCTTTTTTTTACGGATCAATTTGTGAAGCACCTGGGGGTTCAAAGTGCTCACTATGCATCTAGATAAGTTCCTTAGGGCGTCTAGTTTCCAAAATGGGGTCACTTGTGGGGGAGCTCCAATGTTTAGGCACACAGGGACTCTCCAAATGCGACATGGCAACCGCTAAATATTCCAGCATATTTTCCATTCAAAAAGTCAAATGGCGCTCCTTCCCTTCTGAGCCCTGCCGTGCGCCCAAACAGTGGTTTATGACCACATATGAGGTATCTGTGTACTCAGGAGAAATTGCCCAACAAATTTTAGGATCCAATTTATACTGTTGCCCATGTGAAAATGAAAAAAACTGAGGCTAAAAGAAAATTTTTGTGAAAAAAAAGTACTTTCTTTTTTTTACGGATCAATTTGTGAAGCAACTGGGGGTTCAAAGTGCTCACTATGCATCTAGATAAGTTCCTTAGGGCGTCTAGTTTCCAAAATGGGGTCACTTGTGGGGGAGCTCCAATGTTTAGGCACACAGGGACTCTCCAAATGCGACATGGCAACCGCTAAATATTCCAGCATATTTTCCATTCAAAAAGTCAAATGGCGCTCCTTCCCTTCTGAGCCCTGCCGTGCGCCCAAACAGTGGTTTATGACCACATATGAGGTATCTGTGTACTCAGGAGAAATTGCCCAACAAATTTTAGGATCCAATTTATACTGTTGCCCATGTGAAAATGAAAAAAAACTGAGGCTAAAAGAAAATTTTTGTGAAAAAAAAGTACTTTCTTTTTTTTACAGATCAATTTGTGAAGCACCTTGGGGTTCAAAGTAATCACTATGCATCTAGATAAGTTCCTTAGGAGGTCTAGTTTCCAAAATGGGGTCACTTGTGGGGGAGCTCCAATGTTTAGGCACACAGGGACTCTCCAAATGTGACATGGCAACCGCTAAATATTCCAGCATATTTTCTATTCAAAAAGTCAAATGGCGCTCCTTCCCTTCTGAGCCCTGCTGTGCGCCCATACAGTGGTTTATGACCACATATGAGGTATCTGTGTACTCAGGAGAAATTGCCCAACAAATTTTAGGATCCATTTTATCCTGATGCCCATGTAAAAATGAAAAAATTGATGCTAAAAGAAAATTTTTGTTGGAAAAATTAAAATATCCATTTTTTCCTTCCACGTTGCTTTAGTTCCTGTGAAGCACCTGAAGGGTTAATAATCTTCTTGAATGTAGTTTTGAGTAGCTTGAGGGGTGCAGTTTTTATAAAGGTGTGACTTTTGGGTATTTTCTGCCATATAGACCCCTCAAAGTGACTTCAAATGTGAGGTGGTCCCTAAAAAAATGGTTTTGTAAATTTTGATGTAAAAAGGAGAAATCGCTGGTCAACTTTTAACCCTTATAACTTCCTAACAAAAAAATGTTGTTCCCAAAATTGTGCTGATGTAAAGTAGACATGTGGGAAATGTTATTCATTAACTATTTTGTGCCACATAACTCTCTGGTTTAACAGAATAAAAATTAAAAATTTGAAATTACAACATTTTCAGAATTTTCGCCAAATTTCCATTTTTTTCACAAATAAACGCAAAAATTATCGACCTTAATTTACCACTAACATGAAGCCCAATATGTCACGAAAAAACAATCTCAGAATCGCTAGGATCCGTTGAAGCGTTCCTGAGTTATTACCTCATAAAGGGACACTGGTCAGAATTGCAAAAAATGGCAAGGTCTTTAAGGTCAAAATAGGCTGGGTCATGAAGGGGTTAGAATAAAGAACAAGTAAAGTTAAAAATCAACAAACTTACTGGTATTTCAGTGGGAACTACGGGCCTGCTTTTGGTTAATGAGATGGTCAATGTTCGGTTCCATATTTGTCACAAGTGAAACAATTTTTCTCTTTCTTGATATCATTATTTCCTAGGGATTCCAAATTGCTATTAGTAAAATACCAATATATATACAGCGCTACAAAAACAATATACCAGCAATAAAACTCCCCACACAGAGACATACAGCCTGCACTGCCCATCACTACAGCCTTGCCAATCCATATCATTTCATCCTCATCAGTGCACATATTGGCGCAACTCCACTTTTAGCTCAGGCTCAGACTGGTGTGGTGCGAGAGTCCCTAATAGGCAGGTAAATGTCCCCAATAGGCAGCATTGGTCCCCAATAGGCAGGTAAATGTCCCCAATAGGCAGCATATGTTCCCAATAGGCAGCATAGTCCCCAATAGGCAGCATATGTCCTCAATAGGCAGCATATGTCCTCAATAGGCAGCATATGTCCTCAATAGACAGCATATGTCCTCAATAGGCAGCATAGTCCCCAATAGGCAGCATATGTCCTCAATAGACAGCATATGTCCTCAATAGACAGCATATGTCCTCAATAGACAGCATATGTCCTCAATAGGCAGCATAGTCCCCAATAGGCAGCATATGTCCTCAATAGACAGCATATGTCCTCAATAGACAGCATATGTCCTCAATAGACAGCATATGTCCTCAATAGACAGCATATGTCCTCAATTGGCAGCATAGTCCCCAATAGGCAGCATATGTCCTCAATAGACAGCATATGTCCTCAATAGGCAGCATAGGTCCCCAATAGGCAGCATAGGTCCCCAATAGGCAGCATAGGTCCCCAATAAGCAGCATAGGTCCCCAATACGCAGCATAGGTCCCTAATACGCAGCATAGGTCCCCAATACGCAGCATAGGTCCCCAATACGCAGCATAGGTCCTCAATAGGCAGCATAGGTCCCCAATACGCAGCATAGGTCCTCAATAGGCAGCATAGGTCCCCAATACGCAGCATAGGTCCCCAATATGCAGCATAGGTCCCCAATACGCAGCATAGGTCCCCAATACGCAGCATAATCCCCCAATACGCAGCATAATCCCCCATAGCCAGCATAATACCCCATAGCCAGCATAATCCCCCATAGTCAGCATAATACCCCATAGCCAGCATAGTCCCCCATAGCCAGCATAATCCCCCATAGCCAGCATAATCCCCAATAGCCAGCATAATCCCCCAATAGCCAGCATAATCCCCCCATAGCCAGCATAATCCCCCAATAGCCAGCATAATCCCCCATAAGCAGCAGAATCCCCCATAGCCAGCATAGTCCCCCATAAGCAGCAGAATCCCCCATAGGCCGGGCCCGGCGTTAAAAAAAAAAAGCCAGTACTCACCTATCTCCCCCGCAGCTCTGAAGAAGCGCGCTCAACTCCGTCTTCTCCTGGCACAGGCGGCGTGACGTCATCACGGCGCGCAGGCGGCGTGATGACGATCACGTCGCCTGTGCTGCATATGTGCCCGCGATTAAAGGGCCCGCCGGCACTGAACTGTCAGTTCAGTGTCGGCGGGGCCGACGGGCCGGATCTGCGCTCCTGCTTTGCCGCCCCCTCGCTGCCGCCTGAGACAGAGGCTCAAGTCGCCTCATTATAGCGGCGCCAGTGATAGCGCCGCACACTATACACGCCCACGCACCACCCACACACATAGTGCAGCACACTATACACGCCCATGCACTGCCCACACACTTCCCTCCTCCCGAACTGCAGCGGTTTCACCCGCAGCAAAACCGCAGATCTTTTTTAGATCTGCGGTTTTGCTGCGGAAGTGCCCGACTCAATGCAAGTCAATGGGCGCCGAACCGCTGCAGTTCCGCACAAAGAATTGACATGCTGCGGAAAATAAAACACGGCGAAACCGCACTTTTTTTTTGCAGCATGTGCACAGCAGACATGCGTTTCCCATTGGATTACATTGCATGTGCACTGTGCTGCGGGTTGGATGCGTTTCCGCTGAAAAACGCAGCGGAAACGCATCTAAAAACGCAAAGTGTGCACAGGGCCTAATAGTCACATAATCTTAAGAGTTCCCCTTTAAGAGTGCAGCTGCAGTGGGGTTGGGAGGCTGCAGCTTCCCTAAGATGTAGCAGAGCTGCTTGAGGGGGGGCTGAGGGGGAGTCGGGACTCGGGAGATCATGTTTTTTTTAACTATTTGTGCCTGGCCGGCTGTGTCTGAAAGGGAGAGGAGTCCCTGGCCAGGCCAGCAGACAAGGGAGGGAGGGAGGGAGAGGGGTCTCGCTGAGTTGCTGCTCCAGGCCCAGGGGCACCGCTGCACTAGTCTGCACAGTGCACCTCAGTCAGTCCCATCAGGGGTGAGGGCCGGGGGGGGGGGGGGAGGGGGAGTCGGGTCCTGTCAGGAGATCATGTTTTCAAGTCTCACAGTTACTAACAGGCAGCAGTAGTTCAGTTGTAATGCATTAATAACTAGTCTGAGTCACCGACCTGGCTTCGGAAGCAGCAGCAGCCAGCCAGCAGCAGGATTAAACTGTGTCTTCTGTCTTGTGACGTGGTGAGTGACTGTGTGTGTGTGTGAGGGATTAAGGAGAGCCACACCACGTGTTATGGGTTCCCTCTGCCGCCCCCTGGCTGCCGCCGCCTGAGAAACAGGCTCAAGTCGCCTCATTATAGCGGCGCCAGTGGACACAATGTTCTCCGGAATGCCATGTAACCGAACCACGTGCTGAAGGAACAAAGGCACCAATTCTGAGGAGGAAGGTAACTTAGGTAATGGCACAAGATGTATCATCTTGGAAAACCTATCACAGATTACCCAGATAATGGTCATTCTCTGAGAAACAGGGAGGTCGGAAATAAAATCCATAGAGATATGGGTCCATGGCCTCTTGGGCACAGGTAATGGCATTAACAAACCACTAGAGTGAGAGCAAGGCTTGGAGCGAGAGCAAGTCCCACTGGACTGCACAAATTCCCTGACGTCACAAGACAAAGTAGGCCACCAAAAGGACCGACTCACCAAGTCTCTGGTGCCAAAAATCCCGGGATGACCAGCCAACGCGGAACAATGAATCTCAGACATCACACTCTTCTTCCACTGGTCTGGGACAAACAATTTCCCAATAGGGCAGCGCTCAGGTTTATCCTCCTGACACCCTTCCAGAGCCAGTCTCAAATTGGGCGAGATGGCGGAAAGAACTACATCCTCTTTCAAAATAACAGTAGGATCAGATAACTCAGGAGAGTCCGCAAAGAAACTCCTCGAGAGGGCATCCGCCTTAACATTCTTAGTGCTAGGAAGAAAAGAAACCACAAAATTAAAACGTGTGAAAAACAAGGCCCACCTGGCCTGTCTAGGATTAAGTCGCTTGGCTGATTCGAGATAAACCAGGTTCTTATGGTCCATGAGGACCACTACCTGATGTTTGGCTCCTTCCAGCCAATGTCTCCACTCTTCAAAGGCCCACTTCATGGCCAATAACTCCCGATTACCCACATCATAATTACGTTCAGTTGGAGAAAATTTTCGAGAGAAAAAGGCACAAGGGTTACTCTTAGAGGTCTCTGGATCTCTTTGGGACAAAACGGCACCTGCCCCAATTTCAGAGGCATCAACCTCCACCTGAAACGGTAGAGAAACATCAGGCTGCCGTAGAACAGGAACAGAAGTGAATCTCCGCTTAAGTTCCTGAAACGCAGAAACTGCCTTAGGAGGCCAATTCACCACATCAGAACCCTTTTTGGTCAAATCAGTCAATGGTTTAACAATACTGGAGAAATTACCAATAAATTTACGATAAAAATTGGCAAAACCCAAAAATCTCTGAAGAGCCTTTAATGAAGTAGGTTGGACCCAATCACAGATGGCCTGAACTTTGACCGGGTCCATTTCAATAACAGACAGAGACAAAATGAATCCCAGAAATGAGACCTTCTGTACGCCAAAAAGACACTTTGATCCCTTCACATTACAGTGCATTCTCTCTCAAAATCTGGAACACAGTCTGAACATGTTTCACATGAGAGTCCCAGTCATTGGAAAAAATCAAGATATCATCCAAATAAACAATCAGAAATTTATCCACAAAATCCCTGAAAATATCATTCATGAAGGATTGGAAGACGGAAGGAGCATTAGTGAGCCCAAAGGGCATCACTAGGTACTCAAAATGCCCCTCTGGGGTATTAAACGCCGTCTTCCATTCATCCCCGTGCTTAATGCGAATAAGGTTATACGCCCCCCTGAGGTCAAGCTTGGTAAGCCACCTAGCACTTTTCACTCTGGAAAACAGGTCAAAAATCAAGGGTAACGGATATTGATACTTCACAGTGATCTTATTCAAGAGATGATAATCAATACACGGCCTCAATGAACTATCCTTTTTGGCCACAAAGAAAAAACCGGCGCCCAAGGGTGAAGAGGATGGTCTGATATGACCCTTCTCCAATGTCTCCTTGATATAAGATCGCATAGCATCGTGTTCAGGTACAGACAAGTTAAAAAGGCGACCTTTAGGAAATTTACCACCAGGCACTAATTCAATAGCGCAATCATAGCTCCTGTGAGGGGGCAATGATGCGAATTTACTTTCACTAAACACATCCGAAAAATCAGTCAAAAAATCAGGAACATTCTGAGACTGGGGAGAGGCAGAAAAAACAGGAGTGTCAGCATTAACACATTGGCAGCCCCAACTGGTCACAGACACAGATTTCCAATCCAAAACAGGATTATGAGACTGTAACCAAGGGAAACCTAGTACAATAATGTCATGCAGATTATGCAGCACCAGAAATTTGCAACTCTCCTGATGATCAGGTTCAATCCTCATTATCACCTGAGTAGAAAACTGGGGTTTATTCTCCGCCAAAGGGGTAGAATCAATGCCCAGTAAGGGAATAGACTTCCGCAGGGGTATCATGGGAAACCCACAACGTTTGGCAAAGTCAAAATCCATCAGGTTAATAGCTGCTCCTGAATCAACAAAAGCCTGAGCAGAAAATGTGGACAGGGAGCAAATCAGGGTAACAGTCAACAGAAATTTAGTCTGAACACTACCCAAGATAACTGAGCGTGCAAAACGTCTTCCCCGCTTAGGGCAGACTGAAATAGCATGAGAGGCGTCACCACAGTAGAAACATAACCCATTGCGCTTTCGAAACTCATGACGCTGTGCCCCAGAAGTCACTCCATCACACTGCATGGGCTCAGAAGCTGGCTCACAGGGCAACACTATCCCACGCATACCTCTGCGTTCACGCAAACGTCTGTCAATTTGAATAGCCAATGACATAGAATCATTGAGACCAGAGGGAGCAGGGAATCCCACCATAACATCCTTTACATTCTCTGACAGCCCCTTCCGAAAAAGGGCTGCCAAAGCATCATCATTCCATTTGGTCAGGACTGCCCACTTTCGGAATTTCTGACAGTATAACTCAGCGTCTTCAAGACCCTGATTTAATGCCAACAAGGTTTTTTCAGCTTGATCAGTGACATTAGGTTCATCGTACAATAACCCCAGAGCCAGAAAAAATACATCAATATCATTCAAAACAGGATCCCCAGGTGTCAGGGAAAAAGCCCAATCCTGACGGTCGCCGCGCTGGAGAGAGATGACAAATTGAACCTGCTGTGCTTGCGTTCCCTGAGGACTTAGACTTTAAGGCAAAAAACAACTTACAGTTATTTTTGAAATTCAGAAATTTAGCCCAATCCCCCAAAAACAAATCTGGCATGGGAATCCTAGGTTCCACAACCGGCAACCCAGCAAGATAGGTAGCAATACTCCGAACCTCAGTGGCAAGCTGATCCACACGGCCAGACAACTGTGCAAGCTCCATTGAGAGAGAGAAAAAAAAATCCTCCTCAGCACCCAGAGAAAAAGAGGGAAAAAATGCCACAAACAGTAAAAAAAAAATCTCTGACAACTCTGACAACTTTTTTTTTTTCTTTCCACACTATTTTTCCCTTCTGTGAGTACCATATAATTTTCAGTAAGGCCGGTGATACTGTTATGTTTAGGTAGCTGAGGAGAAAAAACAAAAATGGCAATACACCAGAGAGGCTGGAACCTATTGGATTGCAGTAATTTGAACTAACCACACAACTAGAGGTAGCCGTGGAGCGTTCCTACGTTGATCCTAGACGCCTCGTCACAGCCTGAGAGATAACTACACTTAAAGGCAGAAAGAGGAAAGCTATCTGCCCCGGAGCAGATCCCCAAAGAAAATAGGAAGCCCCCAAACATGTAATGGCGGTTAGACAAGAAGAAGCACGGATACAGACAGAAAATAGAATGAGAAAACGCTGGGGCCCAATCTGTCTAGACAGAAAAGTACAGGAAAGGATTCTTACTGCAATCCAAAAAAAACCCTAAAAAATACCAACTCTTCTGATTGCAAAAACACCTGAGATCACACGATCTCACCACCTAAATCAGAACTCTGGTGTAACAAAACTAAGCCGCAGCCACTGAAAAAACAGGAAAAACAAATGAACAAATAACAGTGGCTACAGATAAACTGAGAGGAGCGCAGGCCCCAGAAGGGGACCTGGCTGACCTCCACAAAAGTGCAGAGAACTATGCAAAAAGCAAGCACAAAAATAAAAGCAGAATATATCTTATCTGAAAGCAGAAGATGCAGGCAAGACTCAGCAAACTTCCAAATGAACCAGGAACCACAACTGAGACAAGAACAATTGATCACCGGCAACCTCCCTCTTATATCAGACCAGTCAGCGATCCCAGATTGCCATTCCTCGCTAAAAGGTTCAGTACTGTCTGTAACCACCAGAGGGAGCCTCTGCTCAGAAACCATCTCTAGCACATTCATAACAATCCCCGTATATGTTGAACAGCCGGGAAACAAGCAGCCACGGGGACTGGAACATATTTTTCGAGCTCGCCGAAATCACTCGGTGCGCACACGAGCATGCTCGAGTAACACCTTATCCCAGCACGTTCGCTCATCATCACTAATCGCCACCAATTCTGGGAGTGAAGGGGACACAGAGCTGGTTTATTGTTGCTACATTTCAGTATTTCTCTCTGCATGACACGCAGCTTCATCCACTAAAACCCCCTTCTGCAAAGTGAAAAATTGTTATAATGATACAACGTTACAGCCTCTTCATTCTCATGACCCGTGTGTGCCAAAATTCAGACCCCATGGATCATTAATATCATAAGGGTATGCCATCATTAAAGGGATGGGAATGCTCATTTAAGGTCTTTGGGCATGGTTGGTTCCAGGTTTAAGTGGTCTCTTTAGTGACATCATCACAGTGTGCCGCCACTCATTATTAGTAGTATTGTGGCTGAAACTTTATTGGCTTTTTTTTGCAACATTTTCTTTTAGAACATGTGTAGGCGGTAGATGTTGGCAGCAGTTATTAAAGGAATGCGACATGAAAATGTTGCAGACACCCTGATGTTAAGGCTGCGCTTCTTGCTGCAGTTTTGATTAAAATTGTTGTTTTATTAGCTGCAGCTCTGCTAATCCTCTCAGATAAGCTCCTGCCATGTAGCCCTTGATATTTATGATCTCCACGTATTCCCAGCCCCCAGCATTGATTAACAGCTTTTTGCCCATGTACAACGTTCACAGAAACGTGCCAATTAGTCATTACAGCAAGTTTAGACACAACTCATCATTAAGAAGACTAGCAGAGCTGCAGCAGATAAAACTGTGATATTATGAAAACTATAGCAAGAAGCCCAGAAAGTGACACAACTCTAGAATCAGCGTCGCTGCCCATAGATTGGGAAGCATAAACCTGATGACAAACTCCCTCTAGGGTAAGTGATGGCAAAGTGAAATCAGAACCACAATGTGCAAACACAAGCATAACGCAGAAACTTACAACACCAAAACCAACTGTGCTACGGCCAGTACAGGAGATGGAGCGGCCTATGCAGACAAAAGTAAAATGTTGCTTTAAGTATAACACCTGGTGTTGTGAGGGCGACATCATAATGCAATGGCCCCTTTAGTTATCAGAGTCTGAATGCAAGTCCTTGAAATCTGAAGCTCCCATGTTCCTACAAATCCAAGGATATAAGGTGGCAACGATCATTTCAGAGCTTACAGAAGTTGACACATCATGTAATTTTTTTTAACACTTTTTGCTTTAACTTTTAGGCTATGTTCACACATTGAGTTTTTTAATGCTTTTTTTTATACAAATTTTCCGCTGTGTTTTACATTACCAGCAAAGTCTATGAGATTTTAGAAATGTCATGCACACACCTTTTTTTCTGACTGTTTTGTCAAAGACTTGCATTTTTGCAAAATGCAGCATGTCACTTCTTTCAGCGTTTTTGCAGAATTTTTCACCCTTTGAAAGCAATAGCCGGTGCAAAATATGCTGCAAAAAACGCCGGTATCAGGTTGTGCTTCGTCTTTGGTGTCAAACCATGATGAAGTTGAATCAGGTTTTTTTTTATGCACTAAACTTTACCAGCATGTACAAGATACAAATGTACCCTGAGTCTGACGAAAATGCAGCAAAAAACACTGCAAAAACTAAGCAAAACCTGCTTTTTGTAAGCCGCTTAAACACAGCTTAAAATTTGCATATAAAAAGCTGCAAAAATGCAATGTGTGAACATAGCCTTTGACTTTGCATACATTTTTGCATTGATCATGTCACAAAAAATGTATTCTGCCCAATCTGAAGCAGACATTTTATTAATAAAAAATCCAATCACTAGGGGTAAACCAGTCCAAATTCTTCCTTATACAAAAGAATAACTAGAAATGTTGTAATATTCATTGAGCATTATTACTACGAACGCAAAACATGTGACGTCCAATGGGCTTTAGAGATGTATCCTGCAAGTATGGGATTTCCACAACGTTGTCTGGATTCTTACTATTATTACAATGACTTCAGCAGATGTGAATGTGCCATCGTATACATTCTTCAAGGATAACATTATACCCAAAAATATGACCTTATCAGCCCGAACCTCAAATCAACAGACTTTTCTATATTGGTACACTCTTCTGTTATTTATTTGGAAGGTAACCAAGAAGACTATTTCCATATACAACACATGGGGCACATTTATTTATTTTATTTTAATTTAGACATTTCATAACTTGATCAGATTGTCAGAATTCACGCAAAAATGATCAGTATCAGTGCAAATTGGGGCTTATTTATGAAGCTTAATGGATTTAGTGAGGCCTAATTCATGGCGATAAGAACTAATAGTTGGACAAGAGTGGCAATGTTTTGGAGATAATTGCAGGACTTTTACAAAATTGATACTTTTTTAAACTGTATATAGCATAAAAAGTGATCAATGTCAATGGTTCATACACCAGCTAAACATAAGCAGCATTTACTAAGCGGATCTCTAAGTAATGACTATTTAGTAATACGTTGCTTACTGAGTTACAAAGAGGGTAATGAGCTCTAATTTTGTGAAGAACAATGGATTTTCAAGTTCTCTATGAGGTTTGATCAAAGATTACGAAAACACAGTGGTTAATAAGTCTGCACTTTTTTCCTCTTTAACCCTCCAGCAGGCTAAACTCTGCATTTCCTTGGTATGACATGCAAATTGCAGAAAATGATCAGCTGCAGACTAATCCATAGCTCATGAGCTTGATGCTAAAATCAGGAAATGGAGTCCATGGAGAATTTCCACCTCCCTCCTCCTTTACTCCAAGCACTTTTTATTGAGACCAGATGTGGAAGGCTGGAGATACTGTGTAACAATATCCTTCCATATCGTCCAGGCCCTCGACTGCAGCGATCTTGGCAATTGACTTGGACGTTCTATCCAAAGTCAACAGTTCTCATCCATTGGAGAGACCAACCTGTCAAGTCCTGAGGCTGCCAGATGTTTTGTTGAAGAGCATAACAGTATGAGGTAGGGATGGATCTTCCGGAGAAGAGTGACAGCTCTTACCTTGGCCCCAAGGCTGTTTTAGGTTTAAGCCTTTAAGGTTTTATTTTTGGTATTTAGCCTGGAATTGCAAGTAATGAATGATTTTAAATGGAGTTCACTGTTTGTATCCCAGTATTTAACATAGTTTTATGTTATCATTAAATTCCTCAATCTCAGTAGTAACCTCTTATAATCTGAATAATTCCTTTGTGGTAAATAGACAGTAAACATTTAGCAAAAGTTCGTAAGTCAGTAATTCCAAACTGCTGGACTGAGAGGTGCATGAAGACCTCATTTGTCGAACTGGTGGCCTTGTCCTAGGAGCCCCATGTCTCTTCTCTTCCTCAATGGGCCTTAGAGCCCTGGAGTTAAAGGGAACCTGTCACCAGGTTTAGCCGATACGAGTTACGGCCACTGCCTTTCAGGGCTTATCTACAGCATTCTATAATGCTGTAGATAAGCCCCCGATCCGACCTGCAAGAGAAGAAAAATAACTTTTTATTATACTCACCTGCGGGGCGGTCTGGTCCGATGAGTGTCGCAGGTCTTGGTCCGGCGCCTCCCATCTTCTTGTGATGCCGCCCTCCTGCTTGCTTCATGGCTCCCCGGCATCGTGCTCCTGCACAGGCGTACTTATCTGTCCTGTTGAGGACAGAGCAAAGTACTACAGTGACCAGGCACCGGGAACGGTCAGAGAAGCCCAGCGCCTGCGCACTGCAGTACTTTCCTCTGCCTTCAACAGGGCAGATAAGTACGCCTGCGCAGGAGTGTGATGCCGGGGAGCCATGAAGCAAGCAGGAGGGCAGCATCACAAGAAGATGAGAGGTGCCGGACCAGGACCTGCCGACACCCATCAGACCAGACGGCCCGCAGGTGAGTATAAAAAGTTATTTTTCTTCTCTTCCAGGTCCGATCGGGGGCTTAGCCCTGAAATGCGGTGGTCATAACTTATATCGGCCAAACCTTGTGACAGGTTCCCTTTAAAGAAGCACTCCCATCAAAAATGTTATCCTCTTAATACATTACATTCATCATATTACATAGCACTGTGTACTTACAATTGCTCATTTTGCCTTTCTACCCAGCTAATTCTGCTCTTTTCCATTTGGTCTATGACAATATGGGATTAAAAATAGACTAGCTGAATCCTTCTAAACTCTATGTAGAAACAGGAGGTCAGTTTTCCCTGTATGAGTTATGAGTCACTGCAAAAGTCCCTGTTAGCGGGAGAAGGAACAGCTGGGTCAAGAGTTGAAGAAGGGAATGATAGATGCAGGGAAAAGAGACTTCCTGTTTCTACATAGAGCAGATAAAAGAGAAGAATTTACTGGGTAGAAAGGCGAAATGAGCAATTGTAAGGACACAGTGTTGTATAATATGATGATTACAATATATTAAAAGGATAAAAACTTTTATGGGAGGAGTGCTTCTTTAAGAGTTGCATTTGAGGCATCTACACTATGTTCCCACTTATCACCATTGCTGTAAGCGGGCACCGATTTATTTATAATAAACCACAGCTTAGATTAGTATTCCCTAACCTTTCTTACCTCTAGAGCCACATTCAGCTCTTACAGAGGGTCACAATCCACTTTCCATACAACACATGACGAGTAGCCAAAGATTGCACTATGCCGTTACTACATCATAGCATTATGTAAGCAGCTAAAAGAGGGTTGCAATGGAGCCCCCAAGTTACTGTGACAAGCAAGTCGTAAAAAATCAAAGTTATTGGGATTTTCAATGACTTGCACTTTGGAGAAACTCACAGTTCACAAAATGAGAGCATTCGCTTGTTGCATTACATTGCAATGTAGCAGCAACATCGCTCAATCCTTGGCTTTATGCTGTCTGAAACTATCTAAGTTGCTGTGTGGCCCAATTCTTAGGTCTCTTTTAGACTAGCATGTTTCACGCTTCATATATAGACAATAATAATTATACTTTTCATTTATATAGCACTAACACATTCCACAGCACTTTACAATTAAGAGGTGACATGTATGGACAATAAAAAACAATACAACGTAACACAGTTCAACAGTTACAGGAGGAGTGATGGCCCAACTCGCCAGCTTACAATCTATAAGGAATGCACAGACCGCTTGCTGGTCTCCTGACCCGAACAAACAGCCTAATAGGCATTTATGGGACTGCTAGTTCGGGTCATGATATCCATTGCTAGTCTGTGTATTGCAGTCAAGTGATGGAGGTTGTAATATACTTGTCTGCAATCGCCCTTAAAATTCAGGGATTAGGAAAAAAAGATTTTTTTTTTCTAGAAACAGCACAAGTTCAGTCCATTGGTTCTGTATACTAGACACAGTATATAGACAAAAGTCACTTGGTTTTTAGGAAAAAAGCTACTTTTTCTCCTGGAAACTAGTTGCTCATCTGTCCCATCTTCAGAGTCTGGCCATGCTCCATTCTCTTATGGCTGTATCACTTTTCTGTGGTTAACATCAAGTTTCTCAAGTAGCCCAGTGATCTCGTGTGACATCATCACCGTAGGCCTTTTAAGGCCGACTCAGACACCTGTGTATGTCTGAGCATTCAGTAAGCCTTGTGCTCGGTTACCATATGCTTTGGAATTTCCCTCATCATTCAGTTCTCACAGCTGGCAATGATCTCTTCATCAAACTCCTGTTTGTTTCTCAAATATCTGCATTTAATTCATAGTTTAGACCTGCTGTTCAACCTTTTGTCTACTGTAAGCATAGCAAACTGTACTCTGGTGCTGTTTACACTACAAATGCTGCTGCAACAGAATGTACCTTCTCTGTATGCAAGAACTTAGTTAACCCTGCTAAGAACCATCTGTCTGCTGATGGCATACAACTGTCTTTAACCATTTGCTTGCTGCAAATCCTGGACTATATATACATTTACAGTTCCAAAGTATGTCTTTTCATCTGGTGTTTCCTGCTACGCTTGGGTAAGGAGAGGAATAGGAGCAGTGCTGCTGGTTCGAGGAAAGCACTGGGGCCGGAACTATCGGGGCCGTCATCACTGTTGCAGGGGGATGACTTGTCTGTGTGGGGAAAACCTGAGCACCTGACACAAGGGAGCATGGGGGATATAAAAGGAGATGAGCATGGGAAAGGGACAGACTTGGCGGAAAGGCGACTACAGAGCAGGAAGAAGGTTGACTCCCTGTCCTCAACTACCACCACTTACGTCAGCCCTGTAGAGACTTTCCAACTCACATACCTTTTGTGAATGCTTTGGATTCTGAGTTGGGGCTCCCTCTGGTGGCTGTTGATATTAATGAAGCTACCTTGACTGACAGAGGCCTTTCAGCTGACGATTCAGCTGCTGACGATTGGCAATCTGGGAGTGATGACTGAGGTGATTTAAGGGAGTAACTTTCCCATGATCCTCGCCGGTGATTAGTTGTTACTTCCTGGTCCAGTTTGGAAGTCAACTTGTTTTTCTGCTATCTCCTGCGACTTTCAGATAAGTTATTTTCTGCTTGTTTCTGTGATTTTGTTTTCTTTTGTTTTTTCTGCCTTCTGAGTGAGGTCAGCCGGGTGCCCCTTCTGGCGCCTGCGCTGGTCTCTGTTTCTCAGTTATCTAGATTCATCTGTTCAGTCCCTGTTATTTCAGTGGCTGCTGGTAGCTACCTATTCACACCAGAGTTCTAATATAGCGGGGAGAGATCATGTGGTCTCAGTATTTTTTGGAATCAGAAGTGTTGGAATTTTTCCTAGGGTTTTGCTGGATTGCAAAAAGTATTCTTTTCTGTCCTGTCCTATCTAGACAGTTTTGGGCCCCAGCGCTTGCTTACTCTATTTTCTGCCTGCGTTTGTATTTCATCTTGTCTCACCGCCAAAATATGTGTGGGGGCTACCTATTCCTTTGGGGCGCTACTCCGGGGCAGTTAGCTTTCCCCTTTCTATCTTTAGGCTTAGCTAACTCTCCGGCTGTGTTGAGGCGTCTAGGTCATCGTATGTACGTCCCACGGCTGCTTCTAGTTGTGCGGTTAGTTTAGGGGTCTGCAATGCATTAGTTGCCAACCTCTCTGGGTGACTGGCTGCCTTGGCTATTTTTGTTACTGTCCTCCTCGGCTACCAAATCATAACAGAATCACCGGCCTAACCGTAATCCTAGGGTACTCAAAAGAAGGAAAGTATAGTAAAAAAAAAAGGGGTTGTCAGAATTTTTTATATATTTTTCCTCTTTTTCTCTGGGGGCCGTAGGAGGACTTTTTCTTCAATGGAAATTAAGCATTTGTCCGGTCGTGTTGAGCAGCTTGCTGCTGAAGTTCGGAGTATTTCTACCTATCTCACTCGGTTGTCTGCTGCAGAACCTAAGATTCCTATTCCTGATTTATTTTTTGGGGATCGGTCTAAATTCTTGAACTTTAAGAATAATTGTAAATTGTTTTTTGCCTTGAAACCTAATTCCTCAGAGAACTCGGTGCAGCAGGTTAAAATTGTCACCTCCCTGTTGCGCGGCAACCCTCAGGATTGGGCGTTTTCACTGACACCTGGGGATCCTGTTTTGGCTAATGTTGATGTGTTTTTTCAGACTCTGGGCTTATTGTATGATGAACCTAATGTGATTGATCAAGCTCAGAAAACCTTATTGGCATTGAACCAGGGTCAGGAAACAGCAGAGTTATATTGTCAGAAATTCCGAAAATGGGCAGTTCTTACTAAATGGAACGATGATGCACTCGCGGCTCTTTTTCGGAAAGGGCTGGCAGAGACCGTAAAAGATGTTATGGTGGGATTTCCTGTCCCCTTGGGGCTCAACGATTCTATGTCATTAGCTATTGAAATTGACCGACGCTTGCGTGAACGTAAACTATGCGAGAGGTTGTGTTGCCTTTCGAACGGGCCCCTGAGCCCATGCAGTGTGATGGAGTTGTTTCTGGGGCTCAGCGTCGAGAATTTCGGAAGCGTAATAAGTTGTGTTTTCTCATACTATTTCCGTCTGCCCTAAGCGGGGAAGAAGTTTTCGCGCTCATTTATTTTGGGCAATGTACAGTCTAAATTTCTCTTGACTGTTATCTTGATCTGCTCCTTGTCCACATTTTCTGCTCAGGCTTTTGTGGATTCAGGAGCAGTCCTGAACCTGATGGATTTTGATTTTGCCAAATGTTATGGTTTTCCCATGGTACCCCTGCGGACACCTATTTCTTTGCTGGGCATTGATTTAACCCCTTTGGCAGAGAATAAACCCCAGTTTTGGACCCAGGTGATAAAACGGGTAGCCCCGGACCACCAAGAGAATTGTAAATTTTTAGTGTTGCGTAATTGTGCTGGGTTTTCCTTGGTTGCAGACCCATAATCCTGTTTTGGATTGGAAGTCTGTGTCTGTGGCCAGTTGGGGTTGTCAATGTATTCATAGTGACACTCCTGTGTTTTCAACCTCTCCCCAGCCTCAGGAGATCCCCAGCTATTTGGCTGATTATTCTGATGTGTTTAGTGAAATTAAGTCTGCGTCCTTGCCTCCTCATAGGAGTTATGATTGCGCGATTGAGTTGGTGCCCGGTTGTAAATTTCCCAAGGGTCGGCTCTTCAATTTGTCTGTACCTGAGCATGATGCTATGCGATCTTATATGAAAGAGTCATTGGAGAAGGGTCATATTAGACCGCCCTCTTCAACCTTGGGTGCCGGCTTTTTCTTTGTGGCCAAGAAGGATGGTTCATTGTGACCATGTATTGACTATCGTCTCCTTAATAAGATAACTGTTAAATATCAGTATCCGTTACCCCTGATTTCCGATTTATTCTCCTGAGTGAAAGGTGCTAGTTGGTTTACCAAGCTTGACCTTAGGGGGGGGCGTATAATCTTATTCGCATTAAGCACGGGGATGAATAGAAGACGCGTTTAATACCCCTGAGGGGCATTTTTTTGAGCACCTAGTGATGCCTTTTGGGCTCACTAATGTCCCTTCCGTCTTACAATCTTTCATGAATGATATTTTCCGGGATTTTGTGGATAAGTTTCTGATCGTCTATTTGGACGATATTTAGATTTTTTTCTAATGACTGGGATTCTCATGTGGAGCATGTTCGGATGATGTTCCGTATTTTGAGAGAAAATGCTTTGTATGTCAAGGGATCAAAATGTCTCTTTGGCGTACAGAAGGTTTCGTTTTTGGGATTCATTCTATCTCCGTCCACTACTGAAATGGACCCAGTCAAGGTTCAGGCCATTTCTGATTGGATTCAGCCTACTTCATTGAAGGCTCTTCAGAGATTTTTGGGTTTCGCTAATTTTTACTGTAAATTTATAAGTAATTTTTCTGGTATTGTGAAACCACTGACTGATTTGACCAAAAAGGGCTCTGATGTGGTAAATTGGTCTCCAGAGGCAGTTTCGGCTTTTCAGGAGCTTAAGCGGAGAGTCACTTCTGCTCCAGTTCTGCGGCAACCTGATATTTCTCTCCCATTTCAGGTGGAAATAGATGCTTCTGAGATTGGGGCAGGAGCCGTTTTGTCCCAAAGGGATTCTGCAACCTCTAAGATTAACCCTTGTGCCTTCCCCAAAAGTTTTCCCCAGCTGAACGTAATTATGATGTGGGGAATCGGGAATTATTGGCTATGAAGTGGGCATTTGAAGAGTGGACACATTGGTTAGAGGGAGCCAAACATCAAGTTGTGGTCCTCACTGACCACAAAAACTTGATCTATCTCGAATCAGCCAAGCGATTGAATCCTAGACAGGCCAGGTGGGCCATGTTTTTCACGCGTTTTAACTTTGTGGTCTCCTTTCTCCCGGGTACTAAGAATGTTAAGGCGGATGCCCTCTCTAGGAGTTTCCTTGCGGATTCTCTTGATGTGACTGAGTCTACGGCCATTCTGAAAGAGGGTGTGGTTCTTTCCGCTATCTAACCCGATTTGAGACTGGCCCTGGAGCAATTTCAGGGGGATAAACCTGAACGTTGCCCTGTGGGGAAATTGTATGTCCCAGACCAATGGAGGAAGAAAGTTATGTCTGAAGTTCATTGCTCTGCGTTGGCTGGTCATCCCGGTATTTTTGGTACTAGAGATTTGGTGAGCAGGTCCTTTTGGTGGCCTACTTTATCTCGTGATGTCAGGAATTTTGTGCAGTCTTGTGGGACTTGTTCTCGGTCCAAACTTTGCTCTCGCTCTAGTGGATTGTTAATGCCATTGCCTGTGCCCAGGAGGCCATGGACCCATATCTCTATGGATTTTATTTACGACCTCCCTGTCTCTCAGAGAATGACCGTTATCTGGGTGATCTGTGATAGATTTTCCAAGATGATTCATCTTGAGCCACTGCCGAAGTTGCCATCCTCTTTCGAGTTGGTGCCCTTTTTTTTTTCAGCAGGTGGTTCGGTTGCACAGCATTCCGGAGAACATTGTGTCTGACAGAGGAGTCCAATTTGTTTCCAGATTTTGGAGGACCTTTTGTTCTAAACTTGGAGTTCAGCTGTCTTTCTCCTCTGCATTTCACCCTCAGACCAATGGGCAGACGGAGAGAACAAACCAGACCTTGGAAACTTATTTGAGATGTTTTGTGTCTGATGATCAAGATGACTGGGTCTCTTTTTTGCCTTTGACTGAATTTGCTCTGAATAATAGGGCTAGTTCTGCCACTTTGATGTCCCCTTTTTCTGCAATTTCGGGTTTCATCCTCGATGTTCTTCGGGGCAGTTGGAGGCTTCTGTCTGTCCGGGTGTTGACTCTATGGTGGAGAGAATGCAGCAAATTTGGGATCAAGTAGTGGATAAGTTGTCTCTCTCTCAGGAGAGGGCCCAAAGGTTTGCCAACCGGCATAGGACTGATGGTCCTCGGTTTAAAGTGGGTGACATGGTTTGGTTGTCCTCAAGAAATATCCCTATGGCGTCTCCAAAATTTATGCCAAGGTGCATTGGACCTTATAAGATCTTGGAAATTCTTAATCCCGTTTCCTTCCATTTGGCTCTTCCAGGGACGTTTAAGATTCACAATGTCTTCCACAAATCTTTATTGAAAAGGTTTGTTGAGCCATTGGTTCCTATGGCTGCGCCCCTGATCCTGTTTTGGTTGAGGGCAATCTGGAGTATGAAGTGGAGAAGATATTGGATTCTCGTCTGGCTAGACGGAGACTCCAGTACTTGGTTAAGTGGAAAGGTTATGGTCAGGAGGACAATTCTTGGGTGTTTGCTTCTGACATTCATGCAGGGAGATTGGTTCGCGCCTTTCACCGGGCTCACCCTGATCGGCCGGGTGGCGCAGGTGAGGGTTCGGTGACCCCTCCTCAAGGGGGGGTGTTGTGAATAGGCTGGAAATGAGTTCTGAGCAGAAGCTCCCTCTGGTGGTTACAAATGGTACTGGACTGTCCAGTGAAGATTGTGAGGATTGGGAATCAGGTGTTACTGACTGGTCTTATATAAGGGAGTCGCCTTCCCATCAGGGTTGCTGGTGATCAATTGTTCTGGTCTCAATCCTTGATTCCTGTTTCCTTGGTAGCCTGCTGTGTCGTGTCTGCATCTCCTGCTTACAGATAAGACTTTTGCTTCTTTTGTGTTTTTGCTGTGTTTTTGCATTTTGTCCTGCACTTCTTTGGGGGCCTTCAGGGTCCCTCCGGGGGCTTCTGCCCTCTCAGTTTAGTTCAGCCACTGATGTTTGTACATTTGCTTTTTCCAGTTTTTTCAGTGGCTGCTGTTTTGTTTTTGGTTACACCAGAGAACTAATTTAGGTGGTAGAGGTCGTGTGATCTCAGGTGTTTTTGAAATTAGTAGAGTTGGTGCTTTTCAGGGTTTTTTGGGATTGCAGTAAGTGCCCTTACTATCCTTTTCTATTTAGTAAGTTTGGGCCCCAACGTTTGCTCATACTATTTTCTGTCTGTGTCAGTATTTCTTCTTGTCTAACCGCCATTACATGTTTGGGGACTTTCTGTTATCTTTGGGGTTCTGCTCCGGGGCAGATAGCTTTCCTCTTTCTATCTTTAGGTGTAGTTAGTTTCTCAGGCTGTGACGAGGCGTCTAGGACCAACGTAGGAACGCTCCACGGCTGCCTCTAGTTGTGGTGGTTAGTCAGGGTACTGCAATCTCATAGTTTCCAACTGCTCTGGTGTATTTCCTTTTTTGCCTGCTCTCCTCAGCTACCAAATCATAACAGGGGGGGTACTGTTGTGAATGCTTTGGATTCTGAGTTGGGGCTCCCTCTGGTGGCTGTTGATATTAATGAAGCTACCTTGACTGACAGAGGCCTTTCAGCTGAGAGTTTAGCTGCTGACGATTGGCAATCTGGAATGATGACTGGGGTGATTTAAGGGAGTAACTTTCCCATGATCCTCGCCGGTGATTAGTTGTTACTTCCTGGTCCAGTTTGTAAGTCAGCTTGTTTTTCTGCTGTCTCCTGCAACTTTCAGATAAGTTATTTTCTGCTTGTTTCTGTGATTTTGTTTTCTTTTGTTTTTTCTGTCTTCTGAGTGAGGTCAGTCGGGTCCCCCTGCTGGGGCCTGCGCTGGTCTCTGTTTCTCAGTTATCTAGATTCATCTGTTCAGTCCCTGTTATTTCAGTGGCTGCTGGTAGCTACCTGTTCACACCAGAGTTCTGATATAGCGGGGATAGATCGTGTGGGCTCAGTATTTTTTGGAATCAGAAGTGTTGGAATTTTTCCTAGGGTTTTGCTGGATTGTAGAAAGTATTCTTTTCTGTCCTGTCCTATCTAGACAGTTTTGGGCCCCAGCGTTTGCTTACTCTATTTTCTGCCTGCGTTTGTATTTCATCTTGTCTCACCGCCAATATATGTTTGGGGGCTACCTATTCCTTTGGGGCGCTACTTTGGGGCAGTTAGCTTTCCCCTTTCTATCTTTAGGCTTAGCTAACTCACCGGCTGTGTCGAGGCGTCTAGGTCATCGTTGGTATGTCCCACGGCTGCTTCTAGTTGTGCGGTTAGTTTAGGGGTATGCAATCCATTAGTTACCAACCTCTCTTGGTGACTGGTTGCCTTGGCTATTTTTGTTACTGTCCTCCTCGGCTACCAAATCATAACACATACCCTTTACTGAGTGTCCCTCCATGACTCAGACCCAGTACGTGCAGTGCAGCAGACGTACCGTCTTCTCCTGAACTTTGTGATCCCGTGCGAGGCCTTGTCACCTCTGCGGCCTGTACGGTGTTGTGCTCCCGGTGTACTGTGTTCTCCTTGAAGACCCAACAGAAGGATCTGTACCCACGCTCCAAAGGACCCAAATCAACGGACTCAGGACCTACCGACCTGGATACTTCGGCACGGTCAGGATACAATGCATCTTGATTCTACACAGGAGAGCCAGAGACTTTGTTCACGGACTGCAATGCCGTCGGGAGGTTTCCAGCCTCCCCCCAACCAGAACTCCAATCGATAAGTCTTTACCTTCACTTTTCCCCTTCTTGTTACAGTTATTGTGTAATTCATCACTTGCTTAATCACCTCCCTGCATGGAGGTTTTCTTTGAAATTGTATTTAACCATTTTCTAAGTAAATTCCTGTTAACCCCTTCCCTGCCTCCTGCTGTTCACTGCATCCGACGAACCTTTACACTTGTAACAACAAGAGCCTGTCCAAAAATTAGATAGGGCACTTCATATTAATGAAAAACACCATTCCCTTAGTATAGAAAATTCAAATAAAGGGAAAATAAAGAAGAGATCCCATGAATAATAAAAACAATTTTTATTGGTAGAAAACTAATAAAATATACAATATAAAACAGCAGAAAAACTGTTAAAGGGACACCGAGCCATAATACAGTAAACATGTGACATGGCCACCAGAACAATATTGGTGCCAATAATAAGATAATATACTGCAAATAGCAAATCACCCAATGCCACAAAATTAATGCCACAAAAATGACATAAATCAATAGTAGTACAGATTAATAGCCTTTAAATACAGGGGTTAAAAACCCACAAAATGCCATAGAAATGTATTGCTATATGCACATCAGCAAGTCACCTAATGCCATAAAAAATGGGTATAAACACGGACTAATCATAACAAGAGTTAATTATCATAACTTTCAAGGGTTAAATACCCGGTAAATGTCCTAGAAACATATAGTTGTTATGTATGCGTATCTGCATCTATCCCCATGCTATAAAATACACTCCCAATGGAGTAGCACTATCAGGTAAGAAAACAGATACACCTATCAGGTGTCAAGCTGCATATATATTATTATACACAGTGTGTTAATCCTAGTGATATGTTAACATGCTGACACTAAAAGGCAAGCTGTCCAATAGGCAATAAATACACGGGCTAATATGGTATATTTACCAGTGAAAACAACCAGTGAAAACAACGTCCCCTCACCCCAGCCGAGCCACGTTGTTTTCACTGGTAAATATCACCATATTAGCCCGTGTATTTATTGCCTATTGGACAGCTTGCCTTTTAGTGTCAGCATGTTAACATATCACTAGGATTAACACACTGTGTATAATAATATATATGCAGCATTGACACCTGATAGGTGTATCTGTTTTCTTACCTGATAGTGCTACTCCATTGGGAGTGTATTTTATAGCATGGGGATAGATGCAGATACGCATACATAACAACTATATGTTTCTAGGACATTTACCGGGTATTTAACCCTTGAAAGTTATGATAATTAACTCTTGTTATGATTAGTCCGTGTTTATAGCCATTTTTTATGGCATTAGGTGACTTGCTGATGTGCATATAGCAATACATTTCTATGGCATTTTGTGGGTTTTTAACCCCTGTATTTAAAGGCTATTAATCTGTACTACAATTGATTTATGTCATTTTTGTGGCATTAATTTTGTGGCATTGGGTGATTTGTTATTTGCAGTATATTATCTTATTATTGGCACCAATATTGTTCTGGTGGCCATGTCACATGTTTACTGTATTATGGCTCGGTGTCCCTTTAACAGTTTTTCTGCTGTTTTATATTGTATATTTTATTCGTTTTCTACCAATAAAAATTGTTTTTATTATTCATGGAACCTTTACACTTGTCTGCAAGGATGATGTAAAGTTGAAGTAATTATACTGTATCACCTAAAGCCCCCGTCACACTAAGCGAGATCGCTAGCGAGATCGCTGCTGAGTCACAAGTTTTGTTACGCAACAGCGATCTCAGCAGCGATCTCGCTATGTCTGACACGTACCAGCGATCAGGCCCCTGCTGTGAGATCTCTGGTCGTGTCAGAAATGCCTGGACCTTTCTTTGGTCGTTGAGATCCCGCTGGGTAGCATGCATCGGTGTGTTTGACACCTTTTACCAACGATCTCGCTAGCGACTCAGCACTGAGACACATAGGGAGACACATCATTACACAGGTCGCTACAGGTCGCCGATCGTTTCTGCGTCGTTGGGAAGATCTGACTGTTTGGCATCTCACCAGCGACCACAAAGCGACGCAGCAACAATCCCTGCCAGGTCGTATCATTGTCGGGATCGCTGCTGCGTCGCTGAGTGTGACGGTACCCTAACATCTTTGTGCTTCATACACATAGGCATTAAGCTCTAAGACTGTACTCACAGGACCACTAGTACAGAGCCATACGGCCTTTGTTAGGTACCGTACAGAGTAATTCAGGCCCGATATATAGTGAAATATTCTGCGTAAATACCGTCATTAGAACATACCTGTAAATATTATGTCAGATTCAACATGCATTGATTTTTTTACTAGAAAAAAATTTGGTTTATTGGCAAAACATACAAACCACTCGATACAAAGGAGCACTGTAAGTGGAGAGTATTGTAAGATGTGTGTGAACTTGGCCTAATATAATAAGTGATTTCTCCAAATTCAACACAAAATGCCAATTCGATTTACTATTGTAGTCTTAAAATTTTTAATGCCTTCATGACAAGCATCTTTAATATTTAATAGAGCAATTTTGGCTGTTAATAGCTGCTGTGAGCGTGATGCATAACCAGATACTGGTTTCGGGCAGAGATGCTGAGGAATGTTAGCCCATGGAAAATGGCCTTCAAGAGAGTGGAAAAAAAAGTTAAGTGAAGAGAACATTGCTTTGCCCCCAAAAAGTAAAAGGATATGAAGATATTGAAGGTTCCCAGAGATACAACTGGAAACACAACCAATGTCTAAACTACCTGTATATGGCAGAAAGAGAAAACTGTTACCGGATCCTTGAGGAGACAGGTGGTCAAAAGCCTGCAAGTAACTGCAAAAGACCTGGAGCAAGATTTGGCAGGCAATTAGGTTCCAGTTTGCAAAGTAAGGACACATTCTATATTTGTTCAGTATTTTACCTCAGTATTTGTAAGCCAAAACCAGGAGTGGGACAGTCAGAGGAAAAGTATAATAGAAACACGTCACCACTTCTGTATTTTTCATCAACTCCTGATTTTGGCTTACAAATACTGATGTAAAATACTGACTAAATACTGAACGTGTGATCATGGCCTAAGGTGCATACTAGACGCTGAAGGTCTCCATTCCCAAACTCAAATGTTCACCTCTGCTGACTCGAAAGCACAAGAAAAATCAGCTGCAATATCCTCAAAACCATATATATAATCCAGAGAAGCCTTGCGATTTTTTTTCCGTGACGTGACAAAACAAGACTGCTACTTTTTGTGCCTAAGGATCAGCGGAAGAAGAATAAAGTATAGGCTGAAAAGAACAACAGTGAAGCATGACGGAAGCTGTGTGACACCTACTGTATAGTCAAGTATGGCGGAGGCTCGGTGACACCTATAGTCAAGCATTTCAGTGGCTTGGTGACACCTACAGTACATTGAAGCACTGCAGTGGCTCTGTGATGCTCTGGAGTTAGTTTGCTTCCTCTGGCACTGCAAAGCTGCAGCATGTGGAGGGCAAGATGGTTTCAATAATTATACCAGAAAAGCATATGAGAAAAAAAAATCATGTCTTCTGTGTGAAAGCTGAAGCTTGAATGTCATTGAACCATCCATCAGGATAGTGATCCCAGGCATACCTCACAGTCCTCCAAGGCTTGGTTTTAGAAGAAGGCCTGGTAGATTCTATCATCTGACTTGAACCCATAAGAACTTTTTGGTGGTATTTTGAAGATGGCAGTTATAGCATTCAAACCCAAGAATATTCATGAACTGGAGGCCATTGCCCATGAGGAATGGAAAAGATGCCACAGAAACGCTGCCAAAAGCTGGTGTCTGGCGATGCATGACGTTTGCAGAAATTCACAACAGCCAAATTGGGCTCTACTACATACCAAAAATGCTTGTCATGAAGGGGTTGAATGAATTATTCTGAGACTGCGTTAGTCAGTAAACGTGGAATTTTGTGATGAATTTGGAGGAACCACCTGTTATATAAGCTTTTTTTGTTTAACTGGTTTATTGCAAAAAGTTGTACATTTTGATAATAAGTCTAACTTACAATGGGAGTTGAATCCTTTTGATGGCAATTATTTAATACATTTATAGTTTTCCTTAAATACCCAGGGATAGATAGACTGAGATTGGTTTGAAGGGAAGAACCACCATAAGACGCCACCATTGTACGCGTCCCTATTGGCCAGTCAGTTCAATATGTTTTACTTGATTATTCATGAGCATGAATGGAAAAAATTCTCCGGAGATGTTGGATCAAAGTTTGTATTTTTAAAAGCAATCCCAAAATTGCATGGTTGGTCTGAGATGAAGAAAATAGCGAAAATCTTATAACTGTGACAAATTCTTTTATCCGCGACATAAATAAAGGAAAGAACTGAATTATGTTTGCCAAGAATTGGAAACTGACTCAATTTCCATGGCAACCAGGCACTAGTCTTATAAGATGCGAGCTGCTAGTAGAATTGCTAACGTCTTAGTATTCAATGCAGTTTTGAGTTTGTTTTTTTTAAGCTCTAATAAAATATACAAAATTACCTTATAAATATTCTTCATGTTGTAGCTACACTTGTTTACGGCTCCACTACGTGCTGTCTGTGTATCCAAGCTGCAAATGTATTTCTTATTAATTCTCTAGATACCTTCTTAAGTAACTCACCCAGTTGGCTAAAAAAACTAAATTTACACACAGTAAAAAGGGAGCCCATAGAGAAATGCAGGATCAAAAACATCAATGATAGAATCAAGTGAACAGCCGCATTTACACCAGGTAACACAATTACATATTTATGGCATGTGACAAGTTCTTTTCACAGGGATGGTCCGAAACTAACATTGAATTTAATCCTAAATGTCTATTTCTTGCAATCTATTCACTTTTTTAATATACTTTAATTAAACAATCTCTTCCAATTCTCCTATACTCTACTACTTTATTTATTTTTTTACTTCCAGTTTGATGAGGATTCCCAGTGCATTCTGGGATACTAAAGGAAGATTGTCATCAGGGGGCAGAGGCTGCAGTCACAGCTGCTGTTCCTATGTTGAAGCGAAGCGTCATCAGTGATGGCTGTTTCAGGGTCTGGGCTAGTCCTTGTTCTACTAAGCATGCTTCAGTTCTTAATTCCAACGTATGTTAAGTATGAGCATCCCATGTGATATTCCTTTTTTAGTGCACAGTGACAGTGCACTATCTCGCCATTTCTAATGAGAAGTTATGAGCCGGCAAGAGAGTGTACAGTCAGTGAGCATTAAAGAAGAGAGAACGCGGCAAGCAGAGCATAAAGAGCAGAGAACACCGCCCCCGAATCAGATGTCGCGGTGATGTCTGTTTCGGGAGCAAGGATGGTCTCTGCTCTACCTGCTCACCACTTTCACTCCAGTTTCAATACGCACTGACAGTGCACTCTCTTGCCAGCTTGTCACTTCTCATTAGAGCCAGTGAGGGAGCGCACTGTCACTGTGCACTGAAAAGGAATATAACGCAGGGGACTCGTACTGCACTTAAGTCAGAATTGAGAACGGACACATGCTCATTAGAACAGGGAATAGACCAACCCCTGAAACAAAGTGTAATCAGTGGCGTCTGGGTATGTGCCCCATATGCAGAGTCTGACTGAAATGCTCAGGCTCTTTGGTAAAATTAATTCCAGGTACGCACTTTACTGGTACATGAAAATATCACCTGACTCCTTTTCACAACTGCCCGCCATTCTAAATAAGTCTGAATAAACTAGTGGCTCCATTTGGGGTCAGCCATTTTTTGCTGTGAGTAGGAATTGAACTTCATTTAAAGTGATTGTAAATGGCTTGAAGATACGAGTTTGAGTGAAGATAGGAAAGTGCTGAGATGAAATTGAAAATGTATTTATTTTAATTACCCAGAAGAGGATAAACGAGCACACACTTATTTTTTCTGTATTACCCTACTGTCTGGTTTTCGCTTTGGACTGTTCCTGTCCTTGGAGCCCTCGGCCCTAGCTGAATGCTTGGTTATTGCATTTAGCTAGGGGGAACTCTTGGCTATATGAGTTGAGGATTTATGCTTGCCCAAGGGCAGGGTTCAGGACTTTAGGTAGCCTGCTCTTGATTTTAGACATCAGCCTTGTGCAAGGTGTGGAGGGCTGAGGGTCCTCTACTAGCACATGGACCGTCAACATACAATAGGTGATAACTTGATGATAGGTTCAACCACTGGGGCCCCAACTGATAAATGGCCTATTAAAATGAAGTGGTTAATGTTTAGGTATTGTTTATGGAACTTCCTGAGAGTCTAGTACATTCAGTGGCACCATATCGTTCTAACAGGGTATTTCAAAGAATGCCATATATTTCCTTACTTTTTCTTGTACAAGCACCACATGTTAGTTGAGGAATTATTATTATTATTATTATTATTATATTAATATTTATTTCTATAGCACCATTGATTCCATGGTGCTGTACATGAGAAGGGGTTACATACAAATTACAGGTATCACTTACAGTAAACAAACTAACAATGACAGACTGATACAGAGGGGAGAGGACCCTGCCCTTTCGGGCTTACATTCTACAGGATTGTGAGGCAGGAGACAGTAGGTCGGGGGGTTGCAGCAGTTCCTGTGTTGGTTGAGGCAATAACTCCGGTAGTGGTGAGGAGGCAGCAGGGTCATTGCAGGCTGTAGGCTTTCCTGAAGAGATGGGTTTTCAGGTTCCGTCTGAAGGATCTGAATGAGTTTGATAGTCGGATGTGTTGGGGCAAAGAATTCCAGAGGATGGGGGATATTCGGGAGAAGTCTTGGAGGCGGTTGGGTGAGGAGCGAATAAGTGTGGAGGAGAGAAGGATGTCTTGGGAGGATCGGAGATTACGTGAGGGAAGATATCGGGAGATTAGTTCAGAGATATATGGAGGAGACAGATTATAGATGGCCTTGTAGGTCAGTATTAGTAATTTGAACTGGATACGCTGAGGGAATGGGAGCCAGTGAAGAGATTTGCAGAGGGGAGAAGCGGAGGAGTAGCGAGGAGAGAGGTGAATTAGTCGTGCAGCAGAGTTAAGGATGGACTGGAGAGGTGCGAGGGTGTTAGCAGGGAGGCCAGAGAAAAGGGTGTTGCAGTAGTCGAGGCGGGAGATGATGAGGGCGTGCACAATCATTTTAGTAGATTGAGGGTTGAGGAAAGGACGGATTCTTGAAATATTTTTGAGCTGAAGGCGACAGGAGGTAGAAAGAGCTTGGATGTGCGGTTTGAAGGACAGGGCAGAGTCAAGGGTTACTCCGAGGCAGCGGACTTCTGGTACGGGGGAAAGCGTGATGTCGTTAATTGTGGTAGATAGGTCAGGTAAGGAAGATCTGTGGGATGGGGAAAGATTATGAGTTCAGATTTGTCCACATTGAGTTTGAGGAAGCGGGAGGAGAAGAAGGAGGATATGGCTGATAGACACTCCGGGATTCTGGATAGCAGAGAAGTGATGTCTGGGCCAGAGAGGTAGATCTGAGTGTCATCAGCGTAAAGGTGGTACTGGAATCCGTGGGACTTTATGAGTTGCCCCAGGCCAAGTGTATAGATTGAGAAGAGTAGGGGTCCTAGAACAGAGCCTTGGGGAACTCCAACAGAGAGAGGGTGGGACGAGGAGGTAGTGTGGGAGTGGGAGACGCTGAATGTGCGGTTGGAAAGGTATGAGGAGATCCAAGATAGGGCGAGGTCTTTGACGCCAAAGGAGGAAAGAATCTGTAGTAGAAGGCAGTGGTCAACTGTGTCAAAAGCAGAGGACAGGTCAAGAAGCAGGAGTATAGAGTATTGTCCGTTTGCTTTGGCTGTAAGTAGGTCATTAGTAATTTTGGTCAGGGCTGTCTCAGTGGAGTGATGGGGGCGGAAACCAGATTGTAGAGTGTCAAAGAGCAAGTTAGAAGAGAAGTGGTAGGAAAGCTCAGCGTGGACATGCAGCTCCAGGAGTTTGGAAGCGAATGGGAGCAGCGATATTGGGCGATAGCTGGACATAGCGGTTGGGTCGAGGGTTGGCTTTTTAAGGATAGGCGTGATTGTGGCATGCTTGAAAGCAGAAGGGAAGGTACCGGAAGTTAGTGATAGGTTGAAGAGGTGGGTTAGGGATGGAATAATAGTGGTGGTGAGGTTGGGGAGGAGGTGGGTTGGGATGGGGTCAAGTGCACAGGTTGTGAGGTGCGATTTGGAGAGAAGACAATTAAGCTCCCCTTCAGTTATATTGGAGAGGGAGGTTATGGGGTTAGGGCATTGGTCTGGTATACAAAGTGGTTGAGGTGGTTGAACAATGAAGACTTGCCTTGTTTGGTCGATCTTATTTTTGAAGTGTGTGGCAAAGTCCTCAGCAGAGATGAGGGAGGTAGGAGGGGGCAGTGGTGGGCGGAGGAGGGAGTTAAAAGTTTTGAATAACTGTTTGGGGTTGTAGGATAGGGAAGATACGAGGGTTGTGAAGTAGGCCTGTTTAGCAGAGGTGAGGGCAGATTTGAAAGAGAGTGTTGCTTGTTTGAATGCAGTGAAGGAATATTTGCTGCTTCAAAACCAGTCATAACTGTCAACGGGTAGAAAAGAAGTACTAGTATAACATCCATACTGAGGTGTCCGTGGAGTAAATTGGCATGCATACAATATCTGAAGGAGCATGGCATGATTTTGTTTTTGTATGGTGGGACATGGAGTGTGTTCGGCACATAGAGGAACAGAAGCTTTCACACTAAGTCACTCTTCCTACTACTTGTACTGTTAAAGAGCCATAATATGGTCATATCAAGAGAAATACTCTACCCAGACCGAGAACTAGGGCTGAAGTTTTGTCCGGTACCTTTGGGAAAGTCTATAACCTGTTATCTTATATGCTTCGTCGTAATGACCATAAATTGGCAAGTAAAAGTTTAACTGTTTTAACGTATTCAGTGTCCCCTGGATTGTGTGCTTCGAATGTTCAGGAAGATTAAAGCCTGGAGCCAGTGGGGTCTATGGGCCACAAGTAAGTGTGATGCACCCCACACACAGCAGCACACCGGGACTGGAACACAATTTTCCTGTAGGGTGCCGGAGCGTGCAGAAGCAGCAGCTCGCCCATGACTACCTCGCTGAGGCACCTTACACAAGTGTCAGACATTTCTGCTTGCCTTCACGTAGCGTATATGTAATCAAGCTCTCATGTACATGTGAGACATCAATGGCTGCTATTATGACATAACAATTTCCCTATAATGTGTTTAATTCTGTATGAGCATACTGCGTTGCTCAATGGCAGCATTTACTGCACAATGACAAGTGAGTCATTGCTGGTTAAAAAACAAAGCAAAATAAGATAAGCTTGGCTTATTAGCTTTTTAATCAGTACTTTAAGTGAAGACCTCAACTTCACTCAATAGAAAGACCTCATCTCACTCACTATTTGTTATGCTGCAGCATTTTTTGCAAGATAAACAGTCAGTCTTGCAGAAATCTTACAGAGAACAAAGGGTTAATCTCCTGCTGATTAATTTCATTTTCAGCTGGTGACTGAAGCCAGACAGGTTTGGTCTGTAGGGGGTGGCTCATGCTGCAATCAGTTGTCTTGCAGCAAGACACAAGACAGTGAGGAGAAAGAGTAGGGGAATTGGTTCTTTATGTAGGATCAAAGCAAAGGAGGAATTGCCGGGATATTATAGATTTTTTTGTGGATGTTTAGTGTTCCTTTCAACTTATACGATTTGTGCAAGAGAGAATGGGTGGGTGAAAATGATGATTTGCAAGTTTGGACTGGCCCACAGGGGAGCAGGTGAATTTCTCAGTGGGCCACACTAGAGAAGTGCTAATAGGCAGTACAAAATCACAGTATTTGGAGAGAAAAGCATCATCTAATCATTCAATACATAAGCTATCTAGTTTAATGTTATATAGAACCTTAAGTAAGTTTGTCTACTAGGATCAGGTTATTTTTGCATATAGCTGAACACTGAGCTTTTGGATTAAATGTTACTGATGGGTCCTTGCCAACCTAGTCCAACACTGGACACATTCAGCTTAATGATAGAACACCACAGGACACAAATACATGCTACAGGCAGATTTTACTGCAGGGGCTGATTAGTTACTCTTAATTTATACATGCATTAACAAAACTTTATTTTATAATGTTAAATGCAATCTGTACTTTTAACAAACCCTGCATACAGTGAGTACGGAAAGTATTCAGACCCTTTTCTCAGACACTCATATTTAAGTCACATGCTGTCCATTTCCTTGTGATTCTCCTTGAAATGGTTCTACTCCTTCATTGGAGTCCAGCTGTGTTTAATGAAACTGATAGGACTTGATTTGTAAAGGCACACACCTGTCTATATAAGACCTCACAGCTCACAGTGCATGTCAGACCAAATGAGAATCATGAGGTCAAAGGAATTGGCCAAGGAGCTCAGAGACAGAATTGTGGCAAGGCACAGATCTGGCCAAGGATATAAAAGAATTTCTGCAGTACTCAAGATTCCTAAGAGCACAGTGGCCTCCATAATCCTTAAATGGAAGAAGTTTGGGACCACCAGAAGTCTTCCTAGACCTGGCCGTCCAACCAAACTGAGCAATCGTGGGAGAAGAGCCTTGGTGAGAGAGGTAAAGAAGAACCCCAAGATCACTGTGGCTGAGCTCCACAGATGCAGTAGGGAGATGGGAGAAAGTTAAACAAAGTCAAGTATCACTGCAGCCCTCCACCAGTTGGGCCTTTATGGTAGAGTGGCCCGACGGAAGACTCTCCTCAGTGCCAGACATATGAAAGCCCGCATAGAGTTTGCTAAAAAACACACGAAGGACTTGTAGACTATGAGAAATAAGATTCTCTGGTCTGATGAGACGAAGATAGAACTTTTTGGTGATAATTCTAAGTGGTATGTGTGGAGAAATCCAGGCACTGCTCATCACCTGCCCAATACAATCCCAACAGTGAAACATGGTGGTGGCAGCATCATGCTCTGGGGGTGTTTTTCAGCTGCAGTTGAGTCGCCCACCAGGGCCATGGGGTACTCATTACCGAGCCTGTTGAATTCTATGGGGGATGTCACGGTAGCCACGACTCGGTCCGTGGCCCTGGGCACTCACCAAAAAGGGATTTATTTACAGGGGATAATGTTCATGTAGTGATTCGTGACGCCACCTGTGGTGCCTGGTCAGGGTGACCAGCGCTGCAGCTCAGGTCCTCTGGAAGTGATGGTATTCTGCAGCCAGTTGGCAAACCTCCCACAGGTGAGGTTATAGTCTTCCAGGGCAGGTAGATGTTGTAGTGTAGAAATGGTGCTTGTGAATGTAGCAGAGAGGAATATGCGTCGCTGGAATAATTCTAGGAGACAGTCCAGATGCAGTTTCAGGGTTTTTACTCACAGTCTGTCTGCAGTACAGGTGCCCGCTTGGCACTGTGTCCTCCGGGCGAGGGGTCCAGCAACTCCCAGGTATCTCGGTTACACTTGCCCAAGACTCCCTTTCAGTGTGTTCCTCTCCTGGCCGTCTCTCTCTCTCTGTGCTTTTTCCATTCCTCTCTTCCTAGCACCTCACCATGCAGTCTCTCAGTCCCGAAGCTGCGGATCCTATCGGGTAACAGATTAATTCTGTGCGTCCTTGGCCCTATATATAGCTTCCTTCCTGGAGATGCTGCTGGTGGTTGGTAGCGATGACCCATAAAGTGATCTCCGCCGTCGGCTTACTAGCAGGGCCTGAAGCTTTCCCACTAGTCTAAGGGCCGTTTCCTGATGGCCTGGTCCTTCGGATCCCGGAGAGGGCCACGGATGGAATATTCACTGTATGTGCCCTTGGACCCTTTCTCATGCGCTCCAGAAGCTCCTCAGTCTGCTTCTCTCCATCAGAGGACGAGCTCCTAAAAGCTAGCTCCCCTCTCCACCACTCACTCCTAAGAGTGCTCGGCTCTCTAAACTTCTCTTCTCCTCTAACTGCTCCTAAACTCCACCCACCCATACACCCCTTGCTAACCAGCCTGGTATGAGACCATCCTCCCTTAGGGTAAGTCCATATGACCAACTGATATGGTGTGTGTTGGATGCAGGTGTTGGAGTCTAAGGGGGTGCTCCCTCCTTACCTGGGAGTAGGGTGTCACACCTCTGGATGAGATGCAACACCTCTGTGGCGACTGAACCCTCAGGGGCGCCACATTCCCCCCGTTAAACACAGCACGTCCGCGGGCTGAAACAGAGTAAAGGGTGTTAAAAGAAACATACAAATTTTTGGATATGCATATCAATAGGAAAACAATTTCAAACTCAACTTCCCTTTATGAGAGGCACTTTTGGTTAAATGTTGCATAAATAACATTAATAAAACTCTCTTTTAATTTACACTAGGTAAAGTGCAATAAGACAGTTGCATTCAAATTCACTTAAAACTTCTTGTAAGGCAAACCCATCCGGGTTGGTTTCAAGTGTTCTTGAACTTGTGCTTGTGGAGGACCCGCTCCAAACCTCCAACGTTGGTCTTGGGTGGGCTGCAAGACATAACTGGTCTCTTTCAGCAGACCTCATGTTCGGCCTCACCTAACGGGCTTTTGTCTTCTGAGGTAGGAATACAGATAACATACTGTAAGAGCTTTACGTAAAACCAATAAGGAGCACCTTAAGAGGCGCAGAACTATATACAATTAAGTTTTTGGACCAGTATAGTTCATGGCCTCCAAGTTCAGGAATATAAAACACTGGCTTTCTTTTCAATTACCCGAACGGGTTAACTTGCAGGCTTTTAAGAAAAAACACTTGAAGAACTACAGTGGTGGCCAAAAGTATTGGCACCCCTGCAATTCTGTCAGATAATACTCAGTTTCTTCCTGAAAATGATTGCAAACACAAATTCTTTGGTATTATTATCTTCATTTAATTTGTCTTCAATGAAAAACCACAAAAAGAATTGACCTAAAGCCAAATTGGATATAATTCCACACCAAACCTAAAAAAGGTGGTGGACAAAAGTATTGGCACTGTTTGAAAAATCATGTATGCTTCTCTAATTTGTGTAATCACCAGCACCTGTAACTTACCTGTGGCACCTAACAGGTGTTGGCAATAACTAAATGACACTTGCAGCCAGTTAGCATGGATTAAAGTTGACTCAATCTCTGTCCTGTGTCCTTGTGT
>JARQOD010000001.1:407055104-407099255 GCA_033576555.1 Oophaga sylvatica
GATCCCGGATAGGCCACGGATGGGATATTCACTGTCCGTGCCCTTGGACCCTTTCTCATGCGCTCCAGAAGCTCCTCAGTCTGCTTCTCTCTATCAGAGGACGAGCTCCTAAAAGCTAGCTCCCCTCTCCACCACTCACTCCTAAGAGTGCTCGGCTCTCTAAACTTCTCTTCTCCTCTAAATGCTCCTAAACTCCACCCACCCATACATCCCTTGCTAACCAGCCTGGTATGAGACCATCCTCCCTTAGGGTACGTCCATATGACCAGCTGATATGGTGTGTGTTGGATGCAGGTGTTGGAGTCTAAGGGGGTGCTCCCTCCTTACCTGGGAGTGGGGTGTCACATCTCTGGATGAGATGCAACACCTCTGTGGTGACTGAACCCTCAGGGGCACCACACAGTGACAAGGCGACTGGTTGCAGTTGTAGGAAACATGAATGCGGCCAAATACAGAGATATCCTGGATGAAAACCTCTTCCAGAGTGCTCTGGACCTCAGACTTGGTCGAAGCACACAGCTAAAATGACAAAGGAGTGGCTTCAGAACAACTCTGTGACCATTCATGACTGGCCCAGCCAGAGCCCTGACCTAAACCTAATTGAGCATCTCTAGAGTGACCTGAAAATGGCTGTTCACCAATGTTCACCATCCAACCAGATGGAACTGGAGAGGATGTGCAAGGAAGAATGGCAGAGGATCCCCAAATCCAGGTGTGAAAAACTTGTTGCATCATTCCAAAGAAGACTCATGGCTGTACTAGTTCAAAAGGGTGTTTCTACTCAATACTGAGCAAAGGGTCCGAATACTTATGACCATGTGATATTTCAGTTTTTCTTTTTTAATAAATTTGCAAAAATTTCTACATTTGTTTTTTTTTCAGTCAAGATGGGGTGCAGAGTGTACATTAATGAGAAAAAAATTAACTTTTTTGAATTTACCAAATGGCTGCAATGAAACTAAAGGGTATGCCACACTGAACAATATCGCTAACGGGATCGCTAAAAAACGTCACTATTTAGCGATCCCGTTAGCGATGTTGTTCAGTGCGGCAGCTTTCAGCGACGAGCTTCCTGCTGTGATCTCGCTCGTCGCTGGAATCGTTCCGGACCCTATTTTCTCGTCGGCGCTCCCGCTGGGTAAGTATATATCGCTAGTGTGGCACCTTTTCTTAGCGATTTAGCGGTACTTTTGTACCGCTAAAGTCGTTAAGAAGATCGCTAACGGCGATAGCGTCGTTAACTATATCGCTAAATGTGGCCGCACTTAGCGATATAGAAACAATCCCGCTAGCGATCGCATTAGTATGCGTCGTTATCGTGATCGCTAGCGGATTGTTTAGTGTGGCAGTACCTTAAGAGTGAAAAATGTAAAGGGGTCTGAATACTCTCTGTACCCACTGTAAATCAATAGTACAGGTAAATATAAAAAAAAATTGTAACATATCTTATCAGAGTAATCTGCTTCCTTCCCAATTTATCAGCTACTTCTTCCTCTTACCTTGACTTGTGAATCACCATCAACTGGGAAAAAACAGCTCTACTCAAGTGTTGCTCAGAAGAGAGAGGAGGACTGAGGAGCAGAGTGAGAAAACAAACAACTGGAAACTGTGAAAGATCATGCTGAGTTTTTAAACAAGTATTTTATCTCACTTCAGAGCTTGAGACTAGGGTTGAGCATTCCGATACTGCAAATATCGGGTATCGGCCGATATTGGCTGTATCGGAATTCCGATTCCGAGTTCCGATATTTTCGTCTTATCGGATACCGGAATCGGGATTGTCACTGTCACTGTCAGTGTCCGTCGGTCGGGTCTGTCAGGAGTCAGCGGCACTTACCTGGCAGAAGATCTCCGGCGGTCACGTCCTGGACTGCTTGATGGCCGCAATCTTCTTTCCCCGGCGGTCACATGCAGTTTCTCGCAATAACTGCAGTGACTGCTGGGTAATCCCGGCCGTAAAGCAGTCAGTCCGATGACGTCACCGCCGGGGAAGCAGGTAATCAGCTGTGCTGCGTCGCGATGACAGGCTCTGCCTGTCATTGCGATGTAGCAGAGTCTGGATCGTCGTGGGACTGTCGTTATGGACTGCGTCGGACAGGTGGTATACTGTTGGTTTGTTTTTTTTTTCTTTTTTTACAGGAGATCGATGGCGTCGCAGGAATGAGAGTACAATAAAAGAAATGAAAACTGTGTTGTCTCTTTTATTTCATTAAAAGACTTTTTTCTTGCTTTGTCTTTTTTTTAAACATTTAAAAACTTTGGGATTAATAATGGATCGGTGTCTTATTGACACCTCTCCATTATTAACCGGGCTTATTGTCACCGTGCAATCAACGGTGACATTAACCCCTTATTACCCCGCTTGCCACCGCTACAGGGCAAGTGGGAAGAGCCGGGTAAAGTGCCACAATTGGCACATCTTTTGATGCGCCAAATGTGGGGCTGCTGTAGCCTGGTATTATCAGGCTGTTGAGGGCCAAAATCCATGGGCCTTGACAGTCTTTTAATACCAGGCCGCAGCAGTCTGCATTTTACTTGGCTGGTTAACAAAAATAGGGGGGATCCCCACGCCGTTTTTTTTTTCGAGGGGATCCCCTATTTTTGTTAACCAGCCAAGCTAAGCAGACTGCTGTGGCCTGGTATTATCAGGCTGGCAAGGTCCATGGATATTGGATCCTTACCAGCCTGAAAAACCAGGCCTCAGCGGTCTGCTTCATCTGGCTGGTTAACAAAAATAGGGGGGACCCCACGCCAATTTTTTTCGAGGGGATCCCCTATTTTTGTTAATCAGCCAAGATATGCAGACTGCTGTGGCCTGGTATTATCAGGCTGGCAAGGTCCATGGATCTTGGCTCCTTAACAGCCTGAAAATCCAGGCCTCAGCGGTCTGCTTCATCTGGCTGGTTAACAAAAATAGGGGGGACCCACGCCAATTTTTTTCGAGGGGATCCCCTATTTTTGTTAATCAGCCAAGATATGCAGACTGCTGTGGCCTGGTATTATCAGGCTGGCAAGGTCCATGGATCTTGGCTCCTTAACAGCCTGAAAATCCAGGCCTCAGCGGTCTGCTTCATCTGGCTGGTTAACAAAAATAGGGGGGACCCCACGCCAATTTTTTTCGAGGGGATCCCCTATTTTTGTTAATCAGCCAAGATATGCAGACTGCTGTGGCCTAGTATTATCAGGCTGGCAAGGTCCATGGATCTTGGCTCCTTAACAGCCTGAAAATCCAGGCCTCAGCGGTCTGCTTCATCTGGCTGGTTAACAAAAATAGGGGGGACCCCACGCCAATTTTTTTCGAGGGGATCCCCTATTTTTGTTAATCAGCCAAGATATGCAGACTGCTGTGGCCTAGTATTATCAGGCTGGCAAGGTCCATGGATCTTGGCTCCTTAACAGCCTGAAAATCCAGGCCTCAGCGGTCTGCTTCATCTGGCTGGTTAACAAAAATAGGGGGGACCCCACGCCATTTTTTTTTTGAAGGGAACCCCTATTTTTGTTAATCAGTTCCCTCTGACGTCACTGATTGTGTCCCTGGCTGACCTGAAGTGAAAGTGGAAAGCAATCAATTAAGCTTTCCACTTAAGGGCCCATCTCACATAGCGATATCGCTACCGAGATCGCTGCTGAGTCACTAGTTTTGTGACGCAGCAGCGAGCTCACCAGCGATATCGCTGTGTGTGACATTCAGCGACGATCAGCCCCCCTGCCGGGTATCGCTGATCGTCGCTGAAATGTCAGGACCTTTTTTTGATCGCTGGTTTCCCGCTGACAGGCACACATCGCTGCGTGTGACAGGCGGGAGACCAGCGATCCGCTGGTAACCAAGGTACACAGCGGGTTTCCAGGCGCGGGCTGTGCCTAGAAACCCGCTGTGTACCTTGGATACCAGCGCCCTGATGCAGGGAGCTGGTATCCAAGGTACACAGCGGGTTTCCAAGCGCTGCGCGGTGCCTGGAAACCCGCTGTGTACCTTGGTTACCAGCGGATCGCTGGTCTCCCGCCTGTCACACGCAGCGATGCGTGCCTGTCAGAGGGAAACCAGCGATCAAAAAAAGGTCCTGACATTTCTGCGACGATCAGCGATACCCGGCAGGGGGGCTGATCGTCGCTGAATGTCACACACAGCGATATCGCTGGTGAGCTCGCTGCTGCGTCACAAAACTAGTGACTCAGCAGCGATCTCGGTAGCGATATCGCTATGTGAGACGGGCCCTTAAGCGATGTTACCCGCAGTGTCGCTGTCCCAGATCGCTGCCTGAGCTGCCTGTTTGGCAGCTCAGCAGCGATCATGTAGCTATACACCAGCGATCCTGACAAGTGCATATCGTTGTCGGGATCGCTGGTGTATCGTTATGTGACACCCAGCCTTTACTCTCCTGTCAGGCAGGAGAGGAACTCATTCATTTGGGGTTTACTGTGAGGCTGCAGCATTAGCTGCGGTCCCTGCAGTAAACATTAACCCTTTCTGAAGGATTACACCGTGGGACCTGACTGTGCATGGGATAGGTAAGAATAATTTTGCTTTTTTATTTTATTTTTATTACAGGAAATGGTTTTTGCAGTAAAATAAAAGATGGTCAAAAACATGTGTCTTTATTTCATTAAAATGATTTTTAATTAAAGTGTGTGTGTTTTATTTTTATTTCATGCAATAGGATTAATAATTGATAGTTGTCTAATTGACAGCTCTCAATTATTAACCTGGCTTAAGGTCACCTTTCAATAGCAAGGTGGCTTTAACCCCATATTAACCCATTCGCCACCGCTACAGGGCAATGGGAATAGACGGGCAAAGTGCCAGAAAGGGCGAATCTAATTATAGATTTGTCTTTCCTGGGGTGTCTGGGGGCAGATGTTAGTAGCCGGGGAGGGGGCAAAAATAATGGTCCCTCTCTGGGCTATTATTATCTGCCCCCACTCACTGGCTTTGTCTGTCTGGTTGCGAAAATAGGGCGGGAGCCCACGCATTTTTTTTCAGCAATTTTACACCTCATATATATATATACATGTCATTGAATTTGTGACACATATATATATATATTATATTTGTAGTTCATACACTTCTACATAGTATAATAGCCGCTAATTCAATTGCCGGCTTTTGTGAAAATGCAGAACCCGACATGAAATGACACTTGGTGTACATAGGGTTAACCATGTCTTTTCATGTCCGTTGCTATCTAATTTGCACAAACAATTAAATCAGTCTATGTGTGCAAAATTTCACACCTGTAGGGGTTAATTAAAGGTGTAAATTCGTAGCAAAAAAGTCGTTTTTTTTACAACGAATTTACACCTTTAATTAACCCCTACAGGTGTGAAATTTTGCACACATAGACTGATTTAATTGTTTGTGCAAATTAGATAGCAAAGGACATGAAAAGACATGGTTAACCCTATGTACACCAAGTGTCATTTCATGTCGGGTGACCCGACATGAAATGACACTTGGTGTACATAGGGTTAACCATGTCTTTTCATGTCCTTTGCTATCTAATTTGCACAAACAATTAAATCAGTCTATGTGTGCAAAATTTCACACCTGTAGGGGTTAATTAAAGGTGTAAATTCGTAGCAAAAAAGTCCGTTTTTTTTACAACGAATTTACACCTTTAATTAACCCCTACAGGTGTGAAATTTTGCACACATAGACTGATTTAATTGTTTGTGCAAATCAGATAGCAAACGACATGAAAAGACATGGTTAACCCTATGTACACCAAGTGTCATTTCATGTCGGGTGCTTCTGTCTTTTCACTGAAGCCGGCTTTACCCGGCAATTGAATCAGAGGATATTTTACTATGTAGAAGTGTATAAACTATACATATATGTATATATATATGTCACAATGACATGTATATATATATATATGTATTCTATGTGTGTATATTTAGTGTTTACAAGGAAAGAATGGGGTTTTTTTAGTTGCGATATTTTGTTCCCATAGACTTACATGGGACTTCCGGTATCGGTATCGGGTATCGCCGATATTTTAGTGATATCGGCGATACCATTCCGATTCCGATACTTTAGGATATCGGAAAGTATCGCTCAACTCTACTTGAGACACATCCAGACCGCTCAGTAGTACTACTGTGCAATTTCCTCTAAGCTGTTGCTGCTTCTTTCTGTAGGCTAAAAAGAAAGGAAGGGCAGGAATGCCTCTTGGTTTGCCGTGCTGTGTATGGGAGACATCATGGCAAGTAGTGTCCACAACGGAAACATGAGGGGCAGTGGGTGTTTTTGTCCGCAGGCCTGACTGTCTTTAGAAAGAAAGCATGGGTCAGGGCTCATCCCATTGATCGTCCGTACTCATTCCCCGTGGGCAGAATACTACTCAGACAACACAGGATGAGGTTACCACCCTCCGGTAAAAAGTTATTGGGTCCCCAACAGTTAACAGCATATAGCATATACCCAGCATGGATACAAGATTGTGCAAGTGGCAGATTCTCACCCTTTTACTGGTTCCCCAGGGATTAGAGCCTCCGCGACATTGGGACCTCAGGGCCAACTACCCCAACCAGCAGCACCCCGCTTTTAGCGTGTAAGGCAGCCAGGGTGCCTCTCCCTAAGCTTAAGCACAATACATTACAAATGCACCACATTACAGTACATGACAATAACATTAAGAAACCACACATTACATTAATTAACAATGAGGTGCTGCACGCAATCCTGCGAGCAGCCACTAATGGAGAAGAGGCACGTGAGGGTCCCCACCACCTCCTTACAAGGGCACCCACTGAGAGGAGGTAGTGGCAAGCTTAGGAAGCTGACCGAGTACAGCGAGGCCAGGTGACCGGACTGTCCCAACCTGGGTTATCCAAACAAATTTGTGGGCTCAGTGATGGGCAGTGGAGTTCTTCTGAAATCCACCAGCTGGAAACATGGTCCCTAGGCTGAAGTCCTGTAGAATCACCCCAGTGACAGGAGCATGCCCCTTTTTATATCCCTCTGCTCCCATTTTGGGGCATTGTGCCCCACAGGATTTGGGGGGGAAATAATCATGGTTGCTTCCTCATTATTCGCAAGTTCAATTAGACTGCATAATTGACCTCTAAATGATGCAGACTAGTACACCACGGGGGTCTGATACAATCTATAATCAGAAGCCATTCCAAAATTTAGCATACAAAAAGGGGCATTGGACACTCTCCCATGTAACAATGGCTCATGTCCCTTGTCTTACTGAACAAAGGAACAGTAAGCCTGGCATAATTAAGAATAATTCATCCACCAACAAGCTGCTAGATTTTCCTCACTGATGCCGAGTCGTCATATGAACCACCAGCTCAGAGAGAAAGAATCTTCATAGGGGAATTGGTTAAAATGCTGGATACAGATCATACCATGGCCAGAAATAGGACTGTGTGTGTACACAGTGTGTGTAGACTACATATATTCACTAATGTCTTAACATTGTCAGTAGTCTCTGCACTAGACAGCTTCTATCAAATTTAGGACAATTTCACATGACTGTACCAGACTATCACTATCAATCCCATTACCTGTCTTCGCTGTATAACCAAACCCACTGGTGCTGGGACCACCCTAACCTCATTAGCTGACCATTCATAACTACTGTGAGCAAATAGAATATAAAAATATTGTAATCAGGGTGCTGATACAAACCAATAGCCAGATCTGTGTGGCTGCGGTACTCTGTAGATGGCTGTACTCCTTTGATCCCCAATGACTTGGCTCTATTCAGCAGAGGTGAAAACTAGCCGTAGGTTTGCACTACAGTGAAATCCAAAGGAAGGGAACCACATAGGAGATTCTAGATATCAGCAGGTCTGTCAGCAGGCCTTTGCTATTAAATCTGACAGTAGCCTAATATAGGGCAAGAAAGCCTGATTCGAGCAATGTGTCACTTACTTGACTGCTTGGTGCAGTTTTGATAGAATCCCTGTTTTGTCTGATGTAAATGTAGCACAGCTAAGTCTTTTGGGCTATGTATAACCCCACCCACACCACTGATTGGCAGTTTCTCCTGTACACAGTCAGTTATCAGCAACCTGCCAATCAGTGGTGGGGGCATGGTTACACAGATTAGCCGGACTGCTCTGCATGTGACACCTAGTCCTGTAGTGATAATCTCCTGCTGATAAAATACTGATTGTTTTAAAACTACAGCACACAGCCTAATAATTGACACATCCCTGGAATCAGGCTCTGTTTCCTTAATATTATGCTGCTCTCAGATTAATTAGTAAAATTCTGCTAGCAGATTCATGTTAAATCCACTGATGAAAATTTGAATTAACTATTTTCATCATATTTTGGATATAAAATGTCTGGACTGTGTTCCTTAGGGATGGATTTCTGCTGCATCAGATTTCATATGTAGACACAAAAAGTTCCAGAAAAGACAGCAGTTGGTGGTGGTCTCACCACAGTGCCCCTCACTCAGGAACTGAGTGCAAGTGCAAAGCTCGTTACTGTCATTTCATTATGAACCGAGTTTATTACCAGACAGATCAAATCTGTTTATTTTCTAGCAGTTATTCTAGCCCCACAATGGCCACAGAAAGGCTCCTTGCGCATTAGACACACATGAATAATAGACACTGCACTCTCTGCACATGACTGCCCATTCATCTGAGCTGCCCAGGATGAAGACGGAAGAATTGATTTCTTCACTGGAGCCGATCATTAATTTGGGAACCATTACAGATTGATGCTCCGATAATGACTCTGTTGTGAAGACATTATGTTATTAGTATTGGAGCTATTGGATGGGATAATAGAAGGACATTTTCCAACTTAAGTGGTTAGTTGGCCGCTGGATTAACCTGAGAGCTTTAATGGAAAACAGATTCTTTCTTTTGCCGAATGGATGTAGCTGCGTTTTACTTTGTACTTTGGAAATGACACAATTATAATCTATAATGACATGGACCGTACAGTCCTGTAATACCTGCAGACACCTACAGCCATAGAAGAGATTGTATTGGTCATAATGACAATAATCGAATGTCAACGGTACATAATGACAATCATTGCAATTTCCCATCAGTACTTTTTTCACTGTAAAAGAACAATTGTTTGAATGATAATCTCAGTATAAATAATTACCATAACAGTACCTAAAATAAAAACTGTAGATATATTTCCTTCAAGGGAACTTGTCAGCAGGATGGTGCACAGTAACCTACAGACAGTGTCAGGTCTGCGCCGTTATACTGATTACAATGATACCTGGTGATGAAATCCGTCTTGTGGTTGTTGTTTAATGTCTTACACCAAGACACAGGTCAGTAAGAAGGAGCAGAAGGAGATATGGCTGAGCTCATGAAACACCCGAGAATATTCCTTCATATATTTCACAGAATTTATTGTAATATGAGATACACTAGAATCAAATAAATGGAAATTATATTTTTATACACATTTTATTTTTTGGGTGAATATTATATAGTTATTGTTTCTTTATTATAATTTTTGGCCAGCAGTGCATTACAGAGACCATTAGAGCTCTCACAAGCACTTCCACTCCGCACCTTGGGGCTCCTTGTAAAGAGGTTTATGAGAATAGATAAGCATTGCTACTTTTCTGCAGAAGCGGTGCCACACGTTTTTCTAATCACATACAACATAGTCTTAAGGTACTGCCACACTAAACAATCCCGCTAGCGATCACGATAACGACGCATACTAATGCGATCGCTAGCGGGATTGTTTCTATATCGCTAGAGTCGGCCACATTTAGCGATATAGTTAACGACGCTATCGCCGTTAGCGATCTTCTTAACGACTTTAGCGGTACAAAAGTACCGCTAAATCGCTAAGAAAAGGTGCCACACTAGCGATATATACTTACCCAGCGGGAGCGCCGACGAGAAAATAGGGTCCGGAACGATTCCAGCGACGAGCGAGATCACAGCAGGAAGCTCGTCGCTGGAAGCTGCCGCACTGAACAACATCGCTAACGGGATCGCTAAATAGTGACGTTTTTTAGCGATCCCGTTAGCGATATTGTTCAGTGTGGCATACCCTTTAAAGGAGTTGTACCCACAACAATCATTTATCATCTATCCCCCATGTAAGGGTTGTCCACTTTTGGGGACCACTTTTTTTTCCGCTAAATATATGTATTTGGGGATAAGAAAAAAACAATTTTTGCAATTCGGTTTAATTATAAATTTTCCACCTTTCAACTTTTACAGCTTTTGTTTCCTGCCCATAAATCAGATGAGATGAACTGCCAATACAGAGACTATAGAAGGCAAATAGTGCAAATTTTTTTTAACGGAACCCAATTGAAAAAATGATTTTTAGCCCCAAATACATGGATTTAAGTAGAAATTAAAAAAAAATCCCAAAAGTGTACAACCCCTTTAAATATTTGGTAAATGGCCTCTAGTTTATTGTATAGGTGATCATAGTCTTGGTCCATGATCCAAGCTTTATTGGGAGCTTGGGATATAGAGAGGTATGTTTTTGTGATGGCAGAGGATCATATTGGGTGGAAATGCATATTACTGCCAATCATACAAGACCGATATTTGCAGATCTAACTTTATTGGTTGAGAACACTTATTATACAAGCTTACAAATTTCCACCGCAGCAGTGGTCCACGATGTGTTGCCCCTTAAATCTCTGCTTTCACTATAGCATTGCTCGCATGTATGTAATTAGGACCTCATATACTGTTAAAATAACAAATTGCTTCCACTAATAAAACATCTGGCACTTGTTAGCAGGAATTACAAACAGAGTTTCCAAGACTTGTAAGTTTGTTTTTATGGACATCTAAACACAGAGTTAAAATCAGATGGTTCCTTTAAAACAGGACATAGGCAGTAACTGGTGGAGTGGACCACGGTGTAAAGCCGAGGCACAATATTTACTCTAAATCTGCGGATTATCAATAGGGTCCGATTGATAGGATGTAAGTGGTGGTATGGATTACAGGAACGCTCCAGAACTGATCTGTCACAGGAGGGGGCTGCTTATTAGTAGGTGGCAAAAACATTAGGGTATGTCCTACATCCATACATAGATGGAATGCGTAAATGTCAACCGTCCCTCGTCACACAGAACACATTATATATAGGGTGGAAAACTCTGCATTGGTGCTTTCTTACAGATAAATTCCTTGCAATAGAGAATACGGCCATAACATAGTGCCATATGGCATGACAGGGGGTCTGCTCTGAAATTCGGAACCATAAGGGCTCTGTGCACATGTGTTTGGAAGCTCTTTTATGATGCAGACCATTGTGGTTGAATTAAAGAGTCCTTACACCAGGTCCAGGTACCTATGGGCTCTTGATTACCCTATTGTGCCGTTGTTGGTCTCTGAGACCTTGCTCCCAGTCACACAGAGGGCTGCTTTAGGTATCGTATGGATGCTACTCTGCCCTGTGGGTTACAAGCACGTGGGACCATACAAGTATTGGACCCCTTAACACAGTAATACTGTCCCCCAAGTGCACCTTTAAAACTAATATTGCTCCCATAGTGCCCTTTAAAAATGTCCTCTCTCCAGATGTAAGAAATTCCACCTTTGTGCCACTCACCCCACAAAAAATAAACTTGACGCTCACCTAATCCAAGAAGCTGAGTCCTCTTCTCTGCATACAGAAAATCTGGCACAATACATTGACATTATTGCACCTCCTATGTTGCGATGCGAAAGTCTTGTTGGCAGTATGGTCGCTGTTCAGCTCTACTTCAGGATTGAACTGGGTCAACTTCATGTTGATGTAGAAACAGTTCTCCAAGAGATCCAGGACACGTGAGCAGCCCTTGACCTTTGACAATAGCAATGCCATGGCAAATTTTTGTTCATTTTTCTTTTAAAATGTTGCACCCAGGGCAGCCGCTTCTATGGTGCCTTCGCTATCCATAGGTTCTGTGGGTCCTAATGGGCACTATGTGACTGACTATTTTCCCAACTATCCAAGGCTGCGAGTGTGCGGGCAAAACCACCAATGACTGACAGAGTTCCAGCCTTGGTTTGAAAGCCATGCTGAATAGTTACAGGTCTTGGCCCTGTTCCACTTGCACACACTCCACTCACTCTGCTCAACTTGGTGGTTACAAGGTCTTGGTGCTCCGAGTCCATAAAAGATGGCGAATTGCAAAACCACACACCACCTATGGACAGCTGTCACACTGTTTATTGAGGATAGCTGCCATGTTTTTATAATTCTGGGCAATACCTTTTAAGAGTTACAAGACTTAGGATATACTTTATATAACTGTATTGGACACATGCAATTTTTTATATACTGGAGAAGTCTTAGAAATTACATTATGGGACTTATAACAATGGTATAGCAGTAGAAGTTGCAACTATGACTTTGCACATAGCTTGGCCAGCAATGCACTTCCAGCTTTCTTCTGGTATTCTGTTGTGAATGTGCTAGAAATGAATTCTGAGCAGAAGCTCCCTCTGGTGGTTACAAACAGTACTGAACTATCCAATGAAGATTGTGAAGATTGACGATCAGGTGTTACTGACTGGTCTTATATAAGGGAGGTTCCCTCCCATCAGGGTTGCCGGTGATCAATTGTTCTGGTCTCATCTTTGATTCCTGTTCACTTTGTAGCTTGCTGTTTCGTGCCTGCATCTTCTGCTAACAGATAAGACATTTTCTTCTTTTAGTTTTTTGTGCTTGCTTTTTGCATTTTGTCCTGCACTTCTGTGGGGGTCTGCCGGGTCCCCTCCGGGGGCTTGTGCTCCTCTCAGTTTAGTTCGGCCACTGTTGTTTGTTCATTTGCCTTTTCCAGTTTTTTCAGTGGCTGCTGTTTAGTTTTTGTTACACCAGAGAACTAATTTAGGTGGTAGAGGTCGTGTGATCTCAGGTGTTTTTGTAATTAGTAGAGTTGGTACTTTTCAGGGTTTTTTGGGATTGCAGTAAGTGTCCTTCCTATCCTTTTCTATTTAGGAAGATTGGGCCCCAACGTTTGCTCATACTATTTTCTGTCTGTGTCTGTATTTCCTCTTGTCTAACCGCCATTACATGTTTGGGGGCTTTCTATGTTCTTTGGGGATCTGCTCCGGGGCAGATAGTTTTCCTCTTTCTGTCTTTAGGTGTAGTTAGCTTCTCAGGCTGTGACGAGGCGTCTAGGACCAATGTAGGTACGCTCCACGGCTGCCTTTAGTTGTGGTGGTTAGTCAGGGTACTGCAATCCCATAGATTCCAACCTCTCTGGTGTATTTCCTTTTTTGCCTGCTCTCCTCAGCTACCAAATCATAACAGTATCACCGGTCCAAACTGAAAATTATATGGTACTCACAGAAGGGAAAAATATTGTGGAAAGAAAAAAGTTGTCAGAGTTGTCAGAGATTTTTTTTTTTTCTGTTTGTTGCATTTTTTTTCCCTCTGTGTCTCTGGGTGCTGAGGAGGATTTTTTTTTTCTCTCAATGGAGTTTGCACAGTTGTCTGGCTGTGTGGATCAGCTTGCCACTGAGGTTCGGAGTATTGCTACCTATCTTGCGAGGTTGCCTGTTGTGGAACCTAGGATTCCCATGCCAGATTTGTTTTTAGGGGATCGAGCTAAATTTCTGAATTTCAAAAATAACTGTAAGTTGTTTTTTGCCTTGAAATCTAAGTCCTCAGGGAACGCAGCACAGCAGGTTCAAATTGTCATCTCTCTCCTGCGCGGCGATCCTCAGGATTGGGCTTTTTCCCTGACACCTGGGGATCCTGTTTTGAGTAATGTTGATGCATTTTTTCAGGCTCTGGGGTTATTGTACGATGAGCCTAATGTCACTGATCAAGCTGAAAAAGCCTTGTTGGCATTAAATCAGGGGCTTGAGGACGCTGAGTTGTACTGTCAGAGATTCCGTAGGTGGGCAGTCCTGACCAAATGGAATAACGATGCTTGGCAGCCCTTTTTCGGAAGAGTCTGTCAGAGAATGTAAAGAATGTTATGGTGGGATTCCCTGTCCCCTCTGGTCTCAATGATTCTATGTCATTAGCGATTCAAATTGACAGACGTTTGCGTGAGCGTAGAGGTATGCGTGGAATAGTGGTGCCTTGTGAACCAGCTTCTGAACCCATGCAGTGTGATAGAGTGGCTTCTGGGGCACAGCGTCATGAGTTTCGAAAATGCAATGGGTTATGTTTCTACTGTGGTGATGCCTCTCATGCTATTTCAGTCTGCCCTAAGCGGTGAAGACGTTTTGCACGCTCAGTTGTCTTGGGTAGTGTTCAGACTAAATTTTTGTTGACTGTTACCCTGATTTGCTCCCTGTCCACATTTTCTGCTCAGGCTTTCGTTGATTCGGGAGCAGCTATTAACCTGATGGATTTTGATTTTGCTAAACGTTGTGGGTTTCCCTTGATACCCCTACGGAAGTCTACTCCCCTACTGGGGATTGATTCTACCCCTTTGGCTGAGAATAAACCTCAGTTCTCTACTCAGGTGATAATGAGGGTTGAACCTGATCATCAGGAGAGTTGCAAATTTTTGGTGCTGTATAATCTGCATGACATTATCGTACTGGTTTTCCCTTGGTTACAGTCTCATAATCCTGTTTTGGATTGGAAATCTGTGTCTGTAACCAGTTGGGGCTGCCAATGTGTTAATACCAACACTCCTGTTTTTTCTGCCTCCCCCCAGGCTCAGGATGTTCCTGACTTTTTGACTGATTTTTCTGATGTGTTTAGCGAAAGTAAATCTGCATCCTTGCCCCCCCCATAGCAGCTATGACTGCGCTATTGAATTAGTGCCTGGTAGTAAATTCCCTAAAGGTCGCCTTTTTAACTTGTCTGTACCTGAACATGACGCTATGTGGTCTTATATCAAGGAGTCATTGGAGAAGGGTCATATCAGACCATCCTCTTCACCCTTGGGTGCCGGTTTTTTTCTTGTGGCCAAAAAGGATGGTTCATTAAGGCCGTGTATTGATTATCGTCTCTTGAACAATATCACTGTGAAATATCAATATCCGTTACCCTTGATTTCTGACCTGTTTTCCAGGGTGAAAAGTGCTACTTGGTTTACCAAGCTTGACCTCAGGGGGGCATATAACCTTATTCGCATTAAGCACGGGGATGAATGGAAGACGGCATTTAATACCCCAGAGGGGCATTTTGAGTACCTAGTGATGCCCTTTGGGCTCACTAATGCTCCTTCTGTCTTCCAGTCCTTCATGAATGACATTTTCAGGGATTTTGTGGATAAATTTCTGATTGTTTATTTGGATGATATCTTGATTTTTTCCAATGACTGGGACTCTCATGTGAAACATGTTCGGACTGTGTTCCAGATTTTGAGAGAGAATGCTCTGTATGTGAAGGGATCAAAGTGTCTTTTTAGCGTACAGAGGATCTCATTTCTGGGATTCATTTTGTCCCCATCTGTTATTGAAATGGACCCGGTCAAGGTTCAGGCCATCTGTGATTGGGTCCAACCTACTTCATTAAAGGCTCTTCAAAGATTCTTGGGTTTTGCCAATTTTTATCGTAAATTTATTGGTAATTTCTCTGTTATTGTTAAACCATTGACTGATTTGACCAAAAAGGGTTCTGATGTGGTGAATTGGCCTCCTGAGGCAGTCTCTGCGTTTCAGGAACTTAAGCAGAGATTCACTTCTGCTCCTGTTCTAACGGCAGCCTGATGTTTCTCTGCCATTTCAGGTGGAGGTTGATGCCTCTGAAATTGGGGCAGGTGCCGTTTTGTCCCAAAGAGATCCAGAGACCTCTAAAAGTAACCCTTGTGCCTTTTTCTCTCGAAAATTTTCTCCAACTGAACGTAATTATGACGTGGGTAATCGGGAGTTATTGGCCATGAAGTGGGCTTTTGAAGAGTGGAGACATTGGCTGGAGGGAGCCAAACATCAGGTGGTGGTCCTCACGGACCATAAGAATCTGGTTTATCTGGAATCAGCCAAGCGACTTAATCCTAGACAGGCCAGGTGGGCCTTGTTTTTCACACGTTTTAATTTTGTGGTTTCCTTTCTTCCTGGCACTAAGAATGTTAAGGCGGATGCCCTCTCGAGGAGTTTCCTTGCGGACTCTCCTGAGTTGTCTGATCCTGCTGTTATTTTGAAAGAGGGTGTAGTTCTTTCCGCCATCTCGCCCAATTTGAGACTGGCCCTGGAAGGGTGTCAGGAGGATAAACCCGAGCGCTGCCCTATTGGGAAATTGTTTGTCCCAGACTGGTGGAAAAAGAGTGTGATGTCTGAGATTCATTGTTCCGCGAATTTTTGGTACCAGAGACTTGGTTAGTCGGTCCTTTTGGTGGCCTACTTTGTCTCGTGACGTCAGGGAATTTGTGCAGTCCTGCGGGACTTGCTCTCGCTCCAAGCCTTGCTCTCGCTCTAGTGGTTTGTTGATGCCATTGCCTGTGCCCAAGAGACCATGGACCCATATCTCTATGGATTTCATTTCCGACCTCCCTGTTTCTCAGAGAATGACTGTTATCTGGGTGATTTGTGATAGGTTTTCCAAAATGATACATCTTGTGCCATTACCTAAGTTGCCTTCCTCCTCTGAATTGGTGCCTTTGTTCCTTCAGCACGTGGTTCGGTTACACGGCATTCCTGAGAACATTGTGTCTGACAGAGGAGTCCAGTCTGTTTCCAGATTTTGGAGGACTTTTTGTTCTAAACTTGGTGTTCAATTGTCTTTCTCCTCGGCTTTTCATCCTCAGACCAATGGAAAACTGAGAGAACAAACCAGACATTGGAGACTTATCTAAGATGCTTTGTGTCTGCTGATCAGGATGACTGGGTCTCTTTTTTGCCTTTGACTGAGTTTGCTCTTAATAATAGGGCTAGCTCTGCCACTTTGATGTCTCCATTTTTCTGCAATTTTGGGTTTCACCCTCGATTTTCTTCAGGACAGACGGAGGCTTCTGTCTGTCCAGGTGTTGACTCTGTTGTGGAGCGTATGCAGCAGATTTGGGACCAGGTAGTGGAGAGGTTGTCCCTCTCTCAGGAGAGGGCCCAGCGGTTTGCCAACCGGCATAGGACTGATGGTCCTCGGTTTGAAGTGGGGGACTTGGTCTGGTTGTCCTCAAGAAATATCCCTATGAGAGTTGCATCTCCTAAGTTTAAGCCTAGGTTCATTGGACCTTATAAGATCATGGAGATTCTTAATCCTGTTTCCTTTCGTTTACTTCTTCCAGGGACATTTAAGATCCATAACGTATTCCACAAGTCCTTATTGAAGAGGTTTGTCGAGCCAGTGGTTCCTATGGCTGTGCCTCCTGACCCTGTTTTGGTTGAGGGCAATCTGGAGTATGTGGTTGAGAAAATATTGAATTCTCGTTTTTCTAGACGGAAACTCCAGTATTTGGTTAAGTGGAGAGGTTATGGTCAGGAGGACAATTCTTGGGTGTTTGCTTCGGACATCCATGCTAGGAGACTCATCCGTGCGTATCACAGAGCTCATCCTGACCGACCTGGTTACTCAAATGAGGGTTCGGTGACCCCTCCTCAAGGGGGGGTACTGTTGTGAATGTGCTAGAAATGAATTCTGAGCAGAAGCTCCCTCTGGTGGTTACAAACAGTACTGAACTATCCAATGAAGATTGGCGATCAGGTGTTACTGACTGGTCTTATATAAGGGAGGTTCCCTCCCATCAGGGTTGCCGGTGATCAATTGTTCTGGTCTCATCTTTGATTCCTGTTCACTTTGTAGCTTGCTGTTTCATGCCTGCATCTTCTGCTAACAGATAAGACATTTTCTTCTTTTAGTTTTTTGTGCTTGCTTTTTGCATTTTGTCCTGCACTTCTGTGGGGGTCTGCCGGGTCCCCTCCGGGGGCTTGTGCTCCTTTCAGTTTAGTTCGGCCACTGTTGTTTGTTCATTTGCCTTTTCCAGTTTTTTCAGTGGCTGCTGTTTAGTTTTTGTTACACCAGAGAACTAATTTAGGTGGTAGAGGTCGTGTGATCTCAGGTGTTTTTGTAATTAGTAGAGTTGGTACTTTTCAGGTTTTTTTGGGATTGCAGTAATTGTCCTTCCTATCCTTTTCTATTTAGGAAGTTTGGGCCCCAACGTTTGCTCATACTATTTTCTGTCTGTGTCTGTATTTCCTCTTGTCTAACCGCCATTACATGTTTGGGGGTTTTCTATGTTCTTTGGGGATCTGCTCCGGGGCAGATAGTTTTCCTCTTTCTGTCTTTAGGTGTAGTTAGCTTCTCAGGCTGTGACGAGGCGTCTAGGACCAACGTAGGTACGCTCCACGGCTGCCTTTAGTTGTGGTGGTTAGTCAGGGTACTGCAATCCCATAGATTCCAACCTCTCTGTTGTATTTCCTTTTTTGCCTGCTCTCCTCAGCTACCAAATCATAACAGTATTCACTCAACTGAAGATCATTGGGGGTCATAGCTACTGGTCCAATTATTGTAACTCGCTTGATCATTAAAGTGGTGGATATTGAAGGCACCCTTCAGTCCCTAAAGTTCAGAGTGATAGTTATTTAATACATACATTGCTTCTCCACTCAACAAAACCCCAGTCAACTGCCTACTCTGACTACTCATCTGCTCTGGCATTTTAGGCACAAAAATTGATTTAAAGTGGAAAACCCCTTTAAGAACAACAGAGTTAGACCTAGAAGTAAGATGCGTTCCCATGACCATACGAAGTACATAGGTCAATCAATTCCTATTATTGTGTCAGCTACACATAGAAAATTGTAAATCACTGAATTATAGTATTTCTTTATAAGTGGAGGTCAACATTCAGTAAAGATGTGGCCATACATTATTTATGTGCAATTTTTCCTTGAGAAAAAATGTAATATTAAATAAAAAAAAATTATAATCTTAACTCCACCTTCTGATATAACTAGAAACATGCCAAAGAAAATTAGAATAAATATGTCTTGGAGTCGCACTGTCGACAAGCCAGACAATGAGGATCTTTTTCTTAAAATATGTCAGAGAATTTCTCTCTCTTCTTCAATATAAACCACATTTGATTAATAAGTTGCCGGGGAGGGGAGAACGTGAGTGGATGTAATTGTACATCTGGCTGCTATCAATATTGGACATAGGCATCTCAGTTTCTATATTTTTAGAGGCTTAATGCATAGGATGTTCATTATTAAAAATAGATCAAATTAAGGGTGAAATAGATTTTAAGAAAATTAAAAATAGAAAAAACTTCCCTTATTACAGTGACCTCTTTATACTATCTGTCTACTGTGAATAAGGGAAAGGAAATTTATTCGCTTGCTGTTCCAATTTGGATTTGTTGAGTAGAAAAGATACCATGCCACGTTCGAGTTCATAATTAACTGGATATGAAGAGCGACCAGAATGGTGACCGGTCTGCAAACCATGTCCTATGGGGAACGGTTACAGGATTTGGGAATGATTAGCTTGCAAAAAAGAAGACTGAGAGGAGACTTAATAGCTGTCTACAAATATCTCAAGGGCTGTCACATTGTAGAAGGATCATCTTTATTCTCATTTGCACAAGGAAAGACTAGAAGCAATGTCATGAAACTGAATGGGAGGAGACACAGATTAGATATTAGAAAAAACTTTTTGACAGTGAGGGTGATCAATGAGTGAACAGGCTGCCACGAGAAGTGGTGAGTTCTCCTTCAACGGAAGTCTTCAAACAGAGGCTGGACAGACATTTGTCTATGATGATTTAGTGAATCCTCCTTTGAGCAGGGGGGTTGGACCAGATGACCTAGGAGGTCCCTTCCAACTCTACCATTCTATGATTCTATGATTTATTTCATAACTGCAGGTCTACGCATATGGGCCAACGTTAACATTTCAGTCATGAGACTGGGACCTTGTTCAAGCCCATTGACGGAGAACCATTCTGTGTCTCTCACTGGACGTGAACAAGGTCTCATGACCGAAACCTTAACGTTGGCACATATGCACAGACTTGCAGTTATGAAATAAATATATACAGTTATTTATCAATTTGGTTGTGCCATGGTATCTTTTCTACTCATGTTGGCTCTTTTCTACAACTGAGCAACCACCCACTTTCACCATTGAATGCCTACCATACTTACCTAATTTCTTGGCAGATTTGTTAGTCTACAGAATATAATGTGAAAATTGATTCGACAGCCTTATAAAACTGTAATAAGCAAAACTTAAACCTGGAAAATTAATTTTCAAATCTGAAAACATTATTAATCTTGAATGCTGTGTGTACTGACAGGTTACTAATAAATGAATGGAAATCCATTGAGACAAATATTAAGGCATTTTTGCTTACTCTCCTAGACACCTAGAAAAGCAGACAGGTCTCCCATGCATCATGTCCTGATACCATGACCTACAAGTTCTCACATCCTCAAGATGTTGTGTACTCAGGGTGAAGATGAATGAACGTTGGAGAGTGTACGAAGGTGTAAGTAGAGGTGAGACCAACCAACCATCTAATGTGTATGTGAGCATCTTAACTCTGCTCCGACATGATTCTGGAAGAGCCAAGAATGGGGCATTTTAAGCCTAAAGGCCCAGCCCAAACCATTTTGTTTTAATGGAGATAAAGCCGACGTGACAGGTTTCTTGCAGTGGCTGAAGACCCCATACACATTAGACCAACATGGGCTGAACCCATTGAAATCAATCAGTTCGGCCAACAATCCAATTTTGGTCTGTCAATCCTTTTGTTCTTCGAGAGATAAGCCAGATGCGTCTAGCAGCGTCTCTCATGGAGAACACATGAGCACTTCTGTGTATGTGAAAGTTGGGTGAGCTAGATGTTGGCTGAACCATCTAACGGACCAGCATTATCTAAAGTGTACCGGGGGGGGGCTTTATCCACTTTTCCCATTGAAACAAGTTTGGTCAGCCAAATTGAGCATGATTGAGATAGCTGGATGCCAGAAAACCATAATTTTCAAGTATATGATCACTTTAACTAGATGGTCTGAGGACTGAGACCGCCATGGGGTCTGGTCAATTTATGGGTCAGAATTTTTTGAAGGTTTAGCCTGTGTTCAGATTAATTTAGACTCTAGAATATACCCATAAATTACCTTTAGGAGTCTAGTCTGGTGTCTGAATTTAGTTTTGGTTTCTGGGTTTGTCTTTACAGTATCTTAAGCTTTGGTTCAGGACATTAATTTATTTTGACATGTGAATTACTCTCATAAATGTTGCAGTTAGTACATGGTGCCTATTGAGATCAATGAGCTGTCAGTAGTTCAAGGACCTATTTGAGCCATACGCTTTTGTAGTCATGATCTACTTTAGATTATTCATAGAGATCTACTTTTGTTAAGATAGGAGTTCAGTCAATTATGGTCTCAATAAACTCAAAATTCCCTAAAAGTATATTGGAAAATGAGTTTTATAGACCACAGAATCTCTTTGAAAATCTAAATGTCTAAATGTACAGTATTCAGGAAGCAGTTAAGAGTTGTCTCAGAGATTTTCTCTTTTACAGCAGGAGCAGTCTAGACAAGACAATGCTTCCTTCTTAGGAATCTATTGTCCTTTACTGATGGTGCATTGGATGCAGGATTGTTCTAAAGGCTGGGTCTCACATAACGATACACCAGCGATCCCGACAACGATATGCACTTGTCAGGATCGCTAGTGTATCGCTACATGATCGCTGCTGAGCTGCCAAACAGGCAGCTCAGGGCAGCGATCAGCACAGCGATACTGCGGGTAACGTCGCTTAGTTAGTCCCTGCATCAGGGCGCTGGTATCCAAGGTACACAGCGGGTTTCTAGGCACAGCCCCGCGCCTGGAAACCCGCTGTGTACCTTGGTTACCAGCGGATCGCTGGTCTACCGCCTGTCACACGCAGCGATGCGTGCCTGTCAGCGGGAGACCAGCGATCAAAAAAATGTCCTGACATTTCAGCGACGATCAGCGATACCCGCAGGGGGGCTGATCGTCGCTGAATGTCACACACAGCGATATCGCTGGTGAGCTCGGTGCTGCGTCACAAAACTAGTGACTCAGCAGCGATCTCGGTAGCGATATCGCTATGTGAGACGGGCCCTTAAGAGTAAAACCCGGTGTACTTGTACAAAATCTTTATTTTCAGAAGTTAAGGTACTACTCTGTCTCAAAAATATAGCACCCTGTAACTTTTATTGTCCACTCTGGGCTATACAGGCAAAACAGTAGGATGACCAGTGGAGCCTCTATTGTTAGCGGCTCAAATAGTAGTGTTATAATTGTATCAATATTGCTCTGGTGTCTATTGCAGATTTTATTATTATTATATTGCTGTATTCTTGAGTATTTTGTCTGATTTGGAAAATAATAATATTGTTCGGGAGCCATTTGAGTATAGATAAGCTGAAGAATTTCCCACTCTCCAACAAACAACCCATTACCTTCAATATCTATCATGTAATCCTTTATTTTACCTGTGAGAGTGCTGCAGCGCAATTAGACTCTTGCTGCCAGTTTCCCAGAGGAACAACCTTTTTTCGAGAGATACTTTTGACAAAAATGGATTGTCTATGGCTTTATTCAGATGGTCACAGTGTGGGTATGATTTATGATCAGTATTATGGCAGCAAGGCCTGGTCAGATCATGGATTTTATAACCCAAACTAACACCATCATAGGAATGTAAGATGTTCTTAGTTGGGGTAAGAAACACAACAAGGCAGGGACTAGAGGGCATAACATAGATGCTTAATGAATGAGGCCTAAAGCAATGCACAAAAAGGCCATTATTATAACACTTGCAAATTTGTATGTCACTGACCATGGTAATGGTCCTGCCTTAATGTACTGCCACACTAAGCTATCCCGCTAGCGATCTCGTTAGCGTTGCATACTAATGAGATCGCTAGCGGGATTGTTTCTATATCGCTAAATGCTGCCGCATTTAGCGATATAGTTAACGACGCTATCGCCGTTAGCGATCTTCTTAACGACTTTAGCGGTACAAAAGTACCGCTAAATCGCTAAGAAAAGGTGCCACACAGCGATAAGATACTTACCCAGCGGGAGCGCCAGCGATGAAATAGGGTCCGGAACGATTCCAGCGACGAGCGAGATCACAGCAGGAAGCTCGTCGCTGGAAGCTGCCGCACTGAACAATATCGCTAACGGGATCGCTAAATAGTGACGTTTTTTAGCGATCCCGTTAGCGATATTGTTTAGTGTGGCATACCCTTTAAAGATTCAACCAATCCTAAAAGGGAGGTGTCTGAAATTTTCTTTAATTACCCTCCACTCTAGCTGTCCCTCAGGGTCTCATAGGGATAACATCACTTGACCACTGCAACCATTTACTGTATACTCTGCACAAACATCAGGGCCAATACACACTTGTGACACAAATTTAAAGTTTTCAAAAAATTGCCGATGGCAGGAATTATTATAATACAAGAGACATTCTTTGGCTTTTCAATTCACCCACCAGCGACAGCGATCCCTGGTGGTCTTGCAGCAGATCCTTGGTGGTCTATGTCATGTCCATTGCTTATGCAACCTCTTATAGACCTCATATGAACTGTGGAAGAATAGAATTTGGCTATAATTTACAAATATTATTTACATAAGTTTAACTTGCTACCCTCATAATTAGAGCAGAGTACCGTTGGATGCATTTGTAGCCACAGTGTACTTGCGTTTGCTTATTCATTTAATACTTTAGGTGATACTCGCCTTATCCTATATATTTTGCATTGGGGAAGTGGCTACCTCCAGGGTCTGGAACCCTATCTACCTAAAACTATTTTTATTTAGATCAAAATATAGTTGAGTCCTATGTTTCCCCAATTCATTTGAGGGCTAAGCACAGATAGAGGTGAATGTTTTAGTCTAATGTCACATCTAAAGAAAAAAAAAAGTCTTGTCATTGGCAGATGGGCTCACAAAATTTGATCAAATGCATGCAAAAAAACCTACATGTGTGGCAATAGTTTAAATGGCTGCAGCATCAGCAAGGGACCTGACATAATTGCTGCAGGACCACCAGGGTTGTTAGGGCTGAAAAATAGAATGAGCAGGTGAGTAATGGTTCTGTTATCATAATTCCCTCCCATGATGGTCGCCGTGATCAATTGTTCTGGTCTCAATTGTAGTTCCTGGTTCATTTGGAAGTTTGCTGGTGGCTTGCCTGCGTCTGCTGCTTTCAGATAAGATATTTTCTGCTTTTCTTCTTGTGCTTGCTATTTGCATAGTTTTCTGCACTTTTGTGGAGGACAGCTGGGTCCCCTCCTGGGGCCTGTGCTCCTCACAGTTTGTCTGTAGCCACTGTTGTTTTTTCATTTGCTTTTTCCTGCTTTTTCAGCAGCTGCGGCTTGGTATTGTTCACACTGAGATCTGATTTAGTGGGTGGCGAGATCGTGTGATCTCAGTATTTTTGTAATCAGAATTGTTGGATTTTTGTAGGGTTTTCTGGGTTGCAGAAAGTAATCTCTCCTGTCCTATCCTATTTAATCAGCTTGTGGCCCCAGCGTTTGCTCATTCTATTTTCTGTCTGTGTCCGTGCTTTCTTCTTGTCTAACCGCCATTACATGTTTGGGGGCTTCTATTTTCTTTGGGGATCTGCTCCGGGGCAGATAGCTTTCATCTTTCTGCCTTTAGGTGTAGTTATCTTTCAGGCTGTGACGAGGTGTCTAGGATCAACGTAGGAATGCTCCACGGCTACCTCTAGTTGTGTGGTTAGTTTAGGAATCTGCAACCCATTAGTTACCAACATCTCAGGTGTTCGGCTGCCCGGCTGTTGTTCCTGTCCTCCTCAGCTACCTAACATAACAGTTTTCTATTCGTTCCATCAGTACAGTTTTGTTGCCATTATCCTTGTTCATATTAGAGATGATGAATAATGTTTGGCTCCACGCAGTAATTCACTTTCTTGATTTTTTTATAACGTGTGTAATTTATACATATCATCCTCCCTCACCGAGGAGCAAAATAGAATGCCTTGTGCTGCCTAACATAGTCCATATGTACAGTATGAGCCCTTAGGCCAATTTCAGCCGTTCGTATATATCACAATTCGAGTTCGGACCATAACATACTGACTGGCCTTAGGTCTCCTGACCCATACTCGACTGACTCCTATATACCTATGACACTGTTGAGTTCCAATTACAAGACACGTCGCCAGACAATACATAGTCGTCCACACTCAGACCGCCAGGAGGAGAATGGGCAGCAAACAAGTGCAATAAAGTTTTATGCAATGGTACACATATAATAAATATAGGAACCTTGCTCACCTGGTGAGGTTGTGACCACACAACACTTTCTGATCAAAAATGAACCAGCTGCTGCAAGCCACTAGTTAAAACCAAGATGATATTCAAGTAGGATATTTAGGTGGTTTTCTGCACTGTTGATGAAATTCCATGGATGAAACCAGGACACAGAAGATGAAGGATAATGATTAGATAATAAAACTGCATATTCCTTCATCATGTGTGTCCTGGTCTCATCTGTTGAACATTATCAGCGGCGCAGAAAACCATCTACAAGTGCTTCTCGCTAAATTAGAATATCATCAAAAAGTTAATTTATTTCAGTTCTTCAATACAAAAAGTGAAGCTCATATATTACATAGAGTCATTACAGAGTGATTTATTTCAAGTGTTTATTTCTGTTAATGTTGATGATTATGGCTTACAGCCAATGAAAACCCAAAAGTCATTATCTCAGTAAATTAGAATAACTAACAAAAAACACCTACAAAGGCTTCCTAAGCATTTAAAAAGGTCCCTTAGTCTGTTTCATTAGGCTCCACAATCATGGAAAAGACTGCTGACTTGACAGATATCCAGAAGGCAGTCATTGATACTCTCCACAAGGAGGGTAAGCCACAAAAGGTCATTGGTAAAGAAGCTGGCTGTTCACAGAATGCTGTATCCAAGCATATTAATGGAAAGTTGAGTGGAAGGAAAAGATGTGTCTGAGGTCCAGAGCACTCTTGGCCGCATTCATGTTTCTTTCAATTGCAACCAGTCGTCCTGTCCCTGCAGCTGAAAAACACCCCCATAGCATGATGCTGCCACCACCATGTTTCCCTGTTGGGATTTTATTGGGCAGGTGATGAGCAGTGCCTGGTTTTCTCCACACATACCGCTTAGAATTATCACCAGAAAGTTCTATCTTCGTCTCATCAGACCAGAGAATCTTATTTCTCATAGTAGTCCTTCATCTGTTTTTTAGCAAACTCTATGCGGGTTTTCATATGTTTGGCATTGAGGAGAGGTTTCCGTCAGGCCACTCTGCCATAAAGGCCCGACTTGTGGAGGGCTGCAGTAATAGTTGACTTTTTGGAACTTTCTCCCATCTCCCTACTGCATCTGTGGAGCTCAGCCACAGTGATCTTGGGGTTCTTCTTTATCTCTCTCACCAAGTCTCTTCTTCCATGATTTCTCAGTTTGCCTGGATGGCCAGGTCCAGGAAGACTTCTGGTGGTCCCAAACGTCTTCCATTTAAGGATTATGGAGGTCACTGTGCTCTTAGGAACCTTGAGTACAGCAGAAATTCTTTTGTAACCTTGGCCGGATCTGTGCCTTGCCACAATTCTGTCTCTGAGCTCCTTGGCCAGTTCCTTTGACCTCTTGATTCTCATTTGGTCTGACATGCACTGTGAGCTGTGAGGTAGAATCATAGAATGGTAGAGTTGGAAGGGACCTCCTGGGTCATCTGGTCCAACCCCCTGCTCAAAGCAGGATTCACTAAATCATCCCAGACAGAAGTCTGTCCAGCCGCTGTTTGAAGGAGAACTCACCACCTCTCGTGGCAGCCTGTTCCACTTATTGATCACCCTCATTGATCTAGACTGTATGCTTCTGTTAAGGCCTTTTTCACACATCCGTTTTTTGCCGTCAGGCGCGATCCGGCGCTTTTTTAAAAAAACGGATCAGTTTTTTTAAACCGCCAGATGCGTTTTTTGTCATTGACTTTCATTAGCGCAGGATCGCACCGCATGTCCTTTCGTTGCGTCCGTTTTTTGTCCGGATCCGGCATAAATTTCCTTTCCGGCGGCCGGACAAAACGGGCACTGCAACGTTTTTTTTTTTCTGGCGACAAAACCGACAGCGCCTGAACCGGCGCATCCGGCCACCTGATACAATACAAGTCAATGGTGCCGGATCAGTGTTTTGCATGATCAGGCAAATAATTGATCTGGACTATGGAAATCAAGGTCTCTCTCTCTCCTTGTTCCAGACATGCGTACATTGATTTTCTGGGTTGAAAAGTACACAACAGATCCGGCTAAAAAAATGGATCCGTTGCATCAGTTTTTCACAAAAGAAGCCGGATCCGTCTTTTGACATTTTAGACGGATTGTGCCTGACGGCGAAAAACGGATGTGTGAAAGAGGCCTAATACATCCAGAATTGTATTTGCCTTTTTTGATGCAGCATCACACTGTTGACTCATGTTCAGTCTGTGATCTATTAGTATACCCAAGTCTTTTTCACGTGCTGTTGCTTAAGGTACTGCCACACTAAACTATCCCGCTAGCGATCACGATAAAGACGCATACTAATTGCGATCGCTAGCGGAATCGTTTTAATATCGCTAGTAGCGGCTTTATTTAGCGATGTCGTTAGGACGCTATCGCGGTTAGCGATCTCCTTAACGACTTTAGCGGTACAAAATACCGCTAAATCGCTAAATAAAAGGTGCCACACTCAGCGATAATACTTACCCAGCTGGAGCGCCGACGATAAAATAGGGTCCGGAACGATTCCAGCGAGAGCGAGATCACAGCAGGATCTCAGCAGGGAGCTCGTCGCTGACAGATGCCGCACACAACAACATCGCTAACGGGATCGCTAAATAGTGACGTTTTTTTAGCGATCCCGTTAGCGATGTTGTTTAGTGTGGCATACCCTTTAGCCCTATTCCTCCCATTCTGTATATGCTTTTTTCATTTTTATTGCCTAGATGTAGTATTTTGCATTTTTCCCTGTTAAAAACCATTCTGTTAGTTGATGACCACTGCTCCAATCTATTTATATCTTTTTGAATCCTCTCTCTCTCTTCTCTAGTATTAGCTATCCCTCCTAGCTTTGTGTCATCAGCAAATTTAATCAGTTTACCCTCAATTCGGTGGCTCAGTGGTTAGCACTGCAGTCTTGCAGCACTGGAGTCATGGGTTCAAATCCCACCAAGGACAACATCTGCAAGGAGTTTGTATGTTCTCCCCGTGTTTGCAAGGGATTCCTCCGGGTACTCCGGTTTCCTCCCACACTCCAAAAACATACTGCTAGGGAATCTAGATTGTGAGCCCCATCGGGGACAGCGACGATAATGTGTACAAAACTGTGAAGCGCTGCGGAATATGTTAGCGCTATATAAAAATAAAGATTATTATTATTATTATTAATTCCTTCATCTAAACCATTGATAAAGATGATGAACAATATAGGGCCCAGGACAGAATCCTGTGGTACCCCACTTGAAACATTCATCCAACTTGATGTGCAGCCACTTATGACCACTTTGGGTCCGATCACTAAGCCAGTTATGAATCCATCTAACAGTTGCCTTGTCCATTCCATACTTAGTCATTTTTTCAATAAGGATTGTGTGAGATACTTTGTCAAATGCTTTGCTGAAGTCAAGATATACTATATCTACAGCATTTCCCTGATCCACCCAGTCAGTGATTCTGTCATAGAAGGAAATTAAGTTAGTCTGACATGACTTATTAATTACAAACCCATGCTGACTCTTTCCTGGTATAGTTGTCAGACTCACCGGCCATAATTCCCTGGGTCCACCTTCTTCTTCCCCTTTTTGAAGATAGGAACAACATCTGCTCTTCTCCAGTCTTCTGTGACTTCTCCTGTTCTCCCAGAATTTTCAAAGATTATGGAGTGTGGTTCAAAAATTTCTTCTGCTATCTCCTTCAGTACTCTGTGGTGTAATTCATCTGGACCTGGAGACTTGAATTAATTTATGTTAGCAAAGTGTTTGCTAATTATCTTTCTGTTTATAGATATCCTGGATTCTCCTTTTTCTTTAATAGGACAGTGAAGATCAGTTGATGTTACATTTCCTTTCTGAGAGAAAACAGATGCAAAATAGGAATTTAAAAGTTCGACTGTTACGTTTGGTAGCTGAGGAGGCAGGAGCAAAAAACCGCATAGGCAGCCAAACACCAGAGAGGTTGGAAGCTAATAAGTTGCAGACCCCTAAACTAACCGCACCACTAGAAGCAGCCGTGGGACATTCCTACGGTGCCCTAGACGCCTCGTCACAGCCGGAGAAATTAGCTATCCTTGAAGATAGAAAGAGGAAAGCTAACTGCCGCGGAGTAGAGCCCCAAAAGAATAGGAAGTCCCCAAACATATAATGGCAGTTAGACAAGATGAAAACACAAACACAGACAGAAAATAGAGTGAGCAAATGCTGGGGCCCAAAACTGTCTAGATAGGACAGCACAGGAGAGAATACTGTCTGCAACCCAGAAAAACCCTAGGAAAAACTCCAACACTTCTGAATCCAAAGATACTGAAACCGCACGATCTCGACCACCTATATCAGATCTCTGGTGTGGACACGTAGCTACCCAGCAGTAAAATATCACAAGAACTGAGCAAATAAACAAATACAAAAAGCGATCGGAGACCAGCCAAAGCCCCCAAAAGGGACCGGCTGAACTCAAAAAGCAATGCAGCAAAAAAACAGGAAATTCAAACCACAGTAAAAAAAACTGAAAGTGACTTATCTGAATGCAAGCAGGACACAGCAGAAAAGCAAGCTGAATTCCAACCTAGACCAGGAAGAACAATTAATCACCGGCAAGAACCATGGGAGGTCAGCTCACTTATATCAGGCCAGTCCGTACCACCTGATAACCAATCGTCAGTTGCAGGTGGTGGATTTTTGCTGTTCAATATAGGTTCAATACCCTCAGCAACCACCAGAGGGAGCTTCAGCTCCGAAGTCGTCTCCAACACGTTCAAACATTCGACCTTCTCAACATCCTCTCTTACCATTTCATCATTTTCATCCTGTAAAAATCCTATAGCATCTTTGACTTGTCTTTCACTTTTGACATATCCTAAAAATCCTTTTTTATTGCTTTTGACATCTCTTGCAAGCTTTAATTTATTGTCAGCTTTAGATAATCTGATTCATGCCCTTCAGGTTCTGCAGACAGCATCATATCGTTCTTTAGATATGCCTCCCTCATTCCATTTGCTAAACATTTCATTGTTCTTTTTTAGCATGTGTTTAATTTCTGTGTTCATTCATCCTGGTTTCCTTAAATGCTTCCTATTCTTCCCTCTTTTCGGAATTGTTAATGATTGTGCTTTGAGAATCTAATTTTTCAAGATTTCCCATCCTTCCTGGACATTTTTGTCTTTAAGGATATCCAGTCATTGGATCCCTCCGATTCTCTTTCTGAGTCCCTTAAAATTTGCCTTTCTGAAATCTAACCTTGACGTCTGAGTCTTCACAGGTCTTCCTCCTCTAGTTATCCAACATTCTAAAATAGCACCATCGCTACCTCCTAGGGTCCCAGCCACTCTTAAGCCCGGGTCTCACATAGCGATACACCAGCGATCCTGACAACGATCAGGATCGCTGGTGTATCGCTACATGATCGCTGCTGACCTGCCACACAGGCAGCTCAGGGCAGCGATCAGCACAGGGACACTGCGGGTAACATCGCTTAGTTACCCGCAGTGTACCTTGGATACCAGCACCCTGATGCAGGGAGCTGGTAACCAAGGTACACGTCGGGTTTCCAGGCGCTGCGCGGTGCCTGGAAACCCGACGTGTACCTTGGTTACCAGCTCCCCTGCATCAGGGCACTGGTATCCAAGGTACACAGCGGGTTTCCAGGCACCGCCCCGCGCCTGGCAACCCGCTGTGTACCTTGGTTACCAGCGGATCGCTGGTCTCCCGCCTGTCACACGCAGCGATGCGTGCCTGTCAGCGGGAGACTAGCGATCAAAAAAATGTCCTGACATTTCTGACACGACCAGCGATTCACAGCAGGGGCCTGATCGCTGGTACGTGTCAGAAATAGCGAGATCGCTGCTGAGATCGCTGTTTAGCAGCGATCTCGGTAGCGATCTCGCTATGTGAGACGGGCCCTTTACCTCCTCAATCATTTCCTCCCTGTTTATATGGATTAGATACAAGGTAGCAGATCCCTTGTTTTCTCCCCTACCTTTTGGAAGATAAAGTTGTCAGCAAGAGAGGATAACAATTTGCTTGACCTGTTAGTTTTGCCTGAGAGAGATTCCCAGCAAATGTTTGGATAGTTGAAAGATTCATTATTGGGTTGATTGTGACTTGTAGGATCGCTACTTCCAACAGGTGGCGCTATAGAGTTCAAGTCCTCTTTTTCTCTGAAGAGGCAATTTGCATATGGATAGTTGAAAACTCCTCTGACCACTATGTCATATTTTTTGGAGAACTTGGCCATTTGATGCATAAAGAGCTCATCCATATCTTCAGCTTGCACAAGCGGCTGTCTTATATAGTCAGGTGTGTGCCTTTACAAATCAAGTCCTATCACAGCTGGACTCCAATAAAGGCGTAGAACCATCTCAAGGAGGATCACAAGGAAAGCATGTGACTTAAATATAAGTGTCTGAGCAAAGGGTCTGAATACTTATGACCATGTGATATTTCAGTTTTTCTTTTTTAATAAATTTGCAATAAATTTCTGTTTTTTTCAGTCAAGATGGGGTGCAGAGTGTACATTAATGAGAAAAAAATAACTTTTTTGAATTTACCAAATGGCTGCAATGAAACAAAGAGTGAAAAATTTAAAGGGGTCTGAATACTTTCCATACCCACTGTATATATCCTATCAGCATACTCAGACCGTGATTTACGGACATCTGAATACGGTTATCCAGGACTATTGACATTTTTTCACTATGGGCCAAAGAACTGCCTGTTGTCCCCAAATCTGATCTCTGCTGGCACAAACCGGTCATGAACCACTCCTGCTGTTGATTCAGGGACTTCGGTCACTGATGTTAGAGCAGCGGCATTGGGGTGTGACTGCTGACATCATGCTAATTAATAGATGGCTCCCCGCTGCCTAACTGCGGGGAGCTGGCTGCCAATCAGCATGATTTTGACAGTCACACCCCTTTGACAGAGCAGCCTGGAAGAAGAAAAAGTATTTTCTTGCCGGATCCATTTTCATCTATTTCTATCGGATGTTGCATTAATGGATCTGTTTCTCATTGACTCCAATAGCGGACTACAATATTGTGTCAGCACAACTTTTTTTCCTAACTGATTCCTACTTGATCCGTTCTAATAGATCATTACTGGACATGTGAACATAGCCTTCAAAGAGACATAGAAAGTCAACCAATCTGCGTGTAATGAAGCGCCACTATACAGCAGTCTTCTCTCGCTCTTCCTGTTCTTGACACATGCTTTTGCATTTTAATCCACCTGTTGTGGGCTGACATTGTCCGCCCCTGGCGCCCATCTCATCTCCACAGTTATGTTTACAGATATAATCCGGGTTTTAGTGCCGCGACGCGCACTGCCTCATATTGTAAAGTGCTGAGTGGCAGTGTCAGCACTGTGGAACACAAAAGCCAGCAGGACCGCTCACCCCACTTCTTCTTACCCCGGCTTCCAGACATAATACTGTTTACATTATTAACAGAAACAACAATACATTTTACAATTTGACTTTGGGAGCTGGAAATCTGCTGAGATATTTTCTTTTGGTTAATCCAATGTCTTTTACAGAGCTGATCCTTAAAGCTGATGAGTAAATTATAATTGGTGAGATTAGGGTGATTTTTTTTTCAAGCTATAACATATATCTTTAAAACTGCGAATATTTTTTATTTTTTTCGGTGGTTGAAAAGCTGAAATCTGCCGCGTAATCCACTGTAATAGTTTTACTGTCGTCTTTTGTTATCCATAGTTCAGGGCAAACGTTCCAGTGTTCCGCATTGTGACGTGACCGCCACCAGCGAGGTTTGCAGCAGCTTATGCCATACATTTTATATAGACACTTCTATTATCTGGCACACAAAGAAGAACATCGAAAGGCAAATAGCCCGACCAATTACAATGATTTGTACTTTTCAGCAACATCCCTGGCTGATGTTGTGGGGAGGGGTGAATTGGTTTATTGTATAATCTGAAGCTTGGGCTTGGAGTAATACATGCAAGAACTGCACATACAGTTAGGTCCATATATATTTGGACAGAGACAACATTTATCTAATTTTGGTTCTAGACATTACCACAATGAATTTGAAACAAAACAATTCAGATGCAGTTGAAGTCCAGACTTTCAGCTTTCATTTGAGGGTATCCACATTAAAATTGGATGAAGGGTTTAGGAGTTTCAGCTCCTTAACATGTGCCACCCTGTTTTTAAAGGGACCAAAAGTAATTGGACAAATGACTCCAAGGCTATTTCATGGACAGGTGTGGGCAATCCCTTTGTTATGTCATTCTCAATTAAGCAGATGAAAGGGCCGGAGTTGATTTGAGGTGTGGTGTTTGCATTTGGAAGGTTTTGCTGTGAAGGAAACATGCGGTCACAGGAGCTCTCCATGCAGGTGAAACAAGCCATCCTTAAGCTGCAAGAACAGAAAAAAACCCATCCAAGAAATTGCTACAACATTAGAAGTGGCAAAATCTACAATTTGGTACATCCTGAGAAAGAAAGAAAGCACTGGTGAACTCATCAATTCAAAAAGACCTGGGAGCCCACGGAAGACAACAGTGGTGGATGATCGCCGCATACTTTCTTTGGTGAAGAAGAACCCGTTCACAACATCAACTGAAGTTCAGAACACTCTCAGTGAAGTAGGTGTATCTGTCTCTAAGTCAACAGTAAAGAGAAGACTCCATGAAAGTAAATACAAAGGGTTCACATCTAGATGCAAACCATTCATCAATTCCAAAAATAGACAGGCCAGAGTTAAATTTGCTGAAAAACACCTCCAGAAGCCAGCTCAGTTCTGGAAAAGTATTCTATGGACAGATGAGACAAAGATCAACCTGTACCAGAATGATGGGAAGCCAAAAGTTTGGAGAAGAAAGGGAACGGCACATGATCCAAGGCACACCACATCCTCTGTAAAACATGGTGGAGGCAACGTGATGGCATGGGCATGCATGGCTTTCAATGGCACTGGGTCACTTGTGTTTATTGATGACATAACAGCAGACAAGAGTAGCCGGATGAATTCTGAAGTGTACCGGGATATACTTTCAGCCCAGATTAAGCCAAATGCTGCAAACTTGATTGGGCGGCGCTTCATAGTACAGATGGATAATGACCCCAAGCATACAGCCAAAGCTACACAGGAGTTCATGAGTGCAAAAAAGTGGAACATTCTTCAATGGCCAAGTCAATCACCAGATCTTAACCCAATTGAGCATGCATTTCACTTGCTCAAATCCAGACTTAAGAGGGAAAGACCCACAAACAAGCAAGACCTGAAGGCTGCGGCTGTAAAGGCCTGGCAAAGCATTAAGAAGGAGGAAACCCAGCGTTTGGTGATGTCCATGGGTTCCAGACTTAAGGCAGTGATTGCCTCCAAAGGATTCGCCACAAAATATTGAAAATAAAAATATTTTGTTTGGGTTATGTTTATTTGTCCAATTACTTTTGACCTCCTAAAATGTGGAGTGTTTGTAAAGAAATGTGTACAATTCCTACATTTTCTAACACATATTTTTGTTCAACCCTTCAAATTAAACGTTACAATCTGCACTTGAATTCTGTTGTAGAGGTTTCATTTCAAATCCAATGTGGTGGCATGCAGAGCCCAACTCGCGAAAATTGTGTCACTGTCCAAATATTTCTGGCCCTGACTGTATAGTAATTCCACAGTAAGTGGATACTGTAAATGCTGGGTGTGCCAGGGCAGACGCAGACAACAGTGGGTCTTCCATGCAAGAACATCTGGTTCTCCAATGGCTCAGTAGAGATGGGACTAGATCAACCCCCTTCATTTGATTCTAGTAATTGTCAGCTATGATAATTATTGGGGGCATAAGGATCCATCATGTCCAATTTCAGACTGCCAAATTCTATTGTTCTCTTACAGATAAGCTGCCGCCAAATATATCCTGCCAGCGGCTCCCTCTTAGAGAACACAGGAGCGCTTAACCAAGAAAACGATTCTGTGCATGGGAGAGTTGGAGTAGATAGCCGCCAGTTGAATGATTGACTCTAGTCTATGTCTGGAAGCCCATTAACACAATATGGACTGCCCCATATGAGAACCTAAGTGTATTACAATGGGCAGGTGAGGTGAGGCATGGCAAGTTGCAAGTCCTTTCTAAATCTGCAAATTAATTGGGAGGTTCACCTTGTGAAGTGGACCCACTAAGCTTCAAGTTCGGGTGGGTACACTGACCCCGGGCGTTGGTGCAGCTGGCAGCATGGCACGTGGTAAGCGAGGATGTGACACACTGAGGAAATTTGAAAGTAGCAGGATGGATGAAGTGGAAGTCAGCAGGGAATGAACCAAGCTAAAGTACGGTGTGCACAGAAACAGGAGCACACCAAACTAAAGCCTTGAATCGCAATCCTAAACCACAGATATGCATCCAAATCAGCCTTCAATAGAATCATGGAGATGGTGTCACTGAGCCATGCTGGCCAACCTGCAAAACCCGATGTGGAGGTCAACAGGGGGCAGTGGACTGTGGTGAAGGAAGAAGAGCCCAGGATATGCAGGACAGGTGTATAACATTAATGCATAGCATCCATAGCTAAAAGGAGCAATTCTAACAATTCCATGTTGGGAAACATATTCCTAAGTATTCCCGTTATGTTAGGGTTGTTCAAAAATGAAGTTTCAATACTGGTACATTTCTGGCAGCTTTGTGTGTACCTAGACCCCAACCAGGCTTTTAGTGGACATTGTTTTCTTTTAGAGTCTGCTCAGCCATTCCCTAAAACAAGCAGCAGCAAAGTATAATTTTTACAATATAGATGGCAAATGGACCTTGGCCTGTTGAAAGGAGATTCACGAAGACCAAGATATGTAAGAATGATCAAATGCATTACTGTTGTGAATGGGTTTGAGATGAGTTCTGAGCAGAGGCTCCCTCTGGTGGTTACAAGCGGTGCTAGTCTGTCCAGTGAAGATTGTGAGGACTGGGAATCAGGTGTTACTGACTGGTCTTATATAAGGGAGTCACCTTCCCATCAGGGTTGCCGGTGATCAATTGTTCTGGTCTGAATCCTTTATTCCAGTTTCCCTTGTAGCCTGCTGTGTCGTGTCTGCATCTCCTGCTAACAGATAAGACATTTTCTTCTTTTGTGTTTGTGCTATATTTTTGCATTTTGTCCTGCACTTCTGTGGGGGCCTTCAGGGTCCCCTCCGGGGGCTTCTGCCCTCTCAGTTTTGTTCAGCCACTGATGTTTGTACTTTTGCCTTTTCCAGTTTTTTCAGTGGCTGCTGTTTTGATTTTGTTACACCAGAGAACTAATTTAGGTGGAAGAGGTCGTGTGATCTCAGGTGTTTTTGAAATTAGTAGAGTTGGTGCTTTGCAGGGTTTTTTGGGATTGCAGTAAGTACCCTTCCTATCCTTTTCTATTTAGTTAGTTTGGGCCCCAGCGTTTACTCGTACTATTTTCTTTCTGTGTCAGTATTTCATCTTGTCTAACCGCCATTACATGTTTGGGGGCTTTCTATTATCTTTGGGGTTCTGCTCCGGGGCAGATAGTTTTCCTATATCTATCTTTAGGTGTAGTTAGTTTCTCAGGCTGTGACGAGGCATCTAGGACCAACGTAGGAACGCTCCACGGCTGCCTCTAGTTGTGGTGGTTAGTCAGGGTACTGCAATCTCATAGATTCCAACTGCTCTGGGGTATTGCCTTTTTTACCTGCACTCCTCAGCTACCGAAACATAACAGTATCACCGACCTAAAAATTGAAAATTGTATGGTACTCACAGAAGGGAAAAAATATTGTCAGAGTTGTCAGAGATATTTTTCTGTTTGTTGCATTTTTTTTTTTTTTCCCTCTGTATCTCTGGGTGCTGGGGAGGATCTTTTCTCTCAATGGAGTTTGCACAGTTGTCTGGCCGTGTGGATCAGCTTGCCACTGAGGTTCGGAGTATTGCTATCTATCTTGCTGGGTTGCCTGTTGTGGAACCTAGGATTCCCATGCCAGATTTGTTTTTGGGGGATCGAGCTAAGTTTCAGAATTTCAAAAATAATTGTAAATTGTTTTTTGCCTTAAGATCTAAGTACTCAGGGAACGCAGCGCAGCAGGTTCAAATTATCATCTCTCTCCTGCGCGGCGATCCTCAGGATTGGGCTTTTTCCCTGATACCTGGGGATCCTGTTTTGAGTGATGTTGATGCATTTTTTCAGGCCTTGGGGTTATTGTACGATGAGCCTAATGTCACTGATCAAGCTGAGAAAGCCTTGTTGGAATTAAATCAGGGGCTTGATGACGCTGAGTTATACTGTCAGAGATTCCGTAGGTGGGCAGTCCTGACCAAATGGAATGATGACGCTTTGGCAGCCCTTTTCCGGAAGGGTCTGTCAGATAATGTAAAGGATGTTATGGTGGGATTCCCTGTCCCCTCTGGTCTCAATGATTCTATGTCATTAGCGATTCAAATTGACAGACGTTTGCGTGAGCGGAGAAGTATGCGTGGAATGGTGTTGCCTTGTGAACCAGCTTCTGAACCCATGCAGTGTGATAGAGTGGTGTCTGGGGCACAGCGTCATGAGTTTCGAAAGCGCAATGGGTTATGTTTCTACTGTGGTGATGCCTCTCATGCTATTTCAGTCTGCCCTAAGCGGGGAAGACGTTTTGCACGCTCAGTTGTCTTGGGTAGTGTTCAGACTAAGTTTTTATTAACTGTCACTCTGATATGCTCTCTGTCCTCATTTTCTGCTCAGGCTTTCGTTGATTCTGGAGCAGCTATTAACCTGATGGATTATGATTTTGCTAAACGTTGTGGATTTCCCTTGATACCCCTACAGAAGTCTATTCCCTACTGGGGATCGATTCTACCCTTTGGCTGAGAATAAACCCCAGTTTTCTACTCAGGTGATAATGAGGGTTGAACCTGATCACCAGGAGTGCTGCAAATTTTTGGTTCTGTATAATCTGCATGACATTATCGTACTGGGTTTTCCTTGGTTACAGTCTCATAATCCTGTTTTGGATTGGAAATCTGTGTCTGTAACCAGTTGGGGCTGCCAATGTGTTAATACCAACACTCCTGTTTTTTTCTGCCTCCCCCCAGGCTCAGGATGTTCCTGACTTTTTGATTGATTTTTCTGATGTGTTTAGCGAAAGTAAATCTGCATCCTTGCCTCCCCATAGGAGCTATGACTGCGCTATTGAATTAGTGCCGGGTAGTAAATTCCCTAAAGGTCGCCTTTTTAACTTGTCTGTACCTGAACATGACGCTATGCGGTCTTATATCAAGGAATCATTGGAGAAGGGTCATATCAGACCATCCTCTTCACCCTTAGGTGCCGGTTTTTTCTTTGTGGCCAAAAAGGATGGTTCATTAAGGCCGTGTATTGATTATCGTCTCTTGAACAATATTACTGTGAAATATCAATACCCGTTACCCTTGATTTCTGACCTGTTTTCCAGGGTGAAAAACGCTACTTGGTTTACCAAGCTTGACCTCAGGGGGCGTATAACCTTATTCGCATTAAGCACGGGGATGAATGGAAGACAGCATTCAATACCCCTGAAGGGCATTTTGAGTACCTGGTGATGCCCTTTGGGCTCACTAATGCTCCTTCCGTCTTCCAGTCCTTCATGAATGACATTTTCAGGGATTTTGTGGACAAATTTCTGATTGTTTATTTGGATGATATCTTGATTTTTTCTAATGACTGGGACTCTCATGTGAAACATGTTCGAACTGTATTCCAGATTTTGAGAGAGAATGCTCTGTATGTGAAGGGATCAAAGTGTCTTTTTGGCGTACAGAGGATCTCATTTCTGGGATTCATTTTGTCCCCATCTGTTATTGAAATGGACCCGGTCAAGGTTCAGGCCATCTGTGATTGGGTCCAACCTACTTCATTAAAGGCTCTTCAGAGATTTTTGGGTTTTGCCAATTTTTATCGTAAATTTATTGGTAATTTCTCGGTTATTGTTAAACCATTAACTGATTTGACCAGAAAGGGTTCTGATGTGGTGAATTGGCCTCCTGAGGCAGTCTCTGCATTTCAGGAACTTAAGCAGAGATTCACTTCTGCTCCTGTTCTACGGCAGCCTGATGTTTCTCTGCCATTTCAGGTGGAGGTTGATGCCTCTGAAATTGGTGCAGGTGCCGTTTTGTCCCAAAAAGATCCAGAGACCTCTAAAAGTAACCCTTGTGCCTTTTTCTCTCAAAAATTTTCTCCTACTGAACGTAATTATGACATGGGTAATCGGGAGTTATTGGCCATGAAGTGGGCTTTTGAAGAGTGGAGACATTGGCTGGAGGGAGCCAAACATCAGGTGGTGGTCCTTACGGACCATAAGAATCTGGTCTATCTGGAATCTGCCAAGCGACTCAATCCTAGACAGGCCAGGTGGGCCTTGTTTTTCACACGTTTTAATTTTGTGGTTTCCTTTCTTCCTGGCACTAAGAATGTTAAGGCGGATGCCCTCTCGAGGAGTTTCCTTGCGGACTCTCCTGAGTTATCTGATCCTTCTGTTATTTTGAAAGAGGGTGTAGTTCTTTCCGCCATCTCGCCCAATTTGAGACTTGCTCTGGAGGGGTGTCAGGAGGATAGGCCCGAGTGCTGCCCTGTTGGAAAATTGTTTGTCCCGGACCAGTGGAAAAAGAGTGTGATGTCTGAGATTCATTGTTCCGCGTTGGCTGGGCATCCCGGAATTTTTGGTACCAGGGACTTGGTTAGTCGGTCCTTTTGGTGGCCTACCTTGTCTCGTGATGTCAGGGAATTTGTGCAGTCCTGCGGGACTTGCTCTCGCTCCAAGCCTTGCTCTCGCTCTAGTGGTTTGTTGATGCCATTGCCTGTGCCCAAGAGACCATGGACCCATATCTCTATGGATTTCATTTCCGACCTTCCTGTTTCTCAGAGAATGACCACCATCTGGGTAATTTGTGATAGGTTTTCCAAGATGATACATCTTGTGCCATTACCTAAGTTGCCTTCCTCCTCTGAATTGGTGCCGTTGTTCCTTCAGCACGTGGTTCGTTTACACGGCATTCTTGAGAACATTGTGTCTGACAGAGGAGTCCAGTTTGTTTCCAGATTTTGGAGGACTTTTTGTTCTAAAACTGGGTGTTCAATTGTCTTTCTCCTCGGCATTTCATCCTCAGACCAATGGTCAAACTGAGAGAACAAACCAGACATTGGAGACTTATCTAAGATGCTTTGTGTCTGCTGATCAGGATGACTGGGTCTCTTTTTTGCCTTTGGCTGAGTTTGCTCTTAATAATAGGGCTAGCTCTGCTACTTTGATGTCTCCGTTTTTCTGTAATTCTGGGTTTCACCCTCGATTTTCTTCAGGACAGACGGAGGCTTCTGTCTGTCCAGGTGTTGACTCTGTTGTGGAGCGTATGCAACTGATTTGGGACCAGGTAGTGGAGAGGTTGTCCCTCTCTCAGGAGAGGGCCCAGCGGTTTGCTAACCGGCATAGGACTGATGGTCCTCGGTTTAAAGTGGGGGACTTGGTCTGGTTGTCCTCAAAGAATATTCCTATGAGAGTAGCATCTCCTAAATTTAAGCCTAGGTTCATTGGACCTTATAAGATCATGGAGATTATTAATCCTGTTTCTTTTCGTTTGCTTCTTCCAGGGACATTTAAGATCCATAACGTGTTCCACAAGTCCTTGTTAAAGAGGTTTGTTGAGCCAGTGGTTCCTGCTGCTGTGCCTCCTGACCCTGTTTTGGTTGAGGGCAATCTGGAGTATGTGGTTGAGAAAATATTAGATTCTCGTTTTTCTAGATGGAAACTCCAGTATTTGGTTAAATGGAGAGGTTATGGTCAGGAAGACAATTCTTGGGTGTTTGCTTCGGACATCCATGCTAGGAGACTTATCCGTGCGTATCATAGAACTCATCCTGACCGACCTGGTTGCTCAAATGAGGGTTCGGTGACCCTCCTCAAGGGGGGGGTACTGTTGTGAATGGGTTTGAGATGAGTTCTGAGCAGAGGCTCCCTCTGGTGGTTACAAGCGGTGCTAGTCTGTCCAGTGAAGATTGTGAGGACTGGGAATCAGGTGTTACTGACTGGTCTTATATAAGGGAGTCACCTTCCCATCAGGGTTGCAGGTGATCAATTGTTCTGGTCTGAATCCTTTATTCCAGTTTCCCTTGTAGCCTGCTGTGTCGTGTCTGCATCTCCTGCTAACAGATAAGACATTTTCTTCTTTTGTGTTTGTGCTATATTTTTGCATTTTGTCCTGCACTTCTGTGGGGGCCTTCAGGGTCCCCTCCGGGGGCTTCTGCCCTCTCAGTTTTGTTCAGCCACTGATGTTTGTACTTTTGCTTTTTCCAGTTTTTTCAGTGGCTGCTGTTTTGATTTTGTTACACCAGAGAACTAATTTAGGTGGAAGAGGTCGTGTGATCTCAGGTGTTTTTGAAATTAGTAGAGTTGGTGCTTTGCAGGGTTTTTTGGGATTGCAGTAAGTACCCTTCCTATCCTTTTCTATTTAGTTAGTTTGGGCCCCAGCGTTTACTCGTACTATTTTCTTTCTGTGTCAGTATTTCATCTTGTCTAACCGCCATTACATGTTTGGGGGCTTTCTATTATCTTTGGGGTTCTGCTCCGGGGCAGGTAGTTTTCCTATATCTATCTTTAGGTGTAGTTAGTTTCTCAGGCTGTGACGAGGCGTCTAGGACCAACGTAGGAACGCTCCACGGCTGCCTCTAGTTGTGGTGGTTAGTCAGGGTACTGCAATCTCATAGATTCCAACTGCTCTGGTGTATTGCCTTTTTTACCTGCACTCCTCAGCTACCGAAACATAACACATTACTCTTCCCCAACATCAAACTTCTCTGAGGTTAGACTGGAAACCGTTGTCCCCTCAGGAGAGAGAAAAATTGTCCATTTTTCCAGATGATATTAAGGCTGAATCTGGGGCCCATGTTAGCCAATGACACTGCCTAATAAGAACTACAGTATGTGATGTTGTGTGCCTGCATCATCCACCCATAGCATGTCTTATGTGTGAAACAATCCCGTAGACCAACAGCCATAGAAGTCTGGTTTGGGTTCTCAACCTATGTAAGTAACACCTATGGGTTTTCCATTTTAATTAAAGGTCTATTTACATGGGGTAATAATTGGGAACAAAGGTTTGTATGAATAATCGTTATGTGAAAGACCTTCTAGTCATTTTAGTTTACCCTTAGCATGGCCAATTCTTGGTAGGGTTAAAAAGCTGATAAATTAGGAATTGGTCAGGCAGCATTACTACAGCTGTGTATAATCCATAATACTGTTAATATATAGAAGGGTAGCATATATTGTTTTATAAAGATATTATATTTCGTTTTTTTGTTTTTTTAAGTATTTAAGACTTCTCGTGACACATACCTGATTATTTGGTCAAGGGTTACTTGTCACATTTTACGACTAATTCTATAACAATAAACCAAAGACTGCATCTCATTATGGTGACGCGTGTCACTGCGTGCTGGGTCCCCATTCAGTGTCTGCGCTGATCGGAGGCAGTAACTACATCTTTTGTCCGCAGTGTTATTGTGTGGAAGCGCATTGTACAAAAGAGCCTTTTACACCGCAGTGCAGCCCCAACAGTAACACTCTGCACAGCTATGTGCTGCCATTAAAAAGCTTTTAACACAGCAGAAAAATGTCATTCATTAAAAAAATGTAAAGGTGGTTATTGTAAAAGCATTATAATGTTTTATTATGCAAAGAGGCTTGATAAGGTGGGAAGAAAATAGGATTGAGATTCGATAGTGGCTTTAAGGGAGTCTCTCAAACTGAGCATTTGATGCACCCTTGGTGTGGCCGAGCAGTTCTTTGCACCTTCCCACCTACTGGTTTTCCATCTATCCACACACTTCTCTGAATCCAGAAAAGACCTAGCTGTCAATCAAGGAAGAGAATGATGGAGATAGATGGAAAACAAGTAGGTGGGAAGGGGCTCAAAACTCTTTGGCTACGCCAAAGGTGCACCAGGCGCTTGTGCTTGGTCTAAACTGTCATTTAATGCTTACAGGCTTACAGTAAAGTAAATATGACTAACTGGTTGATCCCAAAGGTGTACATACTACAGAAACAGTCCATAAGGCAGCTAGGGGCAGCTCAAATTGTTTTCATGCCATAATGAGTGGAAGACATTCTTTCAAAATATTTTGCACAATTTACCAACAAAGGTAAAATAAATAAAACCATGATGGGGGCTTCCACAAACCTTCTATCCTAGCTTTGGTAGTGGAGCCGATGAACTAAAATTGGTCTTTCCTGACTTTTGGATTTAGTTTGACTTCTCATAGGCCAAACTGTAGGGCAGTTGTTTATTCTAACCCTTAATTACATGCATGTTTGGTTTATGCAGCATATCTGCTGCCAATATTGGGGAAGTGTCCCAACATTGCAGCAGGTAATTTCATCAATTAATGGAGGAGTGAGGGTCCTGCTCGCAAGCTTACAATCTATAAGGAAATAGGGGGACAGAATAGGTGGAACATGCCATTATGTACTGTCCAGCCATCATTATAATAAATAAGGGTTTTCATATTAAGCTGCACAATCCATCATCAGCCAGGACCTGTCAGTGTGCAGTTACCATGTGCTATTGGATGTATGGAGGATGTGGAGGCAGGTGAATATGAGGGAGCAGATTATGATTAACATTTAGAAGGAGGGAAGAGTGAAGAGTTATGTTAGTGAGTTTAGGTGATAGCTATTGTCTAAAGGTACTGCCACACTTAGTGATCTCGTTAGCGATCACGATAACGACGCAAGCTAATGAGATCGTTTGTGAGATCTCTTTTAGGTCGCTAGTAGCTGCCAAACAGGAGATCTCATAAACGACTCATCAGCGGTCAGCGATCTCTTTAACGACTTTGGCGGTCGTTAGGATGTCATTAGCATGTACTGAGCGCTTCTGATTCATAGGAATGTCCAGCATCGCTCCTGCTCTCTGCGTCCTGCTAGCCTGCTTTGCAACTGCTGCGATCCTCTCTGTGAAGCAAAAAGAGAACTTATAGATATTGCGATCCATTCCGTGACGCTAAACCCATATGCGTCACAAACGAGGTCGTTCGCAAAAGGTGCCAAACAGCGATATAGGCTCACCAGCGGGACACCAACGATCAAAAAACGGTCCAGAACTCTAGTGAACGATCAACGAGATCACAGCAGGGG
>JARQOD010000001.1:407099355-407220257 GCA_033576555.1 Oophaga sylvatica
ATATGGGACATAATCTGTGGAACATATGGGCATAATCTGTGGAGCATATGGGGCATAATCTGTGGAGCATATGGGGCATAATCTGCAGAACATATGGGGCATAATCTGTGGAACATATGGGCATAATCTGTGGAGCATATGGGGCATAATTTGTGGAACATATGGGCATAATCTGTGGAGCATATGGGGCATAATCTGTGGAACATATGGGGCATAATCTGTGGAGCATATGGGGCATAATCTGTGGAGCATATGGGGCATAATCTGTGGAGCATATGGGGCATAATCTGCAGAACATATGGGGCATAATCTGTGGAACATATGGGCATAATCTGTGGAGCATATGGGGCATAATTTGTGGAACATATGGGCATAATCTGTGGAGCATATGGGGCATAATCTGGAACATATGGGGCATAATCTGTGGAGCATATGGGGCATAATCTGTGGAGCATATGGGGCATAATCTGTGGAGCATATGGGGCATAATCTGTGAAGCATATGGGGCATAATCTGTGGAGCATATGGGGCATAATCTGTGCAACATATGGGGCATAATCTGTGGAGCATATGGGGCATAATCTGTGGAACATATGGGGCATAATCTATGGAGCATATGGGGCACAATCTGTGGAACATATGGGGCATAATCTGTGGAACATATGGGGCATAATCTGTGGAGCATATGGGGCATAATCTGTGGAACATATGGGGCATAATCTGTGGAGCATATGGGGCATAATCTGTGGAGCATATGGGGCATAATCTATGGAGCATATGGGGCATAATCTGTGGATCATATGGAGCATAATCTATGGAGCATATGGGGCATAATCTATGGAGCATTGTTATGAATGTGCTGGAGATGGTTTCTGATCAGAGGCTCCATATGGTGGTTGCAGACAGTACTGAACTACACAGCGAGGAATGGCAATCTGGGATCACGGACTGGACTGATATAAGGGAGGTTCCCTCCCATGATGGTTGCCGGTGATCAATTGTTCTTGTCTCAATTGTGGTTCTGTCACGCTGTCACTGCATACAGGAGGTCCAGGGTCTATGCTGACCCTAAGCAGGGGCCCTGACTAATCCCTCTACCTGGAGGTACTGTTGATGGTACAAAGGTCCAGGCCGCCAGCGTAACCCTATCTCCTGCAAATCCCTGACCCTCAGTAATCTAGTCCTGAGAAGGACCCCGATCACAACCACAGGGGACTGGAAGATATATGCTTAAACACAGTAATAGACGAACGAGACAGTACAAGGGGTAAACTAAAATCCACCTTGCATACAAAACTCACTCCACAACAACAGAGGGAACACCAACGGGTACGGAGATAAATGATAAAGCGAGGAGGGGAAAAAAACCACACCAGGTACTCTTCACTTCAGACTTCACAATACCACGATCCGCTCTGCTGGTCTGCATGAATGCTTTCACCGACACATTCCTAGCAGACCGGCAGGTATTTGAAGGAATCTCATTACTGCAGCATTAACTGCAGCTGGGCGAGGCTGGGCCTCGTCTAGCACAGAGAGAGAGAGAATTAACTCCCTCACTGCCGAAAAACACCAAGCACTGTTGTGAATGGGTTTGAGATGAGTTCTGAGCAGAGGCTCCCTCTGGTGGTTACAAGCGGTACTAGTGAGGATTGTGAGGACTGGGAATCAGGTGTTACTGATTGGTCTTATATAAGGGAGTCATTTTCCCATCAGGGTGGCCGGTGATCAATTGTTCTGGTCTGAATCCTTCTTTCCAGTTTCCCTTGTAGCCTGCTGTGTCGTGTCTGCATCTCCTGCTATCAGATAAGACAATTTCTTATTTTGTGTTTTTGCTATATTTTTGCATTTTGTCCTGCACTTCTGTGGGGGCCTTCAGGGTCCCCTCCGGGGGCTTTTGCCCTCTCAGTTTAGTCCAGCCACTGTGTTTTGTACTTTTGCTTTTTCCAGTTTTTTTTCAGTGGCTGCTGTTTTGATTTTTTTACACCAGAGAACTAATTTAGGTGGTAGAGGTCGTGTGATCTCAGGTGATTTTGAAATTAGTAGAGTCTGTGTTTTTTCAGGGTTTTCTGAGATTGCAGTAAGTACCATTCCTGTCCTTTTCTATTTAGATAGTTTGGGCCCCAGCGTTTGCTCATACTATTTTCTTTCTGTGTCAGTATTTCCTCTTGTCTAACCGCCATTACATGTTTGGGGGCTTTCTATTATCTTTGGGGTTCTGCTCCGGGGCAGATAGCTTTCCTATTTCTATCTTTAGGTGTAGTTAGTTTCTCAGGCTGTGACGAGGCGTCTAGGACCAACGTAGGAACGCTCCACGGCTGCCTCTAGTTGCGGTGGTTAGTCAGGGTACTGCAATCTCATAGATTCCAACTGCTCTGGTGTATTTCCTTTTTTACCTGCACTCCTCAGCTACCGTAACATAACAGTATCACCGGCCATAAAAATTGTATGGTACTCACAGAAGGGAAAAAATATTTTGAAGGAAGAAAAGTTGTCAGAGATATTTTTCTGTTTGTTGCATTTTTTTTTTTTTTTTTTTCCCTCTGTATCTCTGGGTGCTGGGGAGGATCTTTTCTCCCAATGGAGTTTGCACAGTTGTCTGGCCGTGTGGATCAGCTTGCCACTGAGGTTCAGAGTATTGCTGCATATCTTGCTAGGTTGCCTGTTGTGGAACCTAGGATCCCCATGCCAGATTTGTTTTTAGGGGATCGAGCTAAGTTTCAGAATTTCAAAAATAATTGTAAATTGTTTTTTGCCTTAAAATCTAAGTCCTCAGGAAACGCAGCGCAGCAGGTTCAAATTATCATCCCTCTCCTGCGCGGCGATCCTCAGGATTGGGCTTTTTCCCTGATACCTGGGGATCCTGTTTTGAGTGATGTTGATGCATTTTTTCAGGCTTTGGGGTTATTGTACGATGAGCCTAATGTCACTGATCAAGCTGAAAAAGCCTTGTTGGCATTAAATCAGGGGCTTGATGACGCTGAGTTATACTGTCAGAGATTCCGTAGGTGGGCAGTCCTGACCAAATGGAATGACGACGCTTTGGCGGCCCTTTTCCGGAAGGGTCTGTCGGATAATGTAAAGGATGTTATGGTGGGATTCCCTGTCCCCTCTGGTCTCAATGATTCTATGTCATTAGCGATTCAAATTGACAGACGTTTGCGTGAGCGGAGAAGTATGCGTGGAGTGGTGTTGCCTTGTGAGCCAGCTGCTGAGCCCATGCAGTGTGATGGAGTGGTGTCTGGGGCACAGCGTCATGAGTTTCGAAAGCGCAATGGGTTATGTTTCTACTGTGGTGATGCCTCTCATGCTATTTCAGTCTGCCCTAAGCGGGGAAGACATTTTGCACGCTCAGTTGTCTTGGGTAGTGTTCAGACTAAGTTTTTATTAACTGTCACTCTGATATGCTCTCTGTCCTCATTTTCTGCTCAGGCTTTCGTTGATTCTGGAGCAGCTATTAACCTGATGGATTATGATTTTGCTAAACGTTGTGGGTTTCCCTTGATACCCCTACAGAAGTCTATTCCCTTACTGGGGATCGATTCTACCCCTTTGGCTGAGAATAAACCCAAGTTTTCTACTCAGGTGATAATGAGGGTTGAACCTGATCACCAGGAGTGCTGCAAATTTTTGGTTCTATATAATCTGCATGACATTATAGTGCTGGGTTTCCCTTGGTTACAGTCTCATAATCCTGTTTTGGATTGGAAATCTGTGTCTGTAACCAGTTGGGGCTGCCAATGTGTTAATACCAACACTCCTGTTTTTTCTGCCTCCCCCAGGCTGAGGATGTTCCTGACTTTTTGTTTGATTTTTCTGATGTGTTTAGCGAAAGTAAATCTGCATCCTTACCTCCCCATAGGAGCTATGACTGCGCTATTGAATTAGTGCCAGGTAGTAAATTCCCTAAAGGTAGCCTTTTTAACTTGTCTGTACCTGAACATGACGCTATGCGGTCTTATATCAAGGAATCATTGGAGAAGGGTCATATCAGACCATCCTCTTCACCCTTAAGTGCCGGTTTTTTCTTTGTGGCCAAAAAAGATGGTTCATTAAGGCCGTGTATTGATTATCGTCTCTTGAACAATATTACTGTGAAATATCAATACCCGTTACCCTTGATTTCTGACCTGTTTTCCAGGGTCAAAAACGCTACTTGGTTTACCAAGCTTGACCTCAGGGGGGCGTATAACCTTATTCGCATTAAGCACGGGGATGAATGGAAGACGGCATTTAACACCCCTGAAGGGCATTTTGAGTACCTTGTGATGCCCTTTGGGCTCACTAATGCTCCTTCCGTCTTCCAGTCCTTCATGAATGACATTTTCAGGGATTTTGTGGACAAGTTTCTGATTGTTTATTTGGATGATATCTTGATTTTTTCTAATGACTGGGACTCTCATGTGAAACATGTTCGAACTGTATTCCAGATTTTGAGAGAGAATGCTCTGTATGTGAAGGGATCAAAGTGTCTTTTTGGCGTACAGAAGATCTCATTTCTGGGATTCATTTTGTCCCCATCTGTTATTGAAATGGACCCGGTCAAGGTTCAGGCCATCTGTGATTGGGTCCAACCTACTTCATTAAAGGCTCTTCAGAGATTTTTGGGTTTTGCCAATTTTTATCGTAAATTTATTGGTAATTTCTCGGTTATTGTTAAACCATTAACTGATTTGACCAGAAAGGGTTCTGATGTGGTGAATTGGCCTCCTGAGGCAGTCTCTGCGTTTCAGGAACTTAAGCAGAGATTCACTTCTGCTCCTGTTCTACGGCAGCCTGATGTTTCTCTGCCATTTCAGGTGGAGGTTGATGCCTCTGAAATTGGGGCAGGTGCCGTTTTGTCCCAAAAAGATCCAGAGACCTCTAAAAGTAACCCTTGTGCCTTTTTCTCTCGAAAATTTTCTCCTACTGAACGTAATTATGACGTGGGTAATCGGGAGTTATTGGCCATGAAGTGGGCTTTTGAAGAGTGGAGACATTGGCTGGAGGGAGCCAAACATCAGGTGGTGGTCCTTACGGACCATAAGAATCTGGTCTATCTGGAATCTGCCAAGCGACTCAATCCTAGACAGGCCAGGTGGGCCTTGTTTTTCACACGTTTTAATTTTGTGGTTTCCTTTCTTCCTGGCACTAAGAATGTTAAGGCGGATGCCCTCTCGAGGAGTTTCCTTGCGGACTCTCCTGAGCTATCTGATCCCTCTGTTATTTTGAAGGAGGGTGTAGTTCTTTCCGCCATCTCGCCCAATTTGAGACTTGCTCTGGAGGGGTGTCAGGAGGATAGGCCCGAGCGCTGCCCTGTTGGAAAATTGTTTGTCCCGGACCAATGGAAAAAGAGTGTGATGTCTGAGATTCATTGTTCCGCATTGGCTGGGCATCCTGGAATTTTTGGTACCAGAGACTTGGTTAGTCGGTCCTTTTGGTGGTCTACCTTGTCTCGCGATGTCAGGGAATTTGTGCAGTCCTGCGGGACTTGCTCTCGCTCCAAGCCTTGCTCTCGCTCTAGTGGTTTGTTGATGCCATTGCCTGTGCCCAAGAGACCATGGACCCATATCTCTATGGATTTCATTTCCGATCTTCCTGTTTCTCAGAGAATGACCACCATCTGGGTAATTTGTGATAGGTTTTCCAAAATGATACATCTTGTGCCATTACCTAAGTTGCCTTCCTCCTCTGAATTGGTGCCGTTGTTCCTTCAGCACGTGGTTCGTTTACACGGCATTCCTGAGAACATTGTGTCTGACAGAGGAGTCCAGTTTGTTTCCAGATTTTGGAGGACTTTTTGTTCTAAACTGGGTGTTCAATTGTCTTTCTCCTCGGCATTTCATCCTCAGACCAATGGTCAAACTGAGAGAACAAACCAGACATTGGAGACTTATCTAAGATGCTTTGTGTCTGCTGATCAGGATGACTGGGTCTCTTTTTTGCCTTTGGCTGAGTTTGCTCTTAATAATAGGGCTAGCTCTGCCACTTTGATGTCTCCATTTTTCTGTAATTCTGGGTTTCACCCTCGATTTTCTTCAGGACAGACGGAGGCTTCTGTCTGTCCAGGTGTTGACTCTGTTGTTGAGCGTATGCAGCAGATTTGGGACCAGGTAGTGGAGAGGTTGTCCCTCTCTCAGGAGAAGGCCCAGCGGTTTGCTAACCGGCATAGGACTGATGGTCCTCGGTTTAAAGTGGGGGACTTGGTCTGGTTGTCCTCAAAGAATATTCCTATGAGAGTAGCATCTCCTAAATTTAAGCCTAGGTTCATTGGACCTTATAAGATCATGGAGATTATTAATCCTGTTTCTTTTCGTTTGCTTCTTCCAGGGACATTTAAGATACATAACGTGTTCCACAAGTCCTTGTTGAAGAGGTTTGTTGAGCCAGTGGTTCCTGCTGCTGTGCCTCCTGACCCTGTTTTGGTTGAGGGCAATCTGGAGTATGTGGTTGAGAAAATATTGGATTCTCGTTTTTCTAGACGAAGACTCCAGTATTTGGTTAAATGGAGAGGTTATGGTCAGGAAGACAATTCTTGGGTGTTTGCTTCGGACATCCATGCTAGGAGACTTATCCGTGCGTATCATAGAACTCATCCTGACCGACCTGGTTGCTCAAATGAGGGTTCGGTGACCCCTCCTCAAGGGGGGGATACTGTTGTGAATGGGTTTGAGATGAGTTCTGAGCAGAGGCTCCTCTGGTGGTTACAAGCGGTACTAGTGAGGATTGTGAGGACTGGAAATCAGGTGTTACTGATTGGTCTTATATAAGGGAGTCATTTTCCCATCAGGGTTGCCGGTGATCAATTGTTCTGGTCTGAATCCTTCTTTCCAGTTTCCCTTGTAGCCTGCTGTGTCGTGTCTGCATCTCCTGCTATCAGATAAGACAATTTCTTATTTTGTGTTTTTGCTATATTTTTGCATTTTGTCCTGCACTTCTGTGGGGGCCTTCAGGGTCCCCTCCGGGGGCTTTTGCCCTCTCAGTTTAGTCCAGCCACTGTGTTTTGTACTTTTGCTTTTTCCAGTTTTTTTTCAGTGGCTGCTGTTTTGATTTTTTTACACCAGAGAACTAATTTAGGTGGTAGAGGTCGTGTGATCTCAGGTGATTTTGAAATTAGTAGAGTCGGTGTTTTTTCAGGGTTTTCTGAGATTGCAGTAAGTACCCTTCCTGTCCTTTTCTATTTAGATAGTTTGGGCCCAGCGTTTGCTCATACTATTTTCTTTCTGTGTCAGTATTTCCTCTTGTCTAACCGCCATTACATGTTTGGGGGCTTTCTATTATCTTTGGGGTTCTGCTCCGGGGCAGATAGCTTTCCTATTTCTATCTTTAGGTGTAGTTAGTTTCTCAGGCTGTGACGAGGCGTCTAGGACCAACGTAGGAACGCTCCACGGCTGCCTCTAGTTGCGGTGGTTAGTCAGGGTACTGCAATCTCATAGATTCCAACTGCTCTGGTGTATTTCCTTTTTTACCTGCACTCCTCAGCTACCGTAACATAACAAAGCACCAAAAACTCAGCTGCGAGAAGTCAGGTTGTGTAATCGCGACGATCTTCGTGGCGACACACCTGTGACAGTACCCCCCCTTCTACGAGGGGCCTCCGGACCCTCAGAGCCAGGTTTATCCGGGTGAGTCGTGTGGAAGGCCCGAATTAATCGGTCTGCGTTAATATCCGACGCAGGAACCCACGTCCTCTCCTCAGGACCATACCCCTTCCAATGAACCAGGTACTGAAGGGACCGGCGGTTAAGACGTGAATCGATGATTTTCGACACCTGAAACTCCAAGTTACCATTGACCACCACAGGAGGAAGAGGTAAAGGTGACGGTATCACCGGCGCCACATACCTCTTAAGCAAAGATCTGTGGAACACGTTGTGAATTTTAAACGTAGGGGGGAGGTCAAGACGGAATGCCACCGGATTAATTATAGAACTGATCCTGTATGGCCCGATGAACCTGGGACCCAGTTTCCAAAAGGGAACCTTAAGTTTTATATTCTTGGTAGACAACCATACCCGATCGTTCACACATAGGTCCGGACCAGACACTCTCCTCCTGTCAGCCATACGTTTGTATCGGTTCCCCATAGTACTCAGATTGTTCAGCACTCCTCCCCACACTGAAGCAAGTGATGACGAAAATCGTTCCTCCTCCGGAACCCCCGAAGAGCCCCCCCTACTGAAAGTACAAAACTGGGGATGAAAACCATATGCCCCAAAAAACGGGGACTTACCAGTGGACTCGCTCCGCCTATTGTTAAGAGCAAATTCCGCCAGAGGCAAGAAAGAAGCCAGTCCTCCTGGTTCTCTGACACAAAACACCGGAGATATGTCTCCAAGCTCTGGTTCAGACGTTCTGTCTGACCATTGGTCTGCGGATGAAAACGACAACTGCATCCCCCGCCGTGTACAAAATGCCTTACAGAATTTGGACACAAACTGAGACCCTCGATCCGACACCACATCGGAGGGTACCCCGTGAAGCCTCACAATCTCCCCAATGAACACCTGCGCCAGAGTTTTAGCATTAGGAAGAGCAGGAAGAGCGATAAAATGAGCCATCTTGCTGAACCTGTCCACTACAACGAGTATGACTGTTTTACCCGAAGACGGCGGGAGGTCCGTAATAAAGTCCATAGACACGGACGCTCCGGGATCTTCAAAGGTAAGAGGGCCCCAGACAGACGGGTATGTGGGGTCTTAGAGCGCGCACAAACCCCACAGGACGCAACAAAAGTTACCACCTCCCTATGTAAGTTAGGCCACCAAAACCGCCGCGAGAGGAGATCCACAGTTGCTTTACTCCCTGGGTGTCCTGTCAAAGCTGAGTTATGGTGTGCCTCGATCACCTTTTGTCGCAAGTGATCTGGAACAAACAGTCTCCCTGGAGGTCCAACAGGGGCGTCCCCCTGAGCCTCCAATACCTCCTTCTCAAGCTTAGAGCATACTGCCGACACCACCACCCCCTCCTGAAGGATCGGAACCGGGTCATCCGTCTTCCCGGCCCCAGGGAAACTACGAGAAGGCATCCGCCGTTACATTTTTTGACCCAGGACGATATGTGACAACAAAATTAAACCTGGTAAAAAACAACGACCACCTAGCTTGTCTGGGATTCAGACGTTTTGCGGACTCTAAATATAGCAGGTTCTTGTGATCGGTGATGACGGTGACCGGGTGGACTGCCCCCTCCAAAAAATGACGCCACTCCTCAAAAGCTAACTTAATGGCCAAGAGTTCCCTATTGCCGACATCGTAATTCCTCTCAGCGGACGACAATTTTTTAAAGAAGAAAGCGTACGGGTGCCACTTACCAGGGGACGAACCTTGAGATAATACCGCTCCCACCCCTACCTCAGAAGCGTCTACCTCCACAATGAACGGTTGTGACGCATCCGGTTGAATGAGTATGGGAGCCGAAGCAAAACATTTTTTCAAGGAGGAAAATGCTTGACAAGCCTTGTCAGACCACCTAGAAAAATCCGTCCCTTTTTTAGTCATGTCTGTGAGAGGTTTAACTATGGATGAGAAATTACGAATAAATTTCCGGTAGTAGTTAGCAAACCCCAGGAAACGTTGTAGTGCCTTAAGATCCTCTGGCAGATCCCACTCAAGAACTGCCCTCACTTTTCCAGGGTCCATACGAAAACCGGACGCTGACACCAGGAAACCTAAAAACTGAAGTTCCTGTACGGCGAACACACACTTTTCCCATTTGGCGTACAGTTTATTATCCCGCAAGATCTGCAACACCTGCCTAACATGCTCCTGATGAGACACCAGATCCGGCGAGTAAATTAAGATGTCATCCAGATAAATGACAACAAACTGTCCCACCAGGCGGCGAAAATGTCATTAACAAAGTGTTGGAACACCGCCGGGGCATTAGTCAGACCAAATGGCATGACAAGGTTCTCATAATGCCCCTCCGGAGTGTTAAACGCCGTCTTCCATTCATCCCCCTCCTTCATCCTAATCAGATTGTACGCCCCCCTGAGATCCAACTTAGAGAACCATTTGGCGCCCATGATCTGATTGAAGAGATCGGGAATAAGTGGGAGTGGATACGGATCTCGGACCGTAATCCGATTAAGTTCACGGAAATCCAGGCAAGGGCGTAGGCCTCCATCTTTCTTCTTCACAAAGAAGAACCCCGCGGCCACCGGGGAAGATGAAGGTCTAATATGCCCCTTAGCCAGACTCTCTGAAATATAATCCTTCATGGCCTGCCTCTCAGGACCAGAAAGGTTATACAACCTAGATTTCGGTAACTTGGCCCCAGGGAGCAATTTAACAGAACAGTCATACACGCGATGAGGAGGTAGTTCTTGACACCCTTTCTCTGAGAATACATCCTCAAAGTCCACCAGAAATGGAAGTAAGGTCCTAGGAGCGACCGCACCGATGACCGTATTCATGCAGTTTTTATTACAGAATTCACTCCATTGGCTTATCTCTCTGGATTGCCAATTAATAACCGGGTTATGCTTAGTTAACCAAGGAAGGCCCAGCACTATAGGAGTGGGAAGACCCTCCAATACGTAACACGACAACAGTTCTTTATGTATCGCCCCCACTTGAAGATCTATGTTATGCACTGCTTGCAAAAAACTACCCTGACCGAGAGGTCTGGCGTCGATCGAGAATATGGGGATGGGTTTAGCCAATACACTCAGTCGCATACCTTGAACCCGGGCAAACCGAGCGTCCACCAGATTAGCCCCGGCCCCACTATCCAGAAGAACAGATATCCTCTCAGTTCTCGTACCCACCACCACCTCCGCCGGTACGAGGAATTGAGACGGACCTAGGGACGAAATACCTACTCACAGATTGCCGTCCACCACACAACCTGGGATCAATAGTTTTCCGGTGACTTCTCACTCTGCAAAGGACGGGATGGACACCCCCCAATAAAATGTCCCTTTCTCCCGCAGAAGAAACACCTTCCTGTCTTGTGGCGCACTGCCGATCCCCTCCCCCGGAATGATGTCCCTCCTAACTGCATTGGCTCTTCTGGACTGACCAGGGGAACCTCCATATAAGGGGCCCTAGTAGAAAGTGGAGTCATCACAGGGGTCGGAGTTACCCCGCACCTCTCCCGAAGCCGTCTGTCAATGCGAATAGCAAGGACCATAGCGGCTTCCAGTGACGTGGGAGGGTCATACTGTGCCAACACATCCTTTAATTTGTCAGATAAACCTTGACAAAACTGGCTCCTAAGAGCCGGGTCATTCCACTGGGTGTCCGTGGCCCACCTACGGAACTCCGAACAGAATTCCTCCGCCGGACGATCTCCCTGCTGTATCTTACGTAACTTAGATTCAGCAAGGGAGATCCGATCCGGGTCATCACATACGAGACCCAGAGCAACAAAAAACCTATCCACTGACTGGAGAGCCGGGGAGCCCGGGGGGGAGAGAGAACGCCCAGGTCGCAGCCGAAAGTATAATTTACATGCCTCCCGGAAAGCAAAAAACTTGTCCCACCCCCCAGTGAACCTGTCAGGGAGAGCTACTTTAGGTTCTGGACCGGCTTGCTCCAGGGGGTACAAAACCTTGGACTTAACGTCCGCCAGCTCCATGGACAAACTCTGCAACTGCCGAGCTAGACTGGCTACTGGATCCATGGTGGCTGGAGAAAATCTTTAGTGCGGTCGGTGAAAATGTCAAGCTGTCACTGCATACAGGAGGTCCGGGGTCTATGCTGACCATAAGCAGGGGCCCTGACTAATCCCTCTACCTGGAGGTACTGTTGATGGTACAGAGGTCCAGGCCGCCAGCGTAACCCTATCTCCTGCAAATCCCTGACCCTCAGTAATCTAGTCCTGAGAAGGACCCCGATCACAACCACAGGGGACTGGAAGATATATGCTTAAACACAGTAATAGACGAACGAGACAGTACAAGGGGTAAACTAAAATCCACCTTGCATACAAAACTCACTCCACAACAACAGAGGGAACACCAACGGGTACGGAGATAAATAATAAAGCGAGGAGGGGAAAAAACCACACCAGGTACTCTTCACTTCAGACTTCACAATACCACGATCCGCTCTGCTGGTCTGCATGAATGCTTTCACAGACACATATTTAGCAGACCGGCAGGTATTTGAAGGAATCTCATTACTGCAGCATTAACTGCAGCTGGGCGAGGCTGGGCCTCGTCTAGCATAGAGAGAGAGAGAATTAACTCCCTCACTGCCGAAAAACACCAAGCACCAAAAACTCAGCTGTGAGAAGTCAGGTTGTGTAATCGCGACGATCTTCGTGGCGACACGGTTCCTGGTTCATTTGGAAGTTTGCTGAGTCTTGCCTGCATCTTCTGCTTTCAGATAAGATATTTTCTGCTTTTATTTTTGTGCTTGCTTTTTGCATAGTTCCCTGCACTTCTGTGGAGGTCAGCCGGGTCCCCTCCTGGGGGCCTGTGCTCCTCTCAGTTTATCTGAAGCCACTGTTATTTGTTCATTTGCTTTTTCCTGTTTTTTCAGTGGCTGCGGCTTAGTTTTGTTACACCAGAGATCTGATTTAGGTGGTAGAGATCGTGTGATCTCAGGTGTTTTTGCAATCAGAAGAGTTGGTATTTTTAAGGGGTTTTTTTGGATTGCAGTAAGAATCCTTTCCTGTACTTTTCTGTCTAGACAGATTGGGCCCCAGCGTTTGCTCATTCTATTTTCTGTCTGTGTCCGTGCTTCTTCTTGTCTAACCGCCATTACTTGTTTGGGGGCTTCCTATTTTCTTTGGGGATCTACTCCGGGGCAGATAGCTTTCCTTTTTCTGCCTTTAGGTGTAGTTATCTCTCAGGCTGTGACGAGGCGTCTAGGATCAACGTAGGAACGCTCCATGGCTACCTCTAGTTGTGTGGTTAGTTCAGGTTACTGCAATCCAATAGGTTCCAGCCTCTCTGGTGTATTACTGTTTTTGCTTTTTCTCCTCAGCTATCTAAACATAACAGAGCATATGGGGAATAATCTATGGAGCATATGGGGCATAATCTATGGAGCATATGGGACATATACTATGGGGCATAATCTGTGGAGCATATGAGGCATAATCTATGGAGCATTTTATGGGGGCATAATCTATGGAGCACCATATTGAGGCATAATCTATGGAGCATTTTATGGGGCCATTATTAACCTTTATGGAACTTTATATGAGGAGTATTTTGTATGGAGCATCTTATGGGGCCCATCATGAACTGTATGGAGCATTATATGGGGCTCCTGATTCAATATGGATATTCAAAAACATTTAACCTACTGATGTCTCAATTTTACTTTTATTGGTATCTATTTTTATTTTTGTAATTTACCAGTAGCTGCTGCATTTTCCACCCTAGGCTTATACGCGAGTCAATACATTTTCCCAGTTTTTTGTGGCAAAATTAGGGGGGTCGGCTTATACACAGGTCGGCTTATACATGAGTATATATGGTAATTAAGTATATTACAAAGATATAATTTTGCAAAGCCTGGAAAATAATGAAATAAAAAATAAAAATGTACCGTATTTACTCTTTCAGTAGTATAGTATTGAACCCAGCTGATGGGAAAAAAACACCATGTCTTTGACTGAACAGTGGAGAAGGCATAAGTCTTTCTTCACCATATTATACTGTTATTATCTCTTAAGTCCACAGGCAGCAGACATCTTCTATCATGGACGCAGATGCGTGTCTACGGCTGATTATTCTGTGGCTTTCAACATTGCATAGGATGAAATCAAGTGATGTGACTACAGCAATTTTGAATTAAAAAGAAGATGGAGCGTTCTTTTTTTTTTCTATAGAGCTCTATTTCGAAAGAATCATGTCCCACTCTTCCAAATCTCCACCATATTTGAATTCACCATAATTTAGAGGAAGTCCGTCACAAACAATGAATATAATAGAAACGAAACAGCAGTGTGCCATGTTGCTTTCCTGTAAAGAAATCTGAGCTTATTTTTGTAAGAACCTAAATACAGGTAACATTACCACAAATTACATAATGTGCTTGTCACTAATTACATAATCAATTCACTTCAAAATCCATCCCATTATCGCTTCTGTCGACTTTAAGGAGAACATCTTCTCTAAGATGACCCTATCTTAAGGACCCCATACACATTAGATGGATAGAGGCCAAATGATTCAGTTAACAGCTCTCTATCGACTCCCCCATACACCGGAGCATTCCATTCGGCCGAGAGTTTCTCTACGAGAGATAAACTCCAGTGGCAACAGCTTATCCACTTGGAGAACAAAAGGATCATCTGCTGAAATTCAACATGCCTGATTGCTCTCTCCCCTGGCATAATTTGTTGAGGGAGAGTCGGGCAGCCCACATACACATTAGACTATTAAGCCCGGGTCTCACATAGCGATACACCAGCGATCCCGACAACGATCAGGATCGCTGGTGTGTCGATACATGATCGCTGCTGAGCTGCCAAACAGGCAGCGATCAGCACAGCGACACTGCGGATAACATCGCTTAGTAACCCGCAGTGTACGTTGGATACCAGCGCCCTGATGCAGGGAGCTGGTAACCAAGGTACACATCGGGTTTCCAGGCGCTGCGCGGTGCCTGGAAACCCGCTGTGTACCTTGGTTACCAGCTCCCTGCATCAGGGCGCTGGTATCCAAGGTACACAGCGGGTTTCCAGGCACAGCCCAGTTCCTGGAAACCCGCTGTGTACCTTGGTTACCAGCGGATCGCTGGTCTCCCGCCTGTCACACGCAGCGATGCGTGCTGGCCAGCGGGAGACCAGCGATCAAAAAAATGTCCAGGACATTCAGCGACGATCAGCGATACCCAGCAGGGGGGCTGATCGTCGCTGAATGTCACACACAGCGATATCGCAGGGGAGATCGCTGCTGCGTCACAAAACTAGTGACTCAGCAGCGATCTCGCTAGCGAGATCGCTGTGTGAGACGGGGGCTTTAGACAGTCGACCATGCCATTGTGATCGAGTTTGTGTATTGAGATCTCTAGGATGGAAAATGTCAGTAGACACAGTAGGCCTATGTGGTATGGGAACCAGCACACGTGAGTTGACAAAATCAATGTTCATTCCAGAATTGTTAAAAACATATTCATCAGTGTATATTCCATAAAAAGATTAGGCGAGAGGTTAAGACACGGGAGAGTTATTATGCATTTCAAACCTTTGATCTCCCTGGTTCTTAAGGCACTGTCACACTTAGCGATCGCACCAGCGATTACAACAACGACACGACCTGGCGAGATCGCTAGTGCGATCGCTATGTGATCGCTAGTTAGCTTCCAAACACATCTCATCAGCGATCTGTATAACGACCTCTGCGGTTGTTGGGAAAACCTAGTCCCGCCTGCGACGCTTGTAAAGTCGTTCATAAAGGGTGTCACATTCAGCGATTCAGGCTCTCCAGCGGGACACCAACGACCAAAAAACGGCTCAGAACGTTCATAAGCGATCAGCGACATCTCAGCAGGGGCCACATCGCTGCTACATGTCACACACAGCTAAGTCGGTAACAAGATCGCTACTGCGTCATAAAATCGGTGACGCAGTAGCGATCTCGTTAACGATCTCGCTTGGCGTGACAGTACCTTTAGTCCTACAATAGGCCTATGTGTAGAGATAGTGGAGAGGAGCCTCATTGAGATGGATGTATTGTGCTTGTACTGTGCAGAAAACCTGTGCTTCAATTAGGTCGAATTTAAAAGGTTGTTTCACGAGTGTCACATACTCCTGTGAGATCTGAGGTTAGAAGATCACTACGTATTGTGAATCGCAGATCTTCCATTTAGCCTGTGTGTTTGTGTTGGCAGCGGATTATTCAGGATACTCTCCAAGCGCGTGACAACAGAGCTTCTATATTTAGGAACAATCTGGAACAATATATGATAAGCTTAAGAGATCAGGAATAAATCATTTGTGTGTCTCTATCTGTACAGCATCTACAGCAGGCTGCTTCTCTCATACACAGACACAGGAAAACCAGGAAATACAGTCACATGCTATCCCTGTGTGAGCCTCTGGGAGTTTTTTTTTTTTAACTTTATAAACAGCATACAAATTTAGCAACAGAACACTCAGACAGGAATGGGGTTGTTGCACCAAACATATTCCAACAGTTTGTGTCCCAAATTAAAAGGATTTGGCTTCCTTTGGTGCTGAAGCAGTTAACGATCCTTTCTATGCTGGTCATAAACATGCAGCGCCATTTCAGCTGCTTCTGATGTGTTCAATATTTCTCCCGATAAAACCTTGCCAGACCTTCTCTTCCTTACAAATTAAAGCTTTGCTGTGCTGAATTGGAGATCGTTGTTGGTACTGGAGATTGTTGTGTGCTGTTTTGGGGTGTATCTTTCCCCATTGTCCTACTCCCATTTGGTTGGTACATTCCTTTCCTTCCCTATATAGCTCTCCGCATTTGATGAGTGTTTGTATTTATGTTGCTTTCTGCTATTCCTCTCTGTCTTACTTGTTGAAACACTAGCATTTCTGTCTCGAGCTTAGGAAATAACATGAGAACACTAAAGATGGTGACCCAAATCTCCTCACCTTTAGAGGTACCTTTCGGAGCAGGGATAGTTAGGGCCCCAGTCTTAGGGACGGTTCAGGGCCCCTTTCCCTGATCACAAACGGATCTATAGTGCCAAAAGTTCCTTTCAGTCAAACCACAGAGGGTTCCAGTTGTTCCATCAGGAAAATCAACAGGTGAAAACAAGTAAAATAATCCATCTGAATGAGAATTGCCTGTCCTGAGACAAAATTGTATGAGTAGAGTAAGCAGCGATGGATTGAGTACCACCAAGCCTCTAAACCTCAGGCCTATAAGATGTGAGCCAGACTGTCTTAAATGTCAGCTGTTTGGCTTAAAGCTGGATTCGAATGGAGTAAATTATGTCTCGATCTTTGCCCACCTGGTCAATTCACTTAAGGGGAACTTGTCACGTGATCCCTGCAGTCCAATCTGTGAACACCATGGTATGGAGATGGAGAAGCTGAGAAGAATGATATATAGGATTGATGGAAAATATTAATCAAATATTCATTGAAATTTCTGGTACTTGTGATAAAGTCCAGTGGGTGGTCCTACTAGTGATTGACTGCTATTTCTGCATGCACTGTCATACATAGAAGACTGTCAATCACAGAATAGCACTGCCCACTGGCCTTATGTACTACAAACACCAAGGATTTCTATTAATAAGATATAATTTTTACTGAAACTTTTCCCACAAACACATAATAATCTGATCAGCTCCTCCTGCTCGATAACATCCAGCCTGGAGATCAGATACCATTCTCAACATGACAGCTTCTCTTAAAAATTTGACGTTCACTGACAGGTGTGAACAGTGTCGGCCTGGGATGCCAAGGGCCCACCAGTAACATTGACTTTGGGGGAGGCCCATTTTTCACCTGCATACAAATATTACACTACCCTCGTTCACAAATTTACCTATATCTCTATATAATAATACAGTGGGTAGTTTAGTTAATGAATGATGAGATTATGCTTTTTTCTGTATGGAGTGAATCAAGTGAATTATGCCAAGTACTGCCCATATAGTGGGGTTGGGGGGCCCACCGGGGAATTGCCCTGTTACCCTATGGGCCAGTCCGAGCCTGGGTGTGAACATTGTCATAGACTACTGATTCCACCATACTGGCATTAGCAACCAGCAGTGTTTTCAAAGTTGCGCCAACATCATTGCGCATGATTGTGTTGCCAGGATTGATAGGTTTAGAAATGCCAAACAGTAGTTCCCGAGCTGATGCAAAACTACAACTCCCCAGCATGAATGGTAGTTTCACAAGGTCTGAGTATGGAGGAGACTTCATGTCTATTTAAAACCGATCCCTTCAGTCATTTTCGAATGATCTGAAACTGTCCGCCCAAGATATACACATGCCACTTAAAAGAAAATTTGTGAACTGACTGGGGTGCTGGTTCGGCAGAGTGGACACCTCTGGTATTCATTACTACTGTGAATTAGCCTTTCACCTTCCAGACCAGAGATTAACTGCTTTCTTATGAGTCTGTGAACCTCTATCCTGCAAGTAATTTGTGGCATTCCTCCGATGGCCGCAGGATTGGACTGAGCTCTGCTCTGTGAGCTAGGACCATGCCCAGGGGAACCGGCTGGTAGCTCAAGGCGTAAATAAACAAATAGACGGATGCTTGGGAATTCCTTACACAAACCTTATTTTCTTGATATATTTTTGTGTTTTGATGCAGGAAATTGGTGTAATCAGAACGGTGAAGCCTGAAGAAGGACGTTGGAGGTGGAAGGTTAACCTATGAGGCATGGCCACCGAAACCGCAATCTGCACAGTATTTTACTACGTGAAGATGTTCATTCTTAAACATATTTTCAGGGATTTTTTTTTTTTTTTAATATACAGTCATGGCCGAAAGTGTTGGCACCCTTGAAATTGTTCCAGAAAATGAGGTACTTCTGCCATAAAATTTTTGCAATTACACGTTTTGTTATACACTGTTATTTTTTGCCTCGTTCCTGAGGAAAAAATGCAAATTGGACAATTTTATCCGGGCCATGTTTGGGGTTTTGTGTGAAATTATGTCCAATTTGCCTTTTTTCCTCTGTTTTTTGTTGTTGTTCCAATACACACAGAGGAAATAAACATATGTATAACAAAGCGTATGTAATTGTAAGAATTTTCTGGAAGAAATACTTAATTTTCTGGAACAATTTTAACAGTGCCAACACTTTCGGCCATGATTGTACCTTCAATTAACCTAATGCCATTCCTATTCGGAGTCCATCTACTTGACTAAGGTTTAATCGACCAGGGTATGTGCTCAAGACATTTTTTCCAGGCAGGCGATCCCATCAAATTTTTCTCGATGAAGACACTTCTAGAAATGCCATTTTTTTTTTGGTGTGCTGTTAGACACTTCTGGAATTCATTACTACTTTTTTTTCCTGAAGTGTCTTGTTTAGCATTTTTTGTTGTTGTTTTCTGAGCGCTTTTTTGATAGTTTTGACCTGCTTTTTTTATGAGTGTATTTTTTTCAGTGTCTTTATTACTGGCATTTTCTAGACTTTTTTTTAAACTCCTTTCTTCAATGAATAAATCACTAGCAGTATTAAAAGCAAAAAAATGGTAAAACGCTCAAAAAGATGACGAGGCGTCTTCTGAGCCTTCCCATTCACTTGAATTCTAAGTAGGGAGCATCTTTACAGAAGCATGAAGAATGGTTAGGGTTCAAAGGAAGGAAAATAATTAAAAGTAAACTGAAGTGGTTAAAAGACGCTCAAAAGCCTGAACATATGAAAAGCGAGTGTTTTTGTCCATAGAAATTCAAATATGGCCGTATTACCCGCTCGAGGATCACAGCACAATCCTCGGACTGGCCGTCGGCTCTCCAGACCTGAGCGTGACACCTGCATAGGAATACAGGCTGTCACGTTCAGGTCAGGAGAGCCAACAGACAGTCCGAGAATTGTGATGCGCTTCTCGCACCCGTAATACGGACATCTGACTGCATTGGAGCATTTTCTGTTCTCTTTTTCAGTAGTGGAGCCATCTGAAAAAAGATGAACATACCCGAAGAGGAATCGGAGCAATTATTTGTGTCTAGGGTGCAGCTTTGTGAAGGGAGACTGCCTCTCAATAAAGAGACCAGCTAAACATGGCGTCTTAGGCCTCTTTCACACTTCAGTCGTGCGACGTCAGTCAAAATCCATCAAAATGTGAAAAAACGGATCCGCCATTTTTTTTGGCGATCCGTTTTTTCCCATTGACTTGCATTAGTGACGGATTTTGACGGATGGTCGTCCGTTAGGTCCGTTTTTTTGACGGATCCGCCAAAAAATTGGCGTCCGTCATTAAAAAAAAAAAAGTCCAATGCAACGTTTTTTTTTGTTCGCCAAAATGGCGGACAACGGCGGATCCGCCGCATCCGCCATTTTGTATAATGGCCGCCTATGGGCGGCGAATCCGCTGGAATCCGTTTTTGACGGAATCCGCCTGCGGATCCGTCGCCTCTATAGAAAAGCATTGTAAATGCAGAAAACACTGTCCGGGGTCTCTCTCTCTCTCTCTCGTCCGGACTTACATTTCCGGAACGAAATTTTCATCACTTCCTGGTGAAATCTTCTTGGCGGATCCGTCAGAAAACTCACCAGTTTTGCATCCGTTTTTTAACTTTTCTGACGGATCCGCCATTTTCACGCTTGGGCGGACGTCACACAACGGAAGTGTGAAAGAAGCCTTATTGGCAATGCTTCATGGGGATAAAAAAAAAAAATCTGCTTTCATGGGTGAAAAGGTAAACATCATTAATGTGACCTGCCAAAGTTCGTTCAAGAGCTGGACATCACTTACTTGTAGGGTAGAGCTAATCTGCATTATTTTGGTTACAATTTTTATTTTTCAGCTCTACTAAATTTATCATAAAGAGGAATAAAAATACTGTAGGTTACCTTACCATAACCGAAGAGCTGTGCATGTACGTGGTGGAAAATAAATGTTGCCATAAAGGAAGCAGACAATTTCTCGTTTTTGTGTTTCCATTTTTTCCCCGTCATCCAAGAGCCAGAATTTTTTTTAAGTTTTGCAGAACGGCTTGTAGTTTTAAAAAACACCAATCATATTACAATATAATGTTCTGAAAAATGGAAACAAAAAAAATTCAAGTGCGACAAAATGGTTAAAAAAAAATAGAATTCAGTCATTGTGTTAAATTTCGGTTTCCACCGTTCAATTGTGCAGTAAAACAGAACCATAGAAGGGACCTCCAGTGTCATCGTGTCCAACCCCCTGCTCAATGCAGAACTCACCAAACCATCTCAGACAGATGTCTGTCCACCCTCTGTGTGAAGACTTCCATTGAAGGAGAACTCACCACCTCTCGTGGCAGCCTGTTCCACTCACTGATCACTCTGTCAAAAAGTTCTTTCTAATATCTAATCTGTATCTTCTAACTTTCAGGGAAACCTGATTTTCTAGGTTAGTACAGCTATGCCAAACTTGTATCTAGTATCACTATCTCTGAAGCTTCACAGGATTATCAACATTATAAGCCCTGGTCAGGTCAACCCATCAGAACTCTGTGATGATAATGTCGCGTGGTGTTCTCTGAGCGCTGAACAGAGGCCTGGCAGGATCCTGCGGGTTAAATGCCTCTGTCAGAGAAAAGTTGACAGCAGTGATCGGAGTTGGCTCCTGTGCCCGCTCCGCACTTCCTCCTGACTAACCCTATCGTCTATGTATTGTCATGGAGTGTGAAAGGGGTAAGAAGATACTAATTAGCACTCTTAGATGCACCAATAGTTAAAAAAAAATATTGACAATAAGCAGCTTGGGCCCCAATATCCATAAGAGTACCGGAAACAAGTGTTCATTTTTTTTTCCTGCAGCGTCATCCCAGAAAAAGTGAAACCTTACACAGATCTTGTTGAGCTAAATAATAATATCATGTATGTCTACAGCCACCACTAGAGGGAGCACCTGAACTTACCATGTACTCCAGAGCTCCCTCTAGTGGTGGTTGTAGCTAGATGGTTTTTGATCACTAAACTCTATGCTGTGCAGAGGATTTGAAGCTCAGTATTTGAAAAAGGACTGATCACAATAAAGAATAAATCCGCTCAGAATTTTGGACCTTCATAGATTAAATAAGAGAAACATTTACTTATTTTGCGCATGATCTCCCATGCGTTTCTATGTTTGACAGACATTTCCGATGTGCTATTTACGTTTCACATCTAAAACAGGAACAAATGATTGGCCGTTTACATTCTAAGCAATGCGAAGCGTACAAGATGTAGATGAAAGCAGCCGCGTCTGCCTGGCAGCATCTGTCAGATCTGCTTATTTGTAGAAGACACTGCTGTTTACGGTAAGCAGCGCAGCAGACACGTTACCGAACGAGGCAAAATTGGGGCTAAGTGCCTGCCATTTGGCGCATTTCACAAAATCCCGTGAGTGGAAGCAAATGAATTTGATCGAGAGCAGAGGAACGTAAAAAATGTGATACAGGGGTGAACAAAACAGTGGAGGTCATGCAGCCCAAACAGCTCGGCCTGCAAATTGTTTAGTCTAATCTAGTAATATGTTTGTAGAGAGGAAAGGAATGTGGCCAGGAATAACAAGGAAAGGCTTCATGTCCCGCATCGGCTGATGACCACTATCGGCTGCAAAATGGAATCCATGCAAAGTCTTCATCTAGTTGCCCCGACTCATTACACTTGGCGTTCTGCGCTCCAGTCTTATTGATGGCGTAAGATGCTCCATATTCATTAACACATGCGCCTCTTTAATGAATTTCTTGTATCTTTCACCTGCCGTGCGCCAGGGTCTGGCATACACTACTGTTGTGATGAATTTGTTGGACATGTTTGTGCACGCTCTACCACTGTTCAAAAAGTTCATAAAGACGCCAAAAGATCCAACATTCCAAGTCCTTTCAAGCAGCTTTACACCAGAATTCTGGCAAAACTGCTCGATGAATCCGGGTCCTTGGTATTTATAGACACCATTCCAAATGGACAAATTTATAATCCTAGTCTTCATAGGTAGAGTCGGACTACACGGAATTGTTTTGTAGTCTGTTGCCATGGAGATACCTAAATCTGCATATCAGCTTTATACACAAAACAGTGATCGATTTTCAACTGGCACTATTTGCAAAGATGCTTCATTTATTTTTCCTTAACTTTGATGCCATAATTGCAAAAGTGGATATGCTTTCAAAATGCATCCCCTATGGTGATTATTTGATTGCGGCTGAACCCATTTCTGGCATCCTTGGGAAACAGCTGTTTTATCCTGGTGAAGACACAACCAGCCAGGTATTTCCCTTGTAGTGATCCCTGGTGGGGATACATAGCGACTATTCGGGTAAACGTTCATCCATTTAATTCAAGAACATCTCAATTCAATCCAATAGGACTATGAAAGGGTCATTATGAGGCAGAGGGTGGTGGTTGATAATTGAATGTCAGTATTATGTGGACACTACGGTTTTATTTGGTAATATTTAGATCCTGTACATCATATTAGCTCGAATATGAGAATGCTACTCAAAGCTGAAACATTGGACTGCTACTCATCAAAAAGAAGACAAAGATATTGAGTACTGCCAAGTACGACTGGAACACATTTGAGATGGATGGCAACAAACTAGAATTGGTAAAGGACTTCAACCTACTTGGAGCGATGATCACTCAAGATGTAGCGACAACACCGGAAGTCAACAGGTGAATAGCTCTGGGCAAATCAGTAATGATGTCACTGGACAAGGTCCTTTAAATGGAGGAACATTTCACTGGCGACGAATATACAGCTCGTAAATAGTCTGGTCTTTTCTGTAGTAACATATGGATGTGAAACCTGGACGATAAAGAAACAAGACAAAAGAATCAACGCCTTCAAAATGTGACGCTGGAGAAGGATGTTATCAATAACATGGATGGCAAGAAGAACAAATTAATTTTGGTACAAATAAAGCCAGATATGTCACTTCAAGCAAGGATCACCAAGCTATGGCTTGTCTACTTTGGACACATACAAAGAGAGCAATCACTGGAGAAGGACATCTTGGTCAGAGGATAGAAGGAACAAGGCGAAGGAGAAGACCAGCAACCCGATGGCTTGATACTGTCAAGATAACGGTGGAGAAGACCCTGGTGGACCTATCTAAGCTGCACAAGATCCATCTTCCTACAGATCGTTCATCCATCAAGTCGTCATGGCTTGGGATCGAGTCAAAGTCCGCTAAATAATAATATCATGTTATGTTATATGAAGCAAAGATGTCCGCTGTGTATGGCAGAACTTTCCATTCTATGTCTTGCAGTATTTCTTAGGCATTATATGGTCGCATTATTTTTATTTTGATACTGAATCGTAGTATTATGTCGACATTGTATAAGATTATAACTTGGCTTTGTATAGCGGTAGTATTTATATACCTGTTGACCTATTATTCAACCGGCAGCCATCTCCCCAGTCTCCCCCACACACAGGAGGGCGACAGGCGAGATGAGAAAGCCACTGGCAGTCTTCTCTGCCACTAGCTTATATCTGGGAGAACAAAGCGTCTAGCAGCCCAAAATCAGACAAATTTGATCAACTTCTCCCCCGATGATCAGTTGACTGGGGCCCGCCACTATCTGTGGGTGCAGCCATCATTAGTTTTAATGTGTTTAGGGGGCGTAAATCTAAAATGAGAAGTCTTCTAATCTCTCCCAGGCGGACTCCACCAACATAGTTGTATAATATGTCCTGTAGATACTGTTTGCTCTAAACCATCATTTACATTAATTTTGAAATTTTCAGCCATACATTTCACATATTTGCATTTCTTAGTGTCTGGGAGGGATGCAGGTGCAGCATCTCGCTTTTCTTTCATTATTATCCTGACATTCTTACAGCTTACACTTTATATATTGGCCAGAGGTTTCTGCGATTCTCCACTTATGCCAAGGCATCAAACAGGTAGATACAATGTAGCATCAAATCCAGCTCAGACGCTGTGACTTTGATGATACCATTGCATGATCAATGAGGCACAGACAGCAATTCCTCATTGTCAGACTGTGATGGAATACAGCGCCGTGCGCTACCAGTAAATTGTCACGGACTTTTGATTCTGGTTTTATCCAGAACATGTCAAAATAGTTGACAATTTGATGAAGATTCATTTCCAGTGCATCAAGTCTTGTGGCAGATTTATAATTAAATCCAAGGTGTCCATATACACTGTACAGTAAATAAAATGAAACTGTGTATGACTATGAAACAGCACAAAATATAGCAGCAATATAAAGAAGTGTTAAATATACTTTGCTGTCAGTCAACACCGGGCAGCACAAATCCAAGCCTGCCTGCCCGATTACAGGTGCTTGATCTGGCCGTCTCTTCCCAGCGCTGTAGACCATTGCAGGTCTCTTTCATAGTGAGAAACCTGTCGCCTGCAGGGGCACCAGACTTGCCTCCTCTCTGGATATGGTTCCCAGAAGGATCTTTAAAATATATAAACTCTGAAATGCTGACGTGTTTCAAAGATTCGTCCGGGAATCATATCCATAGAGGAGGCAAGTCAGGTGCCCCTGCAGGTGACAGGTTTCTCACTATGAAAGAGACCTGCAATGGCTTACAGCAGTGCTGAGAATAGCCGGCCAGATCTTTACAGGTGCTTTAATCAGGCATCCAGGCTCTGATTTGTGCTGCCACAGAATTGGGCATCAGGAATCGGCTGCACAGGTTCCCTTTAATTAAATAGGTAAAGAATAGTGCTGATTAATTCCATAATATAATAATGTAGCATGTATGATTTATATAGCCATGGAGGTAAATGACAATATGCTGTCTGCCTGTGTATACAAGTAGCGGGAGCTTTGGAGACTGCCAAATACATTTATTATTCAGCTCAATGGAAGCGGTACAAATGAATGAGCTTCCAGGGAGACAGATTATATCCAAGACTTTCTGAAAGGAAGAAGGGGATTTTGAGATCTGTAACAGACTGCAACCAAGCAAAATGATAACATTAATAAGCAAAGAATTTTGGACCTACTTAGATGATAAAAAAAAATGAAAATCATAGGTACACTTTAAATCTTATCAAAGTGGCCCATCTTTAATTAGTTCACATGTCCAATAGTCAAATAACCCCAGCAAAGTTCTATGGTATACACCCGGTTGGATGAAGGGAAAATCTACATCATTATTCCCGTGGGGTCATAACTTTGGAACAGACGAGCACAGAAGAAAAAGAAAACTGTTCTAGAATCAGTGGAAAGTGGAGGAGGTAGTCAGCACAAATTGAAAAAAAAAAATCAGCGAAAGGTCCTCTTTACTATCCCTTCAGCTAGTGACTGTGCTGTACCCACCATGCACATATATAATAAAATTCAACAATGCCATATGTGGATACTCCACTATGTGCACTAGGCATCATTTATGGTGCATGCTTGGTCAGTTCTTGCTGAGGATTCATTTCCTTATTTGAATTCCTGTGAAATGGATATCTTGGTCCTGCATGTGCTAACATTTCTTATTATATATATATATATATATATATATATATATATATATATCACTCCAAAAAAGCGTTTAAAAATTTGGCAGCCATGCAGTATTGCGTGGTCTGGGGTACATTTCTGTGATCTATAAAACTGAGAAAGAAATTTAGTATACTTAAATTCCTCAGCCATACAGTATACCATCGTCTGGGGTACATGTCTGTGATCTATTAAGCTGAAAAAAAAGGAAAAAAAATTTGCAGGCTTAAATTTCTAAGCCATAGTTTCACACGTTCTGTGGTACATTTCTGTGATATCTAACACTCCAAAAAAGCATTTAAAAAATTAGCTGGATTACATTTCTCACCCATACACTAGTCCGTGGCCTGGGGTACATTTCTGTGATGTCTAATACTACAAAAAAGCATTATAGTCTGTACAGAGTGCTTTTCTAATCTGAACTGACCATAGTTTAACTTTTATAACACTTAGTTTTCTTTCTGGATGTCTTTCAGTATAGACTCAATATTGTCAATTCCATTCAGGTAGTGAGCATTTATGATCCAGGGGAAGGCTAGTAATGAAAAGAGATCTCAGCATCACGGGACACCAAGGTGGGCCATATGAGGTTGCACATGACTTTGACAAATACTACATTGTGTTTTATGCCTGGAGTAATACTCCTATCATTGTGCCATTTATGATGTAGCTGGCACAGAACAATTTTGATCTCAGTGTCTCCATCTCAGACAAAATGACATCTAACACTGTGTTTTCTGATCTACTCATTACATATACAAATGCTTAGAACATTTATGGATTGCTCTGGCCAAATGTCAGCATGGTTTACTTTCATAATGCAAAATAGCATCCCCCGCCATCTATCCTATTACACGTAAATGACTTGCAGGTTGTGGGCTTTCTACTAAACACACAACCCTCAGGCAGCTTCTCTGGTTTTCACTTTTTCTTCGCCCAAGTAAAAAAGAGGCCTTGATATCTGAGCCGCGTTTGACCACCATTCATCACGAAAAATGAGCGACAAACAAAATATGTCCAGTTCATACATAAGATCAGCTCAGGGTTTACTTTTCCATCTGCAGACACTGAACTAAATAAAGACAAACTCGTGCACGAGCTTTTGTGTTTTACCAAAAATGGATCCCTCAAAATTTGTGCCAAAGAAAGCTTAAAACAAGAGTCAATAAATCCGCCTCTTGTCCTGTGGAAGTTCTGTGCAAACCTCGATTTGAAAGATCTGTTCTTTTGATTTTTGAAAACCTTGTTAATTTTTATCTTGATTCCAGACATATTAGGATGAAGATTTATATGACTGGGTTACATATTTGTTTTTTTCCTAATAGTTTTGCAGTTTTTGGCTCTTGCTAATTAAAGATCTAATTCAGGAGAGCGGCTGCTAAGGAGCCACTTTATAAAAGCAGCAGGGACTCGCAGCCTCACAAATCCCAATATCTGGATCTACTTAACTCCAGTGTGGGATGTTTTTAGTTACCAGTGAAATATATTGACACATCAAGCCACACTCCTGCACCACAGATCTGTCTGTTACTGTCATTGTCATTGTAAAGGCCCTTAAACACGGAGCATTAATTGGCTAAGCAAGAACTCATGACCCAGAATTCATAAGCACACTCGTTTGAATTAATGGTTGTGTAAGGATGGTGCCGAACAAGAAAAATGGCTCACTTTAGCTAATTGAATAGTTTCGGAAGACCATTAAATAATTGTTGCTGGTAGCATTGTCCCAGTGTAAACAGGATGTGCTGCCGACAAAACACAAACTTTATGGGGATGAATGAATGTATTAAAGTGGTTGTCCACCTCTGGGGACTTTTTTTTCCCCCTAAATGGGTGTATTGGGAGCTAAAATCATTTTTGAAATTGAGTTTTATTAAAACTTTTGCACAAGCTCTATGTTTTCTTGCACATAGAATCTGCCTATGGTCATAAATCAGCTTAGAAGAGGCAAAAAAACCCCAGACTGATAAAATATACAAACTTTCCGTAATCAACTCAAAATCATATATCCGCATATAGTCTCCTCCAGGAGGAGAGAAAAGGGCTGGAGTCTGTAGCTGGCTTCCTTGAAGGTTCATGAAACCAGCTATACGGATTGAGACTGAACAGAGTTAAGCAGTTTGCAGTGTACTGTAAAACATGCAAGCTTCAGAACAAAAACATTTAAAAAATGTAATGGAGGTTAATTGCAAAAATGTTTTAATTATATAACATAGGTGAAACCTATTTAACTAATTCCCTTAAAAGTAATCTATGACATATCTGAGGTCTGTGACCGAGAAACACTGTTGTGTTAGAAACGTGTTATTTTTTTTCTGTATCCTGCAAGTTGAATTTTTTTTTTGTGATGCATCAATTGCACAGGAGCTGCCAGCAGCGGATCTTGATGATTTACCCAAGTAAGTGCATTCAGCTCGGCAAAACCTTCCTCAGACTACCATTAATAACCTCAGTGATCACCTGACGTCCTGTAAGTGCGGGGATTTCTGCACTCGGAGCTCATACTCCATACTGAATACGTTGAGAAGTTTAGAAAATTTTGTTTCCATTTTTTCATAATTTCCAGATCATTAAAGGGAACCTGTCAACAGTTTTTTTCCCATACAATGTACGGCTAACACTATTCGGGACCTTTTTTACAGCCTACTGGAATCATGTAAAAAAAGTCCCCAATCCAGTCTGCAGGTCCCAAAAACTAGCTTTTTTCATACTCGGAGATGGCGCAGTCTGGCCAGATGGGCGTCTCTGGACCTGATCCTGCGCTTCTCTTACTTGGTCATTTTCCTTCCCTGCTTTGTGTGGATGACCTATCCTACGTGATCTACACAATGTCCTCCATCGCACTAGTGCACTTTTATTTTCCCTTGCAAGTGCAGTACAAAGGACTCCAGAGTGCATGCAACAGGAAAGGCCAAAGAGCGCTGATGACCCGGAAATAAAGCAGGCGCATGGGCACTAGTGTACTTTTCTCTGCCTTGCAGGACATATAGCAGTGCATCTGCGCAAGAGCGTGATGGAGGATACTGTGTGGATGATGTAGGACACGTCATCCATATGAAGCAGAGAAGGAGGACGGTGATCGCGAGAAGAGCGGAGGCGTCGGACCAAGACCAAAGACGCCCGTCGGACCGGACTTCCCAGTCTGTCATATAACAAGCTATTTTTTTGTGATCTGCAGACTGGATCGGGGACTTTTTTTTTTTTACAGCATTCCAGTATGTTGCAAAATAAAAAAAGGCCCTAATGGTGGTGGCTGTACTTCCTTGGCAAAGACCTGGTCACTGGTTTCCATTAACATGTCTATCCATCCTGTGATTGATATCATTCCATGACTTTTTCTTTTTGGTGCTTGTAATTTCAGTATTGGAATCTATTATTTTTGTGCTAATATTTAGTTACAGCTAGTATTACAAACAATACTCCTTCACAGATGTATTCACAATTCTGCAGGCTGATGTCGATCTCAATCTTTCAACATTTGCTACTTGTTCATGTTCTGTACAGAACTGTGAAAATCTGCATTCTAGAACTAGACTCTTTGCACTGTGGATGACTATGAAGTAACGACGTTTCCAGGACACAGCCCAGTGGAGAACATTGTTTTATAGAGGCTCAGCTAAAGGTGCATTGAGACAGGTTGATCTTGGCCAGCTAAAAAGCACCAACTGACTATATAGCAACAGTCCAAAAATAGCCGGCACTCACATCTTCATAAAATAATTGATTTATTGATCCAGTAGTATAAAAGGCACAAAAAATAGTTGAATACAACAGCACAAAAATGAAAAAAGGAAGAAAAGAAATACTTGCTGCTCTCCCAGGCAACATTGTTTCAGACCTCCATGGACCTTTGGAAAACCTGACTAAACACAGAGGAGCAGCAGAGGATACGCACGGCCGACTTGATTAAAACCATGTTCAGGTGAATACAAGAATAGCATGAAGCTAAGTAAATGCTGACACAGAAAAAAAACGTGTTAAATACACATGAATTAAACATACGGTACATTGATTCTATGTTTAGGCAAGCTTGATAAAGGTCCATGCAGGTCTGAAACATGTTGCCTGGGAGCACAACAGATATTTATTTTCTGACTTTTTAATTTTTGTGCTGTTCAACTATTTTTTGTGCCTTTTATACTACTGGATCAATAAAGCAATTCTTTTAAGAAGATGTGAGTGCTGGCTATCATTTTTACTGTTGCTACGACTGGAGTATTTTTTCCGTGCACCCGATGAGGTGAGCCGATTGTGCCTTTCTCAAACTGGCTATATACAAGTCGATCGGTGCTCATTTATTGGTCTGTTTATATCGGATAATGAGGACTTATAGAAACAGAACGAGCATTTTGCTCATTTGTCGGGTGATCGGCAGAATCTTTATCTGCCCTTGTTTTCAAAGGCAGACAATTGAGAACATGTGGTCTTATGAACGCTTGTGTAGCGATTCTTGGCCTGAAGTTGCTAGTGATGTATATTAATGAGCTGGCAACTGATTCTAGTGGCCACCAGAATAGTAAGAGACACTGAACTATAAGCCTTAGGGCCACGTTACACGCTTCAATGTCCCAGAGATCCCACCAACGATCCGACGTGGATGGGATCGCTGGGACATCTGTTGTGAATACCTTGGAGGCGACTTCTGAGCTGGGGCTCCCTCCGGTGGTTGCGGAGGGTAATGAACTAATTACTGAATGGCCTTCAGCTGGCTCTGAATGGTATGATATAAGTGACCTGAGTTCCCAGCAGCCTTGCCGGTAATCAATTGTTCCTCCTGCTCTTGCTTGGAGCACAGCTTGTTTTCCTGCTCTCATTCAGATAAGTGCTTTTTTTTTTACTCTGTTGGATTTTCACTGCTGGTTTGCTGCTTTCAGTGGACTGCAACCTGGTCCACTTTTGGGGTCTTGCGCTGCAATTGTGCTCATTTTTGTGTTTGCAGTTTTGCTCTGTTCCTTTGTCACTTTTTATTTGCTGTGTTGCTGTGTGTTACACCAGAGATCTGATTTAGGTGGTAGAGATCGTGTGATCTCAGGTTTTTTGTTAATCAGAAGTGTTGGTATTTTTGTCACGGTTTTTTTTGGGTTGCAGTCAGAATTCTTTCCTATACTTTTCTTTCTAGACAGATTGGGCCCCAGCGTTTGCTCATTCTATTTTCTGTCTGTGTCCGTGTTTTCTTCTTGTCTAACCGCCATTACATGTTCGGGGGCTTCCTATTTCTTTGGGGATTCTGCTCCGGGGCAGATAGCTTTCACTGCCTTTAGGTGTAGTTATCTCTCCGGCTGTGACGAGGCGTCTAGGATGACCGTAGGTACGCTCCATGGCTACTTCTAGTGTGGCGGTTAGTTTAGGTTACTGCAATCCAATAGTTTCCAGCCTCTCTGGTGTTTTACTACTTTGGCTATTTTTTGCAGTTTCTCCTCAGCTACCGAAACATAACAGACATCGTTAGCTGATCGCTGGTGAGCTGTCACATAGGCAGACTCACCAGCGATCAGGACCAGCGAGCACACTGCTATCCAGGGTAAACAGCAGGTAACTAAGCACTGCGCGGCGCTTAGTTACCCACTGTTTACCCTGGATACCAGCTCCCAGCGTCTGCTGTATGGCGCTGGGAGCTCGCTGATCGATAAGTCTCCCGCTGTCACACGCAGCGATGTGTGCTGCCCAGCGGGAGACCAACGATAGATTTATGGTCCAGTACATTCTGCAACGATTAACATTCAGCCGACTGATCGTTGATCGTTACTACGTGTGACACGCAACGATGTTGTTTCGACATCGCTGCAACGTCACCAAACAGGTGACGTTGCAACGATATCGTTGACGATATCGTAGCATGTAACGGGGACTTAACGCTACACTTTGACACGTGCAGTAAAGAATCTTTTTAGAACAATGCAACACCGCATCTATCAGCCGTCAATGCGGGGCGCAAACAACTTTAGTATAATCAGAGAGCAACTGCTACTCGCGTGCAACATATCTGCAACTTGGCTGCTTTTTTGCTGGCGTGCAACATATGGTGCCGTGTAGCCCGAGCCTAAGCCTTGAGCTATGTGGCAACATTAACGGGTTCTCCAGCCATATGATTGATCCTTAGCATAGGTTATCATATTGGATCGGTGGTGGTCCAACATCCAGCTACCTCCACCTCCATGGAGCTGTAAAGCACGGCTAAATTTATGACTATTATAAAGTTTTCTGGATGAAATTTGGAGGCTAAAACTGATTCAAAGCATATTACTATTATTAGAAAAATACATAAAGAAACAAAAACACTACAAATAAAAATTGTAAGGTTTTAATATATAAATCACAACCAATGTTACAAAATCATAAAATATAAAACCTCTAGGTATGTACACCTCATCCATCACTCTGCAATCAGGTGACCATCTAAAATTCATCCACACGATCACGATCATCTGTAGGTGCAGCCAGGTGATGGCAGCGATGTCACTGTCCCCACGATGGCTCGGTCCATGCACATGTACTTAATTTAGGGACCTCGTCTGGCATCAGGTCTCGCCTGGTTGTGGTTCATTTTTTAGAAAGTATCAGCTCCCGAAGAATCAGACTCTAAAAAGGTTGTTTTAACATCTTCATCATCTTCGATCATAGATGGAAGGGTCACTGACATTTTTTTCGGAGACTCGAATGCTTCTCCTGCATGGGAAGAAACAGTATGTATTAGGTTAATGAGGATCAAAAAATACCCAATTTGTTAGGATTCACAGAATGGAACATAATATATATATTAAAGAGATACTCGAGTGACAGCCTAGCCAATGGCATGAGCAGCATTTTCAGATTATGTGGCAATATATTTTCTGTTCTTATATCACTTTAAAACCAGACTAAATTGCTATGAAGGACTCTCTGAAGCTTAATGTTGCCCCCTACAGACGATCTAATGGCAGCCATATTGGTTTCCACCCAACATTCATAACGCAAAGACATGAATGTACAAATTAGTTTGTGCAAAAATGGTTAAAAGGAGAATCTAATCTTTACAAGAGGACCCTGATGTTTGCCGTCCAGGGGTGGAGGAGGTGATCCATTGAGTGGTGTCCTTGGTAGTTTAGTTACACTGGGATAGACCAGCAATAAAGATAAAGCTCGAGGTGTGTCAATAATCCCACCAGCTATGAAGTCTGATCAGGAAACCCAAGCAAATGATTCATAGAAAGTTTGGAGAACAGGTTACTGGAAGGCAAGAGCGGATAAGATAAGGAATAATAGGAAGGAGGCTTTGCGTTATTAAACCAAAGCCCCACATGTGGAGATCTGACAATCTCCGGGATTAAAATGCATCAACAGGATGTTTGTCTTCTGCCAGGTACAATGGAGCAGTCATACTACATCTTGTCAGGCGGTTATGGCCTGGATCCACAGAAACTAGTTACAGATCGATGCCACCCAAGGTTGTCAGGGCTCTTAAGCCCCCGTCTCACACAGCGATATCGCTAGCGAGATCGTTGCTGAGTCACTAGTTTTGTGACGCAGCAGCGAGCTCACCAGCGATATCGCTGTGTGTGATATTCAGCGACGATCAGCCCCCCTGCCGGGTATCGCTGATCGTCGCTGAATGTCCTGGACATTTTTTTGATCGCTGGTCTCCCGCTGACAGGCACGCATCGCTGCGTGTGACAGGCGGGAGATCAGCGATCCGCTGGTAACCAAGGTACACAGCGGGTTTCCAGGCGCGGGGCTGTGCCTAGAAACCCGCTGTGTACCTTGGATACCAGCGCCCTGATGCAGGGAGCTGGTAACCAAGGTACACAGCGGGTTTCCAGGCACCACGCAGCGCCTGGAAACCCGATGTGTACCTTGGTTACCAGCTCCCTGCATCAGGGCGCTGGTATCCAACGTACACTGCAGGTAACTAAGCGATGTTACCCGCAGTGTCGCTGTCCCAGATCGCTGCCTGAGCTGCCTGTTTGGCAGCTCAGCAGCGATCATGAAGTGATACACCAGCGATCCTGACAAGTGCATATCGTTGTCGGGATCGCTGGTGTATCGCTATGAGACCCAGGCTTTAGATGTAATCTCGGAAGATCGACACAAATTAAAAGGAGCATGGTGTTCACTACAGGATGTAAGGGTCATTTACATTGTGAGATTATTGTGAACTAGTGTATTTAGGAATGCTCATTTCACGGTAATTGTGCAGTCTAAGAAGGCTGACGACACAGGAACAAGCTAAGTTGGGTGACTTGATATGTTGGTTTATCCCCAAAAAATCATCGTGCTTGGCAGCACAACTCTGTGCTGCCGAGAGCAATGGCAGCCTATGTGCACTGAATGATATATTACAGATCGTGCACATCTGAATCCAGTTTTGTCTGTGTAAACAGTATTTTAAATGACCACCAGACAAGTAGTTATCGTCAGTGCTGACATTCGTCAGGTCCAAGCAAACCATTGTAAGGCATTTTTGGTATTGGTTTATGCTAAACTTGACACTCATTGGCCGCAGCCTGTGATAGCTGTCGCAGATGTTGCGTCATAGTGTAAAAGTGCAAACCTCCATCTTAAGCTACATCGTCCCCTCCTTATTGAAAACCTTTAATAGAAGCATGTCATAAAAAAGTACAGCAGGAAATGCGTTACGTCTTGCTTTCCTGGGATGCGATATTGGTGGGTCGTTAATATGAAGGCACGAGTGCAACCTTTGCGTGTACAGATCAGAAGTTAGAGGTTAAACGCCTGATTGCTGGGGGTTGTGCCAACAGGGACTTCCTTTCTTCTCTACTCCAGCATGCCCACTCGGCGTCAATGGGACTGACTGAGAAAGCTGGCTACAAAGCTCGGCCATCTCCATCAGTACCATAGACGTGAATGTAGCTGCTCCATTCAATTTCGATCAAAGGGAAGAAGAGGGGATTCTCATGGTCAATAAACCGCCCCCCCATTGATCAGAAATGTATCTCCTATCCTGTGGCTACTTTGTGCAATGTTCCTCCGTTAGTCCTCCTCCAAATGTATAAACAGATGTAAGCGAGTGTTCCGGGTCAGTGTTCGGTGGCCATACACTTTTTCAGCAGGTTCTGCCAAAGTTCATATACCGTATTTCTCCGACTATAATCTCCGACTATAAGACACTTTATTCCGCCAAGATTTTGGAGGAAAGTGTGTGTGGGTGTGCGTGTGTGTGGATGTACCTTATAGTGTGGAGGGATGGGGGGAAAAGTGGCGGAGGAGCGGGTCATAGAAGGCAGGAATCGGACAGAGGCTGCAGCTAACACTATTCCCACTGTTAAAGAAAATGAATATTCACTGCTCCCCACGCCCATAGTCCCTTCCACCTCTACGCACTGAAGCCGGCGGCGAGAGCTGGGATGGACTATGGGCATGAGGAGCAATGAATATTCATTCTTTCATTCTCTTTAATAGTGGGCACATGTGATTGCTCAGTCACTGCAGGAGCTGGCAACTGCGGCTAAAGGTGTACCAGCTATTAAAGAGAATCAATATTCACTGCTCCACACGCCCCTAGACTCGGGTATGGGGAGTAGTGAATATTCCAGCAGCTCATCTCAGCATGTTACGGACCATGGCAGTGACGTCATGCGCTGCTTACACGCTGAAATTAGCTGCTGGCATCAGAACAGTGCGCTGCGAGGGAGCAGAAGGAAGGTGAGTAAGAATCGTTTATTTTTTTTTATGTGTGCAGCGTGATGGGGGAATATATACCAGGATGGGGGAGCATGTATACCTGGATGGGGACATATATACCAAGATGGGGATTAAATATACCTGGATGGGGACATGTATATCAGGATGGGAATCATATATACCAGGATGGGGGACATTACCTCTATGTATGTGTCAGCAGCAAATTTCCCCAATAACAGTGCGTCATAACCACATTTTTTACTTCAATTTATTTTTTCTATTTTCCTCCTCTAAAATCTCTAAAGGTGCGTTTTATAGTCTAAAAAATATGGTTAATGTATATGGTTACCCTAACATGGTCAGTTTTGGACTGAAGGGGACACATGATACCTAGTTGTCAATTGTATTCATACATTTACAGATGGGATAACAGAGGACAGGCAAAATGTGGCGTTCCAAGAAAAATGCTCCAATGTTGTTTAATAAGGAAACTATCTGCCAAAGCAGATGCCAGGAAAGCAGACAGGTCCTCCAATGGCTAGGGGCACATGACCGTATGTAAAATGGTCCTATTATGCTAATCAGACTCTGATCTGTTTCTCGCATGTGGAAAATGAGAAAAAAAATTCTCCTCCATTCAGGCTGTGATTTTTTTTTTCCTCTGACCACTCGATAAGAGGAAAAAAATATCTTTCTCGAAGCCTGTCCTGGTTGGGGCGAATCAAGCAAATTTTTTCAAATGCATATATGCGATTGGATTCATAAATCCATTCTGAAAGAGAGGGGGAATCAGAATCCTTCCAATGGCTTGCGACATGTATTTTAGCCGCAATAAGGAGATAGGATAGTAAAATATAATAACTAATATGCTGATATTGAGGATGCACATTAAGAAGGACTAATTGGGGTAGGGGGGGCGATATGTCTAGAGCTTTTCCTATATGATTATGTATTGTTTCCCAGAAGGGTGCAATTCTAACAGTCAAACCAAATATGGGAGGGTATACCAGGTAACAGATTACATCTCCAGCAATTAGGTGAATAAAAATTGTCAATTTTATTTAAGAATATCTGTAGTTTTATACCAACGAAATATAATTTTGCAGTTTAATTCTTGGTATCTAAGGCTGGTTTCACATTTGCATATCGGTGCACAGCGTATGATCAGCATGCATCATGCGTACGTATAATAATAATAATCTTTATTTTTATATATTCCGCAGCGCTTTACATACATCATCATCACTGTCCCAAATGGGGCTCACAATCTAATTTCCCTATCAGTATGTATTTGGAGTGTGTGAGGAAACCGGAGAACCCGGAGTAAACCCACAGAAACACGGGGAGAACACATACAAACTCCTTGCAGATATTGTTCTTGGTGGGATTTGAACCCAGGACTCCAGCGCTGCAAGGCTGCAGTGCTAACCACTGAGCCACCGTGCTGCCCATGTCTTTAACATGGTGTACGCAGGGACAGGCGTTGCGTACGTCGAATGCAACATGTCGCATTTTTTTGAAGCGTCAAAAATCCGTTAAATATGTGCAGTAATGCGCATGCGGATCAGTGCGTAAAAAAACCCACATTACGGTCTATAGGAATGCATTGGTATGTAAGGACATGCGCATGGATCCGTTCGATACGCATGCGGACTTCAGACTGTGCATGTCTAGGGACTGATTACAGCACCTGGAAATATCGAACGCATGCACATAAACAACGCAAATGCATGCAAACGCAGCTGTTTTTTTTTGCGTCATGTGTAAGCTGATGCGGATAAAAAATGTTGCGTTAGCATGCAAATGATACGCTGCGCACACAAACGCTAATGTGAACCTAGCCTAACAGAGCGAGATAAAGTTAATCTCTTTTTAAAAGTTTAGAAATTTCTTCTGCGTTCAGTGTTATACTGTATTTAATTCTTCTCCCATTAAATAAATTGGGGGTGGTGGGGTTCTACTGAGTCACAAAGAAGTTTTAGAAAAATATTTAGACTTGAGAGTCCTCAGTGGTTGATACCTTTTAATGGCTAACTGAAAAGATGGTAACAAGTTGCGTTAGCCATTAAAAGGTATCAACCACTGAGGACTCTCAACTCTAAATATTTTTCTATCTACTGGCTAACACGGTACTAAGATATACATCTTTCCTATATCAAAGAAGTTTTATATATTTTAGAAATTATTTTTTTATTTACATAAGATTAAGCTTTAAACCATGGCATAGTTTTACCAAATATGTTTATGCGATATATAACTATATACTGTATGTCTTAGTTTCTACTTTTAAGATAAGGAAATAGAGGCTATTTTTCAGCAGGACTACCACCTCCACTTTTCCCTCATGCCCTCGCTTATTCTCTCTCCCTCCTCCCCATCCTTTTTTTCCTATTCCCGCCCCCTTAAACTTTGTATCCCTTAAAGAAAATGAATGTTGATTCTATTGTGCATCTTTTGGCTATGTGCACACGTTGCGGATTGTTAGCGTTTTAACGCTTACACAATGCCACTCATTATATTCTACGGGATTCCGCAATGCTGTGCACATGCTGCTTGTTTTTCCGTTGCGGAATTGCATCACGGAAAAATCCGCAGCATGCACATTCTTTTTGCGGAATCGCGGCGATTCCACACACATAGGAATGCATTGAACCGCTTACTTTCTGCATGTGGCTATGCCCACCATGCACAAAGTAAGCGGTTCATGTGCGGATGGTACCCAGGGTCTGGAGGAGAGGAGACTCTCCTCCAGGCCCTGGGTACCATATCCCTGGTAAAGCAATAATTAAAATAAAAATTTTTGATATTCTCACCTGCCGGCGGCCCCCGCAGCCTTCAAGCGTCTCAGCGACGCTCCCGGCCAATCCCGTTCCCAGGCGTTCCAGGGCCGCTGGAAGGTGAGAATAGCACGATTTTTTATTTTTTTTATTATTTAGAACATTAGATCTTTTTACTATTGATGCGGCATAGGCGGCATCAATAGTAAAAAGTTGCTCACACTTGTCAAACACTATGTGTGACTTGTGTGACCAACCTGTCAATCAGTTTTCCAAGTGATGCTACAGATCGCTTGGAAAACGCTAGCATTCTGCAAGCTAATTACGCTTGCAAAACACTAGTTTCTGGCGGGAATACGCATACCAATAAAAATGCGTATTTCCCGCGGCAGGGAGGTGCAGGATTGCCGCAGAAATTTCCGTGGAAACTCCGCAATGTGTGCACACAGCCTTTATGTTATTTTGCCTATGCCAACATTCTTAAAGGGGTTGTCCAGTACTTTCAATTAACCCCCAATGTATCCCCCCGGGGCCCCTAATAAATTTTGTAAATACCTCATGTTGCCTATACTGCCTGTGAGCGGCGCTATCGCTGGCTGCTCACAAGCAGCACGTGACCCCCGGCTGCAGCCGGCTCTTGCTTCTGCGGACGTCCCGACAATTGCTGGCAGCAGCCGGCGGTCCCTCTTCCTCCTTCCACGTTGGTTGTCAGGCTGTGGGCAGGGTTGCCCCCCTGCGTCAATCCCGGCATCCACCGTGCACCCATTCATTGAGAAAGCACGCTGTGGATGCTGTGTGTGATGGGGGGGTAACCCCGCCCACAACCCAGCAGCCACCGCGTGGACCAAGCGCTGAGTCACGCCTTACTTGTTGTGACGTCAGCGCTGGGTCACGTGCTACCTGTGAGCGGCCAGCGACAGCGCCGCTCACAGGCAGTATAGGCAACATGAGGTATTTACAAAATTTATTCGGGGCCCCGGGGGGATACATTGGGGGGTTAATTTAAAGTAGTGGACAACATAAAGATTTTACAAAAACAAAAACTGGACGTGTATGGATTGAACTTGAATCAAAACTACGGTTGTCCGCACGAGCCTTTAAACTGAACCCGTCAAACTTTTACCCTCTTCAAACCATTAATATGATTGAGTAGCTCTTTAAAAGATGACCCAAAATTCTGCTCCTGCAGCAAGAATCAAGTTTTAAAGTTGTGTCTGTAAGTGCATTTGGGTGTAATGATGCACTTACAGCTTCTCAGCCTCACGCTGTATTTCCTACCTACCAGCACCCTCCTCTGGCTGAATGACAGGTCAGTGGCCGTGTACCAGAGCAATCAGCCAGGGGAGATGCTGCTAGTTAGGAAATAGAACATGAGGCTGAGAAGCTGTAAGTGCATCGTCATGCCCCAATGCACTTTCAGACAAGTTCAAAGAGCAATTACTCGCGGAGCAGCGGTTATAAAGGGGGCTAGACAGTAATATAAATGGTTTGAGAGGATAATAGCTTGACTGGTTCCCTTTACCCACTTTGAAGCCGCCATAGTGTTTCTTGTTGCATAATACAGAAGAAGGTACACATGGCCACCGCACTTCGTGTCCTCTCCACACTGACCTGCCTTTGGTGGCTTTAGAGGTGATAAGGACACTTTGCAGAGCATTGTATCTTGTGTCTGGCTAGGATCATTAACAATGGCTCCAGTGCCAGACTCCCGTCTGCTGCTGCTTCTCACCCACTGCATTTTAGAAGAAATGTAAGGAGGAGGCAGGAGCAGCGCCGCAGGCTCCAGCCATGTACGGATTCACTGGCTTCTGCCAAGAAACATGAGAGGATTCTGAGCTGCGGCCGATTTCCTGCATTGTGTTTATAATTACAGCTGGTGCGCAGCGCAGAGGGTCTAATAAAAGGGGAAAAATTCAGCGCTTTATGGCCGCTTTGAAAGCTTTGTTTTCTTGTGAAAGGAAAAGTGTTTCTCCACGTGAAGGTTCCAGCGCAGCGTTAACCGCATGGAAATCTTCAGCTCCATGTAAGGAAGAACGGAGACGTTACTAGACGGCAGACTATGTCCTAATCATACCTGGTATATAGGATCACCGGCCCCGGCCGCCCTTCTGAGCCGCTCCTATGTCTTCTGTACGGTGTAGGTCACAGGCGTAAAGGGCTCCATCACTGAGCAATTGAATCCACAAGTGCGGTGTTGGCCGGGAAGAAAATCAGCCATGTTTTTCCAATTCTGTACAATTTCATGTTACGGCGTAAATTAAGTTATATAAAGTTAAATACCGTATATACTCGTGTATAAGCCGAGATTTTCAGCCCATTTTTTAGGGCTGAAAGTCCCCCTCTCGGCTTATACGCGGGTCATATATGGGGGTCGGCGGGGGAGGGGGAGCGGGGGTGTCGGATCATACTCACCCCTCCGCCGGCGCGGTCTCTGCAGCCCCCCTGCTTCTCCCACGATCTCCGGCTCCTTCCTGCAGTGGTCACATGGCACCGCTCATTAAAGTCATGAATATGCACATATTCATGACTTTAATGAGAGGTAGCACGTGACCGCTGCAGGACTGAAGCGCTGCTGAGAGTGCCGGGAGAAGAGGAGAGGCTGCAGGGACGCGCGGCGGAGGGGTGAGTATAGCGATATTTACCTGTCCCTCGGTCCACCGCTGTGCTGCTCCCTCGGTCTGACTCCTCTGGCTGTGAATGATCAGGCAGAGGGCACGATGACGTCGTTAGTGCGCGCTCCGCCCCTGCCAGATCATTCACCGCCAGAGGAGTCAGACCGAGGGAGCAGCAAAGCGGTGCAGAGAGGACAGGTAAATATCTCAGGTGCCGGGGTCCTGAGCGAGCGGTGACACCGGCACCTGTCCCCCATAGCGCGCCGGTGTCCCCGCCTGCTCAGGACACCGGCAACTGGCCCCCAGCGACGAGAGGTGAGTATGTCATTTTTTTTTTTTTTTGCAGCAGCAGCATATGAGGCCTATACTATGGGGCATAATTGTGCAGCATATGGGGGCATAATATGGAGCATATGGGGGCATAATATGGAGCATATGGGGGCATAATATGAAGCATATAGGGGCATAATCTGTGGAACATATGGGGCATAATCTGGAGCATATGGGGGCATAAGCTGTGGAACATATGGGGGCATAATATGGAGCATATGGGGGCATAATCTGTGGAACATATGGGGCATAATCTGGAGCATATGGGGGCATAATCTGTGAAACATATGGGGGCATAATCTGGAGCATACGGGGGCATAATCTGTGGATCATATGGGGGCATAATCTGTGGATCATAAGGGGGCATAATCTGTGGAATATATGGGGGCATAATCTGGAGCATATGGGGGCATAATCTCTGAAGCATATTGGGCATGATCTGGAGCATATGGAGGCATAATCTGTGGAGCATATTGGGCATAATCTGTGCAGCATATGGGGGCATAATCTGTGGAGCATCATATGGGGGCATAATCATTTTTCACCCTAGGCTTATACGCGAGTCAATACGTTTTCCCAGTTTTTTGTGGCAAAATTATGGGGGTCGGCTTATACACGGGTCGGCTTATACATGAGTATATACGGTACTTTGATTTAAATTCTTCCCTTTTTTTCCAAAATTACTGTTTGTTGTCAGTGGATTGAAACATTCTTGTTAACAAAGGCTAAAAGCCTTGGGTTAATTTATACCAAGCAACTTGTGACGGAAAGGAGATCTTTCAAATCTCTGCCACTCTCGTAAGTATTTTGCTGAGGATTGTATATCTGCATGGAAAATCTGCATCAAATCTGCATCATATGCATTCACCCTTAGAGGTGGCCGAATCTACTCCTCTCCAGGCCCGGCCCCAGGCACAGTGTAATTCTGCATCCACAAGGGAATTTTCATTCAATGTCAAAATTCCTAATAAAATTCGCATGAAACCTATGCTAATTTCATAGCAGAAATGTTGCTAAATTAGATTTTACCTTGATATTGGATTAAATCCTTAGGGAGTCTGTCTCATAAATTCACGGGCCATGGCGTTTGTTGATCGGCTGAGATGGTGATGTCACGACTATAGCAAATGACTGCTGCAACCAATCACTGGGCTTTGCAGTGATGCTGATGTAGCTGACGAGAGACCATTGAGTTCTGTGAGTGGCTGCAGTGGTCACGTGCTCTGTAGTCATGATATTACCAGTGAGTGGCTGCAGTGGTCACGTGCTCTGTAGTCATGATATTACCAGTGAGTGGCTGCAGTGGTCACGTGCTCTGTAGTCATGATATCACCACTGCAGCCTGACCGATGCAGCCACTCACTGGGCTCAATGGTCTCTCACCAACTACATCAGCATCAGTGATTGGCTGCAGTTGTGGCATCACTGCCCCAGCCTGTCTACAAAGGCCTAGAGCACTGGCAGAGCGGCGTTACTGGAGACGAAGAGTGAGAAATACTGATTTTCTTAATTTTATCAAGAGCAAGCCTATGGAGATAAAAAAAAACAAAGTTTTCAAAGCCAATTACTCCCATGATAAATCAGTAGAGGGCATAGACAGTGTTTTCAAGGGGGTGTCCATGTTAGAGAAGGTCCCCCATGGATGAGCTGATCAACTTTTCAATTCTTTTTGTACAAAATAAGTTATTAATAGTTCTACCTGGAGGAAAGAAGGTTTAGTCATAATCACAGATGCAGATTCTTTACTGTAAGAGCAGTGAGACTATGGAACTCTCTGCCGTCTAATGTTGTAATGAGTGATTCCCAGTAAAATTTAAGAAGGGACTGGATGCCTTTCTTGAAAAGTAGAATATTACAGGCTATATTCACTAGTTTCCTAGATACAGCGTTGATCCAGGGAGCTAGTCTGATTGCCGTATGTGGAGTCGGGAAGGAAATTTTTTCCCCAATGTGAAGCTTACTGTTTGCCACTTGGGTTTTTTTTGCCTTTCTCTGGATCAACATGTTAGGGCAGGTTAGGATAGGATATGGGTTGAACTAGATGGACTTTAAGTCTTCCTTCAACCTTAATAACTATGTAACTATGTACCTCCACAAGATACAGGTCCTGATATACAATAATATGGCAGAAGCATAGCTCGGCACGGTCTTACCTGCAGGACCGCCTGACTCACAAATACTGAATGGCACCCACAATACCACCCAGCGCTAGGGGTACGAACAACACGCAGCATCTCCCACCGAGCCTCACTGGTGGTACATTATACCTATGACTGTAATACAGGAAGCCGCTCGTTTCTCCGTACACCACATCCTTTCCGTTTTCAATTTTTGGCATGACTTTTAATTGTAATATTTTCTACAAAACAAAGAAGCAATCCATCCCCTGCCCCCGAGCACAGAGGAGCTGGCATCCATAGCCGCATGCTATAATGCGGCCAGATGTCTTTATATATAATTCAGCAGCCTCATCCTGTATAATACACCTGCAGGCCGGAAGGTGCCAACCTGAAAGCTTCTTACATTTTATTTTTCTGACATTTCCAGCTCTGTCTCCATGTAATTTCCTCATTTCCATCCAGTAAGCGCAGGTTATTCGCTCCCACTGCCCACTGGAGACAGAAAGATTAATTTTGCTGAAAATAGCGATTGGCGTCACTTAAAACACTTAACTTCACAATAACTGTAATTTCTGAAAATCTTTCCGTACTTGTGTTCTGGAAGAAAGAGACGAGATGTGTAATGGGCAGGCGGGCGGCTCGCCACAGGGGGAGCACAAATGCCTGCGGAGCGGTTATATAGCGCTGCGGGGCGGTGATAACATTTACTGAACTTCACCTTCTACAGACTGTTATCAAGAGTTTCTTAACGGTTATATAAAAGTTTAACCAAGTTCTCGTGCACTCCATATCTACAGTCATGGCCAAAAGTTTTGAGAATGACACAAATATTATATTATCACATGATCTGCTGCCCTCTGGTTTTTATGTGTGTTTGACAGATGTTTTTATCACAGACAGAAATATAATTGCAAACATATGAGTAACTAAAGCTTAAATTGACAGTTAGAATGAGTTAATGCAGCAAGTCAATATTGCAGTGTTGACCCTTCTTCTTCAGGACCTCTGCAATTCTCCCTGGCATGCTCTCAATCAACTTCTGGACCAAATCCTGACTGATAGCAGTCCATTCTTGCACAATCAATGCTTTCATTTTGTCAGAATTTTTAGGTTTTTGTTTGTCCACCCGTCTCTTGATGATTGACCACAAGTTCTCAATGGGATTAAGATCTGGGGAGTTTCCAGGCCATAGACCCAAAATCTCTATGTTTTGTTCCCTGAGCCATTTAGTTATCACCTTTGCTTTATGGCAAGGTGCTCCATCATGCTGGAAAAGGCATTGTTGATCGCCAAACTGCTCTTGGAGGGTTGGGAGAAGTTACTCTTGGAGGACATTCTGGTACCATTCTTTATTCATGGCTGTGTTTTTAGGCAAGACTGTGAGAGAGCCGATTCCCTTGGCTGAGAAGCAACCCCACACATGAATGGTTTCAGGATGCTTAACAGTTGGCATGAGAAAAGACTGGTGGTAGCGCTCACCTTGTCTTCTCCGAATGAGGCGTTTTCCTGATGTCCCAAACAATCGAAAAGGGGATTCATCAGAGAAAATAACTTTACCCCAGTCCTCCTCAGCAGTCCACTGCCTGTACCTTTTGCATAATATCAGTCTGTCCATGATGCTTTTTCTGGAGAGAAGTGGCTTCTTTGCTTGCCCTCCTTGAGACCAGGCCTTGCTCCAAGAGTCTCCGCCTCACAGTGCGTGCAGATGCACTCACACCTGCCTGCTGCCATTCCTGAGCAAGCTCTGCACTACTGGTAGCCCGATCCCGCAGCTGAAACACTTTTAAGAGACGGTCCTGGCGCTTGCTGGTCTTTCTTGGGCGCCCTGAAGCCTTTTTGGCAACAATGGAACCTCTCTCCTTGAAGTTCTTGATGATGCGATAGATTGTTGACTGAGGTGCAATCTTTCTAGCTGCGATACTCTTCCCTGTTAGGCCATTTTTGTGCATTGCAATGATGACTGCACGTGTTTCTTTAGAGATAACCATGGTTAACAGAAGAGAAACAATGATGCCAAGCACCAGCCTCCTTTTAAAGTGTCCAGTGGTGTCATTCTTACTTAATCATGACAGATTGATCTCCAGCCATGTCCTCATCAACACCCACACCTGTGTTAATGGAGCAATCACTGAATAGAGGTTAGCTGGTCCTTTTAAGGCAGGGCTGCAATGATGTTGAAATGTGTTTTGGGGGATAAAGTTCATTTTCTAGCCAAATATTGACTTTGCAAGTAATTGCTGTTAAGCTGATCACTCTTTATAACATTCTGGAGTATATGCAAATTGCCATTAGAAAAAGTGAAGCAGTAGACTTTGTAAAAATTAATATTTGTGTCATTCTCAAAACTTTTGTCCATGACTGTATAGGGGTCCCGCTCCTCTCCCTCTCTAGCTGTGCATTAAGCAGACATTGATCTCCGTGATAAGGGTGTATAGGTGATGGAAACATCTTTTTTAATTTCCTTATACCGTCGATGCAAGAATATTAATACAGCGTCATCCTTTACCCATAGGCTGCCATGCTAAAGAAAACATACCGTATATACTCATGTAAAAGCCGACCCGTGTATAAGCCGACCCCCCTAATTTTGCCACAAAAAACTGGGAAAACTTATTGACTCGCGTATAAGCCTAGGGTGAAAAATGATTATACCCCCATATGATGCTCCACAGCTTATGCCCCCATATGCTCCAGATTATGCCCCCATATGCTCCATATTATGCACCCATATGCTCCATATTATGCCCCCATATGCTCCAGATTATGCCCCCATATGCTGCACAATTATGCCCCATAGTATAGGACTCATATGCTGCTGCAAAAAAATGACATACTCACCTCTCGTCGCTGGGGGCCAGGTGCCGGTGTCCTGAGCAGGCGGGGACACCGGCGCGCTATGGGGGACAGGTGCCGGTGTCACCGCTCGCTCAGGACCCCGGCACATGAGATATTTACCTGTCCTCTCTGCACCGCTTTGCTGCTCCCTCGGTCTGACTCCTCTGGCTGTGAATGATCTGGCAGGGGGCGGGGCGCGCACTATAACGACGTCATCGCGCCCTCTGCCTGATCATTCACAGCCAGAGAAGTCAGACCGAGGGAGCAGCGTGCAGCGGTGGCACGGGGACAGGTAAATATCGCTGTACTCACCCCTCCGCCACGCGTCCCTGCAGCCTCTCCTCTTCTCCAGACGCTCTCCGCAGCGCTTCAGTCCTGCAGCGGTCACGTGCTACCGCTCATTAAAGTCATGAATATGTGCATATTCATGACTTTAATGAGCGGTGCCATGTGACCGCTGCAGGAAGGAGCCGGAGATCGTGGGAGAAGCAGGGGGGCTGCAGAGACCGCGCCGGCGGAGGGGTGAGTATGATCCGACACCCCCGCTTCTCCTCCGACCCCCATATATGACCCGCGTATAAGCCGAGAGGGTGACTTTCAGCCCTAAAAAATGGGCTGAAAATCTCGGCTTATACATGGGTATATACGGTATATGCATGGGGTATGAGTTTTTAGGGGGGGACGTATAGCTACATTTAACATAAATACCGAAAGCTGCCTAGGTCTATATAGTAAATGTACACTGCAAAAGCTTTGTGAACACAAGCTAAAATTGTATAATGCTTCACTTCCTTGTGGTGGAGTTGCAGGGCAGTTTAATATTTTAAAGAGGACCTATCACTTGCTCTAAAAAATAGTGTGAAATAATTTGTAAATATCCCTGAGCTCCCCGATTCTATCGCTCTTTTCCGTTTTGCGCTGCGTCGCTCCATTGCAGAGATAGTCACATTTATTTCTTCTGGAGCTCAGTATGTTAAATCTCTGTTTGCAGACCAACTAGGCGTTTCTTCAGAGTCTCCTCCAGGGGTGTGTGCTTTTAGCTAGAGTTAAGTGAATATGTTAAGAATCGGTGGCCAAATATGAATTTGCCATATTCGTGCCATATTGTTAACCTATTCGTGCCGAATTTATATTTGATGATCAGTTCCGAACATATTCGGTCATTGCTACTCCCATTGACTCCAAAGATGTTCGGCTGTGTATTGCAAAAACCATATTCGCCGCCGATCATAATCGGAACCGAATTTTAAGAAAAATTCGCTCAACTCTAATTTTAGCCCTCCCTCTCCAAGTGGTGCCAATCACAGCTCAGTAGACTGATGTGGCAGTTGGTCTGCAAGCAGATATTTCACATACCGCTCTCCAGATTAAACAAATGTGATTATCTTTGCATTGGAGCAACGCAGCGCAAAGTGGAAAAGAGCAGCAGAATCAGGGAAGATCAGGAATTCTTATAGAGACTATTTTGATCAAGTGATAGGTCCTACCTGCCCCTCTACCGTTTACTGTGAGTCCATGTGAATCCCAGAAGTATGATAGCCTTTAATTAGCTTATTGTCAGGAAATCAGTTTAATAGCGTCAGGGGACCCGACAGATTTCCTTTAAACTGCCCCCATGACCTTTGGGCCATTTAGTCATGTGTCTCCAGTAATAGGACAGTTCTGTTTTGGGACTTCACATATTTGAGTAAAATAAATTTGTATAGTGCACCTCACCATATGCTAATGAACAAGGACTAGTCCAGGGAAGCATTTTCTCACTGACACTGGTTGGGGTTCTGTAGCTGTAATCACGACACCTGATTGACAGTCCCCCACCTCCCAGCACCATGGTTCCCCTTTCACAGTTCTGCCCTGCCGTGGGTTATTAGGACAGATGTGACATGTGAAAATAGATGCAAAAATTAGCACAAATGTGACGACCTGGGCAATGTGGGGACTCTCCATCACTGTGACTGCAGCTATGGTGTCCATGAGTAAACGCCTTCCGTAGATAGTCTTGGTTGTGTAGCACATGGCAAAGTGCTAACTATAAGATCATTTTACTCAAATTTGTGCAGTCCCAAAAAACAAATATATTACCGAATACATGAATTAACATACAGTGGGTACAGAAAGTATTCAGACCCCTTTAAATTTTCCACTCTGTTTCATTGCAGCCAATTGGTAAATTCAAAAAAGTTCATTTTTTCTTCTCATTAATGTACACTCTACACCCCATCTTGACTGAAAAAAAATCAGAAATTTAGAAATTTTTGCAAATTTATTAAAGAAAAAAAACTGAAATATCACATGGTCATAAGTATTCAGACCCTTTGCTCAGACACTCATATTTAAGTCACATACTGTCCATTTCCTTGTGATCCTCCTTGAGATGGTTCTACTCCTTCATTGGAGTGCAGCTGTGTTTAATTAAACTGATAGGACTTGATTTGTAGAGGCACACACCTGTCTATATAAGACCTCACAGCTCACAGTGCATGTCAGATCAAATGAGAATCATGAGGTCAAAGGAACAGGCGAAGGAGCTCAGATACAGAATTATGGTAAGGCACAGATCTGGGCCAAGGTTACAAAAGAATTTCTGCAGTACTCAAGGTTCCTAAGAGCACAGTGGCCTCCATAATCCTTAAATGGAAGAAGTTTGGAACCACCAGAAGTCTTCCTAGACCTGGCCGTCCAACCAAACTGAGCAATCGTGGGAGAAGAGCCTTGGTGAGAGAAGTAAAGAAGAAACCCAAGATCACTGTGGCTGAGCTCCACAGATGTAGTAGGGAGATGGGAGAAAGTTCCATAAAGTCAACTATCACTGCAGCCCTCCACCAGTCGGGCCTTTATGGCAGAAAGGCCCGACGGAAGCCTCTCCTCAGTGCAAGACATATGAAAGCCTGCATAGAGTATGCTAAAAAACACATGAAGGACTCCCAGACTATGAGAATTAAGATTCTCTGGTCTGACGAGACGAAGACACAACATTTTGGTGCTAATTCTAAGCGGTATGTGTGGAGAAAACCAGGCACTGCTCATCACCGGCCCAATACAATCCCATCAGTGAAATGTGGTGGAAGAATCATGCTATGGTGGTGTTTTTCAGCTGCAGGGACAGGACGACTGGTTGCAATTGAAGGAAACATGACTGTGGCCAAGTACAGAGATATCCTGGATGAAAACCTCTTCCAGGGTGCTCTGGACCTCAGGCTTGGCCAAAGGTTCACCTTCCAACAAGACAATGACCCACACACACAGCTAAAATAACAAAGGAGTGGCTTCAGAACAACTCTGTGACCATTCTTGACTGGCCCAGCCAGAGCCCTGACCTAGACCCAATTGTGCATCTCTGGAGAGACCTGAAAATGGCTGTCCACCAACGTTCACCATCCAACCTGACGGAACTGGAGAGGATCTGCAAGGAAAAATGGCAGAGGATCCCCAAATACAGGTGTGAAAAATTTCTTGCATCATTCCCAAGTAGACTCATGGCTGTACTAGCTCAAAAGGGTGCTTCTACTCAATACTGAGCAAAGGGTCTGAGTACTTATGACCATGTGATATTTCAGTTAATCTTTTTTAATAAATTTGCAAAAATTTCTACTTTTCTGGGGTTTTTTTCAGTCAAACTGGGGTGCAGAGTGTACATTAATGAGAAAAAAATGAACTTTTTTGAATTTACCGAAATGGCTGCAATGAAACAAAGAGTGAAAAATTTAAAGGGGTCTGAATACTTTCCGTACCCACTTTATAGGGGGCCTGACCAGTTCCCTTTAAAGGGGTAATCAGGCCCAGTAACTTTATCTGATGGTCAGCGGGGCCAGTAATGTCACATCTTCAAATATCTGCAAGCTCTTGTAGCAAGTATTGTACACCTGTCCTATTCATTATTAGAAAACGGACAGGAGCGAGATAGTGTTCGGTCACGTGTATGAACAAGTCCGATAGCTATGGGTGTGACGTTACTGGCTCCGCTCACCACCTAATGAGGAACCGAGTGTGGCCAAATGACCCCTTTAAAGAAAATGGATTATACAAAGTGGACAACAATTTTAAGGTGGCCCCTGATATAGCAACCATCACACAGACTATAGAAGTGAATGGGTTCGTGACTAAAAATGCGCACATCTAATCTGGACTCAAGGCTTGTTTTCTTTGTAAAAAAGTTTTTCTTTTTTTTTAAAGAAAAATAAAAAACATCAATGAAAACTTCATGTCCTCAAAACTTCTTGTCGCCTGCCTTAAGACCATATAATTTCCATAAGCATTATGAGGATTTATGCAGAAGGCGCTTCTACTGGGTAAGACGCTGTCATATGGACATTGGTGTACCCCGCACAGTATTTTCTATGCTAAGGGTAAACTCACATTATTGCAGAAATTTCTGTGACTGTCACATTCATATGCTTGCAAAACATTAGATGTTTTAGCTGCCGATTTACCCTAATTAATTCTTGTTGCACAGTGCGTTTTGTATGCAAGTCAGAGAACCAAAAATTAAGGAAGTTCTTCAAGTAAAAAAAACTAAAAGTGGGAAAATAATTGATAAAAATTGTAACTAAAACTGGATTTTCTATTTTGGCTGGAGATTTCTCTCCAGTTTGGGAAGGTATAGGATGGCAGGATTGGTTGGCAATCAGAGGGCTTTATGCGCCCCTCACCCAATATTGGTAGTCTGCGTACTGTATTTATTCCGTGATCTATTCATTAAAAGGAGGAGGATTAGAAATGTTGGTTCAGGGGCTGCGGTCCTGATATGTCTGTGTAATCCAGGCTCTGTCTTCTAAGATCCCTCTGTGTGATGTGCTTAGTACCAACAATCAATAATTGGCAGCCTCCCCCACTGCGCTTTATTTGCTCTCACTACTCTATGAATGACTTGCAAGTTACAGATCTAGAAAAGCCAACACCTTCCTGTCAAAATAATGGCTGATTCAATTAGATAGGTACACAGCCCCAGATCCTGTCCCTGTGGCCTCGGCACCCTCACTTGGTCTGGGCAAACATTGGGATGTCCTCCTGTCATTTATCACTTTTCTCTATGCTCAAAATGAGGTGTAATCTGTAAAATAAAGTCCTGCAACTTCCTTCTACCCCTTGGAGCAGATTTATTGCTGCATTTACCCCAGCTTAAGGCACTGTCACACTTAGCGATCGCACCAGCGATCACGACAACGACACGACCTGGCGAGATCGCTAGTGCGATCGCTATGTGATCGCTAGTTAGATTCAAACACAACTCATCAGCGATCTGTATAACAAACCTCTGCGGTCGTTGGGAAAACCTAGTCCCACCTGTGACGCTGGTAACGTCGTTCATAAAGGGTGTCACTCAGCGATTCAGGCTCACCAGCGGGACACCAACGACCAAAAAAACGGCTCAGAACGTTCATAAGCGATCAGCGACATCGCAGCGGGGGCCACATCGCTGCTACATGTCACACACAGCTAAGTCGCTAACAAGATCGCTACTGCGTCATAAATGGTGACGCATTAGCATCTCGTTTAGTGTGACAGTACCTTTAGACTATCCTTCAGTCTAAGGCTTAAATATGGGTCGCACCTCTCAGATGGTGCCCCAGTTTTGAGAACCTCAATGCCCTTTAGTGCCTTAATTTTCAAAAATTCTTCTTGAAGTTTTGTGGATGTGAAGGGTTTAGTTTAGGGCGTATTCACACAGCGATGAAATTAGGACGCACTCAGTTTTACAGAACAGAAACATGGATCGGTTTTAAAATACAGTCATGGCCAAAAGTTTTGAGAATGACACAAATATTATATTTTCACATGATCTGCTGCCCTCTGGTTTTTATGTGTGTTTGATAGATGTTTTTATCACAGACAGAAATATAATAATTGCAAACATATGAGTAACAAAAGCTTATATTGACAGTTAGAATGAGTTAATGCAGCGAGTCAATATTTGCAGTGTTGACCCTTCTTCTTCAGGACCTTTGCAATTCTCCCTGGCATGCTCTCAATCAACTTCTGGACCAAATCCTGACTGATAGCAGTCCATTCTTGCACAATCAATGCTTTCATTTTGTCAGAATTTTTAGGTTTTTGTTTGTCCACCCGTCTCTTGATGATTGACCATAAGTTCTCAATGGGATTAAGATCTGGGGAGTTTCCAGGCCATGGACCCAAAATCTCTATGTTTTGTTCCCTGAGCCATTTAGTTATCACCTTTGCTTCATGGCAAGGTGCTCCATCATGCTGGAAAAGGCATTGTTGATCGTCAAACTGCTCTTGGAGGGTTGGGAGAAGTTGCTCTTGGAGGACATTCTGGTACCATTCTTTATTCATGGCTGTGTTTTTAGGCAAGACTGTGAGAGAGCCGATTCCCTTGGCTGAGAAGTAACCCCACACATGAATAGTTTCAGGATGCTTAACAGTTGGCATGAGACAAGACTGGTGGTAGCGCTCACCTTGTCTTCTCCGAATGAGGCGTTTTCCTGATGTCCCAAACAATCGAAAAGGGGATTCATCAGAGAAAATAACTTTACCCCAGTCCTCAGCAGTCCACTGCCTGTACCTTTTGCAGAATATCAGTCTGTCCATGATGTTTTTTCTGGAGAGAAGTGGCTTCTTTGCTGCCCTCCTTGAGACCAGGCCTTGCTCCAAGAGTCTCCGCCTCACAGTGCGTGCAGATGCACTCACACCTGCCTGCTGCCATTCCTGAGCAAGCTCTGCACTGCTGGTAGCCCGATCCCGCAGCTGAAACACTTTTAAGAGACTGTCCTGGCGCTTGCTTGTCTTTCTTGGGCGCCCTGAAGCCTTTTTGGCAACAATGGAACCTCTCTCCTTGAAGTTCTTGATGATGCGATAGATTGTTGACTGAGGTGCAATCTTTCTAGCTGCGATACTCTTCCCTGTTAGGCCATTTTTGTGCATTGCAATGATGACTCCACGTGTTTCTTTAGAGATAACCATGGTTAACAGAAGAGAAACAATGATGCCAAGCACCAGCCTCCTTTTAAAGTGTCCAGTGGTGTCATTCTTACTTAATCATGACAGATTGATCTCCAGCCATGTCCTCATCAACACCCACACCTGTGTTAATGGAGCAATCACTGAAAAAAGGTTAGCTGGTCCTTTTAAGGCAGGGCTGCAATGATGTTGAAATGTGTTTTGGGGGATAAAGTTCATTTTCTAGCCAAATATTGACTTTGCAAGTAATTGCTGTTAAGCTGATCACTCTTTATAACATTCTGGAGTATATGCAAATTGCCATTAGAAAAAGTGAAGAAGTAGACTTTGTAAAAATTAATATTTGTGTCATTCTCAAAACTTTTGGCCATGACTGTAGATGAATCTATGGAGTAATGAAACTCTACAGGTCAACTAATATGAAGACGAGCTATCTATTCACGGGATATTAATGATGGGGCTCAGACCGTGGGACCTGCACTAATCGGCAGAACGGAGCACTTTTTAGCCTCGACAGAAAGGTCATGCGCACTGCACCACCATTCATTCTCTATGGGGCCACCAAGTGCTGTGCTCAGCTTTTTCTGGCTGCCCGATAAAGAATCAATGGAGCGGTGGTCGGGCATCTCTGCAACAGCGATAAAATTCCTAGTTTTGCCGATCGGTGCGGGTCCCAGTGGTTGGACATGAATCGATCAGCACGTTATCGCCTACCTTATGGCTATTCTTGTTTTTTGTCACTACACAACCCCTTTAAAGGCCCTTCCCCACTGCACAATAATCGGGAACAAACATTCCTAGGATTTCTCTGTTCCTGATTGTTCAGAGGAAACAGCCTGCCTGAGCGTGACAGACTATGACACTGATGTCAGGTAAAAAAAGGGGGGAGAAGCCAGCGCCGCACATGGTCAGCATGTAATATATAAAGTGCATATGCACATATTGGATTCTAACTGTATTAAAAATGAGACATTTGGCAAATAATTGATCAATTCTTTGAGCCACCCCGCCACGACAAGGCATTCTCATATGGGGCAGTCCTACTCTACGTTTTTTATATTCGCTGTGCCATTACGGCCTCCTGAATGTATAAAAGCAAGACTGCAAAAAATCAAAACAAAAGTACCTGAAGCATTGCTGTATCACTCCCATGGTGCCAGTAAGGCAAGCGCAGGTGAAAGCCGACCAGGTCCGGAGATGGACATTTCAGATCTGACTTCTGCACTGCCAGACCAGCAACCACAGATGAAGGGTGAAACAGGCCCAGGTACAGGTGTAAAATCAAGCAGAGCCCAGGCAGGGCAGGGCTGCTGTGTGTGTGTACAGCAGCCTAGGTCAATCACCAAAAAAACACAGATAAAACTGCATGCATGACCCAGAGCGCACGGCAACATGTGGTGCTCAACCACGAACCAACATCAAGTAAAAAAGGGGAGAAGCCAGCGCCGCACATGGTCAGCATGCAATATATAAAGTGCATATGCACATATTGGATTCTAACTGTATTAAAAATGAGACATTTGGCAAATAATGGCACCATGAGAGTGATACAACAATGCTTCAGGTACTTTTGTTTTGATTTTTTGCAGTCTTGCTTTTATACATTCAGGAGGCCGTAATGGCACAGCGAAAATAGAAAACGTAGAGTAGGACTGCCCCATATGAGAATGCCTTGTCGTGGCGGGGTGGCTCAAAGAATTGATCAATTATTTGCCAAATGTCTCATTTTTAATACAGTTAGAATCCAATATGTGCATATGCACTTTATATATTACATGCTGACCATGTGCGGTGCTGGCTTCTCCCCTTTTTTTACCTGATATTGGTAAGTGGCTGACTACCACATGTTGCCATGCGCTCTGGTCATGCACGCAGTTCTATCTGTGTTTTTTTGGTGATTGACCTAGGCTGCTGTACACACACAGCAGCCCTGCGCTGCCTGGGCTCTGTTTGATTGTGCACCTGTATCTGGGCCTGTTTCACCCTTCATCTGTGGTTGCTGGTTTGGCAGTGTAGAAGTCAGATCTGAAATGTCCATCTCCGGACCTGGTCGGCTTTCACCTGCGCTTGCCTTACTGGCACCATGGGAGTGATACAGCAATGCTTCAGGTACTTTTGTTTTGATTTTTTGCAGTCTTGCTTTTATACATTCAGGAGGCCGTAATGGCACAGCGAATATAAAAAACGTAGAGTAGGACTGCCCCATATGAGAATGCCTTGTTGTGGCGGGGTGGCTCAAAGAATTGATCAATTATTTGCCAAATGTCTCATTTTTAATACAGTTAGAATCCAATATGTGCATAAACACTTTATATATTGCATGCTGACCATGTGCGGCGCTGGCTTCTCCCCTTTTTTTACTTGATGTTGGTTCGTGTTTGAGCACCACATGTTGCCGTGCGCTCTGGGTCATGCACGCAGTTCTATCTGTGTTTTTTTGGTGATTGACCTAGGCTGCTGTGCACACATACAGCAGCCCTGCCCTGCCTGGGCTCTGCTTGATTTTACACCTGTATCTGGGCCTTTTTCACCCTTCATCTGTGGTTGCTGGTCTGGCAGTGCAGAAGTCAGATCTGAAATGTCCATCTCCGGACCTGGTCGGCTTTCACCTGCGCTTGCCTTACTGGCACCATGGGAGTGATACAGTAATGCTTCAGGTACTTTTGTTTTGATTTTTTGCAGTCTTGCTTTTATAAATTCAGGAGGCCGTAATGGCACAGCGAATATAAAAAACGTAGAGTAGGACTGCCCCATATGAGAATGCCTTGTCGTGGCGGGGTGGCTCAAAGAATTGATCAATTATTTGCCAAATGTCTCATTTTTAATACAGTTAGAATCCAATATGTGCATATGCACTTTATATATTGCATGCTGACCATGTGCAGCGCTGGCTTCTCCCCTTTTTTTTATATGACACTGATGAGTTTGGGTCGGGAGACATGCGGTTGGTCCGTGCATCACAGGCAGTGTAAGGCCGCATTCACACATCCATGTGTCACCGAGAGCCCAACATGGTGCTGCTCCACTGCTGTAGCGCCCTTGCAGGTGTAGGGTGAATGTGGATGAGTCGGGGTGATAACTTTCGAACATTGGAAATATCTATGGCAAGCTTTAGACTTTTCTCATCAGGTTTCTCGATCACTTCCATCTTAAGAGATGACCATTTCCATGTCTTTACAAATCGATGGGATCAATAAAGAGCGGGGGTCACTCTGAGGACATCCGTAATGGATTGCTGCAATGATTGCATTCTGGTGCTTGGTGTGCTGCCATGTCTATTAACCTCACACTTGTAAAAATACTGGTATCCTTGCACATACAGCATGTGCTGGATATAACACCATGACTTCCACAATTACTTAGGAATTAAGTAAACAGGTCCAAGAAAGTACAAAGACCCCCGACACGGTGATGTGAAGAGACGTGCTAATTGGGGCTCCTAATACCACTGTATTGGCAAACTGTATTCTGGAACTGAAAGCGTTGGGGCTAGTAATCTACATGAAAATGGATAACTGTGCTATAACAGGGCGTTGAGGACTTGGCTCAACAACACAGAACATTAGCGGTCAGGCTTATCAGAATCCACATTGGTTCAAGTATAGACTGGCTCAAAAAAAAGCCAACCCTGTAATGAACAGTCTATTAATACAGTGTATCATTCCCAAACAAAAACAGCTCCAGCCCCTACAGAGTTAATGAAAATTTCTGCAGATGTAGGAGGAACGTGGACTCCATTATAAGTCGTTGGATCCATCAGGATTGGTTGGTTGTCATAATGGAGCCCAAATTCCTGTTATGACGTTTTTTAACAAAAGCCTTTAAGGTGTTCTAGCAACTTGGAAGTTAACCTCTACCAGTAGGATAAGAGATAACATCCCAACCGCCGAAACCTCCATCAATCCCGTGAATTGGGGCTCTGAACTGCCCTGTGTGAATGAAGCGGAGGTCGATCACTGCCGCTCCATTCGTTCTTAATTGGAGTGCCGAAGATCCGCTGAGTGTTGATCCCATCAAGCATGAAGAGGCAGCAGTGAGCGCCCTCCGCTACATTTACACAGGGGCTCTCAGGATGGGTGGGGTACCAGCGGTCAAACCCTCAGAGATAGGGAAGTTATCCCCTATCCTATACGGATAGGAAATAATTTCCAAACTTGGTACAAATCCTTTAACGTTTGCATGAAAAAAAGTCTATCCAGAGCAAAGAGCCATTCAGTCAGCCCTAAAATGGTCATGTACAACACGGCAGCCATTGATTGGAATGGCTACAAGGTCATGTTAGCCCTCCCATATACAGTAGTGGCTGGAGCAGGGGAAAAGTCTGTCTGGCTGAACCCCCAACTGGAAGTTGGGCCTGCGGCAATTGTCAGTGAAGCAGTCGGTAGGCCCCCATACAAATTGACTTTTTTCTCTAATGTATATGGGCAACTTCAGAAAGGGGGTCATCTATTAATCACCAGGCTCTACTTAGGATCGGTGACCTAGCAATAGTCTACAGATAGCTTTAGAAGGATTTCAAGAAATGTGTCTTCAGAAAATGACCTACTGTCTAATTCAGATTTTTATGTTAAATGTATTTTTAAACATTTTTGGTAATTTTATTTTTCATACCACGATCTGTATTAAACAAATTCGAAATCTTGCCATTTTCACACTGGCCACTGGAACTATTGTATACTCATCCATCCTGTTTCAGGAAACAACACATGTACATTAGCAGCAACAGACTGACCTCCGACCCCATCTTTTGTATTGAAGCATTTAATGAGTGTGTGCAAAGTCATTGTACAGGAGGAGGAGGTGAGCTGTGATATCACCTATTGTGATTGGTGGATCTTGGGTTATCAGCTGTGACTAGAGGTGTGACCTGTCATTGTAATTCTGCCTCTGATGGTAAGAGACTGTTGAAAAATCTTTTGTAAAGAACAGGAAGTCGAAAATTCAGTGTGAAAATTTTAAGATTATTTCTTTTTTTTTTTTTTTTAAAGATTGTAATTAAAAAATATTTGGCAATTTAAAAAAAAAAAATATATAAAAAAACATTTAAGCACATCACCATAATTTAAACAGTAGGTCATGTTCTGATGACACATTTCCTTTCTGTAGTTACTTTCTTAAAGACCTGTCATCGTTCTCTTTAAAGCTCTCGTGAACAAAAAAGTAGAAAGGGAGACAGGAAATCTTAGCATGTAACTCGCTGTTTTGCGAAGGCGGAGCGCTCTGCCAATTCCTCACATAGAAGCCAGTTACACAATGTATTTCTGAAGTTAGATGATTGTTTAGGGAGCTGTTACAAAGATATAAATGTTCTATGACGAGTGGGTTTCTCCCAGTAAGAACTGTAGATAACATTTCTCGGGGAGCATCCATGCTCCATACATGAAGGGTCCCAGACCCAATGACTGTTCTGTACTCATAAAACACAATTTTCTGTTTTCTAGAAGTGATTTTTCCCATAAGCCGGAGCCACCGGACTATGATGTCACTGTTTCAACAGCTGCTTCTAGGTTTCTAGAATAAAGAATATCAGAGTCCTGTGGGCTTTCTGGCTTGTCGGTGCCAAGTGATTGAAGTCGGGGCGCTGAAAGACCATTCATGCTGAACTCTCCCAAATGTCGCTGGTAATACGTTCTGCAGACGGCATTATCTCGTACATGCCGAGGGGGTGGACGCAAAGTGTTGGGGGGTTTCAATAGGGCTTGTCAGCAGTAATATCCTCAGACTACAAAACTGATTACTCGTCTCAGCAGCCGAGTTTGTATTAGGTGAATCCATTCAGCTTTACATTAATGTCAATGTGGAAGATGAATAGAACACAGAGACTGTCCATGCAAACGGGCACTGCCATGTATCAAAGTGACAGGGGCGAGGACAGAGTTACCCTATGTGCAGGCATTACATGCAGCAGGATCGTGTGAAACCGTCCGTCCAGCAAGTGCAAAGTGGTAGCAGCAGTTTATGTATACATGACCAGTGATAGACGTGTCCAGTGGTGTGCCGCAGTATACGTGATCACTGATAGACATGTGCCCAGTGGTATGCCGCAGTATACGTGATCACTGATAGACATGTGCCCAGTGGTATGCCGCAGTATACGTGATCACTGATAGACATGTGCCCAGTGGTGTGCCGCAGTATACGTGATCACTGATAGACATGTGCCCAGTGGTATGCCGCAGTATACGTGATCACTGATAGACATGTGCCCAGTGGTTGCCGCAGTATACGTGATCACTGATAGACATGTGACCAGTGGTGTGCCCAGTATAACGTGATCACTGATAGACATGTGCCCAGTGGTATGCCGCAGTATACGTGATCACTGATAGACATGTGCCCAGTGGTTGCCCCAGTATACGTGATCACTGATAGACATGTGCCCAGTGGTATGCCGCAGTATACGTGATCACTGATAGACATGTGACCAGTGGTATGCCGCAGTATACGTGATCACTGATAGACATGTGCCAGTGGTATGCCCCAGTATACGTGATCACTGATAGACATGTGCCCAGTGGTATGCCCGCAGTATACGTGATCACTGATAGACATGTGCCCAGTGGTGTGCCCCAGTATACGTGATCACTGATAGACATGTGCCCAGTGGTATGCCCCAGTATACGTGATCACTGATAGACATGTGCCCAGTGGTTGCCCAGTATACGTGATCACTGATAGACATGTGCCCAGTGGTATGCCCCAGTTATACGTGATCACTGATAGACATGTGCCCAGTGGTATGCCGCAGTATACGTGATCACTGATAGACATGTGCCCAGTGGTGTGCCCCAGTATACGTGATCACTGATAGACATGTGACCATGTGCAGTTAGTATGCCATGCACCAGTATCGCAGATACTCACTGATAGACATGTGCCCAGTGGTGTGCCCAGTATACGTGATCATGATAGACATGTGACCCAGTGGTGTGCCGCCAGTATACGTGATCACTGATAGACATGTGCCCAGTGGTATGCCGCAGTATACGTGATCACTGATAGATCATGTGCCCAGTGGTGTGCCGCAGTATACGTGATCACTGATAGACATGTGCCCAGTGGTAGTGCCGCAGTATACGTGATCACTGATAGACATGTGCCCAGTGGTTGCCGCAGTATACGTGATCACTGATAGACATGTGCCAGTGGTATGCCGCAGTATACGTGATCACTGATAGACATGTGCCCAGTGGTAATGCCGCAGTATACGTGATCACTGATCAGACATGTGCCAGTGGTGTGCCGCAGTATACGTGATCACTGATAGACATGTGCCCAGTGGTGTGCCGCAGTATACGTGATCACTGATAGACATGTGACCAGTGGTATGCCGCAGTATACGTGATCATCTAGACATGTGACCAGTGGTATGCCGCAGTATACGTGATCACTGATAGACATGTGCCAGTGGTATGCCGCAGTATACGTGATCAGTGACAGACATGTGACTCAGTGGTATGCCGCAGTATACGTGATCAGTGACTAGTCATGTGCCCAGTGGTGTGCCGCAGTATACGTGATCAGTGCTAGTCATGTGCCCAGTGGTTGCCGCAGTATAGTGATCATGCTAAGACATGTGACCAGTGGTATGCCGCAGTATACGTGATCAGTGCTAGCATTGCCCAGTGGTGTGCCGCAGTATACGTGATCACTGATAGACATGTGCCCAGTGGTGATTGCCGCAGTATACGTGATCACTGATAGACATGTGCCCAGTGGTGTGCCGCAGTATACGTGATCACTGATAGACATGTGCCAGTGGTGTGCCGCAGTATACGTGATCACTGATAGACATGTGACCAGTGGTATCCGCAGTATACGTGATCACTGATAGACATGTGCCCAGTGGTGTGCCGCAGTATACGTGATCACTGATAGACATGTGCCCAGTGGTATGCCGCAGTATACGTGATCATTGATAGACATGTGACCAGTGGTATGCCGCAGTATACGTGATCACTGATAGACATGTGCCAGTGGTATGCCGCAGTATACGTGATCACTGATAGACATGTGCCCAGTGGTATGCCGCAGTATACGTGATCACTGATAGACATGTGCCCAGTGGTATGCCGCAGTATACGTGATCACTGATAGACATGTGCCCAGTGGTATGCCGCAGTATACTGATCACTGATAGACATGTGCCCAGTGGTGTGCCGCAGTATACGTGATCACTGATAGACATGTGCCCAGTGGTATCCGCAGTATACGTGATCACTGATAGACATGTGCCCAGTGGTGTGCCGCAGTATACGTGATCACTGATAGACATGTGACCAGTGGTGTGCCGCAGTATACGTGATCACTGATAGACATGTGACCAGTGGTTGCCGCAGTATACGTGATCACTGATAGACATGTGACCAGTGGTATGCCGCAGTATACGTGATCAGTGACAGACATGTGCTCAGTGGTATGCCGCAGTATACGTGATCAGTGACAGACATGTGCCCAGTGGTATGCCGCAGTATACGTGATCAGTACTAGTCATGTGCCCAGTGGTGTGCCCCAGTATACGTGATCAGTGCTAGTCATGTGCCCAGTGGTATGCCGCAGTATATGTGATCAGTGCTAGACATGTGACCAGTGGTATGCCGCAGTATACGTGATCAGTGCTAGTCATGTGCTCAGTGGTATGCCGCAGTATACGTGATCAGTACTAGTCATGTGCCCAGTGGTATGCCCCAGTATACGTGATCAGTGCTAGTCATGTGCCCAGTGGTATGCCGCAGTATATGTGATCAGTGCTAGACATGTGACCAGTGGTATGCCGCAGTATACGTGATCACTGATAGACATGTGACCAGTGGTATGCCGCAGTATATGTGATCACTGATAGACATGTGACCAGTGGTATGCCGCAGTATACATGATCAGTGACAGACATGTGCTCAGTGGTATGCCGCAGTATACGTTATCAGTGACAGACATGTGCCCAGTGGTGTGCCGCAGTATACGTGATCAGTACTAGTCATGTGCCCAGTGGTATGCCCAGTATACGTGATCAGTGCTAGCATGTGCCCAGTGGTATGCCGCAGTATACGTGATCACTGATAGACATGTGCCCAGTGGTGTGCCGCAGTATACGTGATCACTGATAGACATGTGACCAGTGGTATGCCGCAGTATACGTGATCACTGATAGACATGTGACCAGTGGTTGCCGCAGTATACGTGATCACTGATAGACATGTGACCAGTGGTGTGCCGCAGTATACGTGATCACTGATAGACATGTGCCCAGTGGTATGCCGCAGTATACGTGATCACTGATAGACATGTGCCCAGTGGTGATGCCGCAGTATACGTGATCAGTGATAGACATGTGATAGTGTTGCTATGATTAGATGTCTGTCTATACTGATCATGTAGCATGTCATACTGATCTATAATGCGGTGCCGTAGGATAATATCGGCATGTGCAGATACTGTGCAGCAGTGTGCCGTAGATCTATACTGCCTGTTGCGATAATGATAGCATCTTAGGAACTGATGTCACCGTATATAGTAAAGTCATGTGCCGTATTCATGAACTGCTGTTGCCAATACTGATTAGATGCGGTGCCGTCTGATGTACTCGTGTGCATTATGTCATGTAACTGCAGTGCCCGTACGTGTCATGTAACTACATGGATCCAGTATGCGATAATTGCATGGTTGCCAGTAACGTCATAGCGCAGGTTCCATATAATCGAGAATGCGTGCCTAGGTCAGATACTGGCATGTCCTACGTGACATGTAGTGTGCGTGTAGCCGTAGGAAGTGACTGCAGTGTTCCACTTACTGATGAATGCAGTGTGCCTGTATCACTGATAGAAGTGCAGTGTGCCTAGCTGATAGACATGCATGTTGCCATATGTAGATATCTACATGTGTATGCCCAGTATACGTCATATAGATCATGTGCCAGTGGTTGCCCCAGTATACGTGATCACTGATGACATGTGACCAGTGGTGCCGCAGTATACTGATCATGAAGACATGTGCCAGTGGTATGCCGCAGTATACGTATCAGTGAACATGTGCCCAGTGGTGTGCCCATATACGTGATCGATAGACGTGTCCCAGTGGTTGCCCAGTATACGTGATCACTAGCATGTGCCCAGTGGTATGCCGCGTAGGATACTGAAATACCTGTGCGAGTATCATGAGATGTGACCAGTGGTATGCCGCAGTATACGTGATCACTGATAGACATGTGCCAGTGTGTGCCCAGTATACGTGATCATGATAGACAGTGCCAGTGTGCCGAGTATACGTGATCACTGATAGACATGTGCCCAGTTGTGCCCAGTATACGTGATCATGTAGACATGTGCCCAGTGGTATGCCCAGTATAGTGACATGTTGCCCCATGTACTGCGATATACGTGATCATGTAGACATGTGCCCTATGGTGTGCCAGTATACGTGATCACTGATAGAATGTGACCAGTGTATGCCATTATACGTGATCACTGATAGACATGTGCCATGGTGTGCCCAGTAACGTTTTGATAGACATGTGCCAGTGGTGTGCCCAGTATACGTGATCACTGATAGACATGTGCCCAGTGGTAGCCGCAGTATACGTGATCACTGATAGACATGTGACCAGTGGTTGCCGCAGTAACGTGATCACTGATAGAATGTGCCAGTGGTATGCCGCAGTAACGTGATCACTGATAGACATGTGCCCAGTGGTATGCCGCAGTATACGTGATCACTGATAGACATGTGCCCAGTGGTTGCCGCAGTATACGATCAGTGAAGACATGTGCCAGTGGTTGCCGCAGTATACTGATCATGATAGACATGGCCCAGTGTGCCGCAGTACGGATCACTGATAGACATGTGCCCAGTGGTATGCCGCAGTATACGGATCACTGATGACATGTGACCAGTGTATGCCGCAGTATACGTGATCATGATAGACATGTGACAGTGGTATGCCGCAGTATACGTGTCATGACAGAATGTGCCAGTGGATGCCGCAGTATACGTGATCAGTGACAGACATGTGCCAGTGGTATGCCGCAGTAAAGTGATCAGTACTAGTCATGTGCCCAGTGGTGTGCCCATAACGTGATCAGTGCTAGTCATGTGCCCAGTGGTATGCCGCAGTATATGTGATCATGCTAGACATGTGACCAGTGGTATGCCGCAGTATACGTGACAGTGCTAGTCATCTGCCCAGTGGTGTGCCGCAGTATACGTGATCACTGATAGACATGTGCCAGTGGTGTGCCGCAGTATACGTGATCACTGATAGACATGTGCCAGTGGTTGCGCAGTATACGTGATCACTGATAGACATGTGCCCAGTGGTGTGCGCAGTATAGTGATCACTGATAGACATGTGACCAGTGGTATCCCGCAGTATACGTGATCACTGATAGACATGTGCCCAGTGGTGTGCCGCGTATACGTGATCAGTGCTAGTCATCTGCCCAGTGGTATGCCGCAGTATAAGTGATCAGTGCTAGTCATCTGCCCAGTGGTATGCTGCAGTATATGTGATCAGTGCTAGTCATCTGACCAGTGGTATGCTGCAGTATACGTGATCAGTGCTAGTCATGTGCCCAGTGGTATGCCACAGTATACGTGATCAGTGCTAGTCATCTGCCCAGTGATGTGTCGCAGTATACGTGATCAGTGCTAGTCATCTGACCAGTGATGTGTCGCAGTATACGTGATCAGTGCTAGTCATCTGACCAGTGGTATGCTGCAGTATACGTGATCAGTGCTAGTCATCTGACCAGTGGTATGCTGCAGTATACGTGATCAGTGCTAGTCATGTGCCCAGTGGAGTGTCGCAGTATACGTGATCACTGATAGACATGTGCCCAGTGGTGTGCCGCAGTATACGTGATCAGTGCTAGTCATCTGCCCAGTGGTGTGCCGCAGTATACGTGATCAGTGCTAGTCATCTGCCCAGTGGTATGCCGCAGTATAAGTGATCAGTGCTAGTCATCTGCCCAGTGGTATGCTGCAGTATACGTATACGTGATCAGTGGTATGCCGCAGTATACGTGATTAGTGACAGCCAAGTGCCCAAAGGTATGCCGCAGTATGCATGATCAGTGACAGCCATGAGCTCAGTGGTATAACACAGTTTACGTGATCAGTGATGGTCATGTGCTCAGTGGTATACCACAGTCTACTTACCGTATATGTGATCAGCGATAGACCTGTGCCCATTGGCAGGTTGCTTTACGTACATTCGGTGATGGACGTGTGCTGAGTGGCAGGCAGCTTTACGTACATTCAGAGATGGACCTGTGTCCAGTGTCAGGCTGCATTACGGACATTCAGTGATATACCCGTGCCATTGGAAAGAAAAAATCATGCATAGAAACCTCTAGTTTGCATACACGTGAACAGAGAAGTGCTACGCTTTTTCCAACCAAAAGGACACACTGCTGGCTTACGTCTAGATGGATTTCAAATATGGTATGATCCCAGGAGATCTCTCTCCAGACAAAAATCTTGACGTCAAGGCATTTATGAAAAGAACTCGTCTCTCCACCATTCTTATCAGATGGACATTTTACACTGAAATATCAGAGGGAAACCTAGCATTGTAGATGAGCTTTCACAACATCCCGTCCACATGTTGAAAATGTTCAGAAACACAGTGAGGTGTATGAATAATGGTCTGCTTACACCAGGCGATGTGTACCACTAAACGGTCGGCGGTTCATTTACACAGCAACGCCGCACTTTCGAAATGCACTGACCAATCTGTAATAGATCGTGTGCATAGGCTGCCATTGTTCTCGTTAGCACAGTTCTGTTTACACAGGGAGATGCGCTGTCAAGAAAATGATCTTTTGTGCAGTAGAAATGATCTTTTCATCAGACGAATGAGCGAACGCTATGGGCCTATAATGAAACCTCGCAGAGCGCCTATGTGTCTAATATAGACCTGTAGTGACTCCATATCTTGTCACACAGGGTCTGTGCTCTTGTTGATCTCCTTTGCAGAAGCCCAGAAATAAAGTGATAGAGGAATTACAGCATTCACATAAGTGATTTTAGGGACAACTTATCCCATTATGTCGCCTTTATGATATGTGTTGGAGTCAAGTCAGGACCATATGTTTAATTAAGAAAAGAAAGAACCAACACAGACCAATGGGAAACCAAGGAAGAGTCCAAGGACAGCTGGCTGTTTCTATTACTGCCTTGTGCACATGGGTTCATACCCAGCATCTGTGATATGGCACGTGCACACTTGGATGGCAGAGCATCCATATGTCCATAATAGGGCACGGCGGTGGCTTACCTTCTCTAAAGCCATTAGATGCCAATATTGGTAGGTTTGGTCAAAAGCCTAGGCTACTATAAGCCTTCACTGAGAATCAAAGCCATCAGTATCCGGCCATGATCTCGCTGCTCGATAGCTTCAAAAACAGATTTTTCTTTTTAGGAACAATAATCGTCTAAACACGCCGGTACTTCCTTCATAGGGAATTGTAATGGTTTATTACACCGGACCTTTCTCTGCCCGCGGCATCCACGCCTCCATCCTGAATTTTTAACCTTTTAACATATTTAATATATTAAATGTCCTCAAAGGATTGGGGAAGATTCTGTTTTCTTCAGTTCTAGAAAAATTTAAGGTCAGACAGAGGTGAAAGCACAATGCCCAAATAAAATTGATGGAGAAATTTAAATTTTTAGTTTCAGCTACCAAGAATTAAAGGGACATTAAATGGACATGCCAAATTGCCTTAAAGGAGACTCTTGCAGCTTTAAACTTGAAACGGGGAGAGGTCCCTCATTACAAACCGCTCACGCTCTGCCGCATTGCAGATGTAGTTTAAAAAGAAGACAGGAACGGGGTGAAGACTCTGGTGGGTGGTGGAAGAGACTGGTGGGTGGTTCCCTTCAAACTAATTCCCACCCAGCTCAGATTGAGTGACAGGTCTCTCCCTGTTCCTGTCACTTCCTTTTTCTAGATTTCCCACTCAATCTGAATCCATACCTGGCTCACAAAGATGCATCATAACCTGAATGTGTGACTCTTGCCCTAATAACGTGTAAATGTCCTTAGGATGGGGCAATTGTACTGAATAACAGCTATGCATAGAAAAATCTGATCAATCTTTATGTATTCTAAATACCAACATCATGACTGTACCAATAACTTGGAGGGTCATCATAGAATCATAGAATGGTAGAGTTGGAAGGGACCTCCTGGGTCATCTGGTCCAACCCCCTGCTCAAAGCAGGATTCACTAAATCATCCCAGACAGATGTACACTACCGGTCAAAAGTTTAGGGTCACTTAGAAATTTCCTTATTTTTGAAAGAAAAGCAGTTTTTTTCCAATGAAGCTAACATTAAATGATTCAGAAATACACTCTATACAGTGTTAATGTGGTAAATGACTATTCTAGCGGCAAACGTCTAGTTTGTAATGCAATATCTTCATAGGTGTATAGAGGCCCATTTCCAACAACCATCACTCCAGTGTACTTATGGTATTTTGTGTTCGCTAACTGTGTAAGAAGGCTAATAGATGGTTAAAATACCCTTTAAAACCCTTGTGCAAGTATGTTAACACAGCTGAAAACCGTTTGGTTGATTAGAGAAGCTATAAACCTGACCTTCCTTTGAGCTTGTTGAGAATCTGGAGCATTACATTTGTTGGTTCCATTAAACTCTCAAAATGGCCAAAAAAAAAGAACTTTCTTGTGAAACTCGACAGTCTATTCTTGTTCTTAGAAATGAAGGCTATTCCATGCGAAAAATTACCAAGAAACTGAAGAATTCATACAATGGTGTGTAGTACTCCCTTTAGAGGAGTGCACAAACAAGCTCTAACCAGAGAAGAAAGACAAGTGGGAGGCCCCGCTGCACAACTGAGCAACAAGACAAGTACATTAGAGTCTTTAGTTTGAAAAATTGACGCTTCACAGGTCCTCAACTGGCAGCTTCATTAAAAAAGTACACATTAAACGCCAGTGTCAACATCTACAGTGAAGAGGCGATTTGGGGATGCTGGCCTTCAGGGCAGATTGGCAAAACAAAAGCCAATATTCCTCTGTCCAATGTCTGTGTTCTTTTGCCCATATTAATCTTTTCCTTTCATTTAAGCCAGTCTTAAATATGGCTTTTGTTTTGCCAATCTGCCCTGAAGGCCAGCATCCCCAAATCGCCTCTTCACTGTAGATGTTGACACTGGCGTTTAATGTGTACTATTTAATGAAGCTGCCAGTTGAGGACCTGGGAGGCGTCAATTTTTCAAACTAAAGACTCTAATGTACTTGTCTTGTTGCTCAGTTGTGCAGCGGGGCCTCCCACTTGTCTTTCTTCTCTGGTTAGAGCTTGTTTGTGCACTCCTCTAAAGGGAGTACTACACACCATTGTATGAATTCTTCAGTTTCTTGTAATTTTTCGCATGGAATAGCCTTCATTTCTAAGAACAAGAATAGACTGTCGAGTTTCACAAGAAAGTTCTTTTTTTTTGGCCATTTTGAGAGTTTAATTGAACAACAAATGTAATGCTCCAGATTCTCAACAAGCTCAAAGGAAGGTCAGGTTTATAGCTTCTCTAATCAACCAAACGGTTTTCAGCTGTGTTAACATACTTGCACAAGGGTTTTAAAGGGTATTTTAACCATCTATTAGCCTTCTTACACAGTTAGCGAACACAAAATACCATAAGTACACTGGAGTGATGGTTGTTGGAAATGGGCCTCTATACACCTATGAAGATATTGCATTACAAACTAGACGTTTGCCGCTAGAATAGTCATTTACCACATTAACACTGTATAGAGTGTATTTCTGAATCATTTAATGTTAGCTTCATTGGAAAAAAACTGCTTTTCTTTCAAAAATAAGGAAATTTCTAAGTGACCCTAAACTTTGACCGGTAGTGTATGTCCAGCCTCTGTTTGAAGACTTCCATTGAAGGAGAATTCACCACCTCTCGTGGCAGCCTGTTCCACTCATTGATCACTCTGTCAAAAGTTTTTTTCTAATATCTAATCTGTGTCTCCTCCCATTCAGTTTCATCCCATTGCTTCTAGTCTTTTTGTGTGCAAATGAGAATAAAGATAATCCTTCTACAATGTGACAGCCCTTGAGATATTTGTATACAGCTATTAAGTCACCTCTCAGTCTTCTTTTTTGCAAGCTAAACATTCCCAAATCCTGTAACCGTTCCTCATAGGACATGGTTTGCAGACCGAACACCATTCTGGTCGCTCTTCTCTGAACTTGCTCCAGTTTGTTGATGTCTTTTTTTAAAATGTGGTGCCCAAAACTGGACACAGTATTCCAGATGAGGTCTGACCAAAGAGGAGTAGAGTGCAATAATGACTTCACGTGATCTAGACTGTATGCTTCTGTTAATACATCCCAGAATTGTATTTGCCTTTTTTGCTGCTGCATCACACTGTTGACTCATGTTCAGTCTGTGATCTATTAGTATACCCAAGTCTTTTTCACATGTGCTGTTGCTTAGCCTTATTCCTCCCATTCTGTATATATGACATTCTGTCATATTCTTACATTAATTACCTCTCCCACTGGCACGCTTAGATGCTGGTTGGATATTCATAACTACCACCAGTAGGCATCACCACCCAACCCTGGACAGGAGCGGACTTCTTGCAGAAGACTAATGAGCTGGTTATCTCCTCCATAACTTTATCTCAGTCTCCCATAGGAAAGGAGGGTTCAGACCAAACTGAGCTGCTAGATTGACTTCGGATTTCCTCCTCTTGTCATGAAAGCAGTTTCCCACTTAGCTAAATTTGTAAAGCATGGACCATAGTCGGACACAGCTCACGGTCACGTCACTGGATTAACAGCTGCAAAAACTAGCGATATAAGGAACAGTTGTCTTTATTGGAGAACTGCCCTGATCCCCATAACATTTCCATTGAGTTTACATCTAAATTTTGTTTGTTGCTTTGCCTACTGGTCGTTAAATTATAGCCATAGCAACGAGAGACCAACAGTAATTTCTGAGCAGCTTGGAATTCATTACTTTTTCAGTATAGAAGGACTGATAATTGCTCCTAGACTTCACTGATCAAATAAAAAGTTGACATTTCCAAAAACGATACGTGATCATTGAGGGAAACTGTGAAAGGCTTCTGCAGAGTAATGGAGCCCATACACATCAGATGAAAGGTTAACCATCACGTTTAAGAATTTTTTTTTTTAACATTAAAGACACTGAAAAGTGCTGCAGATTAGTGAAGATCTTGAGAAAGACTATTACTATTGAGAACACGTAGATGTGCTCATGCAGGATTGGTGGTTTGAGTGAGCGGTGAGGATCTCAGGACCTGGACCATCACTGATCCGCAGCACTTTGCAAAATGGAAAATATAAATTCTAACTAATGAATGTTGGATGGTCAGGAATGTTGGATTTTCTCAAGGGATGATATGCTCTGGCAGATTATCATAGGTATAATATCGTTTGTGATGTATTTTCGACCATCCACAAATGATTGTGGGTCAGCCCATTTTCATCTAATGTGTACGGAGGCGTTAAGACTGGCTTCACACATTTATGGTCAGGGTACATGATAACCAAACTGGCCACAGGTCTCCTGACCAGACTTGAGTTCTGCTTAAGAAACCTGTGGACAGTCCGGACATTGAGGTCCATACTCAGACCATAAAATGTCACATGTGAAATTACATGATGTGACTAGTGACCTAGTGATGCGTGGTCATGTGGGGTCCTCCAGATCATAATATTCACGTACTTCCTGGATTTTATAGCAAGTGTTCACAGTACCTGGCTGACATTCAGTTCTACAGCGGCGGCCTTTTATGCCTCGAACACATGTGAACAGTGCCTAAAAGAGGAATTTCTTAAACGAGGGGCTACTTTTGAGATATCTCGCGCAACTATTTTAAAGCTCTGATTTTGCTGTAAATAACAGCCACGATGCATGCAACTTGTATTAAAGTCCACGGGTGTCATGTTCAACTTGCAACCAGAGACAGTTAATACAAAACATTTGGAAACATGCAATATTGTGGCAGTTTGCCATGGAACACTATACAAGATTATTGCATGCAATGTTGCACTGCGATTTGTGCAGCCTTCGCATTTGTGTGCCCAAATTTATAAATCATATTATTTTGCTGTACTTTCCAGTAAGGTACCATGAACTTGTACCGTCTGGAAGAGGATAGATTTGTTGATTTGTTTGTTACACACTCGCATAACAAACGACGGGAGATTTTTCATCGACATTCCTGCACCTGCATAGTTTTCCTCCCATGTATGTAAATCACAAAGCAATCATCGCACCACGGGCTGAAGGGTTATGATTTATCACCATTTACAAAGTGAGAAAAACATCAAGCATTGGCAGAAAGACCCAGGACTGAAATGAGGCAGGAAATGTAACGAAGAACACAGGTGTAAGACTAAATTACACCTCAACCGGGCGAAATAACGAGGCTCCCAGCGGTACAGACACAGTAACTCTAGCGCCAACAGCAAAATGAAATTTGCTTCAAGTTGTCGCTACACGTTTCATTAAAGAGGACAATCTAAAATATCCAATAATACCGTGCCTTTAATCGGACTTTCAGTGCAGATTTCCCATAGGTAAAACTGCACAGCGTCATTGCCCTTCCTGATGGCATCGATGGGGTAGTGACTAGTGACATGGTGTTATCTGAGCACGCTCATGTCCTAATCAAGTGTCTGCAGCGCGCTCGAAAAAAATGCTCGAGTTGCCGCAGCTGCATGTCACGCGGCTGATCAATAGTCACAACACATGCAGGGACTTACTAACAAACACACAACGCCTGCATGTGTTGCGGCTGTCGAACAGCCTCGAGACATGCAGCTGCGGCAACTCGAGCATTTTTTTCGAGCATGCTGAAAATGCTCAATTAGGACATGATCATGCTCAGATAACACCTTATCCCTGCATGCTCGCTCATCACTAGTAGTGATGGAAAATAGACACTGATATTACAATATGGAGATGCTAGTAATGTTACGCTCTATAGAGTTGTCCTCTCTCAGAAACCTTTCTGTTTTGCCTGCCTAACCGATCAACCAGGGTAGGGAAGATAAAAGGAAAAGAGATGAAGATCGGACTTTTGGGACCCTGAAGAGTCCTGTACACAAAACATAAAAACAGACTGACGATCGATCATTGATTGGACATAAGGTCATTCGTTGGCAGAAAAAAGTCTCAAACTACATCGGCCGTATTTGTTGGACAATTTTTGGTAGAAGGATGCATCACCGGCCGAAGAAATGCAACTTGTGTGGTGATCAATAATGATCGTTCGTTGGTCGGGCATTGGTTAAAACTAACATTCGAGACGATCATTATGCTTGAAATCTGCCATTTTGACCAACGTTTACCTTATGGATACAAGGATTATTACAAAAGACCAGACACTTGCCATAAATATGTTATTTTACCTACTCTAAATGTTGCTGTTTCCTTAATTTGACGTTCCTAGGCCTCTTCCCTGTATGTAATCCTAGTCTCTCTACCCACCGTTTTGTATGCATAAAACATCATTGCTGTCTGCAGCGCATGTGCTGGCGAGAACAATAATTTTTAAGCGAGCTTAAAAATCGTTTTGCTCGTTCTTCAGATGACTAATGATTGGGAAATGAGCATTCCTAGGCCAATGTGAATGCACCTTAAGCTTACCCCTTTTCTCAAAGACAATTATCACAGACTAATACTGGTAAATCAATTTCTCAGTTTTAAATGGTAAAGCAGCGACCGGATAAAGAACAGAATGAATAAAAAAAAAAAGAAAAAAAAAAAGAGTACATCCTCAAAAGGGACAATAATTATTAGGAATTCTAAGTGCTGTAATTTATTAAAAATAAATAGCATTTTGGCAAAAGCAGAGTATTTTATGGACTATGAAGCATGCAAATCAGTGGTAGACAGTACTGCTATGTATACTATTACCAGTATAAACCAGTGAGCAGAAATCCGTGTCCCGTGTACATACAGCTTGCTATAAATCTGCAGGAGATCATTATAGTGTGAGAAGAATCCTGCCCGAGGCCTTTTACACTGAAGCCGCAAACACAGGATACAACAAGGAAATCACTTATAGGTGAAAACCAGTACAAAAGAATAATCCCAGTAAAGAAATAACAAGCTCGCCATTTATAACTAAGACATAATTGGTGATCTGGACTCTTGTACAATGCTCGTAATGATGTGTGATAATTAGTACGTCACTCGTCAGCCTCAGAAACGTCTCCCGTCCTAATCTCCCCATTGCCACACCTCTTACCGGGATTGAGATTATGTTCTGAGAAAAACCGCAGCTTTAAATGAAATCATCTTTAGCGTCTGGCACACAAAACAAAACATTTAAGAGGCCATTAAGCATCAATCAGAATGTGATCCAATAAGAAAAGACAATTATATGCATAGGAAACTTCTAACAGACTCTGGAGTTACATAAGCTTGTATAAGCATCCACCCAGACAAGGAGCAGCTGTGCTGTACTTTCATACATTTAAAGGGGGTATCTGGCCTTATGCATCGATTGCTTATCCTTAGGATAGGCCTTTAGTATCACACTTCTGCCACTAAGACTGGAACTGAGCTGCAATACTAGCCACAACTACTACCAATGTATGACACTGGGGGGGGCAACAGAAGACATGGTGCTCTGTGGCCCTCCAGTCATCTAGCTAGCAGGGGGCCGAAAGTCGGGCACCCGCCAATATAGTTAATGGGATTTGTTGGGTGCTGTTTTCATCTGTTATGACCATTTCTAGCACAGCGATTTCACCTAGCCTTACCTGAATTGTGGAGGTACATACTGGGCTCTACTACAGTTCTCTCCGATTCCTCCTGAATTCCTGCAATGACCATAAAAAAAAAATTATGAAACTATCTGGAAAAAAGAAACATGCCAAATTACAATTTAAAGAGGACCTGTCACTTTTCTTATTAACTGGCATATATATGCCGCTGTTCTCCTGAATCTGGTGGTACTTTTCTTTTGTTCCTGCGCCTCTCCGTTCCCGAGATATGGCCTTCTCTTCCCGGTGTATAAATCTAGTCTTCTTAGCCAACATGGCGTGTTCCACAAGACGACGCCCACAAGGAACTGTTAGTGACCACACCCACTTATGTACAAAGACTAGATTTACATACAGAGAAGAGGGGGCCATATCTCCATAACAAAGAGGCGCAGGAACAAAAGAAATACCATGTCGGATTCAGGAGAACAGTGGCGTTTACACAGAGAAACCAAATTACATATTTATGGCAAAGAATAGGTCACTTTTTAAGAGCAGAATCTGCAACAACACAATATGATTTTGCTACAGATTGCAGCTACTTACAATGCCTAAATGGCCTGACATGTACACATGGTTTGCAGAAAGAAACATGTCATTATGCATGACCAGCTTTAGTGATAACAGTTTTAACTACATTATTAGACAGGCGATCACTATCAGTTGGAGTGTACCATAAATAGGTTGCCACTTATGTGTGAGAGAGTGTGCTGCCAGGGCAGCTTTCTCCCAGGACATCAGGCTGAAATCATCAGGCAAACACCTCCATGTCTGTGCGATATGAGGATAATGTTCTCCTTTCTAAAAGCAGCAGCTATCTGCAAATGACTGCTGCCCAATTTGGATTGAGCTGCGTTTTATCTGGTTTATGACAGCAAAGAGGATTTAACACCTGTAGCAGAAGCCAGGAATCTCAGCTCCTAAGCGATGGACCGTCTTCAGAGCCTGAGTGTAGCAGCTCGTAAGTGTTTTTATCCGGGATGGGTAATCCTATAGAGTTTTTGTAAGCATCAGGGAAAATGGAATTTAGCCAAACTGACCAAGAATTGTGGAAACTGACCAAAAAGACTTCACCGAATGTGGCAAAAAAAAAACCAAAAACCATTTTCATTTCAAACCGGTCATTTGTTCAGCATATGGCACGAGCTGTACCTGACAGATAATTGGCTCCAATGCCATTCACATGGTGAGTTAGGACACTGGACAGTATTCACTACCCCTATTCTGGAAAAAAAATGTACTTGAAAACTTGCCATTTATAGCTAGGTCCTCCACTCATGCCTGTGCTAACCAGTCGTTTATGCTTATCCCAGTGCTAACAAACAATGTGGCCAGATTATTTTAAAGGGGTTTTTCACTTTCTGGAAACACTGACTCTAATGATGATCCGGCTGTCAGTCAGTGCTGGGGTCACAGTTACATCTGCCGCTCTCTATAGGCAGAGCGGTAACTGAATGCTGTCGGGGGGAATAAAGATAATTTCCTCTCAGCAGCGGGGCTCTCAGTGCGATGGACACAAAGTGTCAGAATGCCATTAACCTGCAGATTGACCCCCATATATGACATGACCGGTTCCCTTTAAATACCTTGTAAAAATCCCTGAACTCCCCCTTATTCTGTTGCGCTTTTCCATTTTGCGCTGTGTTGCTCCACTGCAGATATATTCACATTTGTTGCTTTGAAGCACATTATGTGAAATCTATGCTTGTAGTGCAACTGAGTGTTTCATCATAGTCTTCTCTGTGGGCGTGCACCTTCATCACACCTTTTCCATTCAATGCCAATCGCAGCTCATCATCTGATATAGCAGTTTATCAGTCACATAGGCTGCCCAGCTGTGATAGGCCGCATTTGAGAGGAGTGAAAGCGCACGCCCCCAGAAGACTGTGAAGAAATCCCAAGTTAAACTGCAGGAAGAGATTTCTCATACTGCACTCCACAAGCAAAAAATGTGAATATCTGCAATGGAGCGACACAGAGCGAAACGGAAAAGAGCAGCAGAATCAGGAGAGCTCAGGGATATTTTTCAAGGTATTTAACTCAATGTTTTGAGCAAGTGACAGGTCTTCTTTTAAGGGGTGTTGTAGCCTAAATAAGGTATAACTTATCTATCAATTAGAGTAGTATGGGTCCCACTGCTGTGATCCCCACGGATCGCAAGAATAGGGAACTTGTGTCCTCGTTCAACTCTGGCAGCAAGACCATAGTGAGTAGAGTGACATGGCGTATGTGTGACTTGGTACACAATTCCTCCTGGCTGCAGCCTTACATCCTGGGGAGAACCAGAGCTATAAGACAATCAGTGGCGCGTCACACTGATCTAACAGTTACCACTTATACAATAGACAGGTGATAGTTTATTATTATTATTATTATTATTATTATTAATAATGTAAAATTATAGTCAACCTTGCTGACTGTGAATGTAATGAAGCACAAGTTCAGATCTGATATAAGATGGTGTAGTAATAAATCTATCCCGAGCAGTAATGTACAGCCAGGACATAATGGCCATCTATCTGACATGTATATTCTGGAGAGACACATTCTGTAAGATTAATAACCTGGTTAGGTGCGTGTCACATACGTCCTGCTCTAGGTGTGACGGCTCTCATCATAGCAGGGACGTATTTGTTAGAAATGAAGGAGACCGGTCAAGTTCTCAGTGAGTATTTCTGGAGTAATGGTTACAAGCTGCGGTGCACAGCTGTATGGGCCAGACACACAGGCTATCACAGTAATGCTTTGATAGCAGGGGGCCCTTGAGTGTCAGGATATAGAAAAGGCAGCAGTTGTTGGCTGTGAAAACAGTCTGATACAAACCAGATGGAGGGCAGACTGGATGGGCAACACAAAGGAAAACAATTGGCTCATTCACCAAAGTCAGACCCCTGCCCCAGAGAATTAACACAAGACAATAAGTCAGGCAGGACCGAGGCAAACAAGGAACGGCTATGTGAAATGGCCGGAGAAAAATGCAGTTCTGCTCTCGTCCCGGCAGTAAATGATGATGTGTGAAGCCTTGTGGCACTCGAAACTTAATTGCATCCAGAGAAGCGCTGGGTATACAAACATGTAAATACATATCCATGTGTAGCCCATAATCTGTCCACATGGTGCTGGTACCGTAGAACAGACACATTCGGCCTGTGGACCACCGGATAGCGAGGTCTTGCTAGAAGCATCATGGCCGCTCGCCAAGGAAGATTTACTAATACTGGCCAAGCTGTGTAAATTTACACTAGACTGCCTAAAGACGCTCCAAATTTATTAAATACTGTGATAAATTTGGCGCTTTTCCAAGCAGTCTACACATATAGCAAGAAAGAAAAGAAGGCACTTCTTAAGGTACTGCCACACTAAACAATCCCGCTAGCGATCACGATAACGACGCATACTAATGCGATCGCTAGCGGGATTGTTTCTATATCGCTAAGTGCGGCCACATTTAGCGATATAGTTAACGACGCTATCGCCGTTAGCGATCTTCTTAACGACTTTAGCGGTACAAAAGTACCGCTAAATCGCTAAGAAAAGGTGCCACACTAGCGATATATACTTACCCAGCGGGGGCGCCGACGAGAAAATAGGGTGCGGAACGATTCCAGCGACGAGCGAGATCACAGCAGGAAGCTCGTCGCTGGCAGCTGCCGCACTGAACAACATCGCTAACGGGATCGCTAAATAGTGACGTTTTTTAGCGATCCCGTTAGCGATATTGTTCAGTGTGGCATACCCTTTAGGGCAGCATCTCCTAGAAAATGAGAATTATCAGGTGTATGATAAGTTTCCCACCTTTCTGGGCTGTACTTACCCATGAATATCTGTCCTAAACCAGATGGTGGATGGCTGCCAGACCTCCACTCTCTGATTGCCCTTCTGGGACCGGTTTGGAAATTGCACAATGAATAAAGAAAAGAGTTATCTCCTGGCTGGAGCATTTTCCCCATGATGACGATCTTAGGTGATTGGCATACCGTCAGTGCTTTACTACAAGTGATGAAGATAATGCATTGTGAGAACAAGCTACCTCTTTGTCAGGTAAACTCGGAATCCTCCTAATTCAAAACGCCTCAAAAACGTGAACTTTCCGTTCATTTTCTACTCCAAAATGTCCTTGAAAAATGCAGTGTGCAATTTTATGCAATTTTTCCCCAATTTTGGTAACCTCATAATCTACCCCTTGTCAGAAAGAATGTTTAAAACACACAATACATGTGATGTGATCAAGAGAAGTAATGCAGGTAGGATAGTAAATCTCCCCAATCTATCCAGGACGCCCTTTCTGACAAGTTTTTAATTTCTGTTTTCACTTCTATAATATGTTAAAAAAACACTTAAAGAATAAAGTTTGTACGCGCATACCACCTACACTAATGAAAATCATAACCCAGTCAAGGTTTAATTACTGTGCAGTCTGGAAAATAATTACAATAGGAGAATTTCTAATAATGGAGCCAATTACTCCACGCCAAGTATGCCGAAGCGAACGCCAAGGCTGCAGTAAATCAGGATTTTCATCATTCCTGTATGGTCGGTTCCTCATACAACTTTTCATGCTGTCCAATATAGGAAACAAGATAAGGCATGGATGGGCTTAAAATAAAATCCAGTGGCATACTCCTCTTCCATGGCATCAGCGAATTCATCATAGGCAGCTCAGAACGCTTTGCGCCAGCTCCGAAACTGAAGCCTGCTCTGTTTGGCACAATACCGCTGCAAAAACGGCTTATGCTGGGTTCACTGGGGTGTTAGAAGGTGAATATGCCACAGTTTTTGGATTCCTAACATTTTTCCTACTCCGGACAACCTCTTTTTGTCTGCAACTTGCTGCTGCACTGAATTCACACAACTTTTTATGGAGACCGTTGGGGTTTCAGTCGCTTTCGTTGATTTGCAACACCAATTAAGCACTAAAAATTGCTGACCTGTTTTAAATGGGTCACAGTCACCTGCGACTCACATCAAATGTGTGCTAGAGAAGTCAACGGCAATTTGGGAACAGTAGGCTTAGAAGATTTTTTGCAATTATTGTTTTGAAGGCGCATATACGAACGCAATTATGTCTTGCAGCACAGCGATGGGACCTTGGTTTTGCAGAGTCATCAACATTGGTGTTCACAATTTAGTCCCACCCAGGACTGCCCAATTTTTCAGAAAACACCCATTTTGTATTGTAAATACCTCCCCTTTTGTACCAGGACACCATATGTATGGTGGACAAACCACCTAAAATATCCCAAAGCATTATGTAGACTTAAAGAAGCAGGCCTGACACTCAATGCTGTATGGATAAAATATCCCTTGCCTCTGGTTGTCCTGGCTTGATAAAAAAATGTCTGCAGTCATTATGTGACGTTGCACGTTGTCCACAATTCCTCAGCTGGTGCAAGCGGTCGGTCACGTACCTGCATGTGTGCAATTGGCATATTTGCAGTCACATGCAGACCAGACTTGTTAGAAAAGCCGGACAAGTCTAGTCGGCAAATGACCACAAAATGCAGACATGAAGTTATGTGACCGGCCGCTTGGAAGTCCTAACAGTGTGTGTACAGCGCATTCTGTTACAGCTCAGCAGTCTGCGGTCACAAAGAAAATGTAGACTTGTCACAAGCCTGGACAACCCCTTTACAGCTGATTTTTTTGTCCTTCTGACAGAACACTGCACACAGCTAAGGGTTTAGGACAGATCCAGGCCTGATCCCAGCCTAGAGATAATGTAATTACACGCAGATGACACAGCGAGGCCATAATGTTCTGTAAAGGAATACGTCCCGACACTACAGGAGGACAGAACACCCTAGCGTCAGTACTGACCCGCGGCGCTGTGCTACAATGTGATCGGCAAGAACAAAGCTGGGTGTATTTGCTGCACGTCAACATGTAGTAAATAATTCAGGGCTCGGCGTGGGCGAGATGATGCTGCTGTGCAAGTTTTCTAGTAGGATCCTGAAGCAAGCAACAATCACAATACTCATGGGCAGTTTATTTAAAGTGCCGGTGTCCAAAAACGTTAACACAATTACCTCCCTGACTGGTCCTTGGGGAATATGGACATCATAGAGGTCGGTCCACATCTATGACACGGAGCACAGAGCGACTGTCACTCTGGTAATAGTGCTGTGGTCAGAGTTCGGGTCAGTCGAGGGTCTCCAGATCTGAACTCAAGAGTCTCATATATGACACGCGCTATTGAGTTTGGGTCAGGAGACCCCTGGCCGGTCCATGTATAACTGCTGTGTGAATGCAGCCTTAGAGAAACATAATAAACTACTCCACCTGGTGACACCGCTAAAGTCACAGGCAAAAACCTGAACCTGATGCTTCAATGTGTAACGATGGCTGCCGGCTGTACAGATCGGTTTTTACAGAAGCAGTGACATACTGTAAATGAGTTCTGCAGGCAAATCTGTGAACAATGTTAATGGATGGAGTTGTGAATTGAATTACTGCCACCGCTTTACATGTTATTGTTTAGTCTCTGGAATTTAATTGTGCTAAAAAAAAAAACAAAAAAAACACCCTGATAATCTAATCAGTGAGCGCATGTGCGATGTGTTATGGCCAGAAAGGTCCAACGCCAATTTTAAGGCAGGAAATGAAGAACAGCTCACTCAGACCTGGGTGATCTCAAGCGATCAGATCCCGTCACATACAAGTCATACGGGCACAATGGAAGTATTGATAACATCTTCAGCGGCTCTGGGGACGTCTGTCTGATATAGGGGCTTTGTGGAATAATTCATATTATTTGCAGTAAACATGATAAGAAAAGTCTATAGAAGTTATTTACCTTCCAATTTGTGATCAATCCAGAATCGGAAATCAACCTTTTCCTAATGGGCAATTTTCTGCTTTTTTTTTTTTCTCTTCTTCTTCCCAAAAGCCATAACTTTTTTATTTTTTTTTCTGTTGACATAACCATGTGAGGGCTATGTTTTTGCGGGAGGAGTTGTAGTTTTGAATAACATTGTTTGCTTTTCTATATAATGTACTGAATAATGATAAAAAAATCCAATTGGGGTGAAATGGTTATTACACTGGTTGCCCATCCACTCCAAAATCCAGCACAAACTTATTACCCTCACTCACAAAGCACTCCATGGCTCAGCACCACCCTACATCTCCTCCCTTGTCTCAGCCTACCATCCTACCGTGCCCTCCGTTCTGCTAATGACCTGAGGTTAGCATCCTCAATAATCAGAACCTCCCACTCCCGTCTCCAAGACTTTTCACGTGCTGCGCCAATTCTTTGGAATGCACTACCCAGGTTAATACGATTAATCCCCAATCCCCACAGTTTTAAGTGTGCCCTAAAAACGCATTTGTTCAGACTGGCATTCCGCCTCAACGCATTAACCTAACTATCCCTGTTGGCCCATTTAAAAAATTTTCTACCATAATCAGGTACCTCGTATTATGTTCTCACCCGCTTTATGCATTTAATAGCCCTCTGTGTCTGTACTGTTACATACTTTGGCTGTTAAATGGTTCATGCAGAATTACATGTGCACCCGATTCGAGCACTATAGCTGGTCCGAACAATGAAAGCAATTGTTATCATCTACCTTTCGTGTCTCCCCTTTTTCCTCATAGATTGCAAGCTTGCGAGCAGGGCCCTCATTCCTCTTGGTATCTGTTGATCTGTGTTTATTGTTATGCTGTAATGTCTACAGTCATGGCCAAAAGTTTTGAGAATGACACAAATATTAATTTTTACAAAGTCTACTGCTTCACTTTTTCTAATGGCAATTTGCATATACTCCAGAATGTTATAAATAGTGATCAGCTTAACAGCAATTACTTGCAAAGTCAATATTTGGCTAGAAAATGAACTTTATCCCCCAAAACACATTTCAACATCATTGCAGCCCTGCCTTAAAAGGACCAGCTAACCTCTTTTCAGTGATTGCTCCATTAACACAGGTGTGGGTGTTGATGAAGACATGGCTGGAGATCAATCTGTCATGATTAAGTAAGAATGACACCACTGGACACTTTAAAAGGAGGCTGGTGCTTGGCATCATTGTTTCTCTTCTGTTAACCATGGTTATCTCTAAAGAAACACGTGCAGTCATCATTGTAATGCACAAAAATGGCCTAACAGGGAAGAGTATCGCAGCTAGAAAGATTGCACCTCAGTCAACAATCTATCGCATCATCAAGAACTTCAAGGAGAGAGGTTCCATTGTTGCCAAAAAGGCTCCAGGGCGCCCAAGAAAGACCAGCAAGTGCAAGGACCATCTCTTAAAAGTATTTCAGCTGCGGGATCGGGCTACCAGCAGTGCAGAGCATGCTCAGGAATGGCAGCAGGCAGGTGTGAGTGCATCTGCACGCACTGTGAGGCGGAGACTCTTGGAGCAAGGCCTGGTCTCAAGGAGGGCAGCAAAGAAGCCACTTCTCTCCAGAAAAAACATCATGGACAGACTGATATTCTGCAAAAGGTACAGGCAGTGGACTGTTGAGGACTGGAGTAAAGTTATTTTCTCTGATGAATCCCCTTTTCGATTGTTTGGGACATCAGGAAAACGCCTCATTCAGAGAAGACAAGGTGAGCGCTACCACCAGTCTTGTCTCATGCCAACTGTTAAGAATCCTGAAACCATTCATGTGTGGGGTTGCTTCTCAGCCAAGGGAATCGGCTCTCTCACAGTCTTGCCTAAAAACACAGCCATGAATAAAGAATGGTACCAGAATGTCCTAGAGAAAAGAAAGGGCAAACCAGCTCACCAACTACCACAGCAGGTGCACGGAACGACGTCTGACGAACGTCCAGGGAAGTCCAAGAGAAAAAAGAAATGTTCCAGCTCCTTAAAAATTCAAAATTTTATTCGTCCATTCGAAATAAAATACAAAGTGGTGTATGCTCCATGAAGGGAAGCCACATACAGCGACGCGTTTCGATCAAATGATCTTCATCAAGGCCGCTATACATATGTGAAACATACAGACCTATATACTATACACAGACCAATGAAATCTAAACTGACAATCACATGATAGATTGAAGGTCCTGGAGGCTAAATTGCGATCAAAAATAGTCAAAGGTCCTAGGAAACAACAGTGAATTTACATTGTTAAAAATACACAAAATAATAAAATACAATATGGCATGAATTCAATCAGTAATTATAATGATACATCAATTAATTTCTTTTGTTTAATCCGTTTGGATGTCTCGTATTCAAGGAAAAGATCCAAAAAGCCTCTCTAGCTAATAAATGTCTGCCGATGTCTCCACCTCGCACGAACTTATTAACTCTTTCTATGGCGCTAACTTGAAAAGACATAGTGTTGTGATCATGGAAAAAAATGAAATGTTTAGCGGCTGCTGATACATTTCGATTTGAATTGGTAGTATTTCCAATATCAGATAAATGTTCCGATATCCTTGTTTTTAATTTCCTGGTTGTACATCCCACATATGACAGGCTACAAGAAGTACAATTAATCTTGTAAACCACATGCGTTGAATTACAATTAATATACTGTCTAATGTCATAACTGACAGATTGGTTATTGTTACTGAAGGTTTTGGTGAATAATGCATGTTTACATGTTCTACAATTATTTACACCACATTTGAAAAAACCTTTAAATTTTAACCATGAATCATTTTTGTTCCCAGCACGAAACATGCTGGGCGAAATCCTATTGCCAATGGATGGGTTTTTTCTGGCTATTATGTTAACACCAGGTTGTAAAATTTCACATAGGACATCATCTTCATATAGAAGCGGTAAAAACCTATTTGGAGCGATAAGTTCACATGGTTGTGTTGTGATGTTATTTCTTTGTACACTTGTATTCCACATGATGTTGCTATGACAGCGCTTCAATTTCATTTGCAAAAATTTAGTCATTATTCTGAGGATTTAATTAATTTTCTTTTGCAGGTTACTTTTTTTCTTCTCACTCATAATTTTTTCACTTTTGATAACAAGTTTTTTTTACAACGATCTGGAGTAGCGATGGGTGCAAAATTTTCACCATCATTAGCAAATCTTGTTATGGCCTTTTGGGAATTTAATTATATTTTTTCTGCAGAGAATCCTTTTTGTGGTTCCTTGGTCTGGTATGGCAGATACATCGACGATATCCTCATTATTTGGGGTGACGATGTATCTGCCATACCAGATTTCATGAATTACATTGGGAATAATAATTTCAATATTCGTTTCACGAATAGACATCATTCTAATAATTTCAATATTCGTTTCACGAATAGACATCATGTCATTTTTGGATTTAGATTTATGTGGAATACAGGGACACATCATATGTACTAAAACACATTGCAAACCATTTGGGGGCAACACTATTTTCCATGCGGGTAGCAGTCATCCTAAGCACACTATTAAATCTATTCCTTTGGGCGAATACATTAGAATTAAGAGAAATTGTAGCTCACAAACTAATTTGGAGGAACAATTTAATATGGTAGATGACAAATTAATTAGTCGAAATTATCCTCGTTGGATGATTAATAGAGCTCGACGTATTGTAACCCAAAAGAAACGTGATAATCTGATTAACTCTGATAGTGAAACCTCACGATTGCAAAATAGTGTTTCATTTCGTGACAGATCTTTTGTTAGTCTACAATTTAGCCCACAATTTGGAGAAATAAAAAAGATTATTAATAGGTTTTTACCGCTTCTATATGAAGATGATGTCCTATGTGAAATTTTACAACCTGGTGTTAACATAATAGCCAGAAAAGCCCCATCCATTGGCAATAGGATTTCAAATCGAAATGTATCAGCAGCCGCTAAACATTTCATTTTTTTCCATGATCGCAACACTATGTCTTTTCAAGTTAGCGCCATAGAAAGAGTTAATAAGTTTGTGCGAGGTGGAGACATCGGCAGACATTTATTAGCTAGAGAGGCTTTTTGGATCTTTTCCTTAAATACGAGACATCCAAACGGATTAAACAAAATAAATGAATTGATGTATCATTATAATTACTGATTGAATTCATGCCATATTGTATTTTATTATTTTGTGTATTTTTAACAATGTAAATTCACTGTTGTTTCCTAGGACCTTTGACTATTTTTGATCGCAATTTAGCTTCCAGGACCTTCAATCTATCATGTGATTGTCAGTTTAGATTTCATTGGTCTGTGTATAGTATATAGGTCTGTATGTTTCACATATGTATAGCGGCCTTGATGAAGATCATTTGATCGAAACGCGTCGCTGTATGTGGCTTCCCTTCATGGAGCATACACCACTTTGTATTTTATTTCGAATGGACGAATAAAATTTTGAATTTTTAAGGAGCTGGAACATTTCTTTTTTCTCTTGGACCAGAATGTCCTCCAAGAGCAACTTCTCCCAACCCTCCAAGAGCAGTTTGGCGATCAACAATGCCTTTTCCAGCATGATGGAGCACCTTGCCATAAAGCAAAGGTGATAACTAAATGGCTCAGGGAACAAAACATAGAGATTTTGGGTCCATGGCCTGGAAACTCCCCAGATCTTAATCCCATTGAGAACTTGTGGTCAATCATCAAGAGACGGGTGGACAAACAAAAACCTAAAAATTCTGACAAAATGAAAGCATTGATTGTGCAAGAATGGACTGTTATCAGTCAGGATTTGGTCCAGAAGTTGATTGAGAGCATGCCAGGGAGAATTGCAGAGGTCCTGAAGAAGAAGGGTCAACACTGCAAATATTGACTTGCTGCATTAACTCATTCTAACTGGCAATATAAGCTTTTGTTACTCATATGTTTGCAATTATATTTCTGTCTGTGATAAAAACATCTATCAAACACACATAAAAACCAGAGGGCAGCAGATCATGTGAATATATAATATGTGTGTCATTCTCAAAACTTTTGGCCATGACTGTATTGTCTGTACAATTCCCCTCTATAATGTAAAGTGCTGCGGAATATGTTGGCGCTATAGAAAAAAAATTATTATTATTAAATGGTGAAAAACCTTCCGTTTCACCACAGTTTTTTTTTGTTCTTTGATTATACAGCCTCATTGTGTGGTAAAACCATGATTTTTCAGTGTAGTACGATTACAGAGGGCACCAAACTTGTATGATTTTGAATTATATTTTAGAGGTTCAAAAAAATAAATAAAAATCTGAACTTCTTAAAAAAAAAAAAAAAAGTTATAAAAATTGTGCTTGTGTAGCGATTTTCTGGATTTGTGGACCGTTAAACTGTATATAGGTCTGTGTGGTTATACTGTATGTAAGGCAATGCAGGACCTATTATACTGTATGGAGCACTAAGTGGGACTATTATACTGTATGGAAGGTAATGCAGGGTTCATTTTACTGTATGGAGGACTATGTGGGGCCATTATACTGTATGGAGGACAATGTGAGTCCCATTATACTGTGTAGAGGACTATGTGGGCCCATTACACTGGCAATGCAGGGCTCATTTTACTGTATGGAGGATTATATAAGGCCATTATACTGTATGGAAGGCAATGCAGGGCCATTATACTCTATGGAGCACTATGTGGGACTATTATACTGTATGGAAGGTAATGCAGGGTCCATTTTACTGTATAGAGGACTATGTGGGGCCATTATACTGAATGGAGGACAATGTGGGTCCCATTATACTGTGTAGAGGGCTGTGTGGGGATCACAGTTGGGAAATCTTACTTTTATGAGGGTCACCATACTTTGCCAAATGGGGAGTACAGTAGGGTCATCATACCATGCATGCGAAGGAATTAACTGTGGGGTATCTTAATGTGTTTGGTGGGCACTTTTATTGCCATCATACTTAATTATCGGTATTATTCAAGGTTTTTAAGCTTTGTTATTACATATTTAAATTAGGCCATATGCTTTTACTGCTCTTACATTAACATATTACATTATTCAAATATGCACAATTTGTGATTAGGTGTTTGATTTTATTCTAAGATCTATTTATTAAAATGTACTTCGTTCGTGGGACAAGCCCTTTAAGTCTGTGTCCATATGAAAAGGTTCATAGTTATATTTGATGATACGGAAAAACGTCCTCAATTGTAGACATTGCTTTAAAATAAAATATATTATATATATATATATATACACATATATATGTATATATATATATATATATATATATATAATATAGATAATATGTTCCATGTATGTATATACAGTACATACCAGAAGTTTGGACACACCTTCTCATTCAAAGATTTTTCTGTATTTTCATGACTATGAAAATTGTACATTCACACTGAAGGCATCAAAACTATGAATTAACACATGTGGAATTATATACTTAACAAAAAAGTGTGAAACAACTAAAAATATGTCTTATATTCAAGGTTTTTCAAAGTAGCCACCTTTTGCTTTGATGACTGCTTTGCAGACTCTTGATGAGCTTCAAGAGGTAGTCACCCGAAATGGTTTTCACTTCACTGGTGTGCCCTGTCAGGTGGGATTTCTTGCCTTATAAATGGGGTTGGGACCATCAGTTGTGTTGTGCAGAAGTCTGGTGGATACACAGCTGATAGTCCTACTGAATAGACTGTTAGAATTTGTACTATGGCAAGAAAAAAGCAGCTAAGTAAAGAAAAACGAGTGGCCATCATTACTTTAAGAAATGAAGGTCAGTCAGTCCAAAAAATTGGGAAAACTTTACAAGTATCCCCAAGTGCAGTTGCAAAAACCATCAAGCGCTACAAAGAAACTGGCTCACATGAGGACCACCCCAGGAAAAGAAGACCAAGAGTCACCTCTGCTTCTGAGGATAAGTTTATCCGAGTCACCAGCCTCAGAAATCGCAGGGTTACAGCAGCTCAGATTAGAGACTAGGTCAATGCCACACAGAGTTCTACCAGCAGACACATCTCTACAACAACTGTTAAGAGGAGACTTTGTGCAGCAGGCCTTCATGGTAAAATAGCTGCTAGGAAACCACTGCTAAGGACAGGCAACTAGCAGAAGAGACTTGTTTGGGCTAAAGAACACAAGGAATGGACATTAGACCAGTGGAAATCTGTGCTTTGGTCTGATGAGTCCAATTTGAGATCTTTGGTTCCTACCACCGTGTCTTTGTGCGACGCAGAAAAGGTGAACGGATGGACTCTACATGCCTGGTTCCCACCGTGAAGCATGGAGGAGGAGGAGGTGTGATGGTATGGGGGTGCTTTGCTGGTAACACTGTTGGGGATTTATTCAAAATTGAAGGCATACTGAACCAGCATGGCTACCACAGCATCTTGCAGCGGCATGCTATTCCATCCGGTTTGCGTTTAGTTGGACCATCATTTATTTTTCAACAGGACAATGACCCCAAACACACCTCCAGGCTGTGTAATGGCTATTTGATCAAGAAGGAGAGTGATGGGGTGCTACGCCAGATGACCTGGCCTCCACAGTCACCAGACCTGAAGCCAATCGAGATGGTTTGGTGAGAGCTGGACCGAAGAGTGAAGGCAAAAGGGCCAACAAGTGCATCTCTGGGAACTCCTTCAAGATTGTTGGAAGACCATTTCCGGTGACTACCTCTTGAAGCTCATCAAGAGAATGCCAAGAGTGTGCAAAGCAGTCATCAAAGCAAAAGGTGGCTACTTTGAAGAACCTAGAATATAAGACATATTTTCAGTTGTTTCACACTTTTTTGTTAAGTATATAATTCCACATGTGTTAATTCATAGTTCTGATACCTTCAGTGTGAATGTACAATATTAATAGTCATGAAAATACAGAAAAATCTTTAAATGAAAAGGTGTGTCCAAACTTTTGGTCTGTACTGTATATATGTGTATATATATATATATATATATATATATATATATATATATATATATATATATATATATACACATATATACAGTGACTTAGATAGACTTATCCTCAGAAGCAGAGGTGACTCTTGGTCTTCCTTTCCTGGGGCGGTCCTCATGTGAGCCAGTTTCATTGTAGCGCTTGATAGTTTTTGCAACTGCACTTGGGGACACTTTCAAAGTTTTCCCAATTTTTTGGACTGACAGAACCTTCATTCCTTAAAGTAATGATGGCCACTCGTTTTTCTTTACTTAGCGGCTTTTTTCTTGCCATAATACAAATTCTAAGTCTATTCAGTAGGACTATCAGCTGTGTATCCACCAGACTTCTGCACAACACAACTGATGGTCCTAACCCCATTTATAAGGCCAGAAATCCCACTTACTAAACCTGACAGGGCACACCTGTGAAGTGAAAATCATTCCCGGTGACTACCTCTTGAAGCTCATCAAGAGAATGCCAAGAGTGTGCAAAGCAGTCATCAAAGCAAAAGGTGGCTACTTTGAAAAACCTAGAATATAAGACTTATTTTCAGTTGTTGCACACTTTTTTATTAAGTATATAATTCCACATGTGTTAATTCATAGTTTTGATGCCTTCAGTGTGAATGCACAATTTTCATAGTCATGAAAATACAGAAAAATCTTTAAATGAGAAAGTGTGTCCAAACTTTTGGTCTGTGCTGTATACACATATAAATCTGCAGCTTCACCTTTTGCAGCTAAGAACATTTTAAGCTAACTCAGAAAGCTTAAATGTTAACTAAACATTAAAAAAAAAGGACTGAACTGTAGGCGGAGATCTGCGGAGCAGGCTGACAACATGTTATTTTCCTTCATTAAGTGGGAATGTACGCAAAACGATTGCGGAAATTGGTCACCGGCTCTTCGTTGCCATCTGCTCCCATTCAGTGATGTGTTGCGGGAGCCAGGCCAGCAGAACCCACACTCTTGTCTCTTCCCAAAAAACACAGAATGCATGGAACAGATTAGTCAGTATACCGTACAAGCGAAAAGTGCACACGGGATTTGCAGAAAAGACAAAGTTATTAATAGTCGGCTATTAACTTGTAACCAGCTCAGTCCATGTGTCTGTTAATAATACCATATACCTGAGACCTCATTATCACATCCATGTAAATGTGGCTCTGCTCACATTGGAAACAAAAGACATGTTGGTGCCAAAACCTGGGCTGCCGAAAAACTATGCTGCCCAGAAATCGTGTTCCATCATGTGCATATTATGGAGGTATACACTTATAGGGTTACTAGATGGTGGCCCGATGCTAACGCATTGGGTATTCTAGAACAGTGGTCCCCAACCTTTTTTGCACCAGGGACCGGCTTCAAGCAAGACCATTCATCCATGGCCCGGCAGGGCGGGGATGGAGGTGGGGCAGGGGCGGGGCTTTGGTCATATGGGGCGGGGCTATGGACGAAGTTGTAGTACGTATAGCAAGATGGTCCCACACAGATAATCCCCCCATGTATAGTATGATGGCCCCACAAAGTACTGATTGATATATATATACTGCATATACTCGAGTATAAGCTGACCCGAGTATAAGCCGAGGCACCTAATTTTGCCACGGAAAACTGGGTAAGCTTATTGACTCGAGTATAAGCTGGGAATGCATTGTCCCCTCAGTCCTATCCCGGTATGTGTGGTTCCCCCCGTCCTGTCCAGCTCTGTGTAGCTCCCCCTGCTGTATACATGGCTCCCCTGTCCCATCCTGTATGCATGGCTCCGCTCCCACCCTCCCATCCTGTATACATGGCTCCGCTCCCACCCTCCCATCCTTGTATATATGGCTCAGCTCCCACCCTCCCATCCTTGTATACATGGCTACCCTGTCCCATCCTGTATACACGGCTCCGCTCCCACCCTCCCATCCTGTATACATGGCTCCGCTCCCACCCTCCCATCTTGTATACATGACTCCGCTCCCACCGTTATATGCATGGCTCCGCTCCCACCCTCCCATCCTGTATACATGGCTCCGCTCCCACCCTCCCATCCTGTATACATGGCTCCGTTCCCACTCTCCCATCCTTGTATACATGGCTCCCCTGTCCCATCCTGTATACACGGCTCCGCTCCCACCCTCCCATCCTGTATACATGGCTCCGCTCCCACCCTCCCATCATTGTGTATGCATGGCTCCGCTCCCACCCTGTATACATGGCTCCGCCCCCACCCTTCCATCCTGTATACATGGTTCCGCCCCCACCCTCCCAACCTGTATACATGGCTCCGCTCCCACCCTCCCATCCTGTATACATGGCTCCGCTCCCACCCTCCCATCCTTGTATACATGGCTCCCCTGTCCCATCCTGTATACACGGCTCCGCTCCCACCCTCCCTTCCTGTATACATGGCTCCGCTCCCACCCTCCTGTCCTGTATACACGGCTCTGCTCCCACCCTCCCATCCAGTATACATGGCTCCACTCCCACCCTCCCATCATTGTGTATGCATGGCTCCGCTCCCATCCTGTATACATGGCTCTGCCCCCACCCTCCCATCCTGTATACATGGCTCCGCCCCCACCCTCCCAACCTGTATACATGGCTCCGCTCCCACCCTCCTATCCTGTATACATGGCTCCGCTCCCACCCTCCCATCCTTGTATACATGGCTCCCCTGTCCCATCCTGTATACACGGCTCCGCTCCCACCCTCCCTTCCTGTATACATGGCTCCGCTCCCACCCTCCCATCCAGTATACATGGCTCCACTCCCACCCTCCCATCATTGTGTATGCATAGCTCCGCCCCCACCCTCCCATCCTTGTATACATGGCTCCCCTGTCCCATCCTGTATACACGGCTCCGCTCCCACCCTCCCTTCCTGTATACATGGCTCTGCCCCACCCTCCCATCCTGTATACATGGCTCCGCTCCCACCCTCTTATCCTGTATACACGGCTCCGCTCCCACCCTCCCATCCTGTATAAACGGCTCCGCTCCCACCCTCCCATCCTATATACACGGCTCCGCTCCCACCCTCCATACACGGCTCGCTCCCACCCTCCCATCCTATATACACGGCTCCGCTCCCACCCTCCATACACGGCTCCGCTCCCACCCTCCCATCCTATATACACGGCTCCGCTCCCACCCTCCATACACGGCTCCGCTCCCACCCTCCCATCCTATATACACGGCTCCGCTCCCACCCTCCCATCCTATATACACGGCTCCACTCCCACCCTCCCATCCTATATACATGGCTCCGCTCCCACCCTCCCATCCTATATACACGGCTCTGCTCCCACCCTCCCATCCTGTATACATGGCTCCGCTCTCACCCTGTATACATGGCTACGCTCCCACCCTCCCATCCTGGATACATGGCTCCGCTCTCAACCTGTATACATGGCTCCGCACCCACCCTCCCATCTTATATACATGGCTCCGCTCCCACCCTCCCATCCTGTAACACGGCTCCCCTCCCACCCTAGATACATGGCTCCGCTCCCACCCTCCCATTCTAGATACATTGCTTCGCTCCCACCCTGTATACATGGCTACGCTCCCGCCCTCCCATCCTACATACATGGCTCCGCTCCCACCCTCCCATCCTATATACATGGCTCCGCTCCCACCCTCTCATCCTGTATACACGGCTTTGCTCCCACCCTCCCATCCTGTATAAACGGCTCCGCTCCCACCCTCCCATCCTATATACACGGCTCCGCTCCCACCCTCCATACACGGCTCCGCTCCCACCCTCCCATCCTATATACACGGCTCCGCTCCCACCCTCCCATCCTATATACACGGCTCCGCTCCCACCCTCCCATCCTATATACATGGCTCCGCTCCCACCCTCCCATCCTATATACACGGCTCCGCTCCCACCCTCCATACACGGCTCTGCTCCCACCCTCCCATCCTGTATACATGGCTCCGCTCTCACCCTGTATACATGGCTACGCTCCCACCCTCCCATCCTGGATACATGGCTCCGCTCTCACCCTGTATACATGGCTCAGCACCCACCCTCCCATCTTATATACATGGCTCCGCTCCCACCCTCCCATCCTGTATACATGGATCCCCTCCCACCCTAGATACATGGCTCCGCTCCCACCCTCCCATTCTAGATACATTGCTTCGCTCCCACCCTCTGTATACATGGCTACGCTCCCGCCCTCCCATCCTACATACATGGCTCCGCTCCCACCCTCCCATCCTATATACATGGCTCCGCTCCCACCCTCTCATCCTGTTTACATGGCTCCGCTCCCACCCTATATACATGGCTCCGCTCCCACCCTCCCATCCTGTATACATGGCTCTGCTCCCACCCTCCCATCCTGTTTACATGGCTCCGATCCCACCCTACTGTATATACATGGCTCCGCTCTCAGCCTCCCATCCTGTATACATGGCTCCGCTCCCACCCTCCCATCCTATATACATGGCTCTGCTCCCACCCTCCCATCCTGTAGGCATGGCTCCGCTCCCACCCTCCCATCCTATATGCATGTCTCCGCTCCCACCCTCCCATCCTGTTTACACGGCTCCGCTCCCACCCTCCCATCCTGTTTACACGGCTCCGCTCCCACCCTCCCATCCTGTTTACACGGCTCCGCTCCCACCCTCCCATCCTGTTTACACGGCTCCGCTCCCACCCTCCCATCCTATATACACGGCTCCGCTCCCACCCTCCCATCCTATATACATGGCTCCGCTCCCACCCTCCCATCCTATATACACGGCTCCGCTCCCACCCTATATACATGGCTCCGCTCCCACCCTCCCATCCTATATACATGGCTCCGCTCCCACCCTCCCATCCTGTATACACGGCTCCGCTCCCACCCTGTATACATGGCTCAGCTCCCACCCTCCCATCCTATATACATGGCTCCGCTCCCACCCTCCCATCCTATATACATGGCTCCGCTCCCACCCTCCCATCCTATATACATGGCTCCGCTCCCACCCTCCATACATGGCTCCGCTCCCACCCTCCCATCCTATATACATGGCTCCGCTCCCACCCTCCAATCCTATATACATGGCTCCGCTCCCACCCTCCCATCCTAGTATACATGGCTCCCACCCTCCCATCCTGTTTATACGGCTCCGCTCCCACCCTCCCATCCTGTTTACACGGCTCCGCTCCCTCCCTCCCATCCTGTTTACATGGCTCCGCTCCCACCCTCCCATCCTATATACACGGCTCCGCTCCCACCCTCCCATCCTATATACATGGCTCCGCTCCCACCCTCCCATCCTATATACACGGCTCCGCTCCCACCCTATATACATGGCTCCGCTCCCACCCTCCCATCCTATATACATGGCTCCGCTCCCACCCTCCCATCCTGTATACACGGCTCTGCTCCCACCCTGTATACATGGCTCAGCTCCCACCCTCCCATCCTATATACATGGCTCCGCTCCCACCCTCCCATCCTATATACATGGCTCCGCTCCCACCCTCCCATCCTATATACATGGCTCCGCTCCCACCCTCCATACATGGCTCCGCTCCCACCCTCCCATCCTATATACATGGCTCCGCTCCCATCCTCCAATCCTATATACATGGCTCCGCTCCCACCCTCCCATCCTAGTATACATGGCTCCCACACTCCCATCCTGTATACATGGCTCCGCTGGGCTCCCCCATCATACTCACCCTCACATAGTCGCTGCACGTCCCTGCATCTCTATCCGGCGCGTCAGCTTCTTCCGGTGTGGTGGGGTCACGTGGTACCGCTCATTAAGGTCATGAATATGGATGCCACATCTATGGGAGTGGAGTCGCGTTCATATTCATGACCTTAATGACCAGTACTATGTGACCGCAACGCACAGGATAGAAGCAGATGCGCCGGGACAGGGATGCAGGGACGGAAGGTGAGTATGTACTGGAGATGACCCGCGGCTACCGTCGGGAGATCAATGGCTAGCGCCGCTAATCTCCCGACGATAGCGGTGGCATGGGCCGGAGGTGCGTGTCGCTGATTGGTCGCGTCCGGCCGGGTGCGACCAATCAGTGACACAGGATTTCCGTTACAGACAGAAGTGAAAAGTTAGACAATTATATAGTAGATTCCCAAAATCGCAGGTTACAACCACTGGGGCCCTCCAGCGATCCCGAGAACAGGGCTCTACAGAGGTGCTCTATTCATTGTCTATGGTGCTGCCCGGAAATAGCCGAGCACTGTGCACGTGCCTGTGTATTGTGAAAAAAGTTCCAAAAAGAGTTAAACAGAAGCAAAAAAAAAAAACCACATAATTTCTTACATTCCCAATGGATGCTACATAAGCGACTTTGCCTTTTGTACAACTTTTCATGACTGCCGCTGGAGACTTTGGCTTCATCGGCTTTTGTGGCTTTGTGCAGCACAAGCAATGATTTCCACTTGTCAGAGACGGCGGATGAAGGATTAATTGTGGAGGGATGGTTGTGGCGCACTGACCTGCACACTCCACCTGTGCTGTGGCCTAAACCCCAACCTGGCTCTTCAAGGGTCCCCACTTCCAAATGCCCTCCACGAGACACTTAAAGTCTCATCAGAGCACAGTGGACTTCACTCCAATAACGCTCAGTGGGAAATCATAGCCTTCAGGCAATATGCCGCTGGAGCGAACAGCCAGGAAGAAGAATGTCTTATTTCAACCACTCGGTCCAGACTGTAATACAGAGCCAGCTCCGTACAGCAAGGTGGGCATTACAGTAATTACCACTGGGCATAAATAAAAGGCATAGCCATTTCGGTTCCACGTGGCCAGATATACATATATTTTTTCCTATTTTAACGGCCTTCAGCTCGATCTCAAGCCTTGGCAACTTGGTGGATGAGCGCTCTGTTGAAAGCTCAATCTTGTGCAAGTCTAGATAGGTCCACCAGAGTCTTCGCCGTTATCTTGACAGTATCACGCCATCGGGTTGCTGGTCTTTTTTTTGCCCTTTTCCTTCTATTCTTCTGACCATGGTGTTCTTTTCCAGTGAATGGACACATCATATGAAGAGAGCAAAGAAGGCAAGTCGTAGCTTGGTACTCTTTGCTACAAGCGACATGTCTGGTTTGATTTGTTTCAAAATATATTTGTTCTTCTTGCCATCCGTGGTATTGATAACATCCTTGTCCAGCACCACATTTCAAAGGTATTGTTTCTTTGGCAGGAAGTAGAGCTCTCCATTTTTGTGACCCTCTAGTAATTGACCTCAGCAAGTTAAAGAGCACCGATCACATATATACAAGGCATTTATGTCTCGTTTACTAGTCTGTTTATACGGGCTGACCAAAACTGATGGGAACAGACAAACGTTACTACAATGTATCACACACGTGGATTGTGGACCCACTGCGCCACAGGCTGGGCTTACCTGGAGGGGCATGGCTCAGTGGCTACCTGGTTTTCGCTAGAGCTCTTGATGGTGGAGTTACGCTTGAGGTGCAGGTTGCCGCCAGGTACCACTCCCAAGGTGGTTCCAGGTACTGCGGCAGCTGACCCCAAGGGTCAAGATCACAGTCCTAGACAGGACGAGCACTGGTGATGGTTCTGACAGTGTGGATTCTGGAACACAAGACAGGATGGACATTGGTACTCTGAGTCAGTGGCAGGACAGGATTCGGACTCACAGGTAGCCTGGATGTCGAAGCCTATTCAGACGGAACAGGATTGCACTTGGGCGAAACTGGATGACTGGACGGAATGGACTCAGGAATAAGTTCTGGTTCAGACAGGCAGGGTTCAGCAATAGGTTCAGGTTCAGACAGGATGGGTTCAGGATTGGGGTCCTGACAACAAAATAGCAGGTGCAAACTCAAACGAGGGCATTGTACAGACACCTCACTCCAGGGGAGGATGTCTTGAGTACTATATGCCTCCCAGCTATGGGCTGGGGGCCAATCTAGAGTGTGTGCACTGCCCTTTTAAGAAGGGGAGCATGCACTATGCGAGCTGCTGGTAGATCTGTGTGCCATGGGCAGGCCCTGGGAGCAGGAAGCTGAGGCAATACGGCGAGACAATGGCGAGCGGCCGTGGTGGTGAGTATGTCGGCATTCCTGATGAGAGGAGGGAGAGTCACCATGCAGGGACGCAGGCATTGGCGTTACACAATAATTCTGTCCCCAGCATCATGTTGTTGGCAGCACATTGGCCATTTATACAGGGGCGATGTGCTGCGGAGCAATTGATTGCCGCTAACAATGATTTTGATCACTAGGTTTGTGAGAGTTATTGCAAATACCTCAGGGAAATCGCTGGCATTTTTCCAGGGGCTCATAATTGGGAACAATCATTCTTATGCCCCCTCGTTCTATGGTTATTGACTGATGTAAATGTGCCCTAATGCCGCATTCACATATCGGAGGACGAATCGCAAAGCAAGGATCGGCCATGGGACTCCGGCCTCTTAGGCGTATATGAATGAAGCTGCCAAGCTTGGGTCAGGAGACCCACGGACGATCTGTGCATCAAGGCTCCATATTCGAGCCGCGACACACCGATATGTGAAGGCGGTGACGGGTCGCCTGCTCAAGAAATGAGGAGAACTTGTCGGTAAAGTCCTTTATAGTAATTCAAAACAATGTTATCCTTGTGGATTCTGGTCCCTGTATATCTCAGCTGATCATAAAATAGTTGCCAGCAATTCTCCTCTGTAATGCACAGTCTATGAATGAGTTAACTGAGAATCCACCGGTAAGCATGCTCAGAGAGGAGAGTCTATAACTCCTACTTTCCTACTTCTGAGCTCCTCCCTGAACGGATTTATAAGAACAAAGTTTAGCTCAACTTTTATGTGGCCCTAAATCAGCTTAGAGGAGCTCAGAAGAAGAAAGGTAATAGGTTATAGACACTGCATTCTGAACGTGCTCACCGACAGACTCTCAGTTAACGTTTTCTGCAGACAGCAATGAACCGTGCAACTCAGAGGCTATAGAAAGCAAATGGTGAAACATTTTGAGAAAAACCAAATTGCAAAACAAAAAAAAAAACGTGCCTTTAAGCAAAAAAACGGATAACAAAATTGTACCCGAAAATGTATGTAATACAGGCAAGAGCCTCCAGTTCTGGAGACTGAAGTTCTGTGAAAAATGTTTATATGGTTTGTTATAAGTGGGTTACAGTTGTATATTTCCATAATTAGTACGTCAAAGTTTCTTGGTGGACGATGATAAGAAAACACAATTCATGGTGTCCTTCTCCACATCGTCCATCATCGGAGATCTGTCCCCTTATAGAGCCCCACAAGAACGAGAAATGGTCAGATATAGAAAAAATGGAAAACTCTTATTATAGAGACAGTCTCTGTGGTTTCACCACCGCATAAATAATAAGGGCATTAAATCAGCGAAAACAGCTGCAGAAACTGGGGAAAGGATTCCCGGGTGCCACAAAGCCCAAAATTAGACATAAATTGTCCCAAAGTCTCCAGCTTGTCTACAAAACATGAGAATATTTTTCTATTAATTATAAAGTAGATTTACAAACGTCATTTAAGGAATAATACAGATTAATAAATCATAATGATCTCCACGTACACTTTCCATGATGGCTGCAAGTGATGACTGTGTGGATTTCAGTAGCATTTTCCTTAAAGAGACAGTATCAGATTCTAAAAATCCCCATTAAATAGGATCTTCTATAGAAATGAGCAGAGCACGTTTTTCTTGATGGTTTATAGACACAATGGATATGTTTCACAGGTGTGTATGAAACCATTCTAGAGTCACACCTCAAGGTTTTGAGACAGGTTTTTTGAGCCGAATACAAGGGGCTGCTGTGTGCAATGGTGAAGATTGCCGACAGATCAGTATCGTGAAACCGAGGGTTGTGGAGTCGATAAGCCAAACCTCTGACTCCAACTCCTCAGTTTCCATGGCTCTGACTCCAACTCCGACTCCACCAAAATGGGCTCTGACTCCAACTCCACAGTCCTGGTGAAACCTCTAGGTATTGCCACCTTTTTACATGTCGGGCATATCCCAATGCAGGTACCACCAATGGGACTCACATGCATCTCAAGAATAATGTCCTGATATTTGAGTGTGTGAGGTGATTACAATTTCCATTCATTTGTATGGGATTTCTGATCGCCTCTCCACTGCCACAAGCAATGCCTGTCATGAAATCAGCGTATCATACCAAACCAGTCTAGGACTAAAAAATATATCCATGGTGTTATACACAAGTCACACAAATCCATAGGCTGTCCTTCCTTTCCCATTATTTTTTGCTTCCTGGCAGTGCTCCACTCTACTTCCTGGGTCCCTTGGCAGGGCTGCCCCCTATTTCCTCGGTTCTTCGGCAAGGCTACCCCCTATTTCCTCTGTCCCGCCATAAGACTTTCCTTATTTACTCAGTCCTTCGGCAGGGCTTCCTCTATTTCCTCGGTCTTTCGGCAGGGCCGTCCCCTATTTCCTCGGTCCTTCGGTAGGACCGCCCCTATTTCCTTGGTCCCTCGGAAGGGCCGCCCCTATTTCTTCGGTCCCTCGGCAGGGCCGCGCCCTATTTCCTCGGCAGTGCCGCTCCCTATTTCCTCGGTCCCCCAGTATGGGTCCCCTCTTAGTATTATATAACAGAATAGTACGCATCTCCTCTCGCCATACCATAGCTCCTCTCATACTTAGATCCCAGTCAATCTCAACTCTCCATATCTTTCCTAATTGCTAACAATCATCCACATCCAGAAGTCTGCAGGCCTCATTGCTCAACACGAGCCGCCAGTGCAACAGGACGTTGCCTGCAGCCTTCGCTTCACAGACAGCCTCCCTCCTAGCGCGATGATGCCAGATTCTCTCCTTGGTTCTGTGCCATATGGCGCAGCCCTAACCGGCACATTTCATTCCTCTTCATGGACTTTTATAGAAGTTGTCACAAACATTTCTTTCCAAAAACGAGGTCAATGGTCAGAAAAGTGGGTGATCAGCTTGTAGTTTGGCAGTGGGAAATTCCTTATAGAAAAATTGTTCTGACCAGTGCAAAATTTTTAATAGCAAACCTAAGCGATGCGGCTCCAGGATCGCTAATCCTTCCATGCGTTGCCACAACGGTGTGAATTTATTACAACTCCCTCTTAAGGCGCCATATATATTGAACGAACCCACTGAAATCGGAGAGATCAGCTGACAGTCTAATGTATATGGGGGCCTCCCGACTCCTGATCTCAGGGGAAGAAGACAATAGTTGGGCAACTGAAGTTTTCACACCACACCCTTTTCTTTCTCAGGAGATAAAACTGCAGCTGTCTGGCAGCGCCTTCTCCGCTCTCCTTTCTGAATGTTCAGCCATGCCAAGCACTCGTGCATGGGGAATCAGGAGAGACAGATGACTGCCAAACGAGCAGTCGGACATCCACCATCGTTTGTGTAAAGGTACTGTCACACTAAGCGAGATCGCTAATGCGTCACTGATTTTATGACGTAGTAGCGATCTCGTTAGCGACGCAGCTGTGTGTGACATGTAGCAGCGATGTGGCCCCTGCTGAGATGTCGCTGATCGCTTATGAACGTTCTGAGCCGTTTTTTGGTCGTTGGTGTCCCGCTGGTGAGCCTGAATCGCTGTGTGACACCCTTTATGAACGACTTCCCAGCGGCGCAGGTGGGACTAGGTTTTCCCAACGACCGCAGAGGTCGTTATACAGATCGGTGATGAGTTGTGTTTGGAATCTAACTAGCGATCACATAGCGATCGCACCAGCGATCTCGCCAGGTCGTGTCGTTGTCGTGATCGCTAGTGCGATCGCTAAGTGTGACAGTGCCTTTAGCCAGCTTTAGTAACAGAAAGGCGCTATTTGGGTTGCAATCATCTGTCCGTGTCTCATGGTCTGTGTTTGGCCCCTGATTTATGGACCGACAGCGTGTCTCCGGAGCCCAAATCAACAGTCTCGTAGGGAAATATGAGTCTGCATAGTTTCGGTGAGGAGACCCGCACCTGATCCATACTGCACACAGGCTGCAGTAACATGTTTCATAGTCTAAGACTGATCCGGTTTACGAGAGAAGAAGTCCAGCCATTGTGAATGGAGACCTCACAGGGTCATGGAAAATATTTAGGTGCATTCAATGGCAATAAGATCTACTTTTGCATGTAAACTGGTAATTGGAAGCACACAGAATAATATCACAAAGCAATATTGTACTTAATGGTGCCAATGTCTAGAGAAGGACCACTCTTTGCATTCTGCTCTGGCCGACATTGGACCCCTCTCTACGGTGCCCATATGCTCTAAAAAGACAGGGACAGGGACATTGGACAGGGAATTAAGACAAACAATTTGCCAGATAAATTGATCTTAAAAAGTGTCACAATGGGAAAATCTCATGTGTGGTGCAGAACTTTGAAGAAGTTGCGACACTGGGGTTCAGTGATAGGATACCCGTCTCATGCACCATCATAGGCATTTTACATGTAAAACTTGAACAATGTTAAAAAAAAAAATGTTTAAAGTAGGATACTCCCAACTACATGAAACACAGTCTCCACTGACCATATTGTATGGCCTCCGCCTGCAGGAACAACAGTGCTGCCATCTTGTGGTGCTCTGCGGCATTTACATCCACGTTCCTTCTATAGGGGAGTCTGACACCTCCCAGCAGAATTCGCGTTCACACCGGCCTCAGAATACACTTAGCATGTGCATAGAAAAACATCCTCTGCCAAACCGCTAGCTGTTAAAACTCAGACAAACATTTACCTTGCTGTGGATCATCGCTTGACTTGACGCCAACTTGTATGAGGCGGGTAGGCGCAGGCTGGTGCTCTCTTTGAGGTTCTCCAGGACCCTGTGATAATTATAAAACGTGTTAAAAAGCAACTGTGAATGGGATACTGAAAAAGAAAGAAAGAACAAATGCCCCCATGCTGCACTCCTGCAAACTGACAGCTGGGAACACCTTCCTTTCCAGAAATGATCATGGATCAAGGACCTGGCGGCAAATCGGTTAAAAACAGGTGTACATGTGCCTCCTTCTAAACACCCAGGACCATGTAGACAGCCCAAGCCCTGCTGCCACTCCAACCCGGGGTCACGCTTTCCCTTCCAAATAAAGCATCTGGGGTCCGTGTGTGCTGAGCAGTTATCTCCTGTGACTGATCCTAGTCTGGGAATCGCAGCCAGACAATAGCGCCCCCAGCTACGAGTGGTGCAAATCACATACTGCAAGGCAAGCAGCGATGTGCCGTCATACAGTCTGCAAGAAAAAAATACAACCACAATTCTGAGATTATTGACTTTTTTTTAGCTAAATTAAAAAAAAAAATACTAGGACACAACACAGAGGTAATCTCCCATTACATTCTTGCAAAAATGGCTACCGTGGTTACCGCAATATCTTGTAAATGATGGGAAATATACTGCTGCATACACCGAACATGGGCCCCCACACACCAGCCGTCCCACAATTACGTCCTTTTGATGTCCTCCAGGGCTGGTATATATCCATAAAGTATTTTTCTTGTTCCTGTGACGCCACTGATGTCTCACCTACCTGACGAGTATCATGCACCGGCCCTATTACAATGCACAACCTGGCAGGTATCAGTTGTTGGGGCATCTCCCCTTGATGTGAAGGTGAATGGCGCTGGAATAACCCTTTAAAAGGGATATTTCCATGTAATGAATAAGCATTTTTTTTAGTGCAGAAATACGGATTTTTGTGTTACTCACCGTAAAATCCTTTTCTCCGAGACGCTCATTGGGGGACACAGGACTGTGGGTGTATGCTACTGCCGCTAGGAGGCTGACACTAAGTAAATATAAAAAAAGGTTAGCTCCTCCTCCGCCGTATACACCTCAGCACTGGCCGCAGGCAAACCCAGTTTAGTGCAAAAAGCAGTAGGAGGCTAAAGAATAAATCAGTGTTAATACAGGTACAATATATCCAGAAGTAAATCTACTGATATAGACCCAAACAAATAGAATTAACTTAGAAAACGAAGCCATCCGGCTATAAGGGAGGGTGCTGTGTCCCCCAATGAGCGTCTCGGAGAAAAGGATTTTACGGTGAATAACACAAAAATCCGTATTTCTCCTTCGTCTCATTGGGGGACACAGGACTGTGGGACGTCCCAAAGCAGTCCCTTGGGTGGGAAACCGACTCCACAGTGTAATTTATAACCAAGCATTGCTTATAGGTGCGCAACCGCGCCCTGAAGAATCCTTCTACCCAGACTGGCATCCGCAGAAGCCTGAGTATGGACATTATAATGCTTGGAAAAGGTATGCAGACTGGACCAGGTTGCCGCCTTACAAACCTGTTCCACCGAAGCCTGATGCCGAAGGGCCCAGGAGGCACCCACCGCTCTGGTGGAGTGAGCCCTGATTCCTGCGGGAACCACCGCTCCTCTAATGCGGTAAGCCTCCTGAATGGCTAACCGAATCCACCTAGCTAAGGTTGATTTAGAGGCAGCGAGTCCCTTCCTGCGACCCTCAGGGAGAACAAACAGCGTGTCCGTTTGCCGAAAGGACGCCGTCCGAGATACATATCTCCTGAGCGCTCTCACCAGATCTAACGTATGGAGAGCCTTCTCAACCCGATGCGTAGGAGCTGGGCAAAAAGAAGGTAGAACAATATCCTCATTGATATGAAAAGAGGACACGACTTTAGGCAAAAAAGGTGGCGTTGGCCTGAGCACCACCTTATCCTGATGGAAAAGCAAGTACGGAGCCCGACAAGACAGTGCTGCCAGCTCCGAAACCCGCCTAATGGATGTTATGGCTACCAAAAACACCACCTTCCATGAAAGAAATGCCAACGAAACCTCCTGCAGAGGTTCAAATGGAGATTCCTGCAAGACTCCCAAGACTAGATTGAGATCCCAAACATCTAAGGGAGCCTTGTAGGGGGGAACTATATGGACAACCCCCTGAATAAAGGTCCTAACCTGAAAATTAGACGCAATCCTTCGCTGAAAAAGCACTGACAAGGCTGATATCTGCCGTCTAAGCGTACTTGGCGCTAAACCTGAATCTAGGCCTGCCTGGAGAAATGACAGAATATTTGGAATTGAAAACCGAAGCGGGGAACAACCATGTTCCCTGCACCAAGCAAAAAAGACCTTCCAAGTCCCGTGGTAGATGCGAGCCGAGACGGGCTTTCGGGCGCTAGCCATCGTCGCAGCGACCTTTTTAGAGAATCCAGCCCTGGTCAGGATCCAAGATTCAACGGCCAGGCCGTCAAACACAGGACCGCTAAGTTCTGGTGGTAAACTGGGCCCTGGGAGAGAAGGTCCGCGCGCTCTGGTAGTCGCCAGGGTATGTCGGCGAGCAACTGTACCAGCTCCGCGTACCAAGAGCGACGCGGCCAATCCGGAGCGATTAATATCGCTGAAACCCCCTCTATCCTGATCTTTCTGATTACCCTTGGGAGAAGAGCTATTGGTGGAAATAAGTATGGAAGATGGAATTGATTCCACGGTAGAACCAGGGCGTCCACCGCAATTGCCTGCGGATCCCGGTACCGGGAGACGAAGTTGGGCACCTTGGCATTCATCCTGGAAGCCATCAGGTCCACATCTGGGGTTCCCCAGCGTCGGCATATCTGCTGAAAAATCTCGGGATGTAGTGACCATTCCCCTGAAGCTATGCCGTGACGGCTGAGAAAATCCGCTGCCCAGTTTTCCTCGCCCGGAATGTGGACTGCTGAAATCACGGAGTGATTTACCTCTGCCCAGGACAGAATCTGTTTTACCTCGTGCATAGCCGCCCGGCTGCGGGTACCTCCCTGATGGTTTATGTATGCCACCGCCGTGGCATTGTCCGATTGTATTCGGACTGGGCGGCCCGCCAGATGCTGGTGAAAATGCCTCAGAGCCAGCCGAATAGCTCGGATCTCTAAAATATTGATCGGGAGGATCGACTCCTGTTGCGACCAAGTCCCCTGGGCTGTGTGGTGACGAAACACTGCTCCCCATCCGAGCAAGCTGGCATCCGTTGTGACTACCATCCAGAAATTTGGAGGAAACAGACGGCCCTGTTGAAGAGTGGAGCTCCTTGTCCACCACATAAGAGTCTGTCTTACCTGCAGGGACAGACGGCACCGAAGGTTGAGGGAATAAGGGCTCCCGTCCCATACTGCCAAGAGTGCATGCTGAAGGGGGCGAAGATGAAACTGGGCAAATGGAATTGCCTCGATTGCTGCCACCATCCTTCCTAGGACCCTCATGCAAAACCGGATGGTATGAGGAATCGGTTTGCGAAGGATCCGTACCTCTTGACGGAGAACTAAGGCCTTGTCCTGAGGAAGGAATATCAACCCTTGAGCGGTGTCGAAATTCATCCCTAAGAAGGTGATCTTTCGAGATGGCACAGGAGATGACTTCTTCATATTCACCAGCCACCCCAGGCGAACAAGGGTATCTAGGGTAATGCTGACACTTTCCTCGCATGTTTGGAAAGACGGACCCTTGATGAGAAGGTCGTCTAGATAGGGCAAGATGACTATCCCCCTGGAGTGCAGAATGGATACAACAGCAGCCATGACCTTTGTGAATACTCTGGGAGCTGTGGCTAGCCCGAATGGCAAGGCAGCGAACTGAAAGTGAAGTTTGCCGATGGCAAACCGAAGAAACCTTTGATGAGGGGGAAATATGGGGATGTGAAGATAGGCATCCTGGATGTCTATTGATGCTAGGAATTCCCCTTTTTCCATGGCAGCAATGACCGAGCGGAGAGACTCCATCCGGAAATGTCGAATTCTGACAAACCGGTTTAGTCTCTTTAGATCCAGAATGGGCCTTACAGTACCGTCCTTTTTGGGTACAATGAAAAGATTGGAATAAAACCCCTGACCTCTTTCGACCTCTGGTACAGGTACGACAACCCCGCTGTGTCGAAGAGATTCGACCGCCTTGAATAAGGCGCGAACCCGAGACTCCTCCTTGGGAAGGCGTGAGGGAAAAAAAACGATTTGAGGGAAGGCTGGTAAATTCTATCTTGTACCCCGAGGTGACTAATTCCCTGACCCACTCGTCTTGAGTAATCGATAGCCAAGTGGGGCGAAACCAGAGTAGACGGCCGCCTACTCTGGATGAATCGACCGGATTCTGCCTCCAGTCATTTATCCGAAAATCTTTGGGGCCTAGACCCTCTAGATCTCGGTTGTTGAGACCGCATTCTTCCCAATGGGTTGGTTTTGTAAGAGACCTGACGATCTCTGGCCTGATTAGGTCGACCTGAGCCGCTGGAACTGGCAGTTGCGGCCCAACCTGGGTTGCGAAAGGCTCTAAAACGAGGCTGAAGCTGTCGGCGAAAGGGCTGTTTGACTTTCTGCTGAGGCAAAAAAGAACTCTTCCCTCCTGTCGCATCAGATATAAGCTGATCCAGCTTTTCACCAAATAAACGACCGCATTGATACGGCAAGGACGTAAGTGACTTCTTTGAAGTTGAGTCTGCTCGCCAAGTCCTCAACCACAAGGATCTCCTAATGGCAATCGCATTAGCAGCAGCTAATGCTGCGCAATTTGCCGCATCCATGGAAGCGTTGATCAAAAAATCACCTGCGAGAGCCATCTGATTAGATATCTCAAAAACCACAGGTGGCACTTCTACACCGTGAAGAGCTCTGTTCAGAGACTCCGACCAGGAAATCATTGCCTTGGCAACCCAAGTCGCTGCGAAGGAAGGAGAGAGAGATGACCCAGATGCTTCAAACACCGAGCGAGCCAGGCTTTCAATCAGACGATCCGTTGGATCCTTAATCGAAGAACCATCAGGAAGGGAGAGAAGCGTCTTAGATGCCAAGCGAGACACCGGAGGATCGACCACTGGGGATTCCGCCCACTTCTTAAGAAGTTCAGGAGCAAAAGGATACCTGGTATTGAGGGCCCTCTGTCCTGCAAAGCGCTTATCCGGTTTTTCTCGGTGGCGCTGCACAAGCTCCTCAAATTCAGGATGAGCACCAAAGACCTTATGAGTCTGTCTGGCTCTTTTGAAGGACACCTTATGACCCGAAGTCATAGTGGATTCGTCGTCCACTCCCAGGGATTGATTGACAGCTTCTATAAGACTGTCAATTGTCTCCTGACAATTCGGGGCCTCTAGATTGAGTGACCCTTCAGACTCAGAATCCGAATATTGAACACTCGCTTCCGAAGGTGAGGGAGAGCGAGAAACGGAACTGATAGATGCCGAGGCCCCGGTCGGCATAGGCAACGCAGTACGGGTTCGTTTCCCCTGCGTCTGCCTGGTGAGAGCGCGGCCCCTGCAGGCCGGAGGTTCCTGAGGCGTAGTCAAGCCAGGTGAACCACTGTCCCTGCTCCTATCGGGAGCTTGAAGGGACTCGATTGCTCTAGTTAATGACGCCACAGATTGAGACAGAGACAAGGCCCATTCTGGAGGACCTGACGCACTGGGCTCGACTATAGGTGAGGGCTCCTGCGCCCGTTCGGAGTTACAGGCTTCGCAGACCCGATTAGTCTGGGCGTGCGGAAAATGGGATCTACAGGCAATGCATGCAGTATAGAGCACCGTGTGGGTCTTAGCTCTTCTGGACATACTGGATCTGTCACAGATTTCCTCCGAATAACTTGGATGTGGCGGTGCGGGTAGTAGCGGAGCGCGGCAAAGCGGAGCAACCAGGCTGGAGGTAGTAGCACTTACCCCAGTCCTGTTCCCCGAACGTCCTTTAATGATTTTCCACCTCACTTGCTGGACCGTGTGGCGTGAAAAGGAAGACGGAAGCTCCAGACTTCCAAAAAACGCGCTCCTCTTTCAGGGAGGCGTTCCTAAATAGCCGAGCCCTAGGGGGAGGGGTCGTGGGGCGCGGCCTAGCGCCGGCCGAAGCCGGGGACCCGATTTTCAGCCGCGGCCTAGTGTCCGGCCGAAGCCGGGGGCTAGATTTCAGGCTGCGGCCTAGCGCTGGCCGAAGCCGCGGCCTAAATTTTCGGCGGCGGCCGCCCGGGATCAGGGGGGCGGGCCCGCCGGAAGTGCCGCTGCTGGGGGGAGGAGCGCGAGAACGCGCCCATCCTCTGGAACGCCGAATTACCCCCAGCGCTGCCTGACCCACGGCAAAAGCCGGAGCTAGATTTCAGCACGCGGCCTAGCGCCAGCCTGAAGCCAGGAGGTAAATTTTGGCGGCGGCCACACCGGGGTCCCGGATACGGGGGGGGTATGGGAGCTCAGCCATGGACTTGCCTGATTCCTGGCTGAAGCCAGGCTGAATCCCCCGCTTCTGCTTTGGACGCGCTGCTCCTGAATCCTCCAACTACCTCCACCCGACGATCCCAATTAAAGGTGAGGTTCCCCGTCTCTCAGCCGCAGTCTCAGGTTAGAGAGGGGCTTCAGAAAAAAAGGGGTGAGGACGGTGCAGGCACCCTAACTCCATCACCCCTTCAGGGGGTGAGGAGAGGGACCGTCCGCCTCCTTGCAGCACCGCGGTCTTGCCTTGGTGGTGCAGTGGGGGCCGCACGGACTATTTTCTGCCTCTGTACAGCCTAGGGTTTCAATACCCTAGGGTGGTCAGGGCTGAGTCCGGCACTCGTGTCCCACGTTGCGGGAGAGGATACGTGGAGGCTTTACTCCACGTGCTCGCCCGTTGATGGTTTGGGGAGATCGGACCCCTTCAAAAGGGTCCGTCGCCCCTGTCACATCTTCGTGGGAAAGTAGAAAAAAAAAAAAAAAAAATGGTCTGGAAGAAACCAGACGTGTGCCTCCAACAGACACTAAGCATGAACTGGGTTTGCCTGCGGCCAGTGCTGAGGTGTATACGGCGGAGGAGGAGCTAACCTTTTTTTATATTTACTTAGTGTCAGCCTCCTAGCGGCAGTAGCATACACCCACAGTCCTGTGTCCCCCAATGAGACGAAGGAGAAATGATGTGATTCTGCACTTCAAAACACAATTGCAAATTTTACATGCACTTTTCAGGTTCCTGACGGAAGTTTATAGGGAAAAAGCACCGAAAAACCCCACAGTTCTGCAGCATCTCTTAACACACAGCAAATATGAGCCCACAGGGAATGGCGTCCGTGATGCTTGAACGATGTTGGAATGGACCATAACAGCTGCATTCATTGCTCTGGAGGTAAACCATAAAACATAAAGGGGTTGTCTGTTTCAGGTCTCATTAGAGGGATCCCCATCTACTATCCAGCGGACTAATAGAGAGGAGTATTAGTGAGAGGAGCGCTACTCCTGCCCCACTGGACGGTGATTAACCGGACCACCACCATGTAATTACCGCTTCCCATTTGACGCCATTTAGATCCCATTAGACAAAGGGAACAATATTCATTTGTGCCATTTAGTCTGGACCTAGAGCTGTAACATGCTGCCCCCTACACAGATGAGCACAGTCGCTGATTTTCAAATGTCCAATCCTCACTGCGATATTGTCCTGTCGCGAAATTTACACCTTTGGTGTCTGTGACTAAATATACCTGGGAAGGTCGCATGGGGCTGCTAATTAATACGGTTGCCCGCCAGTGTGTGCAGACTAACACGGCACGCAAACACTGGCGTATGGCTAAGAGCTGTCCGTATTGTGATACCTGGGGGTTCACTACCGAGGTTAGCACTAAATCCAACAAGGTGAGAAGTGAGTTAAGTATAAAGCATGCGGTCAGCCTTGAACAACGTCGTACTGTCGTATTAGAATTAAGATGCATGGGAAATGGAGTCACTTTAGACATGACATTATTTATCTGGTATTCATCCACCCAGAGCTGAATTCACAATTCAGTAAGTCTGCATCATTCCCTGCTCTGGTGATTTGTATCCTTGGAAATCTACTTTTACTAGTAATAGTATGTGCACAAGGCGTCTTAATTCTGATGGGGACACGCAGGATAGAGCCGGGGTTCTTCTTCCTAAAGCCGTTTTGGTGTTGTTTTAGCAACTTTTACTTATAAATTTGACTATTAAGAATGGATGTCACTTCTTTTAATGGCATCAGTGTTTCCAAACCATGAAGAGGTTAAAAGAAGTGACATAGGATGGCACATGTGCACAGTGATGTGGTGTTTACATTGCTGTCCGCTATGTTCATTTTTTAGGGGTGTTTTTTCCCAGCTGATTTCAGGCAGAATCTACATGAAAAAACCGTTGTGTGGTGGACTGTAATACAGGCTGTGGATCATCAGGGCCACTGGATAAATGAAGCATTATATTTATCTACTTAGCTCACTTTTATGCATTTTTACTTTTAAGGGGCTGTCTCACCTTCGGCAACTGGTGAAATTGCAAAGTGCTAATAAAAACAAGCAACTTTGCAATTTCCCACTAATTCCAAATCCTCTCTGTTCACAAAACTGAAGTGATTTTTCATGCTGTAGTTTACTACTTGTTGTCTAGGTTACCGGCCACCACTGTTAGCTCTCAGGAGAGGCCAGTGTCTTAGGCACAGTATCTTTGCTAAAGAGCTTGTCAGTGCTGGATCCAGACGGTTTTAGCGTCTCCTCTGATGCTGCGGAGGCAAAGTCACAATTTGGGCCACTGGCCTGAACATCCACGGAGGGTAAGAGGTTGGGAGACAGGGGATCGGTTTGTTCCTGAAGACAGAACCATGGGACAAACCCTTTAAATTAAAATCTATGACATTAAGATTTTCGGTTCGTTCAACAAATGGGCAAAACTGTGAGAGCACCAAGGCACCAAATTGGGGCAATTTGCTTGATTCCATCCAGGGCGCCATCAATAACGCTGCATATGTTCTCATTTATCTTCTCAATAGCCACAGAAGTGAAAGGGAATGTGCTATATAAAAAAGTAAAAGTATTGTTTTTTTTAATATGGTATAAAATATGAAAAATAATTTTAAAAAAGGTTGATATTTTCCTCTTTTAAACACTAGGGGAGCAACTGCTGAAATTTGCCATAAAAACCTAGCGTACAGCTAGTTCGCTTTACAACTGCTGTAAAAGTGGGCGGGATCTGCTCACATGTGTGATGTCACAACTCTCCTCCCCTTCTAGTAGTTTGCGAAAGGATGGGAGGATGAGGTTCAGAATCACAGTGAGGAGGTATTTTGTTGGTGACTGCAATGTGACACTGATCATAGTCCATGTCACTAAGTACGGCTGCTAGCGCCGATTCTGTTAGTTGGTGCTGCTCGCTGTATCATAAGCTGGGGTTAGATACGCAAACTGTATCACACGCTGGCATTAGATACAGGGCTCAGTGTAGAGTATCACGTGATGGGATTAGATACAGGGTTCAGCGGAGTGTATCACACAGGATGGGATTAGATACGCAAACAGTATCACACTCTGGGATTAGATACAAGAAGTGTATCACTAACAAGACGAGCTAGGACTGATGTGATATTGTTGGAAATCTCTAACAACTCAAGGTCCTGGGAGTCAAACCCCACCGATCTGATACCAACGACCTGTTCGAACAATAAATTATCAATATTTTATATTGATAACATTTTTATTGCTAAAAAAAAACCCTTTAATTTTTCCCTATGTTACAAGAACAAGAGGACTGGGCACTAATCCATGTTAAATTTTGGACCATAAAACAAAGTCAAGTTGAAAGCAAAGATGGGAGTTGCACCTTAGAGACTACCACCACTTTTAACCATCTTTGATATGTCATTAAGAATAAGACATATAGAAATTCCGCGCTATAAGCTGAAGATGCTCGGCAGGACCCTCCGTCATAAATGGGACGCCAGCTCGTGGAGCCGCAGCGATCCAGCTCCTGATATGCCGCATGCCTGCCTTTCATGTACAAGCCTAATGTATAGGTTTACAATATTGGCCGTTTCATGTAATCCAACATTAAATATAAGACGGAATTGAAATATTTCCCGAGAAATACTCCAGAAAACAGACATTCCTTTTCATATTCTCCGACTGAAGTCAAATAATTGGGGTTTCTCTGCTGGCGGAGGCTATAAAACGTGAGGTACTGAGGGGCCCTTGTTTGTTCCAGGAGTAGAAATAGACCAAAATATAAAACACATGTGGGGAAAGAAAAAATGTCAGTACAGAACAAAGCATTCATGCCTTCACCTGTGAGGTGTTTCTGGCCGCAGCTGGAATTTGGTGCAAATCTTCGGCATGTGGATAATAAGCAGGCAAAAACTGGGATTCCAGATCACCGAGACTCATTGGCCCAGAACTAATATTATCGGCGTCTCTCTGGCTCTCTCCTGGGGAGGGAACGCTTACTTTTAGTGTACGAATACATGTTTAAAAGAAATAATAATTACCAGCGAATGTAAATTGTAAGCCCCCGACTCAGCCTCTTCTAGCAAGTTATTGCCCAATGTAATTTAGCCGTTTCTTTGTTATATCCTTAAAGGGATTGGCCCCTTTACAGTTACATTTCTAATATGCCATAAATGTGAGCATATTGTGCAAGGAAGCTCTAAACTTACTCCAGGTCTTCACTTCAAGCTTTCCTACTTGTAAAAGGATAGATCTTTAAACAGTGGACGCGCCACTCGCCTCATCAGCAAGAATCAAGATTGTGGTGAGGGGCTTTTCCTATGTGACCACCCTCCTGTGTAGTAGACAGAGCTACATTCAGATGTGTAGATCCAGTCTGCAAAATCTCCTGCATCTATGGAAGAGCAAGGAGACAGATCGCACAGTGGCGTGTCCAATATTTACCTTCCGACTGATGGGCAGAAATGAAAGGTGGATAAGGTAATAGATGATCAGTTGGTTCAGGACTAATCATGAGAATGGGGGTCCCATGTCATCTTTGAATGGGACGACAGTTGTGACTGCTTGCTCTTATTCCATCTGTATAGAACTGATATAGATAGTTGACTTTTGCTGCCTTCGGCCATCTTCGTCAGTCTTTAGAGGTGGTCGCACGTTCTAGCAACAGAGGGGGTTTCAGCCACCTGACAGCTATCACCTATCCAGTGGAATGGTGATAAAGGACTTTAGGGAAAGTGGACTCAAAATGCTCTTATACACCTAAAATAACACATAGATCAGGTACTCACCCTCCCCAAGTCTAGTTCAGGCTCCCGACTGTGCTCTGGTCTCAGTGTTTTGGCTGCACTGGTGACATCACGAGCATCACCACTACGGTAAATCATTGAGATCAGTGACTCTACAAATGTAGACGAGTAGTCAAAGCTAGACACTGCAGTGTGGATACCTGCTCTGTTATTTTCGAAACACATAAGCGCATTTCCTTTAAGGAGAAAACCCCTTTGTTTTTTTATTATTGGAATACTACATGTACGGCACAAGTAGGAAGAGGGTGTATGGAGCGGGCTCACGGTGTGAGTCCGCCCCGATCTAGCAAATCATGGCTGTATGTTACAGCCAGGACCTGCCGCTAACAATCGCTGGTCGAGCGGAGCACCGCCTGTGACTGGCTATGTGCACATGTTGCGGATTTGTTGCGTATCCACAGCGTTTTTCCACGCTGAAATGCTATAAAGGTAAAAAGGTTTGCGGATTTGCTGCGGAGTTGCGTGCCACAAACGCTGCAGAAAAGGAAATGATGTCAGAAGGAGGAAGAGTGTGTGGGTGGAGAATATGTGTGTGGGGGAGACTATGTGCGAGCGGAGAATATGAGCGTGCTGTGCATGGGTGTCTGCGTGTGTGTGGGTGTCTGCGGTTGTCTGCGGCAACGCTACCGCCGGTACTGTCGGTCGCAGTGCTGCGGGATCATGCTGGCAGATGTCAGCGCTATCCCGCAGCTGACTGTAACCCGCAGTAGTGACCTGCAGTAAAAAAAGCAGGCGTGGGCTGATGAGACTACTGCTCCTATCCGGCTATGTCTGCGTCACTGTGACAGCAGGTGTGTCTGATGGGAGAGTAGTATCATCTGCGAGCGATTGTGCTCACAGTTAAAAAAAAAAAAAAAAGTAAAATTACATACATATTCACATAAAATAAAAACTCATTATACTCACCTCACACCAAATCCCGACGCCCTCGTCTCCTAGAAATAATGTAAAATAATAAATCAAAATATACTCCCTGTCCGCCGTAGAACAGTCACATCGGGAGATGTGACTACTCTACTGGGCCGCCGGCGATACACTGACAGGAGTTAATCGCTCCCGCAGTGTATCAGCTGATCAGCTCTGGTGCTTTCACTTGCGGCACCGCTGCGTGGGAAAGTTCTCACACAGCAGTAGTGCCATGAGAGCACCAGAGCTGATGAACTCCGGTGAACTCTAATGGCAGTGCAGTGATACACTGCGGGAGGGATTACCTCCTGGCAGTGTATCGCAGGAGGCCAGGTAGAGCAGTCACATCTAACGATGTGATTGTTCTACATGTTAGATCGCCGTGCGACACTCGTAAATGGACTATGTCGGACAGAGAGTATTATACGTTGGTTTATTATTTTATTTTTGTTGCAGGAGACGAGAGATTCGGGGATTAGGAGTTCAGTATGGTAAAATAAAATTCAATAAAGGAGTCTGTGTGGTTATTTCAAATAAAGGACTTTATTCTGGCTGTGTGTTTATTTACCATATAACTATAGGATTAGTAATGGATAGGTGTCTTATAGATGCTTCTCCATTACTAATCCGTGGGCTTGATGTCACCTGACAATACAAAGGTGACATCAACCCCATAAATATGAACCCCACTTGCCAACGCTACAGGACAAGTGGGAAGAGCGAGGCTAAGTGCCAGAATTGGCGCATCTATAAGATGCGCCATTTCTGGTGCAGCTGAGAGCTGATGTTTTTAGCCTGGGGGGTGTCAATATCCATGACCCCTTCCCAGGCTATTAATATCAGCCCGCAGGTGTCTGCCTAGCCTTTGCTGGTTCAATTTTATAGGGGACCCCATGTCAATTTTTTCCTGGTGTTCCCCTGTAAATTAGCCAGTTAAGGCTAAGCAAACAGCTGTGAGCTGATATTAATAGCCTGGGAACCTTTATGGATATTGGCTCCTTCCCAGAATATTAACCTCAGCCGTCAGCTTTCCCTCTGCTGGTTATGAAAATTATGCGGGAGCCCACGCAATTTTTTTTTTTTCATTTTTTGGAAAATAAACAGATATTGCTTTTCACACAGATTTTCTGTGTTGTGTGTATGTGTCTTTATTTAACTCTTTATGTACAGTTTTATTAATGAGGGTGTCTGGCTGACACCTGCTCTTTACTAAACCTCGGGCTTGGTATTACATAAAACATATACCGTATATACTCGTGTATAAGCCGACCCGTGTATAAGCCGACCCCCTAATTTTGCCACAAAAAACTGGGAAAACGTATTGACTCGTGTATAAGCCGGGTGTATAAACTGTCCTCCTGCTCTGTGCTGCCCCCGTCTGCTCCTTGCTCCCTCCATCCAGCTCGTGCTCCCCCTTCTCCTCTGTATCTCCCCTCCTGCTCCGTGCTCAGTCCTCCGCTGTCTCCCCCTCCTTCTCCGTCCTCCGCTGTGCTCCCCCATTCCTTCTCCGTCCTCCTGTGCCCCCCCGTCCTGCTCCGTGCTCCTCTGTGCCCTCCATCCTCTCCCCCCGTCCTGCTCCGTGCTCCTCTGTGCCCTCCATCCTCCCCCGTCCTGCTCCGTGCTCATTGTCCTCCTCCATGCTTCCCTCGTCCTCAGTTCTCCCCCCAGTCCTCCTCCATGCTTCCCCCGTCCACCGTTCTCTCCCCCCGTCCTGCTCCATGATTCCCCCGTCCTCCGTTTCTCCCCCCTGTCCTCCTCCATGCTTCCCCGTCCTCCGTTCTCCCCCCGTCCTCCTCCATGCTTCCCCCGTCCACCGTTCTCCCCACGTCCTGCTCCATGCTTCCCCCGTCCTCCGTTCTCCCCCCGTCCTCCATGCTTCCCCCGTCCACCGTTCTCCCCCCCCCGTCCTGCTCCATGCTCCTTGTCCTCTCCTCCATCATACTCACCCCTCCTCGTGCCATCGCTGAACGTCACTGCAATCCTGCGTTCTCCCCGGCTTCCTGCAGCTCTCCAGCGCTGAGCGGTGACGTAATACCGCTCATTAAGGCCATGAATATGGACGCCACGCCTATGGGAGTGGCGTCGCGTCCATATTACATGACCTTAATGAGCGGGTATTAAGTCACCGCTCAGCGCTGGAGAGCTGCAGGAAGCCGGGGAGAACGCAGGATTGCAGGGACGTTCAGCGATGGCACGGGGAGGGGTGAGTATGATGTCCCAGCCACCGGCTCCTGCCGCGGCATCCCCTCCCCCGCTGGTTTCTGCCCTATGACTCGGTATAAGCCGAGGGGGCATTTTCAGCACGAAAAAAGGTGCTGAAAATCTCGGCTTATACACGAGTATATACGGTATATATAATAATATTCACTTATATTGTTTTGTGTGTGTAAACATTATATTTGAACATGGTATGTAATGATATTATGGTCTTCAATGGAGAATGAAAAAGAAGAGGTTGAACAAGGAAATGACATCACAATTCTTTTTTTTTTTTCTTAAATACAGGGATTTTTGTGTACTCAACGTAAAATCCTTTTCTCCAAGACGCTCATTGGGAGACACATACCATGGGTGTTATGCTGCTGCCACTAGGAGGACACTAAGCTAATACATAAAGAAATTGGCTCCTCCTCCGCAGTATACACCCTCTGCTGGCTCTAGCCTGAACCAGTTCGGTGCAAAAGCAGTAGAAGATCAACATCATACCAAGGTACGGTCATTCACATAATATTAGTGATCACCATTTAGACTGAAAAGGACAAGCACAAGTCGATAGACTAAAAGGGTTGGTGCTGTGTCTCCCAATGAGCGTCTCGGAGAAAAGGATTTTACGGTAAGTACACAAAAATCCCTGTTTCTCCATCGCCTCATTGGGAGACACAGACCATGGGACATCCTAAAGCAGTCCATGGGTAGGAAACAGCGCGACAGCTGAAAATCTCTGGACGTTGACGATAACGGTGAACGCTACGTGTGGCGTTCAATGAGCAGGTCGTTAAGCCCAGCCCTATCGAGTCCTGGCGGTAAATGGACTCTTGATAAGGAAGGTCTGGACGGTTGTAACCGCAGAGGTAGGGGTCTAGATGCACTAGACCCCCGTACCACGCTCATAGTATTCAGTCTGGTGCGATGAAAAAAACAAAACTGATGCCACGGAAGCACCAGGTCGTCTGACCCGAGGACAATTGGGTCATAGAACGGATCTGGCGTTTAGCGTAGAGGCCATTGAGGTCTATATGCAGCGTTACTGAGCATTGGCAGGGGAAAAGAGCCAGTGTCCAGAAACCAGGCCCTGGCAGGTGAGGAAGAATGCGCCGAAAATTCCTATCTCTTGAGCATGAACTGCTAGGAAAATGGTAAATGGTTTGCATCGGCCTCTTGCAGGATGCGAGCTACATCGAGCATAGCACCTGAGCTTCGTGAGCCCTCCTGACTACATACAGTGCCTACAAGTAGTATTCAACCCCTGCAGATTTAGCTGGTTTGATAAGATGCAAATAAGTTAGAGCCTTCAAACTGCAAACGAGAGTAGGATTTATTAACAGAAGCATAAATCTTACAAAACAAAAGTTATGTTGCTCAGTTGAATTTTAATAAATTTTAAACATAAAAGTGTGGGTCAATTATTATACAACCCCTATGTTTAATATTTCGTGGAATAACCCTTGTTTGCAATTACAGCTAATAATCGTCTTTTATAAGACCTGATCAGGCCGGCACAGGTCTGTGGAGTAATCTTGGCCCACTTCTCCATGCAGATCTTCTCCAAGTTATCTAGGTTCTTTGGGTGTCTCATGTGGACTTTAATCTTGAGCTCCTTCCACAAGTTTTCAATTGGGTTAAGGTCAGGAGACTGACTAGGCCACTCCAACACCTTGACTTTTTCCCTCTTGAACCAGGCCTTGGTTTTCTTGGCTGTGTGCTTTGGGTCGTTGTCTTGTTGGAAGATGAAATTACGACCCATCTTAAGATCCTTGATGGAGGAGCGGAGGTTCTTGGCCAAAATCTCCAGGTAGGCCGTGCTATCCATCCTCCCATGGATGCGGACCAGATGGCCAGGCCCCTTGGCTGAGAAACAGCCCCACAGCATGATGTTGCCACCACCATGCTTGACTGTAGGGATGGTATTCTTGGGGTCGTATGCAGTGCCATCCAGTCTCCAAACGTCACGTGTGTGGTTGGCACCAAAGATCTCGATCTTGGTCTCATCAGACCATAGAACCTTGAACCAGTCTGTCTCAGAGTCCTCCAAGTGATCATGAGCAAACTGTAGACGAGCCTTGACATGACGCTTTGAAAGTAAAGGTACCTTACGGGCTCGTCTGGAACGGAGACCATTGCGGTGGAGTACGTTACTTATGGTATTGACTGAAACCAATGTCCCCACTGCCATGAGATCTTCCCAGAGCTCCTTCATTGATGTCCTTGGGTTAGCCTTGACTCTTCGGACAAGCCTGGCCTCGGCACGGGAGGAAACTTTCAAAGGCTGTCCAGGCCGTGGAAGGCTAACAGTAGTTCCATAAGCCTTCCACTTACGGATGATGCTCCCAACAGTGGAGACAGGTAGGGCCAACTCCTTGGAAAGGGTTTTGTACCCCTTGCCAGCCTTGTGACCCTCCACGATCTTGTCTCTGATGGCCTTGGAATGCTCCTTTGTCTTTCCCATGTTGACCATGTATGAGTGCTGTTCACAAGTTTGGGGAGGGTCTTAAATAGTCAGAAAAGGCTGGCCAAAGAGATCATTAATCCACACATGTGAAGCTCATAATTCTTGGTGCCTGAACTACTTCTTAATACTTTAGGGGGACCAAACAAAATTCTTGTGGTTTGAGGGGTTGAATAATAAATGACACTCTGAATTAACTTTTAACGTTTTAAAAAAAAAAAAAAATTACAACAAAAATTTTTGCTGCAGTGCATTTCCCACTTCCAGGCTGATCTACAGTACAAATGTCACAATGCCAAGTTAATTCCGCATGTGTCAACCAGCTAAATCTGCAGGGGGTTCAATACTACTTGTAGGCACTGTATGTATGCCAGAGCCGTGGACTGATCGGATCTGAAGGAAACGATCATCAAGAAAGTCTGATTGCCCAGATCTCAAGAAAAAAGATCAGGAGACCAGATTCCAAAAGGGCAAGCGTCCCTGGGCCTGTGGAGACGGGAGAACTCTCAATACTCGGGAGGTGTCCAGGCTTGAAAAGGGATTGCGCAGGGTCTCTAACCGACCTAGGCGAGCGAAGGCGTCCACGGCGATGCAGACTGTCTTTGCGCAGACTTGAAGGAGCGATCTCTAGAGAAGGAGGTCGTGTGGGTAGAGTAGCATCACTATGCCCCGAGAGCACGGATAGAAATAACGACTGCCGTGACCCTGGAGAACAGTCTGGGAGCAGAAACGAGACCGAGGGTTAAAGCCGTGAACTGAAAATGGTTGTTTGCGATGGCGAGCGGAGGAATCCCTGTTGGGCTGAGAAGGGATGGAACGAGAGGAAAATTCCATTGATGCGGAGTACATGAATGGCCTAATAAGATGGATCCTTTTGGCCTTAAAAGACAGGACCGGAGGAAACGAGTTGGCGAGAGGAACAAGAATTCTATCTGGAAACCACTAGAATTCCGACCCACGGAAGAATACCCGCCAGCCAGAACTGACAAACGACAGGAGTAGAGAGATGCCTATCCTGTCCAAGTTTTTCAGAAACTGCCATGAGTCGTTAGACAGAGAAAATTGGCCCGTGAGGATCTGTGCTTCCAGGAATGGAAGAGCTTAAGGCAGTTAGAGCCTTCTTGAAGCGGAATCTGCACGCCACTCTCGGAACCATAGGTCTCTACTGATGGTAACGTCGTTGGAGCTATAAGAGCGTCCCCGTCTGCTATATGCAGGGATGGATGAACTCATAATCCCCGCAGACTAACCACCCTCTTGGCTAGGGTCCTATTCCAGACCCTCATGGCTCTGGCCACGTAGGCGACGGTGAGGGAAGGGGAGAGAGTTGCCCCAGAAACCTTAAACGACTGACCACAGCCAACAGGACGGTCAGTGGGAATTTTAATAGATAAGTCGTGGGCCAAAGACCGTAGAGGTTAGTAAGTGAGCCGCAGTATAGGATTCATTGTGGGAGACTCCGTCCACTCTGATTTTAGAATGTAGACAAAAGGGTACCGTGAGTCAAACGGCTTTAGCTCCGACAATCATTTGTCCGGCAACTGCTATATTTCTGATCTATGTCAGAAAACTCAGGAAGGTTAACAAAAAACTCTGTGAAGACGTTAGGCCCCCTTTGAAGGACTCAGAGAGATAAAGACTAATGTTTTGACACTGTACGGCTCTCTGAGCTCTATTAACCGATTCGATGAGGGTATCATAGCCTGAGTCATATTTGAGGCAATCCCCAGGGACGGGGGAGCTGAAAACGGAGCATGCGGACACCAAAAGAGCGGAATACCTGAGGAACGAGCTACTGAGACGTTAGCTAGAAATTAGGCATTCTTTGCCGCTGTCAGCCCCTGTCTGAAGACTTGAATGATAGAGGACCTTCATGTTCAGGGCAACTGAAGCCGTAGGTATTGCCCCTTCTTGGACTCCTGTGAGAAGATGCAGACTGCACGGATTGTAGTGCAGAGCCTTCGCGGAAGTGGGTATTACACTAGGCGTAAGCGTGCGTTTCTATCAGCCAGTGCCCTCAGGTCATAAGTCCGTGCCGCCAGAGACAGCAGACAGCGTAGCGGTGACAGAAGAGAAATAAAGGTTACAGGAGATTGAAAAACCACTGCCATCCGCACCAATAGCTCCTCAATCCACCATTCCTTTGATGGAGAGGTGGAGAGGTTTTGTTAGCCGCTGTCAGGATTGCTGAGGCAGATGAGCGACTTGGCTCCAGAAGGGGGTACTTGGGGGGAAAAACACTCTGTTCCCGACTATCACCTTGGATGATTCCACTGGCCTGCAGAAGGAAATATTAGCCCATGACTCATGCACAGGAGTTGTCGAGCCGTTTGAGGAAGACTCTCGCATGGCTGACAGGTACTGAACATAAGGAAACCTGATGCCGTGGCTTGAGGAGGAACAGCTTTAGCCAGAAAGCCATGGACAGCGCCAGAGACGTGGCCCACTAGGGTGGGCTAGGTCCACAAGGGTCAGTGTTAGCGGGGGGCTCCTGTGCGCATGAGGGTTCGCAGGCTTCTCAGATAGCAGAACAGTGCCTCCGTGGTATTGGGGCATTGCATGAGGTACCGGAGCCGTACCACACTGAGTGCTTCTAAAACGAGATCGTTGGTGCGATCGCTAGTTAACGTCCAAACACAAAGATCTCTTTGGAGATCAGCGATCTGTATAACGACCTCTGCGG
>JARQOD010000001.1:407220357-407254496 GCA_033576555.1 Oophaga sylvatica
CTGTTTGAAATTTCCCTGAGGTCGCAGGTGTGGTCAACGATTTTCGGGACTCTATAGCTCTTTGGTTTCGGTCGGTTTTTTTTTGGAAGTTTCCCGGGACTTAAAGAGAGCCTTCCCTGATTAAGGTTCGAGCTCACCCCACGAGGGGTGGTTTCTCGGGACTTTTCATCAAGGTTTCGCAGTCAGTCTCCCAAATGGGACCTGGGTTCTGTCCACACATTTCAAAGTTTTTTAAAGGTGGACGTTAGTGCTTCGCTGTGCGGTTTTGGAATAGGGCTGCAGCAGCGGGGGTTTTAAAGTTTATTTTTAAACTTGTATTTGGGTTGTTGCGTTTTTTATCTGGTGTTGGGTTTCTCCCTTTTTTTTGGTTTGTTTCACCCAAAATTTTTAAAACTGTTTGGGACGTCCCCATCAGTAATTAAGTACGTGTCTCCTCCCTTCCACTGCAGCTGAAAGACGGTTTTTGGGTAAGAATTCTGAAAATCTTTTCAGCGAAGGAGGGAGGGAGAACAGTCCCCCCCAGCAAAGTGTTTTGCATTTACAGATGCGGCGTGACCCGTCTCTATAAGCGATTATTGGGTGAGGTCGAGGCCTAGGTTTTTCCAGCTTTAAAGTCTCGAAAGGTTCGGGTTCCGAAAAGTAGTCCCTGGAAAATGTGGGGTTTTTGCTATTTTTTGTAACCTGTATTCTTGTGTTTTTGTCCCTGAAGTTCTTCAGAAGGGTTATGTTGCTCCGCTGGTGATATTGCTCTTCCTTAAGCTTGTGTACAACTGGAGAAAGCTGAGTAGGAGGAGCCCGAGCTGGAGAGCCGCAAGTCAACACGCTTTTAATCTGAGGTGTCATCGTGATCTGGGCTCCGCCACCCATCAGTAATGAAGTACTGTGTCTCCCTCCCTTCCTTGCTGAAAGGATTTTTCAGGTAAGTTCTTACCAAAAACCGTTTTTTTTCTTGTTTAGTAAGTGTTTCAATTCTTTTGTAATCCAAGGCTTGTTATTTGCATAACATCGAATCTTTTTAGCTGGTACAACAGTGTCAGTACAAAAATTTATATATCCGTTTACTCGCCCGACATATCATTTACATCATCTGCTCTCCCCTGTCGCAAATCACCTCCCAGTCTGTGAGGTCAAAACAGTCTCGTAGAGCCTTCCTCTGCCTCTGAATTCCACTTCCTAATTAATTTTATTGTGGCTGGCTGTTTACTGAAAACAGTTTTTATAGATGGAGACAATAGTATGAGGTTGTGGTCTGATTTCCCCAGAGGGGGTTAATGCAGACGATGAATAGGCATCTTTAACATTCGCATTGAGGAGATCCAATACTGCTGTCTCTTGTGGCCATGGGTGGCCATCTCAGTCTCCTGACTTCAATATCATTGAGCCACTCTGGGAGTCTCAAAGTGCGCAGTTTCATTCTAGACAGCTCAGGAATTTACAGGAACTGGAGAATTTTTGCCAGAAGAGTTGGCAGCTTTACCATCTGAGAAAATAAAGATCTCACCCAGAACTGCACAAAAGACTTCAAGCTGTCATTGATGTTAGAGGGGGCATAACGGTTATTAAGAAGTGGCGAGTAAAACTTTTGATCAGGGTCATTTGGATGTTTTGGGTTGTCATTAATGATTTAAAAGAGAAAACACAGTAGTTTGCAATAAATGGCTTCACCAACCACTAACCATGAGTGGAGAAAAAGTTTTGGTGTTATCATTCATATTCTCTGAAAAAAGGCCAAGAAAGCAAAATTTCTGCCGGGGTATGTAAACTTTTCCGCACAACTGTTAGGTGGTTTTCTTCATTTCACATTAATGAAGAAACTGTCCTTCCCTCTCTATGTCCCTCCCCGGGGTCATCCCCTGGAGAAGTCCCTCCACAAGTTGGATCTTGTCAGAGCTATCCAAGTATGTCTCTCAAGGACTGCTTCTTTTCGCCTCTCTGATGCCGTATTCGTCATCTCTGAAGGACGTCGTAAGGGGCTTCCAAATTTTTCCATTCCACTGTTGCCCATTGGATTCTTTCGGCAATATTGGAGGCATACCGTGTTCAGGACAAACAGCCTCATCCGGGGGTGAAGGCTCACTCCACCCAGGCGGTGGGAGCTTCCTGGGCTGTTCGTCACCAGGCTTTGGCTTTACAGATTTGTAAAGCTGCGACCTGGTCATCATTGCAAACTTTTGCGAGGTTTTACAAGGTTCATCCCATGCCTCTTCTGATGCAGCCCTGGGAAGGAAGGTGCTGCAGGCGGGACAGTTACATATTGGCTGACCGAAGTCTGTTTTCCTTGCGTTCTTTCTGTTTTCTTTGCGTTCTTTCTGTTTCCCGTCCTTTGGGGCTGCTTTGGGACGTCCCATGGTTACCTGTGTCCCCCAATGAAGCAATAAAGAAAGAGGGATTTTTAGTACTCACTGGTAAAATCTTTCTTGGAGCCTTCATTGGGGGACACAGCACCCTCCCTAAATGATTGTACCGCTTAGGGCCTAGTGCCTTTGTTGTTGGGTTGGTACCCTATGTTGAGTTTTGGTTACTTCTGCTACTGCTTTAACACTAACTGAGGTACTTGGGGCCTGTCGGTGGGTGTATAAATGCGGAGGAGGAGCTATTTTACCTTTTTGTCTAGTGTCAGCCTCCTAGCAACAGCAGCATACACCCATGGTTACCTGTTTTCCCCCAATGAAGGCTCCAAGAAAGATTTAACAGTGAGTACCAAAAAAACGCTCTTTCCTCGTCATCCACCAGGACAAGGTTGTCCTACAACCGTTTCCTTAATTCCTTCCTAAGGTAGTTCCCCACTCCATATCAACAAGGATTTGTCCTTCCTTCTGCCTGTCTCCTGGGCCATCCCTTAGAAAAGTTTCTCCACAAGATGGACTTTGTCAGAGACTTCCATCTTTGTTTTTCAAGGACAACTTTCCTTCAGACGTTCGGTTTGCCTTGTTTGTCATTCCTGAGAGTGTCGTAAGGGACTCCCTGCCTCCAAGTCTACTATTGCCCCCTGGATTTGCTCGGCTATAATAGAGGCTTACCCAGTTAAGAATAGACCACCTCCTCTGGGAGTGAGGGCTCATTCCACCGTGTAGTGGGGGCCTCCTGGGCCTTTTGCCTTCGGCCTCTGCAACTCAGATTTGCAAGGCCGCTACCTGATCATCCCTTCATACATTTGCAATATTCTACACGGGACATATCTAAGCCTCGGCTCATACTGCCTAGGTGGAACGGTGCTGCAAGTGGCGTTCATTACGTTGCCCGACTGATTTGAGCACGATGATCTGTTCCCTCCCTTAGAACTGCTTTAGTTTCATCCCATGGTTTCCTGCATCATCCAATGAAACGATAAAGAAAGAAGGCTTTCTTTTACCCCTGGGTGAGTATAATATAACTAGTTTTTTTTTCACTTTGAGGTGACATCGGGGGCTTATCTACAGCATTCCAGAATGCTGTAGATAAGCCCCTGATGGTGGTGGCCCAAACTCATCTCCAAAAATGGGGTGACAAATTCCCTTTAACCCCTTCCCGACCCATGACGCCTACGTCGGCGTCATGAAAACCAGTGGCATCCCGAACCCATGACGCCTACGTAGGCGTCATGCTATAAATCATGTTCCTGCGGGTTGGGTGTACCGGGGTCACTGAAAGGTCATCCGACCCACCGTAACAAGACCCTTTGTGCATCACCACAGTGGGGGTGGCTTAACCCCCATGTGGCTACGATCGCTCCGATTGGCTGTTAACCCCCCCCCCCACACCGAGTGACCGGGACGATCGGCCGCCGCCACCGATAAATGGCGGCGATCGGTCACCGCGTCACTAAATGCTCCCCTCCTCCTGGCCTCCGCTGCCCCCACCTTCCGATTCCCACCCCCTTACCTTCTGTCACCTCCCCCCCACTCACCTCTCCCGGTCCTCCGATGTCCCGGGACCGTCCGGCGTCGGTCCGGGATTCTTCATGGGGCCCCATCCTTGGAAAGATGCATGCGCAGTGCGCCCTCCAGTGTAAAAAAAAATAATTATTTTGATCACTGTGATACTCTCTCACAGTGATCAAATAAAAAAACAGTAAATAAACGCCCCCTTTATCACCCCCATAGGTTGGGACAAATAATAAATAAAGATTTTTTTTTTTTTTCCTGTGCATACGTTGCGGATTTTTCTGCGGATCCGCAGCGGATTTGGGGCTGGCGGTCCGCAGCAGATCCGGAAACCATGTACAGTACAATGTAAATAAATGTAAAAAAAAAAAAAAACGCTGTGCACATGCTGTGGATTTTTCAGCGCAGATTTGGGTGCGGTTTTAAATCCGCAGCATGTCAATTCTTTGTGTGGATTCCGCAGCGTTTTTACACCTATTCCATATAGGTGTAAAAACCGCAGGCAAATCCGCAAAAAACCGCAGTAAATCCGCAACGTGTGCACAGTCCCTTAATCTGCGCTAAATACCGCAGGTAAAACGCAGGTAATTTTACCTGCGGATTTAGCAAAATCCGCACGGAAAAATCGTTAAGTGAATCCGCAATGTCTGCACGGGGCCCCTTAGGGTTAGGCTGGGTTCATATTGTGTTATGACAGTCCGTTAGACGGACTGCGTTACACCGCGGTGGTAACGCAGTCCGTTAACGCTGCTCTTCACCCCCATTGTCGGGCGCATCGCGACGCATGCCGTAAAGCGGCATGCGTTCACGAAGTGCCGTCATTCAGTGACGGAGCCTCGGACGCTGGCTGCAGCATCTGGGCTCCGTCACCGGCTAGCACAGATGAATCATCTGCTGATTCATCTGCGCTAGCGGGTATAGCATAACGCGATCGCGTTATGCTATACCGTTACAGCCCGTCAACACTATGTGTTTGAACGGGCTGGTAAAACGCAATATGAACCTAGCCTTAGGGTTAGAGTTAGAACTAAGGTTAGGGTTAGCCTTAGGGTTACATTAGGGTTAGAATTAGGGTTACGGTTAGAATTAGGGTTAGGGTTGGAATTAGGGTTAGGGTTGGGATTAGGGTTAGGTTTGGTGGTTAGGGTTAGAGTTAGGATAAGTGTTAGGGGTGTTTTGGGGTTAGGGTTGGGATTAGGGTTAGGCTTGTGGTTAGGGTTATGTTTAGAGTTGGGATTGGGTTAGGGGTGTGTTGGGGTTAGGTTATGGTTAGGGTTTGGATTAGGGTTAGGGGTGTGTAGGGGTTGGGGTTAGGGGTGTGTTTGGGTTAGGGTTGGAGTTAGAATTAAGGGATTTCCACTATTTAGGCACATCAGGGGGTCTCCATACGCGACATGGCACCACCATTGATTGCTGCAAATTTTGCATTCAAAAAGTCAAACAGTGCTCCCTTTGTTCGATCAGAATACTCAGGAAAAATTGCACAACAATTTTGAGGGTCTAATTTCTCCTTTTACTCTTGGGAAAAAAAATTGGGACTAAAAAAATTATTTTTGTGGAAAAAAAAATGATTTTTTATTTTCACGGCTTTGCGTTATAAACTTCTGTGATGAACTTGGAGATTCAAAGTGCTCACCACACATCTAGAGGAGTTCCTTGCGGGGTCTAGTTTCCAAATCGGGCCACTGTGGGGAGTTTCTACTGTTTAGGCACATCAGGAGCTCTGCAAACATAACATGACGCCCGCAGACCATTCCATCAAAGTCGGCATTTCAAAACCTCACTACTTCCCTTTCGAGCCCCGACGTGTGCCCATACAGTAGTTTTCTCCCACATATGGGATATCATTGTACTCAGGACAAATTGGACAACAACTTTTGGGGTCTAATTTCTCCTGTTACCCTTGGGAAAATAAAAAAATTGGGGACTAAAAGATCATGTTTGTGGAAAAATGATTTTTTTTTATTTTCATTCCCAGGCATTATAAACTTCTGTGTAGCCCTTGGGGGTTCAAAGTACTCACCACACATCTAGATAAGTTCCTTGGGGGGGTCTAGTTTCCAAAATGGGGTCACTTGTGGGGGGTTTCTACTGTTTAGGCACATCAGGGGCTCTGCAAACGTAACATGACGCTCACAGACCATTCCATCAAGTCGGCATTTCAAAGCGTCACTACATCCCTTCCGAGCCCTGACGTGTGCCCAAACAGTGGTTCCCCCCCACATATGGGGTACCAGCGTACTCAGGACAAACTGGACAACAAACTTTTGGAGTCCAATTTCTCCGTAACCATTGTGAAAATAAAAAATAGGGGGCTAAAAAATAATTTTTTGAGAAAAAAAAATGATTTTTTATTTTCACGGCTCTGCGTTATAAACTTCTGTGAAGCAACCTGGGGGTTCAAAGTGCTCACTGTGCATCTAGATAAGTTCCTTAGGGTGTCTAGTTTCCAAAATGGGGTCATTCGTGGGGGAGCTCCAAAGTTTAGGCACACAGGGGCTCTCCAAACACGACATGGTGTCCGCTAACGATTGGAGCTAATTTTCCATTCAAAAAGTCAAATGGCGCTCCTTCCCTTCTGAGCCCTGCCGTGCGCCCAAACAGTGGTCCCCCTCCACATATGGGGCACCAGCGTACTCAGGAAAAACTGGACAACAACTTTTGGGGTCCAATTTATCCTGTTACCCTTGGGAAAATAAAAAATAGCGGGCTAAAAAATGATTTTGAGAAGCAAAAATGATTTTGTTATTTTCACTGCTATGTGTTTTTTAAACTTCTGTGAAGCACTTGGGGGTTCAAAGTGCTCACTACACATCTAGATAAGCTCCTTGGGGGGGTCTAGTTTCCAAAATGGGGTCACTTGTGGGGGGTTTCTACTTGTTTAGGCACATCAGGGGCTCTGCAAACGCAACATGACGCCCGCAGAACATTCCATCAAGTCTGCATTCCAAAATGGCGCTCCTTCCCTTCTGAGCTCTCCCATGCGCCAAAACAGTTGTTCTCTCCCACATATGGGGTATTGGTGTACTTAGGACAAATTGCACAACAACTTTTGTGGTCCAATTTCTCCTGTTACCTTGTGAAAATAAAAAATAGCGGGCTAAAAAAATCATTTTTGAGGAAAAAAATGATTTTTTTTATTTTCACTGCTCTGCGTTATAAAGTTTTGTGAAGCACTTGGGGGTTCAGAGTGCTCATAACACATCTAGATAAGTTCCATAAGGGGTCTAGTTTCCAAAAATGGTGTCACATGTGGGGTTTTTTTTCTCCTTCGTCTCATTGGGGGACACAGGACTGTGGGTGTATGCTACTGCCACTAGGAGGCTGACACTAAGTAAACATAAAAAAAAGGTTAGCTCCTCCTCCGCCGTATACACCTCAGCACTGGTCACAGGCAAACCCAGTTATTGCTTAGTGTCTGATGGAGGCACACGTCTGGTTCTGTTTCCAGACCATTTTTTTTTTTTTTCTTCCCACGAAGATGAGATAGGGGCACGGATCCTATTGAAAGGGTCCGATCTCCCCAAACCATCAACGGGCGAGCACGTGGAGTAAAGCCTCCATCGTATCCTCTCCCGCAACGTGGGACATAAATGCCGGACTCAGCCTGACCACCCTAAGGTATTGAAGCCCTAGGCTGTACAGAGGCGGGAGTTAGTCCGTGCGGCCCCCACTGCACCACCAATGCTAGACTGCGGTGCTGCAAGGTGGCGGACGGTCCCTCTCCTCATCCCCTGAAGGGGTGATGGAGTTAGGGTTCCTGCACCGTCCTTTTTACTTTTCACGGAGAGTCCCCCTTTAATGCGCTGCAGTGAAGAAGATTGGAAGAAGAATCTCACCTTCAAATCCTAAATGGCGAAAGATACAGCAGCGCTCCGGAGTAAAAGAATTAGTCCCCGGCTTCCTGGACTAGGCCACGGGCTGAAGAAATATGGTAGCGGAGTCGTGAGTATGGGCCCGCTTCCGGCGGCGTTCCTCTCCTCTCTGCAGCAGTCTCTCCAGACAGCCTCCCCCCAAGTCCCGGGGAGTTGAAGCAGGCGAGTGGTCCCGGCGTGCCATGGACACCTTAAGTCGGGAGCGGCAACTCCTAGCGAGCGCTCCGACTTTGGGGTGGCTGCCGCCGGGGGGAGAAAAATTTAGACCGCGGCTTCTAGTGGCGCTAGGCCGCGGCTTCAAATCTAGTCCCCGGCTTTTTCCGGGGACTGGGCCGCTGGCCGGAGTTTTTTTGCCGGCGTCAGCTTGAGGGGGCGCGGTCGCGGAGGTGGGCTCCGCCCCCGGCGGCGTCTCCTTCCGGCTGGACGCCCTCCGACTTTGGGGCCGCCTCCGCCGGAAATTTAGATCGCGACTTCGGTGGCCGCTAGGCCGCGGTTTCAAATTTAGTCCCCGGCTTTTGCCGGGGATAGGCCGCGGCCGGAAGTTGGGGGGATGAGAGCCCTGACGTCTAGGCCGCGCCTCCTGACCCTCCCTTCTGAAGCTCGGCTACATGAGCACTTCCTCTTTGATAGAGAAGCGCTCTTTTTTTAAAAGATTGGAGCCACAGGCAATTCCACCTGGAGAAACTCACTAAGTGACGCTGGGATACAGGACTGGGGTGAGTGCTACTACCTCCAGCCTGATTGTTGTGCACTTTTGCGCCCCTTCCGCTGACTGACACATCCAGTTAATTGTGTACTGTGACGGATTCAGAATGTCCAAAAGAACCAAGACGCATACGATACTTTATACCGCATGCAAATTGCTTGTAGGTCCCCTTTTCCGCATTTCCCAGACTTCTCGGATCTGCGAGGCCTGTGACTCTGAACGGGCTCAGGAACCCTCTCCTATAGCCGAGCCTAATGCGCCAAGCCCTCCTGAATGGGCCTTTCCCTGGCGCAATCTGTGGCGTCATTAACCAGAGCAGTCGAGTCCCTTCAGGCTCCCGATAGGAGCAGGGACAGTGGTTCACCTGTCTTGGCTACATCTCAGGAACCTCAGGCCTGCAGGGGCGCGCTCGCACCAGGCAGACACAGGGGAAACGAACTCACACTGTGTCGCCATGCCGTCTGGAGCCTCGGCATCTTTTAGTTCCGTCTCCCGCTCTCCCTCTCCTTGGCAAGTGATCAATATTCGGATTCCGATTTGGAGGGGTCACTTAATATAGAGGCGCAGTATAGTCAAGAAACAATTGACAGTTTGATCGAAGCTATCAATCAAACTCTGGGGATAGACGATGAGTCCACCTTGACCTCTGGTCACAAGGTGACCTTTAAACGAGCCAGGCAAGCCCATAAAGTTTTTGGTGCTCATCCTGAGTTTGAGGAATTAGTGCAGCGCCACCGGGAGAAACCGGACAAGCGCTTTGCTGGACAAAAGGCTCTCAATACTAGATATCCTTTTGCTCCTGAGCTCCTTAAGAAGTGGACAGAATCTCCTTCGGTTGATCCTCCTGTTTCGCGTTTGGCATCTAAAACGCTCCTCTCCATTCCCAGCGGCTCCTCTATTAAGGAGCCAACGGATCGTCTAATTGAGAGTTTGGCCCGTTCGGTATTTGAGGCATCAGGTTCTGCTCTCTCTCCTTCTTTTGCAGCGACTTGGGTTGCCAAGGCCATGATATCCTGGTCGGAGTCTCTAAATAGAGCTCTTCACGGCATAGAGGTGCCGTCTGAGGTAACTCAGATTTCTAATCAAATAGCTCTTGCTGGAGACTTCTTAATTAATGCATCCATGGATGCGGCAAATTGCGCAGCATTAGCCGCTGCTAATGCAATTGCCATTAGAAGATCCTTGTGGCTAAGAACCTGGCGAGCGGATTCAACTTCAAAAAAGTCGCTTACATCTTTACCATATCACAGTGGTCGGTTATTTGGCGAGAGATTGGATCAGCTCATATCTGATGCAACAGGAGGGAAGAGCAATTTCCTTCCTCAGCAAAGGATTAAACAACCTTTTCGTCGACAACCTCAGCCTCGTTTTAGAGCCTTTCGTAACCCAGGCTGGGCCATGCCAGCCACCTCCAGAGGCTCAGGTCGGCCTAATCAGGCCAAAGATCGCCAGGTCACCTACAGGACCAATCCTCTGGGAAGAGGGAGATCTTATCAGTCAAGATCCAGAGGGTCCAAACCCCAAAGATATTCGGACAAATGACTGGAGGCAAAATCCGGTCAATTTTTCCAGGGTAGGCGGCCGCTTACTCTGGTTTCGTCCCACTTGGCTATCAGTGACTCACGACGAGTGGGTCAAGGAGTTAGTCTCCACAGGGTACAAAATAGAATTTACCAGCCTTCCCCCAAATCGCTTTTTCCCCTCGCGCCTTCCCAAGGAGGAGTCTCGAGGTCATGCCTTATTCAAGGCGGTCGAGTCTCTTTCGGCACAGCGGGGTTGTTGTACCTGTACCAGAGGTCGAAAGAGGTCAGGGTTTTTATTCCAACCTGTTCATTGTACCCAAGAAGGATGGGACCGTAAGGCCCATTCTGGATCTAAAGAGATTAAACCGATTTGTCAAAATTCGGCATTTCCGAATGGAATCTCTCCGTTCGGTCATTGCAGCCATGGAAAGAGGGGAATTTCTAGCATCGATAGACATCCAAGATGCCTATCTTCATATTCCCATATTTCCCCCTCATCAAAAGTTTCTTCGGTTTGCCATCGACAAGCTTCATTTTCAGTTCGCAGCCCTGCCATTCGGGCTAGCCACAGCCCCCAGGGTATTCACAAAGGTCATGGCTGCTGTTGTGTCCATTTTGCACTCCAGGGGGATAGTCATTCTGCCTTACTTAGACGATCTCCTCATCAAGGGGCCGTCTTTTCAGACCTGCGAGGAAAGTGTCAACATTACGTTAGACACCCTTGCTCGTTTGGGGTGGCTGGTGAATATGAAGAAGTCATCTCCCGTGCCATCTCGGAAGATCACCTTTTTAGGGATGAATTTCGACACCTCTCAGGGGTTGGTAATTCTTCCTCAGGACAAGGCCTTAGTTCTCCGCCAGGAGGTACGGATACTTCGCCAACCAATTCCTCACACCATCCGGTTTTGCATGAGGGTCCTAGGAAGGATGGTGGCGGCAATCGAGGCTATTCCGTTTGCCCAGTTTCATCTTCGCCCCCTTCAGCATGCACTCTTGGCAGTATGGGACGGGAGCCCTTACTCCCTCAATCTGCGGTGTCGTCTGTCCCTGCAGATCAGACAGACTCTTACGTGGTGGACGAGGGACACCACTCTTCGACAGGGTCGTTTGTTTCCTCCAAATTTTTGGTTGGTAGTCACAACAGACGCCAGCCTTCTCGGATGGGGAGCAGTGTTTCGTCACCACACAGCTCAGGGAATTTGGTCTCAGCAAGAATCGACCCTCCCAATCAATATTTTAGAGATCCGAGCGGTTCGGCTGGCTTTGAGGCATTTTCACCAGCATCTGGCGGGCCGCCCAGTCCGAATACAGTCGGACAATGCCACGGCGGTGGCATACATAAACCATCAGGGAGGTACCCGCAGCAGGGCGGCCATGCACGAGGTAAAACAGATTCTGACCTGGGCAGAGGAAAATCGCTCTGTGATTTCAGCAGTCCACATACCGGGCGAGGAAAACTGGGCAGCAGATTTTCTCAGCCGTCACGGCATAGCATCAGGGGAATGGTTTCTACATCCCGAGATTTTTCAGCAGATATGCCGACGCTGGGGAACCCCAGATGTGGACCTGATGGCTTCCAAGATAAATGCCAAAGTGCCCAACTTTGTTTCCCGGTACCGGGATCCTCAGGCAATTGCAGTAGATGCCCTGGTTCTACCATGGAATCAGTTTCATCTTCCATACTTGTTTCCACCAATAGCTCTGCTCCCAAGGGTGATCAGAAAGATCAGGTTAGAAGGAGTCCCAGCGATATTAATCGCTCCAGATTGGCCACGTCGCCCATGGTACGCGGAGCTGGTACAATTGCTCGCCGACGCACCCTGGCGACTGCCAGAGCGCGCGGACCTTCTCTCTCAAGGCCCAGTTTACCACCAGAACTCAGCGGTCCTGTGTTTGACGGCTTGGCCGTTGAATCTTGTATCCTGACTAGGGCTGGATTCTCTAAAAAGGTCGCCGCGACGATGGCTAGCGCCCGAAAGCCTGTTTCGGCTCGCATCTACCACGGGACTTGGAAGGTCTTTTTTACTTGGTGCAGGGAACATGATTGTTCCCCGCTTCGGTTTTCAATTCCAAACATTCTGTCATTTCTCCAGGCAGGCCTAGATTCAGGTCTAGCACCAAGTACGCTTAGACGCCAGATATCAGCCTTATCAGTGCTTTTTCAGCGAAGGATCGCGTCTAATTTTCAAGTTAGGACCTTTATTCAGGGGGTTGTCCATATAGTTCCCCCCTACAAGGCTCCCTTAGATGTTTGGGATCTCAATCTAGTCCTGGGAGTCCTGCAGGAGTCTCCTTTTGAACCTTTGCAGGAGGTTTCTCTGTCATTTCTTTCCTGGAAGGTGGTGTTTTTGGTAGCCATAACATCCATAAGGCGGGTTTCGGAGCTGGCTGCACTGTCTTGTCGAGCTCCATACTTACTTTTCCATCAGGATAAGGTAGTGCTCAGACCAACACCACCTTTTCTGCCTAAGGTCGTGTCCTCATTTCATATTAATGAGGACATTGTTTTGCCCTCATTTTGCCCAGCTCCGACGCACCGAGTGGAGAAGGCTCTCCATACGCTGGATCTGGTGAGAGCACTCAGGAGATATGTATCTCGGACGGCGTCCTTTTCGACAGACGGATACGCTGTTTGTCCTTCCTGAAGGTCGCAGGAAGGGACTTGCTGCCTCTAAATCAACCCTGGCTAGGTGGATTCGGTTAGCCATTCAGGAGGCTTACCGCATCAGAGGCGCGGTGGTTCCCGCAGGGATCAAGGCTCACTCCACCAGAGCGGTGGGTGCCTCCTGGGCCCTTCGACATCAGGCTTCGGTGGAACAGGTTTGTAAGGCAGCAACCTGGTCCAGTCTGCATACCTTTTCCAAACATTATAATGTCCATACCCAGGCTTCTGCGGATGCCAGTCTGGGTAGAAGGATTCTTCAGGGCGCGGTAGCGCACCTATGAGCAATGCCTATGTATAATTGCACTGTGGAGTCAGTTTCCCACCCAAGTGGACTGCTTTGGGACGTCCCACAGTCCTGTGTCCCCCAATGAGACGAAGGAGAAATACGGATTTTTGTGTTACTCACCGTAAAATCCTTTTCTCCGAGACGCTCATTGGGGGACACAGTTCCCTCCCTAATAGCCGGATGGCTTTGTTTTGAGTTAACTCTATTCTCTGATTAGTCGGTATCAGCAGTTTTTTCTTCTGGATATGCTGTATCTGTGTTAACTCTGATTTATTTTAGCCTCCTACTGCTTTTTGCACTAAACTGGGTTTGCCTGTGACCAGTGCTGAGGTGTATACGGCGGAGGAGGAGCTAACCTTTTTTTATGTTTACTTAGTGTCAGCCTCCTAGTGGCAGTAGCATACACCCACAGTCCTGTGTCCCCCAATGAGCGTCTCGGAGAAAAGGATTTTACGGTGAGTAACACAAAAATCCGTATTTCACTGTTTAGGCACACAGGGGCTCTCCAAACGCGTCATGGTGTCTGCTAACGATTGGAGCTAATTTTCCATTCAAAAAGTCAAATGGCGCTCCTTCCCTTCTGGGCCCTACCATGCGCCCAAACAGTGGTTTATGACCACATATGAGGTGTCTGTGTACTCAGGAGAAATTGCCCAACAAATTTTAGGATCCATTTTATCCTGTTGCCCATGTGAAAATGAAAAAACTGAGGCTAAAAGAAAATTTTTATGAAAAAAAAAATACTTTCATTTTTTTACGGGTCAATTTGTGAAGCACCTGGGGGTTCAAAGTGCTCACTATGCATCTAGATAAGTTCCATGGGGGTATAGTTTCCAAAATGGGGTCACTTGTGGGGGAGCTCCAATGTTTAGGCACACAGGGACTCTCCAAATGCGACATGGCAACCGCTAAATATTCCAGCATATTTTCCATTCAAAAAGTCAAATGGCGCTCCTTCCCTTCTGAGCCCTGCCGTGTGCCCAAACAGTGGTTTATGACCACATATGAGATATCTGTGTACTCAGGAGAAATTGCCCAACAAATTTTAGGATCCATTTTATCCTGTTGCCCATGTAAAAATGAAAAAATTTATGCTAAAAGAAAATTTTTGTTGGAAAAATTAAAATGTCCATTTTTTCCTTCCACGTTGCTTTAGTTCCTATGAAGCACCTGAAGGGTTAATAATCTTCTTGAATATAGTTTTGAGTAGCTTGAGGGGTGCAGTTTTTATAATGGTGTCACTTTTGGGTATTTTCTGCCATATAGACCCTTCAAAGTGACTTCAAATGTGAGGTGGTCCCTAAAAAAAAATGGTTTTGTAAATTTTAATGTAAAAATGAGATATCGCTGGTCAACTTTTAACCCTTATAACTTCCTAACAAAAAAAATTTTGTTTCCAAAATTGTGCTGATGTAAAGTAGACATGTGGGAAATGTTATTAACTATTTTGTGTCACATAACTCTCTTGTTTAACAGAATAAAAATTCAAAATTTGAAAATTGCGAAATTTTCAAAATTTTCGCCAAATTTCCATTTTTTTCACAAACGCAAAAATTATCGACCTAAATTTACCACTAACATGAAGCCCAATATGTCACGAAAAAAGTCTCAGAATCACTAGGATCCGTTGAAGCGTTCCTGAGTTATTACCTCATAAAGGGACACTGGTCAGAATTGCAAAAAATGGCAAGGTCTTTAAGGTCAAAATAGGCTGGGTCATGAAGGGGTTAAAGGGGATGTGCTGTCAGAAAATGAATTTTTTTTTATATCAGGTTCTGTGTTGCATGGATTTTTAATACATTTTTGGCATAAGGATTTTTTTTCATATTAGATCCTAATGTGTACTCAATTAATGAAGTTGTTCACTATTTGGACAACCCCTTCTCATACCCCACTCTTGGTCCTGATAAAATCAAAAAGCTTGTACTCCCCTCCCATGCCAGTACCGTTCCAGCGGTGTTGGCACTTGCTCTCCCCAGTGCTTCTGTGCAGTTGTTGTGGCACGTGATCCAGCGCCCAATCAACTCTGACTTCATGTTCAATTCGACAGAAGGCGGAGACCGTGAAGAGGAATCTGAGGATCAGCTGCAGCTCGGACTTCATCTTTATGTTCAATTTGTCCAAAGGCGGGGACAGTGACGATAGCTCTGATTGGGCGCCTGGGTCACATGTCATAACGCCTGCACAAGAGCCCCGAGGAGTGCTAGGGCCGACACCACTGGAATAGTGCTGGCACGGGATATGAGTAGGTTTTTTTTATTTTACCGGGGTCAAGAATGGGGTATGAGAAGTGGTTGTCCAAGTAGTGGACAACCCATTAACCATATATACGATTCAACTGGACCAACCTCTAGGTATTGCTGTAATATGCCAAAAATTACCCAATGTGTCCAAATACTACCGTTCTTATGTTATTTTCAATGACCATCCCTTCTGCCAGTAACAGTGAAACTCTTCCTCCAGGAATTCGATCCTCCCAGTGAAGGACAAATAATGGACAGAGGAGCACGTCATGACCCCGTCCGGTCGCTCTTGGCCAAATTGAATCAAGATCCTATTGCACGGCAAGAAGTACTTTACCATCCCGAGGTAACGTGCCCCACATTATTAGGGTTATGTAAGTCTCCCGGTGCAGAGATTGGAGTCCTCATGTAGATTTCTTTACCTTGGTGACGTTTTTGCCCGTTTTACGTCTATTTTACTACCATTTATAACGGCGGCTTGTTATATCTCCACATTACATCATTCTGGACATTTACAGATCACTTTTCTTGTCCTTCTTGATGCGTTTATTTACTTTGCTATTTATTGTCTTTGCTCTAGAGCTCTGGGGATGAGAACAGCATGGGGGAAATCAGCGAGGGTCAGAGGCCAAATCTGACACCAGCAGCCGAGCAGGTCCTAGTGGGACATTCTGCTTTTATGGACCCAGGCGGCACTACAGGACAAACTGCCGGACATCTAAGGAGGCATCCATCACCCCATGGATCACAAATGAATATACCAGGTTATATATCTTAGATTATTTTTTTTTGCAGCTGCTTCAATACAGTCATCATATTCTGCAAAGCGACAGATTAGATTTGGGAAAGGAACTGGTACCACTTGAGTCAATTTATGACTAGGCTACAGAGTTTTCTGTGGCTTTAATATTCCTGGCTTAGTCTTAGGTCCTCAGTATCAGATTGGTGGGGGACTGTCCTCCATCACTCCCACCGATCAGCTGGTTGAAGTTCAGCAGCTTCCTGGCTTCTTCATAGTTTACAAGTTTTTGTGGTAAAATTGACCTTGCAAGATGATTCTGTTCATCAGTATGATTACGGCGATAATAAACATGAAACCATGAAGAACAATTGGGAGCTTAAATCCCTGAAGTAATACTAAATAACTTAGTGTGAATAAGGAATAAATATTCAAAAAAATCCAGAAATAAAGTAGAAAAAATATACTTTATTTTAATATGTAATTAAAGACACATTGTACAAACCACACGCATAGTAAATGATTAAAAAAACAGTGAAGCAATGACATGACCATGGTGTGACAACTGCAGACCATAAGTATAATATAAGACATCCAAGTGGTTAAAAAGTGGGTCAGGATGTGTGCAAGTCACCAATGACCACTTTATCAAACAATGTACAAAAATATGTATATATGACAAGGAGGCATACTACCCCGGATAGTGCAAATATACAAATAATGTCACCCGGGTATTCATTAAATAACGGGTAACTAGCAAGTGAATAAAACCCAGGTACACAGTACTGCCCCCCGAGGAAGCGGAAACGCGAAATGGCGTCGGGGCCTCGGCGTGACGTGCAGACTAGTGATCATGGGTGAGCATGGATGTGTGCTTTGTTTATACTGATTATGACTGCCCCTTCTTACTACACTGTGGTCAGTCAGTGACCCATAGGGATCTATGAGTGGAGGCATTCCTCTTTGGATATGTAGGATCTTTTTGATCCCTTGAGATTATTTGTGTACCTTTGTTTTATTCATTTGCTAGTTACCCGTTATTTAACGGATACCCGGGTGACATTATTTGTATATTTGCACTATCCGGGGTAGTATGCCTCCTTGTCATATATACATATTTTTGTACATTGTTTGATAAAGTGGTCATTGGTGACTTGCACACATCCTGACCCACTTTTTAACTCTTGGATGTCTTATATTATACTTATGGTCTGCAGCTGTCACACCATGGTCATGTCATTGCTTTACTGGTTTTTTAATCATTTACTATGTGTGTGGTTTGTACAATGTGTCTTTAATTATATATTGAATTAAAGTATATTTTTCTACTTTATTTCTGGATTTTTTTGAATATTTATTCCTTATTCACACTAAGTTATTTAGTATTACTTCAGGGATTTAAGCTCCCAATTGTTCTTCATGGTTTCATATATTGTCTAGGAGAGCATCTCGCATTTATAGAATGTTGTCTTTATTCATTTCTGGTCCACGGTATGTTTTCATAGGCGATAATAAACATGTCTTTTTTTTTTTTTAATTATTTTAGTGGTGGAAAAAAGTTTGCCAAAAATACAAAAAAATTATTTTATTTATTTATAGCGCCAACATATTCTGCAGCACTTTACAATTAAGAGGGGACGTGGATAGACATTAAAGACTCACAAAGTAACACAGTTCAACAGTTACAGGAGGAGTGAAGGTCCTGCTCACATGCTTACAATCTTAAAAAAAAAAAATTGTTGCTGTTGTGTCTCCATTTTCCATGACCCTTAATGTTTTTATTTTTCTGTTAATGGAGCTGTGTGACATCTCCGTTTTTGTGGTCCGATACAACATTTTTATTAAATCATTTTGGGATAGATGTGATGTTTCGATCGCTTGTTACAGCATTTTTTTGTGGAATTGTGGCGATTAAAAAAACCCATAATTTTGATGTTCTAATTTTTTTTCTATTTACGGTAGTTACCATTAGGGTTAATTATTTTCAGATTTTGATTAGACTTTTTTGAATACGGTGAAAAAACTATGTATTTTTAAAAAAATTTAATATCTTTATTTTTATTGAAAGAGGTTTGTGATTTTATATTTTTTTTTCTTTTTTTTTTTACTTTTCACTGTACTTGTTCAACCCTTAGGGGACTTGAAGCTGCGATCGTCTGATTGCTTGTGTTATGTACAGTGATGGCACAGCATCGCTGCATATAGTAAAAGTCACGGTTTCCTTTTGAAGTCCGGCCACAAGCAGGATTTCAAAGGAGTTTTGTAATAGCAAGTACAGGGGTCTTCAGCGCAATTACGTCAGGTTCGCGCTAATGGGCACATGGAATGACTCGACCCCATGCCAGCACATGTTAAATGCCTCCTGTAGAGTTTGACAGCAACATTTAACAGGTTAAGGCTATGTGCGCACGTTGCAGATTTACTTGTGGAAATTTCTGTGCAGTTTCTGCCCCTCTTGGCAGAAAACGCTGTTGAAATTCCGCTCAGTTTTGATGCGTTTTTGATGCAGATTTTCATGCGGTTTTTCATGCGTATTGGCAGTTTTTGTAAGCTAAATAAAGATATATTTTCTCCATCGCCTCATTGGGAAGACACAGACCATGGGTGTTATGCTGCTGCCACTAGGAGGACACTAAGCTAATACATAAAGAAATTGGCTCTCCTCCGCAGTATACACCCTCTGCTGCTCTAGCCTGAACCAGTTCTCGCTTAGTGTCTGTAGGAGGCACTAGGGTCTGGCTTCAGACCCCAATCTTTTCCAATTTATTTATTTTATTTTTTACAAATTCTTGCTTTTTATTTTTTCCTGAAATGGAAGGGCAACGGGGTCTTATTGAAAAGTCCCGATCTCCCAAAACCTTCAACAGGCGGGAACACGGAGTGTCGCCTCCCCGTACCCCCTCCTGCAACTTCACGACCCCCTGTATCCTCGCCGGCTCGTTTTTGGGGCAACGGATACCTTTAATGGGTCCGTTCTCCCCACATCTTCAACGGACGGACACACGGGGTGTCCCCCATGTACACCTTCCAGAGCCAGGCCCTCAGACGGTCAATAATCTCCTTGTGCTCCCTCTGCACCACCAATCCATGAACTGGTGCTGGGAAGATTAAACCTCTCCGCCTCCCTATCAAAGGGATGGCGGATTGAGAAGACATGACCGCACATACTGCTGGGGCACAGTGAGTACATAGCAGCCGCTGCCGCCGCATGGCATGAGGAGACGCTAGCCGCCATAGGCGCCACAGCTGCCGCGGCCTTCTCTTACTAGCCGCCGCCGCGGCCTCCCCATAGGCGCAGCAGCCGCCGCGGCCTTCACAATGAAGCCGCCGCCGCGGCCTTCACAAAGGAGCCGCGCGGCCCTCACAAAGAGGCCGCCGCCGCGGCCCTCACAAAGAAGCCGCCGCGGCCTTCACAAAGAAGCCGCCGCCGCGGCCTTCACAAAGGAGAGCCGCGCGCGGCCTCAAGGACGCGCCGCGGCCCCTCACAAAGGAACCGCCGCCGCGGCCTTCACAAAATAGCAAACGCTGCGGTCTTCATAAAAGAGCCGCGGCCTTCTCAAAATACCGCCGCCGCGGCCTCATAAAGGTAGCCGCCGCCGCGGCCTTCAGAACAGAGCCGCCGCCGCGGCCTCCACAAAGGAGCCGCCGCCGCGGCCGTCATAAAGAGCCGCCGCTGCGGCCTCCACAAAGGAGCCGCAGCCGCAACCTTCACAAGGGAGCCTCTACCATGTCCTTCCCTAGAGGAGTCACCGCCGCGGCTATCTCTGCGCCTCACGTGCGGTGCCGCTGCGGCCCCCCACAGTCACTGCTGCGGCCGCCCAAAACAGGGCCGCGGCTACCGCTACTTTACTCCCCGGCTTGCTGGCGGGGTAGGCCTCAGCCCTCCCAAGGTAGCTCCGCCCACAGTTATTGGCGCCTTCCCCTGTTCAGGGAGCTCCGCGCCTGATCCCGGCCCCTAGCCCGCCCGCCTTTTTCTGGCGCTTCTCATCCGAAACAAGAAGCGCCATAAATCATTCTCGCCCGACATTTTTTCAATTTGCGGACTACCTCCTCTAGGGGCGCACAGGACCCAGCAAGCTGAACGCAGCCGCTGACTGGGCAATTAAATCCTTCCCTGCAATTGTCACACTAAGCGAGATCGCTAAAGCGTCAGCGTTTTTTATGACGCAGCAGCGACCTTGTTGGCAACGTCGCTGTGTGTGTGTGACATGTAGCAGCGATGTGGCCCCTGCTGCGATGTCGCTGATCTTCTTGAACGTTCTGAACCGTTTTTCAGTCATTGGTGTCCCGCTAGTGAGCCTGAATCGCTGAGTGTTACACCCTTTATGAACGACTTTACCAGCGGCGCAGGTGGGACCAGGGTTCCCAACAACCGCAGAGGTCGTTATACAGATCGCTGATCTCTAAAGAGATCTTTGTGTTTGGACGTTAACTAGCGATCGCACCAACGATCTCGTTTTAGAAGCACTCAGTGTGGTACGGCTCCGGTACCTCATGCAATGCCCCAATACCACGGAGGCACTGTTCTGCTATCTGAGAAGCCTGCGAACCCTCATGCGCACAGGAGCCCCCCGCTAACACTGACCCTTGTGGACCTAGCCCACCCTAGTGGGCCACGTCTCTGGCGCTGTCCATGGCTTTCTGGGCTAAAGCTGTTCCTCCTCAAGCCACGGCATCAGGTTTCCTTATGTTCAGTACCTGTCAGCCATGCGAGAGTCTTCCTCAAACGGCTCGGACAACTCCTGTGCTTGAGTCATGGGCTAATATTTCCTTCGCAGGCCATGGAATTCATCCAAGGTGATAGTCGGGAACGAGTGTTTTTCCCCCAATTCCCCCTTCTGGAGCCAAGTCGCCATCCCCTCAGCAATCCTGACGCGGCTAACAAAACCTCTCCCCTCTCCATCAAAGGAATGGGGATTGAGGAGCTATTGGTGCGGTGGCAGTGGTTTTTCAATCTCCTGTAACTTTATTCTCTTCTGTCACCGCTACGCTGTCTGCTGTCTCTGGGGCAGGGGACTTATGACCTGAGGGCACTGGCTGATGAAACGAAGCTTACGCCTAGTTAACCCCCCTTTTCCGCGAAAGGCTCTGCACTACAATCCGTGCAGTTGCTCTTCTCACAGGAGTCCAAGAAGGGGCAATACCAACGGCTTCAGTTGCCCTGAACATGAAGGTCCTCTATCATTCAAGTCTTCAAAACAGGGGCTGACGCGGCAAAAATGCCTAATTTCTACAAAAGTCTCAGTAGTTTCGTTCTCAGGTTTTTCCGCTCTTTTGGTGTCCCCCATGCTCCGTTTTCAGCTCCCCCGTCCCTGGGATTGCCTCAAATATGACTCGGTTGATTTACCCTCATCGAATCGGTTTAAAAGAGCTCAGAGAGCCGTAAGTGTCAAAACATTGTCTTTATCTCTTGAGTCCTTCAAAGGGGGCTCTAACGTCTTCACAGGGGTTTTTTTTTAACTTTCCTGAGTTTTCTGACATAGATCAGAAATATAGCAGTTGCCGGACAAAGAATTGTCGGAGCTAAAGCGTTTACTCACGGTACCCTTTTTCACATCTAAAATCAGGGGGAAACGGAAGTCCCCACAATGAATCCTAAATATGCGGCCCACTTACTACCTCTACGGTTTTTGGGCCCCACATTATTATTAAAATTTCCCACTGCCGTCCTTTTGGCTGTGGTCATGGTTTAAGGTTTTTGGGCAACTTCTCCCCTTCCCACCGTCGCCTACGTGCCAGAGCCATTGAGGGTCTGGAATAGGACCCTAGCCAAAGGGGTGGTTATCTGCGGGGATTATGAGGGTTATCCATCCCCGCATATAGGCGACGGGGAAAAGCTTTTTATCCCACGCGTTACCACGTAAAAGACCTATGGTTCCCAAGAGTGGCGTCAGATTCCGCTTCAAGAAGGTCAACTGCCTTAAGTCTTCCATTCCTGGGAAACACAGACCTCAAGGGCCTTTTCTCTGTCAACGACTCATGGAGTTTTCTGAAAAAAATTTGGGCAGGATAGGCATCTTCTCTACATCTTCGTTTGTTTAGTTTGGCTGGGGGTTTTTCCGTGGGTCGGAATTCTAGTGGTTTCCAGAAGAATTTTTTGTTCCTCTCGCCAACTGTTTCCCCCGGGCCTGTCTTTTAAGGCCAAAAGGATCCATTTTTTTTAGGCCATTCATGACTCCCCATCAATGGGAAATTTTCCTTCGTTCCTTTCCCTTTCGGCCCAACAGGGATTCCTCGCTCCCCCAAAGCAAACAACCCTTTTCAGTTCACAGCTTTAAACCCGGTTCGTTTCGCTCCCAGACTGTTCTCCGGGTCACGGCAAGTGTTATTTCTATCCGTGCTCTCGGGCATTTGTGATGCTACTCTACCCACACGACCCCTCTCGAGAGATCGCTCCTTCAAGTCTGCGCAAAGACAGTCTGCATCGCCGTGGAAGCCTTCGCCCCGCCAGGTCGTTTGAGACCCTGCGCAAAACCCTTTTTAAGCCTGGAAAACCTCCCGAGTATTTAGAGTTTCCCGTTCCACAGCCCAGGGACGCTTGCCCTTTTGGAATCTGTCTCTGATCCTTTTTTCTTGAGATCGGCAATCAGACTTTCTTGATGATCGTTTCCTTCAGATTCCGTTTAGTCCGGCTCTGGGGATCATCTGCCTACAAAGTAGTATTCAACCCCTGAATTTAGCTGTTGAACACATGCGGAATTAACTTGGCATTGTGACATTTGTACTGTAGAATCAGCCTGGGAGTGGGAAATGAAATGCAGCAAAATTTTTGGTTTTTAATTTTTTTTTTTTTTTAAAAAAAAGTTTAAAGGTTAAAAAAAGAGTGTCATTTATTATTCAACCCTAAAAACCAAAAAATTTTTTTTTCCCCCCCAAAAAATTTTATTTAAGAAAAATTTTTTAAGGAACCAAGAATTATGAGTTTCCCCCATGTGTTTTTTTAATGATCTCTTTTGGGCCCCAGCCTTTTTGACTATTTAAGCCCTCCCCAAAAGTTGTGAACAGCACTCCTTAAAATGGTCAAAAAAATTGGGGAAAGACAAAGGTGCTTTCCAAGGAAAATCAGAAAAAAGATCGTGGGGGTCACCAAGGGGGCGGGGGTAAAAAACCCCCTTTCCAGGGGGTTTGGGGCCCCCCCCTTTTTTAAAATGTTGGGAGCCTTTCATCCGAAAGTGGAAGGTTGGGGGAAAAATACTGTTAGCCTTTTCCAGGGCCGGGGACCCCTTTAAAATTTTTTTCCTCCCGTGCGAGGCCGGCTTGTAAAAAGGGGAGAAAGGGAAAAAACCCCAAAGGGGGACATCAATGAAGGAGGGGGGGGAAAATTTTTCAAGGGCCGGTGGGGACTTTTGGTTTCAGTAAAATTCCCCAATAAATAACATATCCACCGAAATGGCCCCCGTTCCAGCGAGCCCGTAAGGTTTTTTAAATTTCAAAAGGCCCATGTCAAGGCTCGTCTATTTTTTGCTCTTGATCACTTGGGGGGACTCTGGGGGACAGAGGGAAAAAGGGGTTTTCTTGGTTTGATGAAAACAAGATCGAGTTCTTTGGTCCCAAACCCACACGTGCGTTTGGAGATGGATGGCACCCCATACGACCCCAAGAATACCCCCCCTACAGTCAAGCATGGTGGTGGCATCATTTGCTGTGGGGTGTTTCTCACCCCAAAGGGGGCCGGGGCCCTCTGGTCCGCACCCTTTTGGGGGTTTGGTTTTCCGGGCCCCCCCGGGGATTTTGGCCAAGAACCTGCTCCCCCTTAAAAGGGTTTTTAAAATGGGTCGTAATTTCATATTCCAACAAGCAAGACCCAAAACACACAGCCAAAAAAACCGGCCCGGGGTTTAAGAAAAAAAAAGTAAAGGGGGTTTTGGGGGGGGCCTAGTCAGTCTCCTGCCCTTTTAAAACCCAAATTTAAAACTTTTTGGAAGGGTTCAAGAAAAAAGTCCCCATGGGGCCACCAAAAAACCCCAAAAAAAACTTGGGGGAAAATCTGCAGGGGGGGGAGGGCCCGATTACTCCACAGACCTGTCCCCGGCCCCGATCGGGGGCTTAAAAAAGGGGCCAAAATTTTTTGCTGTTTTTGCAAAAAAGGGGGTTTTTTCCCAAAAAAAATTTTTAAAAATAGGGGTTTTATAAAAATTTGGGGCCCCCACTTTTATTTTAAAAAAATTTTTTTAAAATTCCTGGAAAAAAAAAATTTTTGTTTTGTAAGATTATGCTTTGTTAATAAACCCTTTTCTCTCGTTTGCATTTTGGGGAAAGGGTCAAAAATTTTTTTGGGGGATTTTAAAACCCCAAAACCCGTAAATCTGCGGGGGTTAAATTTTTTTCTTTTTTAAAAAAAGTATGTAGTCAGGGGGGGCTAAAGAAGTTTAAAAGGGGCTTACTCGATTTTTGCTCGCACCCCCGAAAAAGGCCGTTTTAAAAACCCTTTCCCCTTTTTAGCATTTTCAGGTCAAGAGATAGGATTTTTTGGGCATTCTTCCTAAAACCCGCCGGGGGCCCGGTTTTCGGGGGCAGGGCCCCCTTTTTTTCCCCCCTTTGGGCCAAAAAGTTCAGTAACGTTTTCTTTTTTGACCTCTTTTGGCCCCCTTTCGCAAAAAACCCCCGATCCGTTTAGGGAAAAGGGGCCTCGGGGTCAGCAAAAGGGGGGTTTTGGGGGGCATCTGTTTTGTTTTTTTACCCCCCAAAATGAATAAAAATTTTGGAGGGTGGTCGGGGGTTTTTAGTGCATCTGGGCCCTACCTCTGCTTTTTAAAAACCCCCTCCAAAAACCCTTTCCCTTTTCAAGAGCCCCTTTTTCCCCCCCGGACTCGATGGGGGGGGCCCTTTAAAAATTTTCTCATTGAACGCCAAAATTTTGCTTTCCCCCCGTTATCGTAAAACCCCCCCAGAGATTTTCAGCTGTGGCTTTTTTCCCCCCCCAAAGGCCCCGCTTTAGGATGCCCCAAAAATCTGTGTCCCCCCAAAGAGGCGATGGGAAAAAGGGATTGCTGAGCCGCGAGGGTGTTTACTGCGGAGGGGGAAACCCAATTTCTTTAGGGTTTTTGTTTTGTGTCCCCCTTTTGAGCAGCATAAAAAAACCCTTGGTATGTGCCCCCCCAAATGAGGGTTTTGGGGGAAAAGGTTTTTATTTTTGAGTAAAAAAAAAATCCCTGTATTTAAAAAAAAAAAAAAGAAATTGTGATGTCTTTTCCCTTTGTTCAACAATTTTTTTTTTCATTCTCCTTAAAGACCATAAATCTTTAAACCATAAAATGTTCAAAATATAAGTTTAACCCCAAAAAACAAATTAAGGGGGAATATTTTTATATTTTCCCGTTATATCGTGTTTTAAGCCGAGTTTTTCCCGGCCCCTTTTTTTTCGTGCTAAAAATGACCCTCGGTTTTTAAAAACCGGAGTTTTGGGCAAGAAACCAGCGGGGGGGGGGAAATGCCGGGGCAGGAGCCGGGGGGGGCGGGACATAAATACTAAACCACCCCCGGGTTTTTGCTAAAACGTCCTGAAATCCTGGGGTTTTTCCCCCCGGGTTCCTGCAGGCTCTCCGCGGAGCGGTGATTTAAACCCCCGGGGGTTTTTTTAAAGGGTTTCATGTTTATGGGACGCGCGCCACCCCAAATGGGCGTGGGTCCATATTCATGGCCTTAATGGCGGTTTTTACGTCACCCGCTCACCCGCTGGACCCGGGAAGCCGGGGAGTGGGGGGGGATAAAGCAGGGGGGGGCAAGTGACGTTGGGGAAATGGCCAAAAGGAAAAGGGGGTGAGATGATGGAGGAGAGGAAAAGGGGAGCATGGAGCAGGACGGGGGGGGGAGAAGGGGTGGAGGGGGGAAAAGGGGCAATGGGGGAGGGGGGGGAGAACGGGGGGAGGGGGAAAAGCTAGGGGAGCGGAGGGTTTGGGGAGGGGAACGGGGGACGGGGGAAAAGCTTTTGGAGGAGGACGGGGGGGGGAACGGGGGAAACGGGGAAGCATGGAGGGGGGACAGGGGGGGAGGATCGGGAGGGACGGGGGAAAATAAATGGAGAGGACGGGGGGGAAAAAAACGGTGGACGGGGGAAAAGCATGGGGAGGGGACTGGGGGGAAAACCCTGAGGAAAAACGAGGGAAGCATGGAGGGGGAAAAATTGGAACGGGCAGGCGGGGGCGAGGTTTGGAAAAGGGGAACAGAGGAGCAGGGGAGAAGGGGGGGGGCGAGGGAAAATGGGAGGGGGCACAGAGGGGGCAAGGAGAAGGGGGGGACGGGGGGGGGCACCAGGGGAGGGGACGGGGGAAGGAAAATGGGGGAAGCACAGGGAAGGGGACGGGGGAAGGGAAATTTGGGGGGGGCACAGCGGAGGGAAGGAGGGGGGGGGGGGTACAGAGGAGAAGGGGGGGAGCACAGAGCTGGATGGGGGAGCGGGGAGCAGGACGGGGGGGGCGCACAGGCAGGAGGACAGTTTATAAAACCCGGTTTAAAAGAGTCAATACTTTTTCCCAGTTTTTTGGGGCAAAATTGGGGGGTTTTGGGGTTTTTAAAAAAACGGGCGTTATACGGGGGAGTATTAGGGTATTTGTTTTATGAAATCCCAAAGGGCCCGAGGGTTTAGTAAAAGAGCAGGTGTCAGCCAGACACCCTCATTAATAAAAACTGTACATAAAAGATTTAAATAAAGACACATTAACACACCTGAAAATTTTGTGTAAAAAGAAATATCTTTTTATTTTCCAAAAAAAACTAAAGGGAAAAAAAAAATTGCTTTTGGGCTCCCGAAATTAATTTTAAAAACCAGCAGGGGGAAAGCTGAGGGGCTGGGTTAATTTTTCTAAAGGAAAGGGGCCCCAAATTTTCCAAAAAGGTTTCCCCGGGGTATTAAATAAGCTAAAGGCGGGTTTGCTTCCCTTTTAAATGGTAATTTTACAGGGGGGAAACCCCCGGGGAAAAAAATTTTGGGACATGGGGTTTTCCCCTATTTAAAATAAAACCCCGGAAAAGGCTGGGGAGACACCTGGGGGTTGATAAAACCCGGGGAAAGGGGTCATGGATTTTGGGAAACCCCCGGGGTTTAAAAACATAAGCTTCGCTGTTTCCCAAAAAATTGGGAATCTTATAGTGCGGCCAATTCTGGGCACTTAGCCCCCGCTTTCCCATTGTCCTGTAGCTTGGGGAATTTTGGGGTTCTTATTTAGGGGGTTTGGGGTTGTCCCCTTTGTAATGGTCAGGGGGCATCAAGCCCAAAAGGAATTAGAAAATGGGGGATGCATCTAAAAGACCCCTATCATTTACAATCCTATTTTTAATATGGTAAATAAACACACGGGCCGAATAAAGCCCTTTATTTGAAATAACCACAGGACTCCTTTTTTAAATTTTATTTTACCATACTAAACTCCTAACCCCCCGAATCTCTAGTCCCCTGCAACAAAAATAAAATAAAAAAACCCAAAGTATAATCCCTCTCTGTGAGGGTTTTAAAGTTTTTTTTGGGGGGAAAAAAAAAAAATTTTTTTAAAAAAAAAAACAAAAAAAAATTTTGGGGCCCCGGATTTTTTAAAAAAAAAGGGGGGGGGTTTTTTTTTTTAAAAGAAAACCCAAAATTTTTCCGGGGAAAAAACGGGGTTGTTTTTTTTTTAAAAAAAAAAGGGGGCCCCAAAAAATTTTTTTTTTTTTTTTTTTGGGGCCCCCCCGGGGGAATATTTTAAACCTTTTAAAAAAATTTTTTTTTCCCCCCCGGTTTTTTAAAGGGGGGCCCAAGGGGAAACCCCCCCCTTAAAATTGCCCGTTTTTTTTGGGGGGGTTTTTAAAAAGGGGGGGGGGGGGGGGTTTTTTTTTTTTTCCAACCCCAAATTTAAAATTTATAAGAAATTAAAAACCCAATTTGGGAAAAAAAAAAAAACCCCCTTTTTTTTTGGGGAAAAAAAAGGGTTTTTGGGTTTTTTAAAAAAAACCCCCCCCCCCCCCAAAAAAATTTAAAAATTTTTTTGGGGTTTTTTCCCCCCCTTTTTTCCCCCCGGGGGGGTTTTTTTTCCAAGGAGGGGGTTTTTCCCCCCCCTTTTTTTTTTAAGGAAGGGGGGCCCCCCTTTTTTTGGTTTTTTTAAAAAAAGGGAAAACCCGGGTTTTTTTAAAATTTTGGGTTTTTCCCCCAAATTGGGGGGGAAAAAATTTTTAAAAAAAGGGGGGAAGGAAAACCCTTAACCCCCCCCCCAAAAAAATTTTTTTTTTTTTGGAAACCCAATTTTATTTTTTTTTTTTCCTTTTTTGGGGGGGGCCCCCCTTTTTTTGGGTTAAAAAAATTTTTTTTTTATTTTTTAAAAAATTTTTTTTTTTTTTTTTTTTTGGGGTTTTTCCCCGGTTTTTTTTAAAAACCCCCAAAACCCCCCAAAAATGGGGGTTTTTGGGGACCCCCCCCCCCCTTTTTTTTCCCCCGGGGGGGTTGGGGCCCCGGGGGGGCCCCCCCCCCGGGGGGGGGGGGGGGAAAAACCCCAAAACCCCCCCCCGGGGGGCCCCCTTTAACCCCCCCCCCAAAAAAATTTTTTAAAATTTTAAAAAAAATTTTTTTTTTTTCCGGGAAAGGGGGGAAAAAATTTTTCCCCCTTTTTCCCCCCCCCCCCCCAAAAAAAAAACCCCCCCCAAAAAAACCCCCCCCCCCCCAAAAAAGGGGGCCCCCCCAAAAAAGGGTTTTAAAGGCCGGGGTTTAAAAAAAAAACCCGGGGGGAAACCCATTTTCCCCCCCAAAAAACCCCCCCCCCTTTTTTTTTCCCCCTTTTTAAATTTTTTTTAAAAAAAAATTTTTAAATTAAAAAACCCCACCCCCCCCCCCCCCCCCCCCCCCCCCCCCCCCCCCCCCCTTTTTTTTAACCTTTATTTAAAATTTTTTGGGCCAAAAACCCCCCCAAAAAACCCCCAAAACCGGGGGAAAAAAAAATTTTTTTGGGGGTTTTTCCCGGGTTAAAAAAAGGGGGAAAAATTTTTTTTTTTTAAAAAAACCCCCCCCCAATTTTTCCCAAAAACCCCCCTTTTCCCCTTTTTCCCCCAAACCCCAAAAAATTTTGGGAAAAAATTTCTTTTTTTTCCCCAAAAAGGGGGGGGAAAAAACCCCCCTTTAAACCCCTTTTTTTTAAAATTGGAAAAAAAACCCCCCCCTTTTTTTTTGGGGGAAGGTTTTCCCCCCAAATTTTCATCTTTCCGGTTTAAAAGGGGGAAAAACCCGGGAAAAAAAATTTGTTTTTTCCCCACGGGGGAAAATTTTAAAAAAGGCCCCCAAAAGGGGTTTTTAAAAACGGGGGCCCAAAAAAAAATTTTTTTTAAAAAATTTTGGGAAAAATTAAAACCGGGGGTTTGGTTTAAAAAATTTTTTTTTTAAAATTTTTTAAAAAAATTTTTTAAAAAAGGGGGAAAAAAAAGGGGTTTTTTTAAAAAAGGGGGGGGGCCTTTTTTGGGTTTTTTTTTCCCCTTTTTTTTTTTTAAAAAAATTTTTAAAACCCCCCCGGGGGGAAAAAAAAAATTTTTTGGGGGCCCGGGGGGTTTAAAATTTTTTTCCTTTTTTTTTTTTCCCCCCTTTTTTTTTTTTTTAAAATTCCCCCCAAAAGGGGCCCCCCCTAATGTTTTTTAAATTTTTTTTTAAAAAATTTTTTTTTTTTTAAAAAAAAAAAGGGGAATTTTTTAAAATTTTAAAAAACCCCCTTTATTTTTTTGGGGAAAAAAAAAAATTTTTTTAAAATTTTTTTAAAATTTTCCTTTTTTAAAATTTTTAATCTGAATGTAGCTCTGTCTACTAATTGGAGGGTGGTACTAGGAAAGCCCCTCACCACAATCTTGTTCTTGCTGTTTGAGGGAAGTGGGCGTCCACTGTTTAAAGTTCTATCTTTTACAAGAGGGAAGTTTTGAATGTGGAAGCCCTGGAGAAAAGTTTAAAGAGATCCTTGACAATATGTCACATTTATGGGCCATATTAGAAATGGAAAACTGAAAAGGGGCCCCAACCCCTTTAAAGGGAATAACAAAAAAGGGGCCTATTTTAAAATTTTGGGGAATAACTTGCTTGAAAGAGGCTGGGGCCGGGGGTTTTACAATTTTAAATTTTCGCGGGGTAATTTTTATTTCTTTTAAACATGTTTTTGTACCAAAAAGAAAGCTTTCCCTCCCCAGGGAGAGAGCCAGAGAGGGCGGGATATTTTGTTCGGGGCCCAAAATGGGTCTCGGTGATCTGGAACCCCAATTTTTTGCCCGGGTTTTATTATCCACTTGCCCGAGTTTTCCCCAAAATTTTCCAGCTGCGGGCCCAAAAAAACCACCTCCCCCCCAAGGTGAAAGGCATAAATTTTGCTTTGTTCTGTACTGACTTTTTTTTTTTCCCCAAAAGTGTTTTAATTTTGGAAAATTTTTACCCCGGGAACAAACAAGGGGCCCCTCAGTCCCTCCCTTTTTAATAGCCCCCGCCACCCGGGGAAAAACCCCCAATTTTTTTGATTTCATTTGGGGAAAAATATAAAAAGGAATGTTTTGTTTTTTGGAGTTTTTTCTCGGGAAAATTTATTTCTTCCTTCCGTCTTATTTTTTAATGTTGGTTTAAACATGAAAAGGGCCCCAATATTGAAAAACCTTTTTACATTAGGTTTGTAATAAAAGGAAGGCATGCGGCAAAAATCAGGAGGCCTGGATCGTTTGCGGTCCACGAGCTGGGTCCCATTTATGACGGAGGGTTGTCCGAGCATTTCAGTTTTTAAGCCCCGGAAAATTTTATGGTCGTTTTTCCTTTTTGACATATCAAAGATGGTTAAAAAGTGGTGGAAAGTCTCTTTTTGAACCCCCATTTTGCTTTCAAACTTGACTTTGTTTTATGGTCCCAAAATTTTTTAACATGGATTAGGGGCCCAGTCCTCTTGTTCTTGTAAAATAGGGGAAAAAAAAAGGGTTTTTTTTTAGAAAATAAAATGTTTTCAATATAAAAAATTGAAAATTTTTTTTGTTAGAAACGGTCGTTGGAAATGGGTTCGGTGGGGGTTTGGCTCCCAGGGACCTTGAGTTGTTAGAGTTTTAAAAACAATATCACATCAGTCATAGCTCGTCTTTTTGTTGTTTACACTTTTGTATCTAATCCCAGGGGTGTGATATGTTTGGGGTTATTTTAATTTCCCTTCCTGTTTGTTACACTCCGCTGAACCCTTTTTTAACCCCTCACGTGTTACTCCTACATTTTGACCCGGTACTAATGCCGATTTTGGGGATACGTTTGGGTTTTAACCCAGTTATGATACCAGCGAGCAGCCCCAAATAAAGAATCGGGGGCTAGAAAGCCGTCCTTAGTGACATGGATTTTTGATCAGTGTCACATTTGCAGTCACCAAAAAAAAATACCCCCCCCAACTGGATTCTGACCCCTTTCCCCCACCTTTCGCAAACAAATAAAAGGGGGGGGAGGGGTTGTGACATTCACCATGTGAGAAGACCCCGCCCATTTTAAAGGGCCATTTGAAAAGCGAATAGCTGTAACAAAGGTTTTTTTTGGGAAAATTTCAGATTTGCTCCCCCTTGTGTTTAAAAGGGAAAATATAAACCCTTTTTTAAAAAATTATTTTTTTATTTATCCCATTTAAAAAAAAAAAAAATTTTCCCTTTTTTATATAGCACTTCCCCTTTTCCATTCTGTGGCTATTGGAAGTTAAATGAGAATTTTCCCAAGCGTTTTTTGAGGGGCCCCCCTGGATGGAATCAAGAAAATTCCCAAAATTTGGTACCCTTGGTGCTCTCACAAATTTTCCCCATTTGTTGAAAAAACCCGAAAAATCTTAATGCCCATAGATTTTTTTTAAATGGGGTTTTGCCCAAATGGTTCTTTTCTTCAGGAAACAAAAACCGATCCCCGGGTCTCCAACCTCTTACCCTCGGGGTTTTTCCGGCCAGTGGCCCAAATTGTGTTTTTTCCCCTCCGAAAGCATCAGAGGGGCCCGCAAAACCGTCTGGACCCAGAAATGACAAGCTCTTTAGCAAAAAATACTGTCCCTTAAGACACGGGCCCTCTCCGAGACCCAACCCAGTGGGGGCCCGGGTTTACCTAGAAAACCAAGTAGTAAACTACAGCATGAAAAAAATCACTTCGGGTTTTGTAAACAGAGGGGGGAATTTGGGAATTAGGGGGAAAATTGCAAAGTTGTTGTTTTTTTTTGACTTTGCAAATTTAAACCGGGGTTGGGGAAGGTGAGACGGGCCCCTTTAAAATTTTAAAAAATGCAAAAAAGTGAGCTAAGTGGGAAAAATTATAATGCTTAAATTTATCCAGGGGGCCTGATAAACCCACAGCCTGTATTACAGCCCCAACCACTTAAACCGGTTTTTTCTGTAGTTTTCTGCCTAAAACCCAGCTGGGAAAAAAACAACCCCTAAAAAATAAACATACGGGACGAAAGGGTAAACACCAATCCTGTGAATTGTGCCTTTCCTATGTATTTTCTTTTAACCCCCTTCATGGTTTGGAAACAGGGATGCCTTTAAAAAGAAGTGAAACCCATTTTTTAAAATAGTAAAAATTTATGGGGAAAAGTTGCTAAAAACAACCCCAAATTTTTGCTTTGGGAAAAGAAAAAACCCCGGGCTCTTCCGCTTTTTCCCCTCAAAATTAAAGAGCACTTTTTTTTTTGCACTACTATTACTAGTAAAAGTAGTTTTTCCAAAAGGGGGGGGGAATAAAAACCCCCAGTGAGGGTTTGATGCAGCCCTTACTGAATTTGGGGAATTCAGCTCTGGGTGGATAAATTCCCAGATAAATAATGTATGTCTAAAGTGACTCCTTTCCATGCATCTTAATTCTAATAGAATTTACGACTTTGTTAAGGGGCTGACCGCATGCTTTTAAAATTAAAACTAAACTTTTTCCCCTTGTTGGATTTAGTGCAAACCCTCGGTAGTAAAACCCCCAGGTTTTCCCCAAAAACGGACAGCTTTTTGCCTTTACGCCAGTGTTTGGTGCCGTTTTATTTGGCCACACTGGGGGGGGAAAAACCCGTTTTTAATTAGCAGCCCCATGCGCCTTCCCAGGTATATTTTAGCCCAAAGACCCCAAAGGTGTAAATTTCGCGAACCAGGACAATATCGCAGTGAGGTTTTGGACATTTAAAATTTCAGGGGGACTGGTCATCTGTGTAGGGGGCAGCATGTTACGGGCTCTAGGCCCAGACAAATGGAAAAAATGAAATTGTTCCCTTTTGTCTAATGGGATCTAAAGGGCGTAAAAATTGGTGAAAGGGGGAATTACATGGTGGTGGGTCCGGTAAAATTCACCGCCCAGGGGGGCAGGAAAAGCGCCCCCTCTCACAATTACTCCCTTATTAGTCCGCTGGATAGTGATGGGGATCCCTCAAATGAACCTGAAACGGGGAAAACCCCTTTTTATGTTTTTGGTTTACCCCCAGAGCAATAAAATGCAGCTGTTGGTCCATTAAAACATCGTTCAAGCATGGACGCCTTTCCCCTGGGGGGTCATATTTGCTGTGGGGTTAGAGAGGGCTGCAGAACTGTGGGGTTTTTCGGGTTGGTTTTTTTCCCCTTTTAAAATTTTCCGTAAAGGAAAACCTAAAAATTTGCAAAAAAATTTTGCAATTGTGTTTTAAAAGGGGCGAATCTCAGTTCTGCCCTAAAAAAAGGGCTTATTCATTACTTTGGAAAAATCCCTTTTAAAGGGTTATCCGGGGCCATTCACCTTAAACTTCAAGGGGGGAGTTGCCCCAACAACTGATTTTTCCCCAAAGGTTGTGCATTGAAATTAGGGCCCGGGGTGCATGATCCCTTGGGGGACAGGTTTTTTTTTGGTGAGGATTTTCTTTTTTTTTTTTGGGGTTTTCACTGGAAACAAGGTAAAATACTTTATGGTTATTTTCCAGCCCGGGGAGGACTTTAAAACAAGGAGTAATTGTGGGACGGCGGGCGTTGGTGTGTGGGGCCCAATGTTGGGGTGTATCCCCCCCCCCCCCCCCCCCCCCCCCCCCCCCCCCCCCAGCAGATATTTCCCATCATTTCCCAAGATATTCCCCGCTAACCCGGTAGCCTTTTTTGCAAAAAATTAAAATGGGAGATTACCTTTTTGGTGTGTTAGTTTTTTTTTTTTAATTTTTAAAGCTAAAAAAACCCGGAAATTTAATCTCAAAAATTGTGGTTGTTTTTTTTTTCTTGCAGGACTGTAGGGACGGCACATCGCTGCTTGCCTTGCAGTATTTTTATTTTGCCCCAACTTTTGTTTGGGGGCGTATTGTCGGGCCCTGCGTTTCCCA
>JARQOD010000001.1:407254596-407288085 GCA_033576555.1 Oophaga sylvatica
CCTACCCATCAGTAATGAAGTACTGTGTCTCCCTCCCTTCCATCTGCAGCTGAAACTGGCATTTAAAATGAAGGATACTAAGAAACTGAAATTGATACAAAGGGACTTAAAGGGGAAAATTAAGAATGCCCGTGAGGCGTTCCGAATTAAATTAGAAAATAAATTGTCACAGAACAATTCCATGGAGGTGTGGTCGAGCATGAAACAGCTAACTGGGTTTAAGGCAAAGTCGGAGCATGGGGAAGTGGATCTGCCCTGGGCTAATGAAATGAATGAGTTTTTCAACAGATTCACCAACACAAGCACAGTGTCATCAGAAATGGGGGATGGATCTGGGAAAAGATCTGCAGCATTGACATTGGGGGATAAGCTGCCTGCCTTCACTGTCTCCCAAAGCGACGTGAGAAGACAGTTTAGCAGACTTGTTATTGGCAAAGCAGCTGGGCCTGATGGCCTCAGCCCACGTGTCCTCAGAGCATGTGCCAACCAACTGTGTACTGTCTTCCAGCACCTGTTTAACTGGAGCCTTCAAACACAGGGGGTACCAGAACTGTGGAAGACCACCTGCCTGGTGCCAGTTCCTAAGACCACTTTTCCAACTTCCCTACAAGACTATCGTCCAGTGGCCTTAACATCGCATGCTATGAAGTCCTTGGAGAGAATAATACTCGCCTACTTGTGCCCGAGGGTGAGGGCCTACACTGACCCCCTGCAGTTTGCGTACCAGCAGAGATTGGGGGTGGATGATGCTGTAGCGTCTCTGCTACATACAATGCATTCGTTCTTGGACAATGATGGAACTGCAGTGCGCGCTATGTTCTTTGACTTCTCTAGTTCTTTCAATACCCTACAGCCGCTCTTACTACGTAATAAGTTGACTGATATGGCAGTAGATGAGGGAATGGCTGAATTGGATAAGTGACTACCTGACAGACAGGCCGCAGTTTGTAAGGCTGGAGGAGGTGGTATCTGGCAGTGTACGGAGCAGTGTTGGAGCCCCTCAGGGTACAGTGCTGTCACCCTTCCTCTTCTCATTGTATACAGCTGACTTTCAGTAAAAATCTGATTTTTGTCACCTCCAAAAATTCTCAGATGACTCCGTGATTGTAGGGGGCATTGTGGGGGCCAGGGGGGGGGGAGGAATATAGAAGGGTGGTTTCTGACTTTGTGGATTGGTGTCAGACTAACTGTCTAGAACTAAATGTAAAGAAAACCAAGGAGATGGTGGTGAGTTATAGAAGGAAAAGGAGGATTACTTACCGATCACCATTGCTGGCCAGGAGGTTGAGATTGTTGAGAGCTACAAATATTTGGGGGTTCACCTTGACAGTAAACTCGATTGGAGGTGTCATACAAAAAAGGTTTACAAGAAGGGAATGAGCAGACTGTACTTTCTGCGGAAGCTCAGGTCGTTCAATGTGTACAGTAAAATGCTGGAGATGTTCTACCAGTCCGTTGTAGCAAGCGCCATCTTTTTTGCTATCATTTGCTGGGCAGTAGTGTGCGAGTAGCTGACGCTAATAAACTCAACAAACTTATCAAGAAGGCAAGCGCAGCTGTTGGCCTCCATCTTGACTCTTTTGAGGAGGTATTGGAGGATAGAATTCAGAAGAAGTGTAGGGCTATAATGAACAATAATACACACCCACTATACGAGCTGTTCTTGAATCAGAAGAGCACATTCAGCAGCCGTCTAATCCTACTAAGGTGCAAGAAGGAGAAATTCAGGAAATCGTTTGTACCTACTGCTATAGGGATGTATAATAATTTCCTAAGGGTGGCAGAAAATAATGACTGATGGCTGGTGTACTAATGTCAATTAACATTGTCTTATATACACCTGAACTACACACTTTTATTTATTATGTAATGTTGGTACACCTGTGCAAGATTTGTGTCCTAATATTTTATGTACTGCTGTTTGTATTGCTGCTGTAACACTGTAATTTCCCCCCGGGATCAATAAAGTGTATCGTATCGTAATCGTAGAACCTTCACATTGTTCTGCTGCAGTCAATGACAGGTCGACTTGGCCTTGTGTTTTTGATCATTGTCATGCTGGAACGTCCAAGTACGTCCCATACGCAGCTTCCATGCTGATTGCAAATTTGCCTCCAGTATTTGCTGATAACGTGCTGTATTCATCTTTCCTTCAACTTTTACCAAGTTTCCTGTGCCTTTGTAGCTCACACATCCCCAAAACATCAGTGATCCACCTCCGTGCTTTACAGTAGGAATAGTGTTCCTTTCATCATAGGCCTTGTTGACTTCTCTCCAAAAGTAACGTTTATGGTTGTGTCCAAAAAGTTCAATTTTGGTCTCATCACTCCAAATTACCTTGTTCCAGAAGTTTTGAGGCTTGTCTCTGTGCTGTTTCGCGCATTTGTGGCATTTGCACAGTAATGGCTTTATTCTGGCAACTCGACCAAGCAGCCCATTTTTCTTCAAGTGCCTTCTTATTGTGCATCTTGAAACATCCACACCGCTAGTTTTCAGAGAATCCAGTGTCTTTGATGTCTGATGATCCAGTGCTGATGTCTTTTGTAGGTTATTGTTGGCATCCTGAACAATTTTCCTGGCAGTTGTAGACAAAATTTTTGATGGTCTACCTGACTGTGGTTTTGTTTTTACAGAGCCCCTGATTTTCCATTTGTTAATCACAGTTTGAACGCTGCTGACTGGCATTTTCAATTCCTTGGATATCTTTTTGTATCCCTCTCCTGTTTTATACAGGTCAACTACCTTTTCCCGTAGATCCATTGACAATTCTTTTGATTTCCTCATGACTCACAATCCAGAAATGCCAGTGGCTGCATGAAAGATGCAAGAGTCTGTCTGGATCTCAAAAACTCACTCAGCCTTTATGCACACACACTGATTACAAGCAAACAGGTCACAGGCGAGGATGTTACCTTTAGCAGCCATTTAAACCCATTTGTGTCAACTTCTGTGCATGTAAACAGGCCAAAATCACCAGAGTATGTAAACTTTTGATCAGGGTCATTTGGATGTTTTGGGTTGTCATGATTTAAAAAGAGAAAACACAGTATTTGACAATAAATGGCCTCACCCAACCACTAACCAGAAAAAAGGAGAAAAAGTTTTGGTGTTATCATTCATATTCTCTGAAAAAGGCTAATAAAACAAAAATTGTGCAGGGATATGTAAACTTTTAAGCACAACTGTAGGTAAGAAGGAAGGAACAGGTCTGAGAACTACCTTGTCCTGATGGAGAATCAGGAAAGAAGAACGGCAGGACAGTGCCGCTAACTCAGAAACTCTCCTGATGGACGTAATGGCAATTAAAAAAGCCACTTTCCATGACAAGAGAGAAGATGGAATGTCTTGAATGGGGTCAAAGGAGAGCGCTGAAGTGCGCCAAGGACAAGGTTAAGATTCCTTGGATCTGTCGGAGGGCGATAAGGCGGAGCTAGGAGAGCGACTCCTTGAAGGAATATCTTTACCTGGGAATGAGAAGGCAGATCTCATTGGAAAAGAATTGACAGTGCGGAAACTTGACCCTTAGGAGTACTAAGAGATAGACCAGAATCAAGACCCGTTTGCAGAAACCCCAGGTTAGAAGGAAGGGAAAAAGACAGAGACCAAATTGTGTCCTCACTCCACCGAAAGAAGGCCTTCCAGTATCTGTGGTAGATAAGCGAGGATGCTGGTTTTCTTGCCCTCATCATGGTCTGAATGACCTGATGAGAAAAACCAGCCTCCCTCCGGACTGCGGCCTCAACGGCCATGCCGTTAAACTCAGACTGTGAACTGTGGTGGAAGAGGGGGCCTTGTGAGAGAAGATCTAGATGGTCTGAAAGCCTCCAAGGAGCGTCCATGAGCATGTTCACCAGCTCCACGTACCAGGCCCTTCTTGACCAGTCCGGAGCTACAAGGATTACGGGGACTCCTTCCGCCTTTATCTTTTTTACGACTCTCGGAATTAAGGGGAGAGGCGGAAAAAGACGGATTTTGGTAAGACCTTACCTGTAAAATCCTTTTCAGCGAAGGAAGGAAGGGAGAGACAGTCATTACTAGTGGTAGGCGGAGCCCACACAGGATAGAACACCTCAGATTAAAAAGAGTGTTGACCGGCCCCTCCAGCTTGGGCTCCTCCTACTCCAGCTCTCCAGTCCGTACACAAGCTAAGGAAGAGCAAATATCACCAGCGGAGCAACATAACCCCTTCTGAAAAAGCTTCAGAGAAAAAAACCAAAAGGCAGGTTATGCATATAACAGAAAAAAACACACAGTGCCAGGTACTACTCACTGAACCTGACCACTGCGATGGGCTGGCAATGCTGGAAACAGAGCCTTAGCGCGCCGACCTCAAGCCCAGATAATCGCTATCAGAGAAGGGTCACGCCGCATCTGAAAACACAACAACACACTTCTGCCATGGGAGGGAGCTGTGTCTCCCTTCCTTCCTTCGCTGAAAAGGATTTTACAGGTAAGGTCTTACCAAAATCCGTCTTTCAGCAGCAGATGGAAGGAAGGGAGACACAGTCATTACTAGTGGGACGTCCCAAAGCAGTCCAAAAATTAAGGGTGGGCAAAAAACCAACAGAGGCAGATTCCCAACAACTTAAATAAATGCGCAACTAGCGCTAAATACAAGTTCACAAGAACTTTAAACTACAGCCGCCTGCAGGACCCTAGGTCCCAAGGCCGCATCAGCGGAAGCACTAACGTCCACCTTATAAAATTTTGTAAACGTGTGGACAGAGCGCCAGGTCGCCGCCCGGCAGAGCTGAGCTGCCGAGGCCCCTTGATGAAAGGCCCACGATGAACCCACAGCCCTCGTGGAGTGAGCTTGAATCTTAATCGGGCAAGGTTCGCCCTTAAGTCGGTAAGCCTCTAAAATGGCCGACCGAATCCAACGAGCTATAGAGTCCTTGGACGCTCGTTGACCACGTCGACGACCTGCTGGAATCACAAACAGAGAATCCGACTTCCGAAAACTTTTAGTAATAGACAAATAGAACTTCAAAGCCCGCACTAAATCCAAAGTGTGCAAAGCCCGTTCCTTCGCATTCCTCGGCTCCGGACAGAGCGAGGGCAACACAATATCCTGGTTAACATGAAATTGTGACACCACCTTAGGTAGAAAGTCACCCCGAGTGCGAAGCACTACGCGATCCGGATGAAACTCCAGAAAAGGGGGCGAGCAAGAAAGAGCCGCCAACTCAGAAACCCTTCTCAAAGAAGTGACCGCCACTAGGAAGGCAACCTTCCAAGAGAGCAAAGAAAGGCTAACAGAGTTCATAGGCTCAAAAGGCCCATGTTGGAGAGCCTCCAAGACAAGATTGAGCCACCAAGGAGACACAAACGCCTTTCGCGGCGGAAACTAACGGGTCACTCCACGAAAAAAGGAACGTACGTCCCTAGCGAAGCGATAGCCTTCCGAAACAGCAAGGACAGAGCAGAAACCTGCCCCTTCAGAGTGCTAACTGCCAAACCCTTGTCCAGCCCGTACTGCAAAAAGGCCAACAAATTGGGAATGGAAAAAATCCTCGGGTTCCTAGAAGAACCCGAACACCACGAAAAGAAGGCTTCCCAAGTCTTGTGATATATCCTAGTAGTAGCCGGACCTCTGGCAGCTCGCAGAGTGACAATGACTTCGGCTGAAAAACCTTGACGGGTCAAGATTTCGGTCTCAAGAGCCACGCCGTCAAACGCAGAGACTTCAGGTCCGGATGGTGAACGGGCCCTTGAGTTAACAGGTCCGGGCAAAGAGGGAGTGGAAGTGGAGGCGCTGCCAGAAGCGACACCAGCTGAGAACCACGTCCTCCTTGGCCAATCCGGGCTATCAACATAGCCGGGACTCTCTCCAGTCTGATCCGACGCAACACCAGAGGAAGTAAGGATATCGGCGGGAAAACATAGATTAGCTCAAATTGGTCCCACGGAGCCACCAGAGCATCCACCGCCACAGCCTTCGGGTCCTTGTACCTGGACATGAACGTCGGTAACTTGGCATTGAACCTGGATGCCATCAAATCCACTTGGGGAGTTCCCCAACGGGAGCACAGCAGTGCAAAAATTTCCGGATGAAGACTCCATTCTCCGGGATCCATCTTTTCGCGACTGAGGAAGTCCGCCGTGACATTCTGAACTCCAGGAATGTGAATCGCAGAGATGCTGGCAACCTGGCCTCGGCCCATACCAGGATCCGAGACACCTCCATCATGAGCCTGGACTCCTCGTCCCACCTTGATGGTTGATATACGCGACCGCCGTCGCGTTGTCTGTCTGCACTCGGACTGGTAGACCGCTTAAAGGGACCGTCCAGTGTTGGAGGCAAAGGAAAATTGCCCTCAATTCCAGGATGTTGATCGGCAGGACAGACTCTTCCGACGACCATACTCCCTGAATCCAGAGATCGTTCCAGACACCCCCCCAGCCCGTCAGGCTGGCATCGGTGGTTATGACCGACCACCTCGGAGGGAGGAAAGACTTCCCCAGGGATAATGCCTCCGGACGTAACCACCATCCTAGAGACTCTCGCACTCTGTGGGAGATGATGACACTGCAATCCAGCGAAGCCTGCGATCGATCCCAACGGTTCAAAATGAGCATTTGGAGAGCCCTGGAATGAAATTGGGCAAACGGAAGGCCTTCATCGACGCCACCATCAAACCCAGAAGGCGCATACACCTTCGTAGGGACATTGCTGTCGAAGACTTCATCACCTGTACATGTCGAAGAAGACCTGCTTGCTTGTCTGGAGGCAGGGACACCACTGCTCGTACCATGTCGAAATGCATCCCCAAAAACAGGATCGACTGCGACGGCTCCAGATTGACCCAGCCACACGAAGTACTCCAGGAGCTGAAGGGATAGATTGCGAGCCGTCACTGCCTCCTCCTTTGAGGACGCCACAATCAAAAGGTCGTCCAGGTAGGGAAGAATCGTAACTCCCTGTCTTCGAAGGATCGCCATGAGAGGTGCCAGAATTTTTGTAAAAACTCTGGGCGCTGAGGCCAACCCGAATGGCAGGGCCACAAACTGGTAATGGTCCTGACCTATGGCAAAACGAAGGAAACGTTGGTGGGCCCCTCCGACGGGAACATGCAAATAAGCGTCGCGAATGTCGATTGACACCAAAAAGTAGTTCTGCGACAGGGCCGCCACCACCGAGCGAAGCGACTCCATGCGGAATTTCCGGGTGCGGACGTGCCGGTTCAATCTTTTGAGATCCAGAATGGGGCGAAATTTGTCCTCCTTTTTCGGGACTACAAAGAGGTTGGAATAAAACCCTCTTCCCCGGTCCTCCGGCGGAACCGGTACCACCACACCCTTCTGCAGAAGGGAATCACCTCCCGCAGTAGAGCGGCAAATAGCTCGGGCTCTGACGGAATGCGAAATTGACAAAAACTGTCCGGGGGTCGAGCAAGAAACTCTATGAAGTAGCCTGCCGACACAACCCGCGTCACCCAGGCGTCCGAAACACGGGAAGCCCAAGTCGATTCGAATTGGAGCAGGCGACCTCCCACTCGAGAGCCCTCGAGTGAGACCCTGGCGTTAGTCCGCCTTAGCGGGCTTTTTGTCAGCTTCCCGCTTGTCTTGACGGAAGCTCTGTTTCCAGGGAGTGCGGGATTTCTGAGAGGTCTTTTTTCCCGAAAAAGATGGACGACCCGATCCCCAAGAGGGCTGACCGAACCGTCCCCTGGACCGAAAGGACCGCCGACTACTACCGGCACTAGGCCTGCCAGACGCAGAAGTCACAGCTCTTTGCTGCGGTAAAGCCGTTTCTTTTGCCTTTGCCTTGACAATCAGCTCCGTGAGGTCAGATCCAAATAGCTGACCACCCTTGTAAGCTAAAATAGCAAACCTTGCTTGGAAACCGCGTCCCCGGTCCACTGTCTAAGCCACAGTGCTCTCCTGACTGTGACCGCCGAGGATTGCGCCCTGGACAGCAGCGACGCAGTATCAAACCTGCATCACTGCCATATCGGGCTGCGTCCTCCAACAACTTGAAAAGCCCATCTACCTCGGATAGTGGGGATCCATCTTGCCACGCCGTCCGTAGACGGTCTAACCAGCTCAGGGAAGCTTTACAAGCACACATGGACCCTAGTACTGCTCTGAATCCATGACCCGCGGCCTCGTAGATGGATTTCGCCGCCATCTCCGTTTTTCTGTCCAGCGGATCCTGCAGACTCGCCTTCCCTTTAACAGGAAGTAATGAGGATTTGCTAAGCTGGGATAAAGGGACATCCACTTCAGGAGAAGGAATCCAATTATCAATCAACTCCGTCGAACACGGATACAGCGTCTCAAAAAAACCGCGTCCCCTGAAAAACGTTTATCGTTCCTTCTCCACTGCCCCATTAAGCTCATCCAGAGATGGTAATGCTGATCGCGACCTATGCGACTCCTGAAACATCCGGGCCGACTTACCAGGACGTCTAGTTACCTCTTCGGTAACTGTAACGCCTCCCTCATGGCTCCAATAAAAGCCTCTGTACGGCCCAAAAGAGAGGCAGAGTGTCCCTGCCGATCCTCCTTATCCGAATCGGACATCTCCCAATCCGAGCTTGACGGGGAACCCTCCATACCAGAGATCTCCGAGTCGCTACGCGGGAAAGATGTCACCGGCCTGTGGCGCTTCCTGCCATGAGAGGATCTAGCTGACACCCAATAACCTAGAAGGTCAGACAGGCCATCAATAGAACGAGTGAGGGCCTCCATTTTGACATCACTGAAGCCTCCGACCGCTGCGCTTGACGCCGTCGAGGTCTGCGTGTCAGATACGCGAGACTGATCCTGTAGCGGATCTGGGAGACGGTCCGCACCTCCTGGACCCTGATCTGACATGCCCTCACACAGTATATGGCAGGTTAAACCTGTCAGTAACTAGAGCAGTGTGGTTTCTTAAGGGGACGAAAACAAGAACGCTGAAGGGTTAAAGCTCTTAAAGGGAGAGCTACCCCAGCTGTCCCTCACTTAAGGGTTAACCGCCTATTAGGGGTTAATGTCGCAGACTCACCACAACCTCTTTTAAATGAAAAGGGTGTGCGAGCCCCAGACAAAAAAAAGGGCCTCTATATGAGGCCACAGCTGCAGGACAGCGCAATCTGCCACCTAATTGTTACTCAGAAAGGTGCCCTGCGCTGTGGGGGTGAGGGAGTTAAGCTTCTGCCCTGACAGGCAGAAGCGACTCACCCAGCTGGCCGCGGTGCTGTGTTCCTTCGGTCTGTCGGAGGAGAGGAGAGTGAGGAGCCGAGGAAGCCTCAGTAATGGCCGCCGCGCTGTAAGAAGAAGCCGGAAGAGAAGAGGCAGGAGAAATCGCGCGCTCAGAGCGCTTCCTGCCCGAGAAGACCGGGAAAGCGCTAAGCCACGCCCCCCGCCGGTTTCAAAAAAATGCGCGCGAACTCCTCCGCTCTCCTCTCCTGCCCCGCTCCCATGTCCTGCAGGCATCCACCTGCGGACAAAAGAACACCAGTCACCAACATAATACATGTAGCAGCGGCTGCCGCAGCAGCCGCTGAAGCACTCACACACATTAAAAAATGCAGAGTACTCACCCAGCTGAGCGCCACAGGGACCCCCAGGGATTTGTGGCGCTATGCCCATAGCTTCCCCCCAGGGCGGGGAACGCAGTGACCTCAGAAGCGCAGTTTGCGTCCCCACCAGGGAAGCAACCCTCATTCCCCAGGGCGGCAGGGTTCTGCAGGGACCACCTTAAAGGGTAATACAGATCCGCCAAGGAGGGGTGGGGGTCCAGCAGCGCTGAGACCCCTGAGACCTCAAAACCACGAGGGTCCAAGTCTCTGTCCGATTAAAAAAAAAAAATTTCTGAGGAGCTGCTCCTGCAGCGACTATCCTCTGTGACCTCAAATTTAGGACTGGAGAGCTCGAGTAGGAGGAGCCCAAGCTGGAGGGGCCGGTCAACACTCTTTTTAATCTGAGGTGTTCTATCCTGTGTGGGCTCCGCCTACCACTAGTAATGACTGTGTCTCCCTTCCTTCCATCTGCTGCTGAAAGATAAGGCAGCTGTAATTGGGACCACGGGATCACTAGAGCATTGCAACCGATGACCAGCAGGTCCCGAGATCTGGCTACAAACTGAGGAACCTTGTGGTTCATCCGAGAAGCCATTAGGTCGATGTCCTTGTGCCCCATCTCTGGCATATTTGGTTGAAAACGGCGGGATTGAGAGACCACTCGCTCAATACGAGACCCTGACGACTCAGAAAATCAGCTTCCCAATTTTCCACCCCTAGAATGTGTATGGCTGATATGGCGGGAACGTTACGCTCCGCCCATTGCAGAATCCTTGTTACCTCTGCCATCACCTGATAGCTGCGAGTCCCTCCTTGGTGGTTTATGTAAGCCACGGTAGTGGCGTTGTCCGATTGTATGCGGACCAGCTGGCCGGCGAGGAGGGACTGCCAACAAAGGGCAAGAAAAATTGTCCTGATCTCCACAAGATTGATGGAGAGAGCAGCTTCTCGGACGTTCCAGCGACCCTGTGCTGTGTGATTAAGGAAGACCGCTCCCCAACTGAGAGAGAGAGCCTGCCACCGGAGAGGGAGGAAGGACTTCCCGGGTTGGACTGAGGCGGAAAGCGTCCACCAGGTCAGGGATTGCCTCACCTTGAGGGGTAGAAGCATGGGCCGGTCCAGGGAGACGGTCCTCTTGTCCCAAGCAGGCAAGAGGGCCAAGCTGAAGAGGACTAGTATGGAACTGGGCAAATGGCACGGCTTCCATGGCAGCAATCAACTTCCCCAGGACTCTCATGCAGGACCGTAGGGGGAGAAGAATTGGTCGCTTTAGAAGGCGGATCCCCTGGTAGAGTGAAAGAAACTTTTCCTTTGTAAGGAAGACACGGGCTTGGGGCGTGTCCAACCTAATGCCCAGAAACATCAGGTGTTGAGCTGGGGTCAGGGAGGACTTCTCTCTGTTGACAATCCAGCCGAGACGGACCAGAGTATCCAAGGTGATCTGAAGGCTCGAGTCGTAGTTTCAGCGGGATGGCCCCTTGATCAAAAGATCGTCCAAGTAAGGGATTATGAGCGAAGGATGGCCATGACTGCTGCCATAACCTTCGTGAATACTCTGGGGGCAGAGGCCAGGCCGAATGGAAGGGCAGTGAACTGGTAGTGATCCTCCTGCATCGCAAACTGCAGGAATCTGTGATGTTGAACAAACAGGAATGTGAAGATAAGCATCCTGGGGGTGTGGACTAGCAAAGCATGAAGTAGGAAGCAGCACAGAGAGCTCCTGCTGAGATTTATAGCTTTTATCCTGATCTCTGCTCTGAAACACTTATCTAAAGGGGCCTTCACACATAGCGAGATCGCTAGCGATATCGCTCAAGCATCACCAATATTGTGACGCAATAGCGTTATCGCTAGCGATCTCGCTACGTGTGGAATGTAGCGGCGACCGGCCCCCCGCTGGCTATCGCTGATCGTGCTTGAATGCGCTGGTCCATTTTTCCATCGTTGACGTCCGCTGGCCAACACTAATCGCTGTGTTTGAAGCTTAAAAACGACGAGCGACCTCGTTAGCGACGCAGAGCTCAGCGACGCAGGCGTGACAAAGCTATGTTACAGGTCACGCCCCACCTGCCCCTATTGGTGAGTACAGTGCTCCCAATGTGTGAAAATTGGGCGACAACGCTGTAGCGCCTCCTTCCATTCTTTGTTCCTGTGCACTGTGGAAGGTATTAACCGGTTTGCCTTCTGCGTTCCCGTGTGAACCATAGCGCTCGAGAGATATAAACTCTAGAGCTAAAACATTCTCTTTTATGACACCGCTGGTCAATGAGAGTGCAGCAGTGACCACCAATCAGTGCTGGGGGGCGTTGAAAGGGAAACACTGAAGCACGCCCACCGAGGTCGGAATCGGTTACAATCAAGTAGTGTGACAAGGACTCAACGACCTACGAGGTCGTTATGCAAATCGCTGATCTGTCTTGCGTCGTTGAGGAGATCGGACTGTTTGAAAGCTAATTAGCGATCCTGTAACGACGCACCAGCGATCTTTGCCTGGTCGGATCATTATCATGATCGCTGGGGCGTCGCTATGTGTGAAGGGGCCTTAACACACCAGCATGAAGTGGGAGAGTTACTGGAGGCTAAAGCCCCCGTCACACACAGCGATCTCGCTAGTGAGATCGCTGCTGAGTCACTAGTCTTGTGACACAACAGCGATCTCCCCAGCGTATCGCTGTGTGTGACATTCAGAGACGATCAGCCCGTCTGCCGGGTATCGCTGATCGTTGTCCAAAGGCCAGGACATTTTTTTGATTGTTGGTCTCCCGCTGGCCAGCAGGCATCGCTGCGTGTGGCAGGCAGGAGAACAGCGATCAGCTGGTAGCCAAGGTACACATCGGGTTTCCAGGCACCGCGCAGCGCCTGGAAACCCGATGTGTACCTTGGTTACCAGCTCCCTGCACCAGCGGGCTGGTAACCAACGTACACTGCGGGTAACTAAGCAACGTTACCCGCAGTGTCATGTCCTGATCGCTGCCTGAGCTGCCTGCTTGGCAGCTCAGCAGCGATCATGTAGCGACACACCAGCGATCCTGGCAAGTGCATATCGTTGTCGGGATTGCTGGTGTGTCGCTATGTGTGACAAGGCCTTAAGGATCAATCATCTAAGTGTGCTGGCAGGCAGAATGACTCAAAAAAGGTAGGAGGATCCTGGGGTCACGGTAAGCACTCAGAATCAAGATGGCGCCGATGCCAAGGCAGGGGCTGCACAAGCTAGTGATTTGCTTCCTTGGAGAATGAGGCTGCTAATATGCCAGCTTGCTAAGTAACCCTGCTGATGATGAACTTTCAGAGGAGAAAGAGGAACAACTGCTCCCAGCAGAGCCTGCAGCGTCCCACAAGCAGGGGGATAACTCTATGCAGCAAGCTGAGGAGAATGGATAATCACCAGAACCCACTATTATAGATGTATTAGCGGTGGTATCCTTTTGCAAAGCCGCATTAAGTACCCTGACTCAGCAAATGTGTGGCAAGAGGACATTTCTAATATCAAAACAGATCTTAAAACAGTAACAGGAAGGGCAAGTGCAGTGGAAGAAAGAGTGGGCACAAATGAGGATGACATTGCCAATGTTAAGAGGATCCAGGAGAGGTCAGGGAACAGGTACGTAGAAGGGAAGAAATGGCCTAAAGAACCCCTGGAGCCTGAGACGGATGTCTTGGCGGGCGAGATTGAAAAGAAAGACTTCCTGGGGGGGAAGAAAAGTCGATTTTGTAACCAGATGTGACTATCTCTCTGACCCAGGCATCGTCAACCGTTGACAACCTGGAGTCCTCAAAGAGAAGAAGCCGGCCTCCCATCCCGGAGATATTCCCGGGTGGGGGGGTGACCCATCACATAGAGAGAACCTCTTGACACGGGACCCAGAAGGCTTGGAAGAGCGACCCTTTGATCGCCAGTGAGATGCAGGTATGAAGGACGGCTTCTTCCTTGCCCCTTGGGTGGAAGAATGTTCCTGCTGGGAGAAAGTTCCTGAAGAAGAGAAGGGCTGAAAGGAACGAAAATGAAGTGACCTCTTCCTATTGAAAGGCTTTTCACGCCAGTAGCATCCGAAATTATCTGATCCCGTTTAGACCCGAAAAGCCTAGAGCCTTGAAAGGCAAGGTTAGTGAGAGACTTTTTTGAGGGTGGATCAGCATTCCATGCTTTTAACCAGAGGATGCGGTGTATAGTAATGATGTTGCTGTTTGCCCTGGTGGAACAACCGGTCGCATCTAAGGAGGCGGTCAGAAGATATTTGCCAGAATGGGCAATCTGGTCTTCCAAATCTGCCATCTCATCTGGAGGAGCTGCTGCTAGGATACCCTGGCAAAGCATTTTTGCCAAGGCAGACATGGACTTAGCCAACCAAGTGGAGGCAAAAATGGGACAGTGAGAAGCGCCAGCCGCTTAAAAGGCTAATTTAGCCAAGGACTTAATCTGCCTATCCGTAAGGTCTTTAAGAGATACACTGTCCGGCAGAGACAAGACTGTCTTGGAAGACAGGAGAGAAACCAGCGGATCCACATTAGGGGATTCTCCCCATTTACCAACGAGGTCTGGGCCGAAGAGATAAAGAATGTCTAGCTGCTTCCTTCTTGGGAAGCGCTTTTCAGGATGTTCCCAGTGTTTAGCCATAATTGCTTAAAATTCCCTGTGATTGGGAAAGGGTCGTGAAGAACGTTTTAACCGTTTGAAGGAAACGGAGTGCTCCTGAGCAGGACCCTCATCCTCCATTAGAAAGAGTTTGGGCAATTGCCGAGATAAGGCTATTTACCATAACCTGCATTTTTGAGACCTGGTCCTTATCAGACACGGACTCAGACTGGGATTCCGCATCCAACCCAAAAGCCACCTCCGAGGAGGGGGCATGGGGAGAGGAGGGCATCTTAGATGATGCAGAGGGACCCGGGGAACTGGATGAGGAACTGCAAAGAGCCCGCTTCCTTTGCTTTGTACCCGATATATCCCTGCGACGGTCGTGGTCAGGTGCGTGCGAATCACCGTGAGAGGCGTATGGAGCACTGGTGGCGGCAGACAAATGTGGAAGACGCTCCAGGACCTGAACCAGGGACTGTGATACTTTTGTCAGGTCAGAGACCGACTGTGACATGGCAAGAGCCCCCTGCTCCCATCCCGGGCGTTAGGGGGCTCCTGTGGGGCAGACATGGTGGAAGGGCCCAAGTCGAAGCCAGATGGATCGTTACTTTGGACACAATGACCCCCCGGGGCCTTAATGAGTCTCTGTCTTTTTCACCATTTCTATGAGTGCATTTATATATGTCATCCATGATGATTTATGTTATATTTTTATAATGATTTATGGTGACATTTATATGTTCCTGTTCTTTCGGACGTTCAAACCCCTGATACCCTTTTGGTATGTGTGGTTTCATTTATCAATTATTCTTTTAATATGTTTTGTCGTTGTTTTGTTCCGTTGTTTTTGTTGGTATTATTTATTATTTCTTTTCTTCTTATCTAGTTGGACCTTACAACATTGACTTTTTTAATCCACAACCATGGGAGACTGTTTCCAAACCGATGATGCACTATTTCAAGATGTATTTATTTCTCTTTGAATTGTATATTTTTGCTAATTCATTCGCTTGGAATTGATATGTCTCCTATGTATTACTATGATCTATGTTATGACTTTACTTTTGTACCATTGGGTGTCTTGCCACATCTTATTATTGTACCTGATATACATTGTGGCATTATATGTGCAGCGCGCATGCGCTATGGCCTGCCGCGGCTCCTGGCATGTGGTGGGCGTCACATAGGACGCGTTGTGTGAGCACGCCTCTCGCGCGTGCGCACTGGCGTCCTGACGCCTTTCACACGTTTCAAGGACCTGCGGCTCGCACTGCGCATGCGCCACTATGCGCATTGATATTGGTCAACACTGATCATGTGATTCGATCACATGTTCTTTTAAAGGTCCTTCTATGGACTACCTATACATTCCCCTTGAGGAAGTGTGCTGTGACGCACACGAAACGCGCGTCGGGGGTCCACACTGCCGACCCAGGACTTCTCTCTCCTCTCTGGACTTTATATATTGGTAAGCGCCCCTGTTTCACCTATGGGCTTATCTTGAATCTCTATATAGATACTGGCCATCGCGCTGGCGCACTGGCGATGATTCTTGTGAAGGGACACTTGCCTTTTTCACCCATGTCTTTTCTATACACTGGTTATCTCAGGACATGATGGTTCCTCCTTTCTTACCATATGAAATGGGGATTCTGTGAGGAGAGTAGATGCCCTGTGGAGCCTTAGGCATTTCTGCTTTGAGTCATTTTTACTACTTTCTCTGCATGTTACTGTTTGTTTGACTTTTGTACCTTTTCAAACAAAATACATTTAAAATTATTTTATTTCTTGTCACCCATTTGCTTCCTTTCCTCCTGGTGTACATGTTCTTTGGAGCGGGTGTAGTCTGTTTCTATATGGGCTTATGCTCTCGATTTGTGGCACCATTTGTATGCCACTATGGGGTATTTTCGTTTATGGTGGAAGGGCTGCAGGACGGGCAGAAAGGGAAGGCTGACGTGAGGACCACTTTCTTTTACAAAGGGCACAGGCGTAATGAACCACAGTAAGCTTAGAGGGGCAACGAGAGGCCTCTACAGGGTTAGGCATAAGTCGAGCCTTGGTAATACTGCTGAGAATAGCTATATAGGGGAACAGAGAAAGAAGAGAGGGAGAGGGCACAGCCTACCCGATGCCAGTGACAGTCAGCAGATGACTGCAAGGTTAGCTGTGTCCCCCTGCGACAGATGTCCTCAGGCTAAATGCAGGTCTAATGCCGAGGGCGCAGAAGATGTGTAGAAAAAAAGCAGTATCTCAGACAGGAGTAAATCTGCTGAGGCACAAGAACCGATATAGCATTGGCTGAGCTGCGTTACAGCAAGCACGATGCAGAGTGGTTGGCGTGATTGAAAATGTTGACCGGTGAAAGAGAAAGTGAGCTTCTGATCGGCTGACCAGAGGGCGTGACCAGCCAGGAAGATATGCTGGCCAGTGGAAACAGAACACGACCCACAGATTGGTTAAATCGCCGCGGGCGTTACAGGCAGGTGGGAAGGAGCTCCATGATAGGAGCAAAAGCGCGCCGAGGATACACGTGAAAGCGGGGGGCGTGGTCAGGTCAGAACAGAGGAATGTCAGACCTCCTATTAGAGAAAAAGAATGCGCAATTTAAACATGCGGTGGAGAGTGGCCAGGGAAGTGGGAGGAGGTGCGGCCAGGAATAAAGGGGGGGGGGCAAGGTCTGGGACCAGCCAGGGAGAAATGGCCACGGCTGTGCAGGGAACATTACATTAAAGTTGCCCTGTCCCATGTCTGATGGGACGAAAAAACTGCCGTGTGCCTCTGCGGGGTGTGGGGTGCTGGGGGGATACACATGCATACCTGTAAGGTGGGTCCACGGTTCCTCTTCATCGATGAGGATGCCCTCAAATGGATGAGGGTCCTGGTATGATAGATCCTCCTTCCGTAACATCTCCCATTACAAGAAGAGGGAGGCCACCGCTGGTGTCCACAGTCTTCCTCCCAGGCGTGGGGAGGGCAAAAGGTTAGGACCGGCCACCGAGAATCACCCTGAAAGCACCCGTAAGGGTGACGGGGATAAGGTCCCGCCTGCAGGTCTGAGAGTGGGCGATGTGGATGACACTACACTGCTCTCTCAGTCCACAGTTGCAGGAAAACAGGGTGAGAAATTACACCCTGTTACACTAAGAAAGAAGAACCTGAAAGACAAAGAGAAAAGATTAATAAAACACAACAAGAAACCTGAAAAGGAAAAGATGCGGATCTGGGATCATATCCAGGTCCGCCTCCTACAGACACTAAGCTTAAATTGAGGTACTTGGTGCCTGTCGGTGGGTGTATACTGCCTAAGAGGAGCTATTTTTCCTTTTTTGCCTAGCTTCAGCCTCCTAGCGACAGCAGCATACACCAATGGTTACCTGTGTCCCCCAGTGAAGCGATAAAGAAAGAAGAGCGACAAGAGAGACCTGCTAATTCTGAGACCGGTCTGATGGAAGTAATCGCAACCAAAAAGGCCACCTTCCAGGAGAGAAGAGAAGGCGCAATATCCTGAAAGGGTTAGAAGGGGGGTCCTTGAAGAACGCTTAAACTAGTTTAAGGTCCCAGTGGTCCACTGGACGACAATATTGTGGTGCTAGGCGAGCGATTCCTTGAAGGAAGTTTATGACCTGGGGACGAGAGGCCAAGTTCCGTTGTAATAGAATTGAAACCGCAGAAACATGACCTTTGGACTCTAGCCCCGATTGAAAGAACACAATGGAAGGAAGGGAAAAAGACATGGGAACGGTGTAGCTGCCTTTACACCAGCAAAAGAAGGTCTTCCAGGTCAGATGATAAATGCGTGAGGACTAGTGATGAGCGAGTATGCATGTTGCTCGGGTGGTCGCCGAGTATTTGGAAGTGATCGGAATTTAGTTTCTGTTGCCGCAGCTGCATGATTTGCGGCTTCTTGACAACCTGAATACATGTTGGGATTGCCTGTTTATTAGGGAATTCCCACATGTATTCAGGCAGTCAAATAGCCACAAATCATGCAGCTACGGAAACAAACGAAATCTCCGAGCACTTCCAAATACTCAGAGACCACCCGTGCGTGCTTGGGGAAACCAGAGCAACGAGAATACTCGCTCATCACTAGTGAGGACGAGTGTTTCCTTGCCTTTGATCATGGTATATATGACCTGAGACGAGAAGCCAGCCTCCCTCAGGACCGCGGCTTCAATGGCCATGCCATTCAATTGAAAGACTGAGAATTCTGGTGGAAGAGGGGACCCTGAGAGAGTAGGTCTGGGAGTTTCCAGGATACATCTGTGAGTAAACTGACGAACGCTGTGTACCAAGCTCTCCTGGGCCAGACTGGGGCCGCTAGGATGACTGGAACTCCTTCCGCCTTGATCTTCCTGACTAATCTGGGGATCAGGGAAAGAGGTGGAAAAAAGTACCGAAGACAAAATTATAACATGCAAACAAGGGACCTCGTGATTCATTCAAGATGCCATCAGATTGATGTCGGGAGTGTCCCGCCTTTGACAGATCTGATCGAACACAGAGGCGTTAAGAGACCACTCGCCTGAGGAAAGGCCCTGACATCTTAGGAAGTTGGCAGCCCAGTTGTTCATCCCTGGAATGTGCACCACTGATAATGCAGGCACGTGCCGATCGTCCCAAGCCAGAATCCGTGAAATCTCTAACATGACAGACTTGCTGCGGGTCCCGCCCTGGTGATTTCTGTATGCCATGGTATTGTCGGATTGAATGCGAACTGGACGGCCCGCTAGAAGATGTTGACAGTGGAGGAGACAGAGCTAGATGGCTCTGATTTCCAAAAGGTTGATGGGAAGAAAGGGTTCCCAAGAAATCCTGTGACCCAGGATTGTAGCTCAAAGGAAGACTACCCCCCATCCGAGGAGACTGGTGTCTGTCATGACGACTTGCCAGTGAAGAGGGAGGAATGACCTCCCATGGAGAGCGCGGGGAAAGGTGTCTTAGAGAATAAAATCACCAGACGGAGAGCAGATATCTTTTCCTCTGGAAGAACTCTTGTGTGAGCAGTATAGAATAGCATGCCTAAGAAAACTAGGCGTTGGCCTGGGATCAGAGACTAATTCACCGTGTTGACGATCCAGCTTCAATGAATAAGAGTATCCAGGGTCATCTGAAGACTTCAGCAACAGTTGCAGAAGGACGGGCTCTTGATCAGGAGGTTGCCCAGGTAGAAGATGATTACTATCCCCTTGGAGCGAATAGTGGCCATGATAGCTGCCATCACTTTCGTAAACACCCTGGGGGCAGAGGCCAGTGCGAAGTGGAGAGCTGTGAACTGGTAGTGGGCCCCCTGGACCGTGAATCGGAGAAACCTCTGATGCGCCACACAAATTGGAATATGGAGATAGACATCCTGGATGTCCACAGAGCAGAGGAACTGCTCGGGCTCCATAGAGGCAATCATGGAGAGGAGGGATTTCATCTTGAAATGACGGAAGTGCACCCGCCGCTGGCTTAGTGGCTTGAGATCCAGGATCGGACAGAGTGAGCCATCCTTCTTTGGAACCACAAAGAGATTGGAATAAAAACCTAAGAAGTGTTCATGAGAGGGAACGGGTATGATGACTCCTGCCTGGAGCAGAGAAACGATGGTTGAAAGAAACCAGTAACTTGAGCTGGAATCCGTGGAGAGTGGGACATGAAGAAATGTCTGCATGGATGAGAAGTAAATTATATCTTGTATCGTGTGGTAACAATCTCCCTGACCCAGGCGTCGTCTACTACGGAGAGCCACACATAATGGTAAAGAAAAAGACGGCCACCCACCCAGAGAAGATACCCAGGTGGGGGTGACCAGTCATGCAGAAGAGAATCTATTGGATCGAGATCCTGAGGAATTGGAAGGGCAGCCCTTTGTGAGCCATGCTGGGGCGGATTTGTAGGACTGCTTTCTTCTCTCTCGCTGCGCAGCAGACCGGTCTTGCTGAGAGGAGGTCCCAGTGGATGACAAATGATGAAAGGAGCGAAACTGAAGAAAACGTCTCTTCGTGAATTGTTGTTTTGGCTTAGACTGGGGAAGAGATGTACTCTTACCTCTGGTGGCATCCGAGATGAGCTGATCTAGCTTACACCCAGGAGGAGTGATCCTTGGAAGGGGAGATTGGTAAGAGATTTTTTGGAGGCCGGGTCTGAAGTTTTGCCCAGGCGGAAACAGACTTGGCTACCCATGAGGAAGCAAAGGCGGGAAAGAGAGAAGCATTTTGCCTTTTTGAATGAGACAGAGTGATCCGGGATAGGACGCTTATCTTCCTTAATATTAAGGGTATGATTAACAGCCGATATAAGGCTGACGACTGTATGCTGGAGTTTGGAAGTTTGGTCCTTATCGGAATCAGATTCTGACTGGGAATCTAGTCCGGACCCCGATGCCACCTCAAGGGAGGAGTGGGATACTGAAGGCATCCTGGAGGAAGTGGAAGGAGAAAAGGAATCAGACGAGGAACTGGAGTGTGCCTGCTTCCTAGACCTTACTCTTGATCTGCCATGCTAAGGGTGATGGGTGGGTGCCTGTGATTCGTTCTGAAAAACGATTGGAGGATGAAATTTTAGGTAAACGTTCCATGACCTGCACCAGGGACTGGGATGCCTTGGTTAGGTCAGTTAGTGATTGCAAAATAGCAATATCCCACTCCGGAGAGGGGTGTGTGCTCTCATCCCAGGCGACAGGAGGCTCCAGTGAGGATTATATGGTGGAATGGCTGCAATATGGGCAGAAAGCCCAGGCCTGACCTGTGGGTCACTTCTGAATAATAGTGTGAGAGAAACAGAAGTGAGACTCCAGAAGTCTGTGCTACGTACAAGCCTGGCCGAAGGGGCAGCTGAGGAGGGCTAATCCTAAGAAAGGAGGAGAAAAGTCTAGATAGAGCCTACGCGATCCTGGATGTAGGGAAAAGACGGATTTTGGTAAGAACTTACCTGTAAAATCCTTTTCAGCGAAGGAAGGAAGAGAGACACACTAGTCATTACTAGTGGGTAGGCGGAGCCCAGATAGGATTGACACCTCAGATTAAAAAGAGTGTTGACCGGCCCCTCCAGCTCGGCTCCTCCTACTCCTGCTTCTCCAGTCGTACACAAGCTAAGGAAGAGCAAATATCACCAGCAGAGCAACATAACCCCTTCTGAAGGACTTCAGAGAAAAGACAAGAATACAGGTTATGCATGCAACAGAAAGAAACCACACAGTTCCAGGTACTACTCACTGGACCTGACCACTGCGATGAGCTGGCGATGCTGGAACAGAGCTTAGCGCGCCGACCTCAGCCCAGATAATCGCTATCAGAGAAGGGTCACGCCGCATCTGAAAACAACAACACACTTCTGCCATGGGAGGGAGCTGTGTCTCTCTTCCTTCCTTCGCTGAAAAGGATTTTACAGGTAAGTTCTTACCAAAATCCGTCTTTCAGCAGCAGATTGGAAAGAAGAGAGACACACTAGTCATTACTAGTGGGAGTCCCAAAGCAGTCCAAAAATTAAGGGTGGGAAAAAACCAAAAGAGGCAGAATCCCAACAACCTTGATAAATGCGCAACAGGCGCCAAATACAAGTTACTAGAACTTTAAACTACAGCCGCCTGCAGGACCCTACGTCCTAAGGCCGCATCAGCGGAAGCACTGACGTCCACCTTATTAAAACTTTGTAAACGTGTGGACGGAGCGCCAGGTCGCCGCTCGGCAGAGCTGAGCTGCCGAGGCCCCTTGATGAAAGGCCCCGATGAAGCCACAGCCCTCGTGGAGTGAGCTCGAATCTTAATCGGGCACGGTTCGCCTTTAAGTCGGTAAGCCTCCAAAATGGCCGACCGAATCCAACACGCTATAGAGTCCTTGGAAGCTCGTTGACCACGTCGACGACCTGCTGGAATCACAAACAGAGAGTCTGACTTCCGAAAACCTTGAGTAACAGACAAATAGAACTTCAAGGCCCGCACTAAATCCAATGGTGCAAAGCCCGTTCCTTTGCTTCCTCGGGCCCGGGCAAAGCGAGGGCAACACAATATCCTGGTTAACATGAAATTGCGACACCACCTTAGGTAGAAAGTCGCCCCGTGTGCGAAGCACTACTCGATCCGGGTAAAACTCCAGGAAGGGAGGCGAGCAGGAAAGAGCAGCCAACTCAGAAACCCTTCTCAAAGAGGTGACCGCCACTAAAAGGCAACCTTCCAAGAAAGTAAAGAAAGGCTAGCAGAGTCCATAGGCTCAAAAGGCCCATGTTGAAGAGCCCCCAAGACAAGATTGAGCCGCCAAGGAGATACAGGCGCCTTCCGCGGCGGAAATTGACGGGTTACTCAGCGAAAAAAGGAACGCACGTCCCTACGCGAGGGATAGCCTTCCGAAACAGCAAGGACAGAGCAGAAACCTGACCCTTCAGAGTGCTAACTGCCAAACCCTTGTCCAGCCCGTACTGCAGAAAAGCCAACAAGTTGGGAATGGAAAAAATCCTCGGGTTCCTTGAAGAACCCGAACACCACGAAAAGAAGGCTTCCCAAGTCTTGTGATAAATCTTAGTAGTAGCCGGACCTCTGGCAGCTCGCAGAGTGGCAATGACTTCGGCTGAAAAACCTCTACGGGTCAATATTTCGGTCTCAAGAGCCACGCCATCAAACGCAGAGACTTCAAGTCCGGATGACGAACAGGCCCCTGGGTTAACAGGTCCGGGCGAAGAGGAAGTGGGAAGGGAGGTGCCGCCAAAAGCGACACCAGTGTCTAGAACCACGCCCTCCTTGGCCAATCAACATAGCCGGGATTCTCTCCAGTCTGATCCGACGCAGCACCAGAGGAAGTAAAGATATCGGCGGAAACACATAGATTAGCTCGAATTGATCCCACGGAGCCACCAGAGCATCCACCGCCACAGCCTTCGGGTCCTTGTACCTGGACATGAAGGTCGGTAACTTGGCATTGAACCTGGATGCCATCAAATCCACTTGGGGAGTTCCCCAACGGGAGCACAGCAGTGCAAAAATTTCCGGATGAAGACTCCATTCTCCGGGATCCATCTTCTCGCGACGAGGAAGTCCGCCGTGATATTCTGAATCCCTGGAATGTGGATCGCAGAGATGACTGGCACTCTGGTCTCGGCCCAAATCAGAATCCGAGACACCTCCACCATGAGCCTGGAACTCCTCGTCCCGCCTTGGTGGTTGATATACGCGACCGCCGTCGCGTTGTCTGTCTGCACTCGGACTGGCAGACCGCTCAAAAGGACCGTCCAGTGTTGGAGGCAAAGGAAAATTGCCCTCAATTCCAGGATGTTGATCGGTAGAACAGACTCTTCCGATGACCATACTCCCTGAATTCAGAGATCGTTCCAAACACCCCCCCAGCCCGTCAGGCTGGCATCGGTGGTTATGACCGACCACCTCGGAGGGAGGAAAGACTTCCCCAGGGATAACGCTCCTGGACGTAACCACCATCCTAGAGATTCTCGCACCCTGCGAGAGATGATGACACTGCAATCCAGCGAAGCCTGCGATCGATCCCAACGACTCAGAATGAGTCTTTGGAGGGCCCTGGAATGAAACTGGGCAAACGGAAGTGCCTCCATGGACGCCACCATCAAACCCAGAAGGCGCATACACTTCCGAAGGGACATTGCTGTCGAAGACTTCATAATCTGTACATGTTGAAGGAGACATGCCCGCTTGTCTGGAGGTAGGGACACCACTGCCCGTACCGTGTCGAAATGCATCCCCAAAAACAGGATTGACTGTGACGGTTCCAGAGACGACTTCTCCCAATTGACCAGCCACCTGAAGTCCTCCAGGAGCTGAAGGGATAGATTGCGAGCCGTCACCGCCTCCTCCTTTGAGGACGCCACAATCAAAAGGTCGTCCAGGTAGGGAAGAATCGTAACTCCCTGTCTTTGAAGAATTGCCATGAGAGGCGCCAGAATTTTTGTAAAAACTCTGGGCGCTGAGGCCAAGCCGAATGGCAGAGCCACAAACTGGTAATGGTCCTGACCTATGGCAAAACGAAGGAAGCGCTGGTGAGCCCTTCTGACGGGAACATGCAAATAAGCGTCGCGAATGTCGATTGACACCAAAAAGTCGTTCTGCGACAGGGCTGCCACAACGGAGCGAAGTGACTCCATGCGGAATTTTTGGGTTGGACATGCCGATTCAATCTTTTGAGATCCAGAATAGGGCGAAATTTGTCCTCCTTTTTGGGGACCACAAAAAGATTGGAATAAAATCCTCTTCCCCGGTCCTCTGACGGAACCGGTATTACCACACCCTTCTGCAGAAGGAATTCGACCTCTCGCAGCAGAGCGGCAAATAGCTCGGGCTCTGACGGGATGCGAGACTGGCAAAAACTGTCCGGGGGACGAGAAGAAAACTCTATGAAATAGCCTGCCGACACGACCCGCGTTACCCAGGTGTCCGGAACGCGGGAAATCCAAGTCGCTTTGAATTGGAGCAGGCGACCCCCCACTCGAGAGCCCTCGAGTGGAACTCTGGCGTCAGTCCACCTTGGCGGGCTTTTTGTCAGCTTCCCGCTTGTCTTGACGGAAACTTTGTTTCCTTTCCAGGGGGTGCGGGATTTCTGAGAGGACTTTTTTCCCGAAAAAGAGGGACGACCGATCCCCAAGAGGACTGACCAAATCGTCCCCTGGACCGAAAGGACCGCCGACCACTACTGGCACTAGGCCTGCCAGACGCAGAAGCCATAGCCCTTCGCTGCGGTAAAGCCGCTTCTTTTGCCTTTGCCTTGGCAATCAGCTCTGTGAGGTCAGACCCAAATAGCTGACCACCCTTGTAAGCTAAAGACAGCAAACCTTGCTTGGAAACCGCGTCCCCGGTTCACTGTCTAAGCCACAGTGCTCTTCTGACTGTGACCGCCGAGGATTGCGCCCTGGACAACAGTGACGCAGTATCCAGACCTGCATCATAGCTATATTTGGCTGCAATCTCCAACAATTCGAGAAGCCCATCTACCTCGGATAACGGAGATCTATTTTGCAACGCCGTCCGTATACGGACCAACCAGCTCAGGGAAGCTTTACAAGCACACATGGATCCTAGCACCGCTCTGAATCCATGACCCGCGCCTCGTAGGTGGATTTCGCCGCCATCTCCGTTTTTCTGTCCAGCGGGTCTTGCAGACTCGCCTTCCCTTTAACAGGGAGCAATGAGGATTTACTAAGCTGGGATAAAGGAACATCTACTTCAGGAGAAGGAATCCAATTATCAATCAACTCCGTAGAACACGGATATAGTGCCTCAAAGAACCGTGTCCCTTGAAAACGTTTATCTGGACACAGGCGTTTCCTCCACTGCTCCATTAAGCTCAACCAGAGCTGGCAATGTCGATCGCGACTTACGGTACTCCTGGTACATTCGGGCCGACTTACCAGGATGTCTAGTTACCTCCTCCGGTAACTGTAACGCCTCCCTCATGGCTTCAATGAAAGCCTCTGTTCGGCCCACAAGAGAGGCAGAATGCCCCTGCCGATCCTCCTTATCCGAATCGGATAACTCCCCATCTGAGTCTGAAGGGGAACCCTGTCCGCATTCCATATCAGAGACCTCTGATTCGCTACGCGGGAAGGATGGTACCGGTCTGTGTCGCTTCCTGTCATGAGAGGATCTAGCTGACACCCAATGACCTAAAAGGTCAGACAGGCCATCAATAGAACGAGCGATGGCATCCAATTTGGCATCGCTGTAACCTCCGACCGCTGCGCTCGACGCCGTCGAGGTCTGCGTATCAGATACGAGCGACTGATCCTGAAGCGGATCTGGGAGACGGTCCGCACCTTCTGGACCCTGGATCCGACATGCCCTCACACAGTATATGGCAGGTCAAAACCTGTCAGTAACTAGAAAAACACGGATTTTGGTAAGAACTTACCTGTAAAATCCTTTTCAGCGAAGGAAGGGAGGGAGACACAGGAATTCATTACTGATGGGTAGGCGGAGCCCCAGATCAGGATGTCACCTCAGATCAAAAGAGTGCTGACTGGCTGGCCCCTCCAGCTCGGGCTCCTCCTACTCAGCTCCAGTCGTACCAAAGCTTTTAGGAAAGAACCAAGATCACCAGCGGAGCAACATAACCCCTTCTGAAGGAACTTCAGAGAAAAAAAAACACAAGGATACAGGTTATGCATGCAAAGAAAGCCAAAAACCACAGAGTTCCAGGTACTACTCACGGAACCTGACAACTGCGATGAGCTGGCGATGCTGGAACAGAGCCTTAGCGCGCTGACCTCAGCCCAGATAATCGCTATCAGATAAGGGTCGCGCTGCATCTGAAAACATCAACACACTTCTGCCTTGGGAGGGTGCTGTGTTTCCCTCCCTTCCTTCGCTGAAAAGGATTTTACAGGTAAGTTCTTACCAAAATCCGTGTTTCAGCTGCAGATGGAAGGGAGGGAGACACAGGAATTCATTACTGATGGGACGTCCCAAAGCAGTTCAAAAATAAGGGTGGGAAAAAACCAACAAAAGGCAGAAACCCAACAACCTTAACAGAAAAAATGCGCAAACAGCGCTAAACACAAGTTCATCTAGAACTTTAAACTACAGCTGCCTGCAGGACCCTACGTCCGAGGGCTGCATCAGCGGAAGCACTGACGTCCACTTTATAAAACTTTGTAAACGTGTGGACAGAGTGCCAAGTTGCCGCCCGGCAGAGGTGCACTGCCGAAGCACCTTGATGAAAAGCCCACGATGAAGCCACAGCTCTCGTGGAATGGGCTCAAACTTAATCGGGCAAAATTCACCCTGAAGACAGTAAGCTTCCAATATAGCTGACCGGATCCAACGAGCTATGGAATCCTTGGAAGCTCGTTGACCACATCGAAGACCAGCTGGAACCACAAATAGGGAGTCCGTCTTACGAAAACCTTGAGTAATAGATAGATAAAACTTCAAGGCCCGCACTAAATCTAATGTGTGCAAAGCTCGCTCTTTCGCATTCTTCGGATCCGGACAGAATGAGGGCAACACAATATCCTGGTTAACATGAAAATGTGACACCACTTTAGGTAAAAAATCACCCCGTGTGCGAAGCACTACACGATCCGGAAAAAACCCCAGAAAAGGAGGCGAACAAGAAAGAGCTGCCAACTCAGAAACTCTCCTCAAAGAGGTGACTGCTACAAGGAAGGCCACCTTCCAAGAAAGCAAAGAAAGGCTAGCAGAACCCATAGGCTCAAAAGGTTTATGCTGAAAAGCTTCCAAAACAAGGTTGAGCCGCCAAGGAGACACGGGTGCCTTCCGCGGCGGAAACTTACGAGCTATACCGCGGAAAAAGGAGAGCACGTCCCTATTCGAAGCAATGGTTCTCCGGAACAATAAGGACAGAGCAGAAATCTGACCTTTCAGGGTGCTAACTGCCAAACCCTTGTCTAGCCCATGCTGCAGAAAAACCAACAGATTGGGAATGGAAAATTTTATCGGGTTCCGAGAGGACCCCAAACACCACGAAAAGAAGGATTCCCAAGTTTTGTGGTAAATCCTAGTAGTAGCCGGACTTCTCGCAGCACGAAGAGTAGCAATGACCTCGGCTGAAAAACCTCTACGGGTTAAAATTTCGGTTTCAAGAGCCACGCCGTCAAACGCAGAGACATCAAGTCCGGATGACCAACGGGCCCCTGAGTCAACAAGTCCGGTTGAAGAGGAAGCGGAAAAGGAGGTGCCGCCAACCGCGACATTATTGTCGAGAACCACACCCTCCTTGGCCAATCTGGAGCTATCAAAATAGCTGAAATTCTCTCTAGTCTGATCCGACGCAGTACTAGAGGAAGTAAGTATATCGGCGGGAATACATAGATCAGCTCAAACTGATCCCACTGAGCCACTAGAGCATCCACCGCCACAGCCTTCGGGTCCTTGTACCTGGACATGAACGTCGGCAACTTGGCATTGGACCTGGATGCCATCAAACCACTTGGGGAGTCCCCCAACGGGAGCACAGTAGTGCAAAAAACTTCCGGGTGGAGGCTCCATTCCCCGGGATCCATCTTCCTGCGACTGAGAAAGTCCACTGTAATATTCTGAACCCCTGGAATGTGAATCGCCGAAATGGCTGGTAAACTGCCCTCGGCCCAAATCAGAATTCGGAACACCTCCACCATGAGTCTGGAACTCCTTGTCCCGCCTTGGTGATTGATAAACGCGACAGCCGATCGCATTGTCTGTCTGCACTCGGACCGGCAGACCGCTCAAAAGGACCGTCCAATGCTGAGCAAAGGAAAATCGCCCTCAATTCCAGGATGTTGATCGAAAGGACAGACTCTTCCGATGACCATACCTCCTAAATCCAGAGATTGTTCCAAACACCCCCCCCAGCCCGTCAGGCTGGCATTGGTGGTTATGACCGACCACTTCGGAGGGAGGAAAGGCTTTCCCAGGGATAACACTCCTGGACATAACCACCATCCTCGGGATTCTCGCACCCTGTGAAAGATGGTGACGCTGCAATCCAGCGAACCTTGCGATTGATCCCAACGACTCAGAATGAGCCTATGGAGAGCTCTGGAATGAAATTGGACAAACGGAAAAAACCTCATGGACGCCACCGTCAGACCCAGAAGGCGCATACCTTCCGAAGGGACACTGCTGTCGCAGACTTCATAGTCTGTACATGCTGGAGCAGACATGCCTGCTTGTCTGGAGGTAGGGACAACACCGCCCGTACCGTGTCGAAATGCATCCTCAAAAACAGGATTGCCTGCGACGATTCCAGAGACGACTTCCCTTGGAGGCCACAACCGAAAGGCCGTCCAAATAGGGACAAATCGTAAGTCCCCGTCTTTGAAGAATTGCCATGAGATTTAGGCGTCAGAATCGTTGTAAAAATTCTGGGCGTTAAGGCCAAGCCGAATGGTCGAGCCACAACCTGGTAATGGTTGATTCTATGGCAAAAAACGAAGGAAGCGCTGGTGAGGTCTTCCGACGGGAACATGCCAAAAAGCGTCGCGAATGTCGATTGATCGTTCTGCGACAGGGCTGCCATAACTGAGCGAAGCGACTTCATGCTCGGCTCTGACGGAAGCAGAAGTCAGTCCGCCTTAGCGGATTTTTTTTTTTTTTGTCAGCTTCTGCCTTAACAGAAGTTCTGTTTCCAGGGTATGCGGAATTTCTGAGAATTCCCCCTCTTTTTTTTTTTTTTTTTTTTAAAAAGAGAGAGACGACACAAACCCCCAGAGGGTTGGTCAGATCATCCCTTGAACCGAAAAGGACTGCCGATAACTATCGGCACTAGTCCTGCCAGACGCAGAAGTCACAGCTCTGAGCTGCGGTAGAGCTGCTTCTTTTGCCTTTGCCTTGGCATCAGCTCCGTGAGGTCAGTCAAATAGCTGACCACTTTCTAAGCTAAAGATAGCAAACCCTGTTGGAAAACTGCGTTCCATCCAAGTCACAGTGCTCTTCTGACTGTAACTGCCGAGGACTGCGCCCTGGATAACAGTGACGCATTATCCTTCAACTAGAAAAGCCCATCTACCTTGATAGAGGGAAACTTGCCACGCCGTCCTTAGACGGTCCAACCGGCTCAGGGGAACTTAACAAGTACACCTAGATCCTTAATACTGAATCTATGATCCACGGCTACACAGATGGAAATTGTTGCCATCTCCGTTCTTCTGTCCAGCGTGTCCTGCAGACTCGTCTTCCCTTTTACCAGGAAGATTTGCTAAGCTGGAATAAAGGGACATTCACTTCAGGAGAAGGGGTCCAATTAACAAATAACTCCGTAGAAAAACGGATACAGTTTGTAAGGTCGTCGCGACCCATGCGACCCTTGCAACATCCGGGCCGACTTACCAGGACGACTAGTTACCTCCTCCGGTAACTGTAACGTCCACATGGCTTCCACAGAAATTTTAGTACGGCCCCTGAGAGAGGCAGGGTGTCCCTGCCGATCCTCCTTGTCCGAATCGGACTTCTTCGCTAAGCGAGAAGGAAAGCACCGATTTGTGTCGCTTCCTTGAGAGGATCTAGTTGACACTCCATAACCTAAAAGGTCATCAATAGAAACCAGTGAAGGCCTCCATTTTGACACCACTGGAACCTCTGACCGTGCATGAGTCGAGGTCTGCTGTCAGATACGCGAGGCTGATCCGTAGCGGATCTGGGAGAGGGTCTCTGACATGCCCTTGCATAGTATATGGCAGGATAAACCTGTCAGTAACCAGAGCAGTACTTAAATAAAAAACAAACGCTGAAGGGTTAAAGCTCTAAAGCGAGAGCTACCCCAGCTGTCTCCCATTAAGAGTTAACCTCCTAAGAAGGGGTTAAAGTAGCTGACTCCCCACAACCTTGATAATGAAAAAGGGTGTGCGAATCTCAGGCGCCTCTTATAAGGTCGCAGCTGCAGGACAGCCATGCCACACTAAACAGAAAACGTTCCACAAGATCGCTAAAAATTGCGCTGTTTTTTATAACGCAATGACCGCCAAAGTTGTCAAGGAGATCGCTAATCGCCTATGCGATTGCCCAGATTGGCAGCCACCAGCGACACTAAAAATGACACACAAACGATCGCAATATTATGCGACGCCATCAGGATCGTCAGCGGAAACGTATAGTGGCAGCATTAATGTCGCAGACTCCCCACAGCCTCTTTATTAATATTAAAAGAGTGTGCGAGCCCCTTATGCGAGAACAGCCGCAGGACAGCTCAATCTGTCACTCAGAAGTGCCCCAGATGGCGCCCGCGCTGTGGAGGTGAAGGGGTTAAGCTTCTGCCCGGCGGGCTAGAAGCGACTCACCAAGCTGGTCACGTATTCTTGCCGGGAGGGGAGGAGAACGATCCGGGGAGCTTTCAACCTGCAGCGCTTTATCAGCAATGGCCGCCGCGCTCTGCCTCCGTGTGCTCCATGTAGAGGAGCCGGAAATGGAGGCTGCAGTAAAGCGCGCGCTCAGAAGCGGCGCGAAATTCAAAAAATAAAAAGAGCGCGTACTCCCCTCCTTTCCCTCGTCCTGCAGGCATCCTCCTGCGGACATAGAAAAACTAGTCACCGGGCATATATATGTACAGCGGCTGCCGCAGCAGTCGCTAAAAAAACACTCACACACATTTTACCAAAAAGTGGAGTACTCACCAGCCGAAACGCCACAGGGACCCCCAGGGGTTTCTGGCGCTATGCCCATGCTTCCCCCAGGGCGGGAAGCGCAGTGACCCCAGTGTGTGGTTTGCGCCCCGCCAGGGAAACTCTCCTCATCCCCCAGGGCCGGCAAGATTCTGCAGGGACCATTATGTAGTTACAGATCCGCCAAGGGAGAGGCTGGTGAAATACACTGATAAACATGTAACAGCGCTGTCACCGCAGCGCTGAAGCATACTGATATACATGTAATAGCGCTGCCATCAGACGCTAAAGCACTCACACATTAATAATAAAATTTTGTGTGGAGTACTCACCAGCTTAGCGCCACAGGGACCCCTCAGGATTTGTGGCGCTTGTGCCCATGCTTCCCCCCAGGGCGAGGAACGCAGTGACCGCACGTGTGGTTTGCGTCCCCGCCAGGGAAGCTCTCCTCATCCCCCAGGGCCGGCAAGGATTCTGCAGGGACTATTGAGTAAATACAGATCCGCCAAGGGAGAGGTTGGGGTACAGCAGCGCTGGTACCCTGAGACCTCTAGACCAACTGGTGATCCAAGTCTCCTGTCGAATATAAAATAATAAAATCTTCTGAGGAGCTGCATTAGCAGCGACCATCCTCTGGCCTCAAATCTTAGACTGGAGCTGAGTAGGAGGAGTCCGAGCTGGAGGGGCCAGCCAGTCAGCACGCTTTTGATCTGAGGTGACATCCTGATCTGGGGCTCCGCCTACCCATCAGTAAAGAATTCCTGTGGCTCCCTCCCTTCCATCTGCAGCTGAAAAGTGTGGTTTCTTAAGTGGACGAAACAAGCACGCTGAAGGGTTAAAGCTCTTAAAGTAGAGAGCTACCCCAGCTGTCTCAAAAATATCAGCAGAATATGTCAGCAGTATAATTAACCCTTTATGTTCTGATCCATACCGGAATAAAACCTACGGCGGGTATTGCTGGATTCTTGCGCTGAAAGGGTTAACCCTCCAATAGGGGTTAATGTCGCAGGCTCCCCACAACTCCCTTATTAAAATAAAAGGGGGTGTGCGAGTCCCAGGCGAAACAAGGTCTCTATATAAGACCGCAGCTGCAGGATAGCGCTATCTGCCACTTGTCACACAGATAGGTCCTGCGCTGTGGGGGTGATGACTTTCACTCACCCAGCTGGCCGCGGTGATGTATACTTGTATCGGGAGGAGCGGAGCATGAGGAGCCCGGTATAATGGCCGCCGCGCTGAGAGAAGCCGGAAGAGAAGCACATAAAAATCGCGCGCTTCTGCACAAAAAGACCGGGAAGAGTGAAGCCACGCCCCCGCCGACTTCAAAAAAAGAGCGCGAACTCCCTCGCTCTCTGCTCTCCTCTGTCCTGCAGGCATCTGCCTGCGCACAAAAAATACAGTCACCAAACATGTCACATTTACATGTAACAGCGTGCCGGGAGCCGCTGAAAGCAATCACATACATTAAAAAAAAAATGCGGAGTACTCACCAGCTGAGCGCCACAGGGACCCCCAGGGGTTTGTGGCGCTGTGCCCATCGCTTCCCCCAGGGCGGGGAACGCAGTGACCCCCGATGTGCGGTTTGCGTCCCCGCCAGGGAAGCCATCCTCATCCCCCAGGGCCGGCATGATTCTGCAGGGACCACCATACAGGGTAATTACAGATCCGCCAAGGGAGAGGTGGGAGTCCAGCAGCGCTGAGACCCCTGAGACCTCTAGACCACTTCTGGTGATCCAAGTCTCTTGTCCGATGAAAATAAAAAAATCTTCTGAGGAGCTGCTTCCAGCAGCGACCATCCTCTGAGACCTCAAATTTTAGACTGGAGAAGCAGGAGTAGGGGGAGCCCGAGCTGGAGGGGCCGGTCAACACTCTTTTTAATCTGAGGTGTCAATCCTATCTGGGCTCCGCCTACCCACTAGTAATGACTAGTGTGTCTCTCTTCCTTCCAATCTGCTGCTGAAACTAGTCCTTGAGAGGAGACAAGTCCAGCAGGGGAACGGATGCAGAGTGAAAAAGAGAGAAGGGGTGGTCTCAGGCAAAATGCGCTGAAAAGCCTACACTATGAGGATAAACGAGAATCCCATAGGAGTGAAAGTGCGCGTGCGAGCCCTTGTGTAAATGAAAAAAGCACCCCATAGGCAGGAAATAGTGCTGATTGATCAGTGCGCACTAGGAAGAGGGGACATAAATGAAATGTATAGGCCCTGGAAAAGCCGAGGACTACATTTTTGGATGCAAGCTTCAGCACGTCGGTAAACGTAAGCTGCAAAAAGGAGTGGAACAGTGTTCTGCTCTATCCTTACTGATGCCTCCCCACCGCCTGAAGAGGGTTGTGGAGAAAAAAAGGGGACGAGGTCCTGACTCCTTCTT
>JARQOD010000001.1:407288185-407326905 GCA_033576555.1 Oophaga sylvatica
AATCTCTTTTCAAGGGGAAACATGGAGTGGATATAGTGTCAAAAATGGATTGAAGCTCTCAACTGTGTATCTTAATTTATGATGTGCTGTGCTCAGCTGTCCTTGGAGTGTAAAGTAACTATTGTATGGATCTATAGAAACATAATGAGTCTGCAAACTACTGACTCACCTCCTTGTGGTGGGATGAGGAGGACTAATCAAAAACTAAGGGGTACCTCGCAAAGCTAAGGCCACCTTTCAAATCTGTCTGTAGAAAGTTTGCCTCTCAGTGATTTTTATGGTTATGGGTTTACATTGCTTTTTTGGGCTCCATTTAACACATAGAGCTGGAAAAGATGGAAAAGCTCCCATCATTTACATTTAACTGATGGATGTCTTAGGGTGCCGGAGATAATAAACATAAAAAAAAATAGTATGTTGCAGATTTTCTTTTTGAACTGCAGAATCTGCCCGGAAACGACATAAACAATTCACATGGCTTTGGGCCCATGTGTCAGTAGAGACAATGGACAGATTTTGCATATGCATTGGGAGTTGTAATCATTTGCATGCGTTTGAGAGTCGGTCAGCATATAAGACATAAAAGCGTGATGTGAACAGGGTCTTAGCTAATGACTAAGGCCTCTTTCACACATCAGGTTTTCGCCGTCAGGCTCGATCCGGCATTTTTTCTTCAAGCCGGATCCGTTTTTTTCCCATAGACTTAGATTAGTGCTGGATCGCGCCACATGGCCTTGCGGTGCGTCCGTTTTTTGCCGGGTTGTCTCATTCCGGCGTCTTGAAAAAACGACAACTGTAACGTTTTTTGTCTCCGGCGAAAAAGCTTTTTGTCACAATGAAAGTCTATGAGCGCTGGAATGCGCCGGATCGTTTTTTTGGTCTGATTATGCTCAGAGTAGCCCAGCTCACAGCAAACATATATAAAGCATGCCAGTGGGACCCTCAGCCATAACCATGAAGCCAGCCAAGAAGTTAGCAAGCCGTAGGAGAAGACAGGAGGAGAACAGAGCAGCAGTACCACCACCACCAGCACCCCAAGATATGAGCCTGGGAGGGAGCAGGACACTATGGCAGCAGACGCCAGACGGTAAATATCACACACAAACCCTTTCAGCCAGGGCCATGCAATATCAATATATTCATGGCCTTTTTCGTCTTTATTCCACAGCAGAGGCCGCCCGACAGGAGCAGCAGCAGCCCTGCAGCAGGACACGTCTTCTTCTGGGAGCCCTCCGTCGCATCGGCAGCATTTACAGGTAAAAAAATTATTATTTTTTTTTAATTAATTTTAACACAATCCATCTCTGTGATATATTAATTGCATTAATTTTTATTTATACCAGGAAACTGAATCTGAAGCAGAGCTCCCAGAAGAAGAACGAAGGGATGGAGAGATACCCGGAGTGGGCTCGCAATTCGTAAGTTTCCTGCATGCATCGCACAAACAGAACATCACACTACACACAACACATAGAAAACAATTTAGTACAGACATCACACTGCACCCAACACACACTGTATGCCTACAGCCCAGCACATAATTGTTATTTTTTTTTTTTAGTCTTCTGAATCTGGTGCTCGGCTAAGTCTCCATCATGTAAGTATAACTGTACATTATTTTTGTGATTTTTTTTTACCTTGGTAGTTTGGAGGCTAATGTATTTTTTTCTCTTTCTTTAACAGGCTTCATAGCGTGTTCCCGACTCTGACGGTGAGGAGGGGGGGATCGACGTGGACCTCCTCATCGATCTGGTGAGAGAAAGAGAGCCGCTGTGGAACATGGGGGACCGCCGCCATGCTGATCTGATAGTGACCCATCGGATCTGGGAGGAAATCTGTTCACAACTCGTGGACCCTGGGAGGACCTCGATGCTCGGGCCCAGATTGAACACCGTACGTATATACGGTTCAGGTTGCTGGATGTAAAGCAGTATTTCTCAAACTCCAGTCCTCGTGGCCCCCATGGGTCATGTTTTCAGGATTTCCTTTTGTGCAACACTATGGAAATCCTGAAAACATAGCCCGTGGGGGCCGTGAGGACTGGAGTTTGGAAAACACTGATGTTGTATACTAACCAATTTGTGCTTTCTCGTTTCAGGGGAGAGTATTGTGAAGCGGTGGCGGTCTGTGAGGGATCGCTTCAAGAAGGAGTTCAACAAAGAGATGCGGGCCCCGAGTGGATCTGGAGGACGCAGGAGCAAGCACAAGTACGCATGAGCCCTGTCGTTCCTCCGGGCAACAATGGTCACCAGAAGGTAAATATTACATACCCCATGTCAAACAAATATGTTAATGAGTCGCACTTACTTAGTACCAGGGCAATGGGGTACTCGGCACCGAGCCCATGAAAGTCTATGGGATTTGTCACTGGCAGCGGAACTCGGTCCGTGGCCCTGGGCGCTCATACAATGGGGGGGAGATATTTACAGGGGATTATTAGGATAGTTCGTGACGCCACCTGTGGTTTCTGGTAAATTGTACCAGCGCTGCTGTAAGGGTCTTCACAGGGGATGTTATGGGGCAGCTGGGTGGTAAGTCTCCCACAGGTGAGACTGGTCCCTGGAAGTCTATGGTGGTGATGATGTAGGGTGTAGATAAGGATTCAGTCACACACATTGCAGTTTCTTTCCATACCTTTACTGGCAGATGATTCAAGCAGATCCCAGGGAGCTGGTCGGGGTGGAGAGTGCACATTCGGGTAACAGCTGAGCAGGTTAGAGGCCTCCTTTACTTCCATATACTTGTGAGTCCAACCTGCCTGAAGCGAAGTTAACTCTGAATCTCCAGCTTTCTCAATAGCTGTACTGTCCCGGCCAACATTGTGGTGGAGCCTTCTATGTGATGAAACTAAGTCCTTACTTTTGCGTGGGCCCCGCTCAAAGTCCCTGTTCCACCTGACTCCGGTTACGTATTGACACTTAGGGCTGCTCTCTGCGACCTGTAGTCCAGATGCCTCCGGTTTTCTATCACTAGACGTGGAGTACTAGCGATGCTTCGGACCCGGTGTCCGGCTATTTAGTGCAAGTAATCCAATACCTGTAGCACTTCTCTATCTTCTCCACTGCGCCCTTCGCCCTGCTTCCCGCTCTTAACATAAGCACTTGTGGCAGTTGTGGAAAATGTCAGCTTCCTCCAGAGCTCGCTGCACAGCTCTCAGTTTCCTCCAAAGTCCAGGCTGGACCGAGACTGAATGGCTGCTCTGTCCTTAGACAGAAGCTAACAGACTGAAGTTCGACTGAACACTACTTCCTCAAGATCTGACTTACTGACTGACTGGAAACTCTCCCTCTGTCCTGAGCTCTTCTCAGACAGGAAACAGACTGAGTCTGCCACGTGTCACTCCCCCTTATATCTCAGATGGGTGTGTCTGAAAGTGTGAGTGACAGTGAATGAATATCACAAATATGCAAGCAGCTGACAGCACTCGGGAGTTATCAAGGATGCACGTTCAGACGTTCGGGGATCCAAACGAACAAAGTCCAACAGAAAAATAGGAACAGCATCCAGTCCAGGTAGAAGTATGAAAAAACTTTATTTAAGTACTTGATAAAGGCCTAATAATGGCCGAAACGTCGTGTTTTATGGTGGCTGAATAAAGTTTTTTCATACTTCTACCTGGACTGGATGCTGTTCCTATTTTTCTAGTGAATGAATATCAAGCGTTGCTGTTACCTTCCTGTGCACTCTCCTGGACTTTATGTGTGCCTGCGTAGCTGGGCTACACATTAACATTGTAAAACTAATTTTTTTTTTTTTCAGCCAGGGCCATTCAAGATCAGTATATTAATTGAATTTTTTTCTCTTTATTCCACAGAACGGTGACCAGCACTCGGGAGCCTGCAGAGTTGGACCCTTCTGGAGCAGTCCCTCAGGAATCCGCCACCGAGGGACACTTCGACCGCCCCCGCCCATCCTTACCTTCCCAGCCTTCCCTCACACGTGAGTCCTCAGTCCCCTCCACCAGCGCTGGAGCATCGTGGCCGAGTGCATTGCATGAGGCTACTGGTTAGAATATAGCTTTCCCTTTACCCCACCCTTCTGCCGCTGCCACCTCTAGTACACCTGTGGCTACTGGGCGGCTGCGGCAGAGGGGGTAGGAAAGGAGCTATGCGCCCGAGTTCTTGCATCTTAATGCATCTTTCCAGAACTGTCTTAAAGTCTTGTCAGAGCAAATGGCCGCAGGCTTTAATCAGCTCAACTCCAGCATTCTGGAGGTAAAGACACTTCTGCAAACCATGCATTCAGAAGCAAGAAGTTCGCCAAACCACAGCTTTTTCCGGTCTGTAGCCGAGCGCATGGATATACTATCTCCTAGCCAGCAGATGCATGTAATGCATACTTGCCACGCTGCTCTAGTGCAGGTTACCTCCCAACCTCCTACACCCACTCCAGTCGTTCCTCCCATACCTGCCCCCCTCCAGCCACTGTCCCTCCTCCCCCTCCTATCCAGTACCATCAACCTCCCCAGTAACAGCAACCTCCCCACTTCCAGCAACCTCTGCATTTCCAGCAACCTGCCCCGTACCAACATCCTTCCCTGTACCAACTTCCTTCCCCGTACCAGTTCCCAACCACATCTGCTCCTCTACTCCCTGCCAAATCCTCCTCTCCACCACCCACCTGTTATGCCTTCCACATCTCCACCCGTTCTAATTCTTTTTCCACCCCTTCACCTCTTTTACCTGATCCTTCCCCACCACCATCCCAGTCCTCTCTCCACACTCCCACTGTCGAAGTGTCCCACAGCCCCTCCTGTTGTGAATGGGCTTGAAATGAGTTCTGAGCAGAGGCTCCCTCTGGTGGTTACAAGCGGTGATGGACTGTCCAGTGAGGATTGTGAGGATTGGGAATCAGGTGTTACTGACTGGTCTTATATGGGGGAGTCGCCTTCCCATCAGGGTTGCCGGTGATCAATTGTTCTGGTCTCAATCCTTGATTCCTGTTTCCTTTGTAGCCTGCTGTGTCGTGTCTGCATCTCCTGCTAACAGATAAGACATTTACTTCTTTTTGTTTTTGTGCTTGATTTTTGCATTTTGTCCTGCACTTCTGTGGGGGCCTTCAGGGTCCCCTCCGGGGCTTTGCCCTCTCAGTTTAGTTCAGCCACTGATGTTTGTACTTTTGCTTTTTCCAGTTTTTTCAGTGGCTGCTGTTTTGATTTTGTTACACCAGAGAACTAATTTAGGTGGTAGAGGTCGTGTGATCTCAGGTGTTTTTGAAATTAGTAGAGTTGGTGCTTTTCAGGGTTTTTTGGGATTGCAGTAAGTGCCCTTCCTATCCTTTTCTATTTAGGTAGTTTGGGCCCCAACGTTTGCTCATACTATTTTCTGTCTGTGTCAGTATTTGTTCTTGTCTAACCGCCATTACATGTTTGGGGGCTTTCTATGTTCTTTGGGGATCTGCTCCGGGGCAGATAGCTTTCCTCTTTCTATCTTTAGGTGTAGTTAGTTTCTCAGGCTGTGACGAGGCGTCTAGGACCAACGTAGGAACGCTCCACGGCTGCCTCTAGTTGTGGTGGTTAGTCAGGGTACTGCAATCTCATAGATTCCAACTGCTCTGGTGTATTGCCTTTTTTACCTGCACTCCTCAGCTACCGAAACATAACAGTATCACCGGCCTAAAAATTGAAAATTGTATGGTACTCACAGAAGGGAAAAATATTGTGAAAGTAAAAAGGTTGTCAGAGTTGTCAGAGATATTTTTCTGTTTGTTGCATTTTTTTTTTTTCCCTCTGTATCTCTGGGTGCTGGGGAGGATTTTTTCTCTCAATGGAGTTTGCACAGTTGTCTGGCCGTGTGGATCAGCTTGCCACTGAGGTTCGGAGTGTTGCTGCCTATCTTGCTGGGTTGCCTGTTGTGGAACCTAGGATTCCCATGCCAGATTTGTTTTTAGGGGATCGAGCTAAGTTTCTGAATTTCAAAAATAACTGTAAATTGTTTTTTGCCTTAAAATCTAAGTCCTCAGGGAACGCAACGCAGCAGGTTCAAATTGTCATCTCTCTCCTGCGCGGCGATCCTCAGGATTGGGCTTTTTCCCTGACACCTGGGGATCCTGTTTTGAGTGATGTTGATGCATTTTTTCAGGCTTTGGGGTTATTGTACGATGAGCCTAATGTCACTGATCAAGCTGAAAAAGCCTTGTTGGCATTAAATCAGGGCTTGATGACGCTGAGTTATACTGTCAGAGATTCCGTAGGTGGGCAGTCCTGACCAAATGGAATGACGACGCTTTGGCAGCCCTTTTTCGGAAGGGTCTGTCAGATAATGTAAAGGATGTTATGGTGGGATTCCCTGTCCCCTCTGGTCTCAATGATTCTATGTCATTAGCGATTCAAATTGACAGACGTTTGCGTGAGCGGAGAAGTATGCGTGGAATAGTGTTGCCTTGTGAACCTGCTTCTGAATCCATGCAGTGTGATAGAGTGGTTTCTGGGGCACAGCGTCATGAGTTTCGAAAGCGCAATGGGTTATGTTTCTACTGTGGTGATGCCTCTCATGCTATTTCAGTCTGCCCTAAGCGGGGAAGACGTTTTGCACGCTCAGTTGTCTTGGGTAGTGTTCAGACTAAGTTTTTATTAACTGTTACCCTGATATGCTCTCTGTCCTCATTTTCTGCTCAGGCTTTCGTTGATTCGGGAGCAGCTATTAACCTGATGGATTTTGATTTTGCTAAACGTTGTGGGTTTCCCTTGATACCCCTACGGAAGTCTATTCCCCTACTGGGGATGATTCTACCCCTTTGGCTGAGAATAAACCTCAGTTCTCTACTCAGGTGATAATGAGGGTTGAACCTGATCATCAGGAGAGCTGCAAATTTTTGGTTCTGTATAATCTGCATGACATTATCGTACTGGGTTTCCCTTGGTTACAGTCTCATAATCCTGTTTTGGATTGGAAATCTGTGTCTGTAACCAGTTGGGGCTGCCAATGTGTTAATACCAACACTCCTGTTTTTTCTGCCTCCCCCCAGGCTCAGGATGTTCCTGACTTTTTGATTGATTTTTCTGATGTGTTTAGTGAAAGTAAATCTGCATCCTTGCCTCCCCATAGGAGCTATGACTGCGCTATTGAATTAGTGCCTGGTAGTAAATTCCCTAAAGGTCGCCTTTTTAACTTGTCTGTACCTGAACATGACGCTATGCGGTCTTATATCAAGGAGTCATTGGAGAAGGGTCATATCAGACCATCCTCTTCACCCTTAGGTGCCGGTTTTTTCTTTGTGGCCAAAAAGGATGGTTCATTAAGGCCGTGTATTGATTATCGTCTTTTGAACAATATTACTGTGAAATATCAATATCCGTTACCCTTGATTTCTGACCTGTTTTCCAGGGTGAAAAACGCTACTTGGTTTACCAAGCTTGACCTCAGGGGGGCATATAACCTTATTCGCATTAAGCACGGGGATGAATGGAAGACGGCATTTAATACCCCTGAGGGGCATTTTGAGTACCTTGTGATGCCCTTTGGGCTCACTAATGCTCCTTCTGTCTTCCAGTCCTTCATGAATGACATTTTCAGGGATTTTGTGGATAAATTTCTGATTGTTTATTTGGATGATATCTTGATTTTTTCCAATGACTGGGACTCTCATGTGAAACATGTTCGAACTGTATTCCAGATTTTGAGAGAGAATGCTCTGTATGTGAAGGGATCAAAGTGTCTTTTTGGCGTACAGAGGATCTCATTTCTGGGATTCATTTTGTCCCCATCTGTTATTGAAATGGACCCAGTCAAGGTTCAGGCCATCTGTGATTGGGTCCAACCTACTTCATTAAAGGCTCTTCAAAGATTTTTGGGTTTTGCCAATTTTTATCGTAAATTTATTGGTAATTTCTCGGTTATTGTTAAACCATTAACTGATTTGACCAGAAAGGGTTCTGATGTGGTGAATTGGCCTCCTGAGGCAGTCTCTGCATTTCAGGAACTTAAGCAGAGATTCACTTCTGCTCCTGTTCTACGGCAGCCTGATGTTTCTCTGCCATTTCAGGTGGAGGTTGATGCCTCTGAAATTGGGGCCAGGTGCCGTTTTGTCCCAAAGAGATCCAGAGACCTCTAAAAGTAACCCTTGTGCCTTTTTCTCTCGAAAATTTTCTCCTACTGAACGTAATTATGACGTGGGTAATCGGGAGTTATTGGCCATGAAGTGGGCTTTTGAAGAGTGGAGACATTGGCTGGAGGGAGCCAAACATCAGGTGGTGGTCCTTACTGACCATAAGAATCTGGTTTATCTGGAATCTGCCAAGCGACTTAATCCTAGACAGGCCAGGTGGGCCTTGTTTTTCACACGTTTTAATTTTGTGGTTTCCTTTCTTCCTGGCACTAAGAATGTTAAGGCGGATGCCCTCTCGAGGAGTTTCCTTGCGGACTCTCCTGAGTTATCTGATCCTTCTGTTATTTTGAAAGAAGGTGTAGTTCTTTCCGCCATCTCGCCCAATTTGAGACTGGCTCAGGAGGGGTGTCAGGAGGATAGGCCCGAGCGCTGCCCTGTTGGGAAATTGTTTGTCCCGGACCAGTGGAAAAAGAGTGTGATGTCTGAGATTCATTGTTCCGCGTTGGCCGGTCATCCCGGAATTTTTGGTACCAGAGACTTGGTTAGTCGGTCCTTTTGGTGGCCTACCTTGTCTCGTGATGTCAGGGAATTTGTGCAGTCCTGCGGGACTTGCTCTCGCTCCAAGCCTTGCTCTCGCTCTAGTGGTTTGTTGATGCCATTGCCTGTGCCCAAGAGACCATGGACCCATATCTCTATGGATTTAATTTCCGACCTCCCTGTTTCTCAGAGAATGACCGTCATCTGGGTGATTTGTGATAGGTTTTCCAAGATGAAACATCTTGTGCCATTACCTAAGTTGCCTTCCTCCTCTGAATTGGTGCCTTTGTTCCTTCAGCACATGGTTCGTGTACACGGCATTCCTGAGAACATTGTGTCTGACAGAGGAGTCCAGTTTGTTTCCAGATTTTGGAGGATCTTTTGTTCTAAACTTGGTGTTCAATTGTCTTTCTCCTCGGCGTTTCATCCTCAGACCAATGGTCAAACTGAGAGAACAAACCAGACATTGGAGACTTATCTAAGATGCTTTGTGTCTGCTGATCAGGATGACTGGGTCTCTTTTTTGCCTTTGGCTGAGTTTGCTCTTAATAATAGGGCTAGCTCTGCCACTTTGATGTCTCCATTTTTCTGTAATTCTGGGTTTCACCCTCGATTTTCTTCAGGACAGACGGAGGCTTCTGTCTGTCCAGGTGTTGACTCTGTTGTGGAGCGTATGCAACAGATTTGGGACCAGGTAGTGGAGAGGTTGTCCCTCTCTCAGGAGAGGGCCCAGCGGTTTGCTAACCGGCATAGGACTGATGGTCCTCGGTTTAAAGTGGGGGACTTGGTCTGGTTGTCCTCAAAAAATATTCCTATGAGAGTGGCATCTCCTAAATTTAAGCCTAGGTTCATTGGACCTTATAAGATCATGGAGATTCTTAATCCTGTTTCTTTTCGTTTGCTTCTTCCAGGGACATTTAAGATCCATAACGTGTTCCACAAGTCCTTGTTGAAGAGGTTTGTTGAGCCAGTGGTTCCTACTGCTGTGCCTCCTGACCCTGTTCTGGTTGAGGGCAATCTGGAGTTTGTGGTTGAGAAAATATTGAATTCTCGTTTTTCTAGACGGAAACTCCAGTATTTGGTTAAGTGGAGAGGTTATGGTCAGGAAGACAATTCTTGGGTGTTTGCTTCGGACATCCATGCTAGGAGACTCATCCGTGCGTATCATAGAACTCATCCTGACCGACCTGGTTGCTCAAATAAGGTTTCGGTGACCCCTCCTCAAGGGGGGGTACTGTTGTGAATGGGCTTGAAATGAGTTCTGAGCAGAGGCTCCCTCTGGTGGTTACAAGCGGTGCTGGACTGTCCAGTGAGGATTGTGAGGATTGGGAATCAGGTGTTACTGACTGGTCTTATATGGGGGAGTCGCCTTCCCATCAGGGTTGCCGGTGATCAATTGTTCTGGTCTCAATCCTTGATTCCTGTTTCCTTTGTAGCCTGCTGTGTCGTGTCTGCATCTCCTGCTAACAGATAAGACATTTTCTTCTTTTTGTTTTTGTGCTTGATTTTTGCATTTTGTCCTGCACTTCTGTGGGGGCCTTCAGGGTCCCCTTCGGGGCTTTTGCCCTCTCAGTTTAGTTCAGCCACTGATGTTTGTACTTTTGCTTTTTCCAGTTTTTTCAGTGGCTGCTGTTTTGATTTTGTTACACCAGAGAACTAATTTAGGTGGTAGAGGTCGTGTGATCTCAGGTGTTTTTGAAATTAGTAGAGTTGGTGCTTTTCAGGGTTTTTTGGGATTGCAGTAAGTGCCCTTCCTATCCTTTTCTATTTAGGTAATTTGGGCCCCAAAGTTTGCTCATACTATTTTCTGTCTGTGTCAGTATTTCTTCTTGTCCAACCGCCATTACATGTTTGGGGGCTTTCTATGTTCTTTGGGGATCTGCTCCGGGGCAGATAGCTTTCCTCTTTCTATCTTTAGGTGTAGTTAGTTTCTCAGGCTGTGACGAGGCGTCTAGGACCAACGTAGGAACGCTCCACGGCTGCCTCTAGTTGTGGTGGTTAGTCAGGGTACTGCAATCTCATAGATTCCAACTGCTCTGGTGTATTGCCTTTTTTACCTGCACTCCTCAGCTACCGAAACATAACACCCTCCAGTAGTATCTCCACCCCACACTACACAAATTTGTAAATGTGTGTAAATAAAAAAATTATTATATGGTTGTAAAAATTTTTTTTTTAAAAAAACATTCATTAATTTCTGACAGAAAAAAATGTTGAATAAAAAATGTTAATAAAAACTTATTTTACATTGTAAAAAAAAGTTAAAAAAGATTTATTTCACATTGAAAAAAGTATGTTATTAAACATTTTCATACAATAAATGTAAAAGTTGTCTGTCATTTATTTCTAAGGTACAATAAAGGTAAAATGTATTGGGTATACAAAACCAGGTACATAACTTTTGGGAAAAGGTAAAATTTATTTTACCTTTTGGCCAAAGTTGTGTCCCTGGTTGTGTAATACCCAAAGTATTTCACCTGTTACCCAAAGTTGTGTACATTGTTAGGTAATCCAAAACAAGGTACACAACTTTGGTTAAAAGGTGAAATACTTTGGGTAATACACAACCAGGGACACAACTTTGGCCAAAAGGTAAAATACTGTACATAAACCACAACAAGGTAGACAACTTTGGTTTGTAAAGGTATACTGTGGGTACACAAGGTACAAAGGTAACAGAGCAATTTATTAAACTCTGTCATCCTGCCAGTCTAGTCTTCCTTCAGGGGACATAAAGTATTCGGCAAAATTGTCCCTCATTCGGGAAACAGTCACAGAACTTCTATTGGTAATGTTCTGATAATCATGCAAGGTGGTTTCTTCTGTGTTGTCCTCAATGGAAATCGGTTCCTTGCAGATAACAAAATTGTGCAGGACCACACAAGCTTTTATAACCTCATCCACAGTTTCAGTCTTGAGGTTGATAGCAGTCAATAGAACACGCCATTTGGCTGTCAGAATCCCAAATGCGCACTCCACCATTCTTCTGGCTCTTGTGAGGCGGTAATTGAAAATTCTTTTGGTTGGTGTCAATCCTCTGCTGGAGTACGGTTTCATCAGGTGTTCTGACAGCTGGAAGGCTTCATCCCCTACACAAACAAAAGGCATAGGTGGGCCAGATGTTTGAGGCAGCGGTCTAGGGGGTGGGAACTGGAAGGTGTTTCTGTGGCGCCCTTGTGGGTCCAGTCGCCACAGAGGTATTGCATCTCAGCCAGAGATGTGGTATTTCAACTCTCAGGTAAGATGGAGACATTACACCTGGCTCTGGCAACACTGCATCCATCACTCACGCTAGTTGAGTTCACTTAGCACGCCTCAGCTAGCAAAGGGTGTAGATGGTGGGTGGAGTTTGTGGGTCAGAGCAGGGGTTTAGAGGGGAAGGTAGAGAGTTCCTCCTTGGGGGAGAAAGAGAGCAGACGTGCTAGAGAGAGCTCTCCCTGATGGTAGAGGGGATGGAGATAGGATTGTGGAGCAGGCTCCAGTCCTTGGGAGCTGCTCAGAGAAAGAAAGAAGAGAGCTTCTCTGGAAGAGAAAAGGGATTCTCAGAGAGGGACACGGCTGAGCCGAGAGCTACAGGTGGGCCCATTCCAGGACTGGCGGACGCCGGCTGGGAGAATCCAGGTCGCAGAGAGGGAACTCGACCCCTTAGCCTAGTGGAGAACTTTATGACTCAGCTAGCAAGTCGACTGCTGTGATAACATAGGGATCACGGTCATAACCACAAATATCTTCACCGGAGAGGCAGCTATATAGGATCAAGAGGAACGCAGGAGTAAGTCGTTGTCCTAGAGGATTCGCAGCTGCTGATCTGGGACACTGTTTGTGTGGGTGCTGGAAGGAGAGATGGCGGGATAATCAGCACAGAGAGACGGCTAGAGAAGGCATACACTGACAGGGAGCCTTGGACTAGTGTTCTTCATCCACCTGGGAGTTGGCTGGACTCCTCACCTGGAGGACGTGGCACCAAGCGGGTCTTTGTGCACATTTGAACCGTGAGTAAAGCTTTGGAAACTGCAACTCACTGACTGTCTCTCAGTTTCTTCCTGTGTCACACATTGCACTCAGCTACATCCTGCATCACCATTACCACCTACTACAACATCTGCCTGCCCTGGAATCCCATAGTCTCACCTGTGGGAGACTGTACCAACTCTGCTGCATCTCACCATCTATCCCAGAGGATCTGCATCGCAGCGCTGGTCACCATTGACCAGATACCACAGGTGACGTCACGAATACCTACACTACAAACTCTATTCATACCCCTGTAAATAATTCCCCTTTTATTGGACGCCCAGGGCCACGGACCGGGTCACTGCCGCTGTGACACATCCCCTCAATACACCGGCCTGGTACCGAGTATCCCTCTGCCCTGGCGGGCGATCCATTTCCATACAGCTGACGGCCCATTGCTGACAGTTTGAAGACTTGTGAGTCATTGGAGCGCCCATAGGCCCCAATATCTACAGCAATAAATTTGTACTCCGCATCAGTGATGGCCATGAGAACAATGGAGAAATATTTTTTGTAATTAAAGTATTCTGATCCAGATCCTGCTGGCTTGACAATGCGGATATGTTTCCCGTCCACAGCGCCCAGGCAATTAGGAAACTGACATATCTGAAGAAACTTGTCAGCAATTTCAAACCAACTGTCTGTTGTGGGCTATGGTAGAAATTCCTGAACTAAAGAGTCCCACAATGCACGGCATGTGTGCTTTACTATTCCAGAGATGGTGGAAATCCCAAGTCTGTACTGGAAATGGAGTGGGGAAAGAGATTCTCCAGTTGCCAGAAATCTGTGGAAGAAAAAAAAAAACAATTAGTTTCAAATCACAGCATTACATACCAGAACTCAGCTATTTATTTTTATAGTATCTCCAATTGTTAAAGCTGAGTCAGATGCCCATATGCAAACTGCCAGCAACAACATTCCAGGACAAGTGTGCTGTGAAGCAAGCAGATCAAATAAATATAGCTTACCGAAGAGTGACCATCAGACGCTCCGACGGTGAAATGGAGAAGCAGCAATAAGTGTCCGATCTTCTTATGAGGTCTCCAATACGCTCCACCAAGAAATCAAAGTTCTCCATTTTCATGCGAACATATGCAAAAAATTTCTGAGAGTTTCCTCGTAGCTCCATGTTGAGTGTAGAATACACCCCACGCCTCATTCTCTGGGCTGTAATGGGGTGGATCCAGAAACGTCGTCGGCGCTGACGCATGATGCGCTGCTGTCTCTTTCTCTCCTTCTCCAGAACAATCGCTTTCAGCCAATTTGCCTCCACTGTGAAATCCACCAAATTCTTCAGAATGTTTCCAATCACAATGTCCAGCCACTTGCTCTTCTTTCCAACCTGCACTTGCTCCTCTACAACCTGTCAAAGATGGGCTGTAGGAACACTGTATATATAGGCTTTCAGTAGCCAATCACATTTGGAAGCCACCAAGGGGCGTTTTTAAAAACCGGATCTGTCGTAATCCGTCGAAAAAATGGATAACAAAATGGATGAAACGGATGAGACGGATCAGGTTTTTGGTCGAATCCGCTAGACGGATCCGGCCGAAAACTGGATCCGTCTCATCCGGTTTTACATAATATTAGCTGGATCCGGCGCGACGCCGGATCGCGCCTGAGGACAAAAACCTTATGTGTGAAAGTAGCCTAAAGTTTCATATTAAAATTCCTGATTCTAGTGTTCCCATAAGAAATAAACTGCTTACAGAGGTGGCTGGCAGCAGCCTATTCCATTATCCCCATGTAAATGGGTAGTGGGCAGCATAATTTACCATTTTTGACACTGCAAGATCATTTTCATTGTCCTTGTGATTTACAGTTAATGTTTCTCAAAATGTTCTGTTTCTCTCAGTGTCTTCCGGTTTCTCAATGTTATGCTCATGCTTTCTACTATGCTACAATTTATTGTGTATTGCATGCAGCATAAGTCGGCGATTTGCTACACATTAAACTGATGTCTAGTTACATACAGAGTCGATGTTGAGGAATTTGGATCGATAACAGTATATTTTTCTTGTCAACATACGTGACATGTACTTGATGAATACGTCCGGCAGCTCATTCGCAGCAGCATCATGCAGAACATAAAAAGCCCAGGAGAATAAACTCCGAAGAACTAGGTGTAGAGCTGTTATGTCAAGATAAGAACGTGTGACTAGAAGAGTGCGGACATATATATTGCTTAAAGGCTGATGGCAAGAGCTAGGAGATTAGAATGCTTTTTGGGAAAGAGAGGTAGAATCTAACAGCAGTTTCAGATTGAAGAGCATTAAGGTTCGGTTTGAATACAATTTGGGAAACAAACGTCTATAAAGTACACACTTATTTCACATTAGGATAATAGGGTTGCATTGCAACAGTCATATTTTGGCTGCAAAACCCATTGAAAAAAAATAAAATTACAGAATCGGGAAATGTATTTCCCCCAAATGCAGATGCCTAAAAATATCATCACATACAGTATACATTTGATTTTGAATATTTATGGCCCTTTTAGGAGTTGTAGTGAGCTGTCCCATTGCCAGTTCCCAACAAAGAGAGAAGAAGGTAACAAGTGATGAAATCCTGTGCAACACCATCGGACTGGAAATTCCGTAACACAACATGCCCAATCAAAACAAGAAGTAATATACTGATGTGCAAGGTCTCATAACTCTGACCTAGAGCTCCCCTTTTATAAATGCTATAATAGGGTTTTTAATAATAGGATTTTTAAATCAGACTACCCATATGACATCAATGGATCATCTTCGCGTTCCCTTTCCTTATCATTCCTCCTGTATTAAATGGACGTCTAAACTCTTTTTGTTTTGTGTGGTGTCATATGTGGAGAAACGGGTGGTCGGGTGGGCACCCAAGTCTGCTAGCCGAAACCGCATGGACCAGAGATCGTCCCGCCTAACACCCGCTCTCCTGTCAAACGTGTGCATAACACTACACAGACAACACAGGGTTAGGGTAAAACACTGTGGCAATACTTTATTGAACCACAACACCCAATAGAAAGCAGAACAATCCCAGCAATTACCCCCAACATGGTGCACATTACAGGGCCTAACCCTTCTGCTGACTCGCCTGGATAAACGGTAGATGTTACGTCAGAGCTCCCAGGGTCGATATTCCACCTGTGATATACACACAGAGAAGAGATATTGACAAGCATAGGCAGATGACCGAGAACAGTCCATAGAGTCCGTAGAAGGTCCAAAGCCAGTTGACACAACGTCAGAACTCCCAGGGTCGCTATTCCACCTGTTATATACACACAAAGAAGAGATAACAACAAGCGTAGGGAGATGACGGTCCATACTGTCCATACAAGGTCCAAAGCCAGTTGACACGAGAGTCACCACCTGGCTTATCCGACCATCTCCATGGAACCAGGCGACCAGCAGGTCCTAAAACCTGGCTTTCTCCAAACATATACAGTACAGACCAAAAGTTTGGACACACCTTCTCATTCAACGATTTTTCTGTATTTTCATGACTGTGAAAATTGTAGAATCACACTGAAGGCATCAAAACTATGAATTAACACATGTGGAACTAAACATTACACTTTACAAAAAGTGTGAAACAACTGAAAATATGTCTTATATTCTAGGTTCTTCAAAGTAGCCACCTTTTGCTTTGATTACTGCTTTGCACGCAGAAAAGGTGAACGGATGGACTTTACATGCCTGGTTCCCACCGTGAAGCATGGAGGAGGAGGTGTGATGGTGTGGGAGTGCTTTGCTGGTGACACTGTTGGGGATTTATTCAAAATTGAAGGCATACTGAATCAGCATGGCTACCACAGCAACGTGCAGCAGAATGCTATTCCATCCGGTTTGCGTTTAGTTGGACCATCATTTATTTTTCAACAGGACAATGACCCCAAACACACCTCCGGTCTGTGTAAGGGCTATTTGACCAAGAAGGAGAGTGATGGGGTGCTACGCCAGATGACCTGGCCTCCAGTCACCAGACCTGAACCCAATCGAGATGGTTTGGGGTGAGCTGGACCGCTCACCGCTTCAATTTTGAATAAATCCCCAACTGTGTCACCAGCAAAGCACCCCCACACCATTACACCTCCTCCTCCATGCTTCACGGTGGGAACTAGGCATGTAGAGTCCATCCGTTCACCTTTTCTGCATGCAAAGCAGTAATCAAAGCAAAAGGTGGCTACTTTGAAGAACCTGGAATATTAGACATATTTTCAGTTGTTTCACACTTTTTTGTAAAGTGTAATGTTTAATTCCACATGTGTTAATTCATAGTTTTGATGCCTTCAGTGTGATTCTATAATTTTCATAGTCATGAAAATACAGAAAAATCTTTGAATGAGAAGGTGTGTCCAAACTTTTGGTCTGTACTGTATATGGTTCAGAGATGGTCACTGGATCAGATCTGTGTCTTTCCAACCGGAGCCGAAAACTCCTAGGTTGTTTCCCTTAGAATCATAGATCCGTGTCCCTCGTGATGGTGCCATGATGAATTGGCTGCAGTCCTGTCTCTCATCCGTTGAGTGTTGTGCAGAATGTCCGACTGGTAGCGCTCTGTGTCATGAGATGAGATCAGATCTGCTCTCTCTGTCTCTCGAGTATTTTTACACCTGAGGCATGAAAGCTATTTTTACATTTACCCAGTGTGCCTCAGTTCATCCTAACAGCCTTTCCCTATCTACCTTCGAAGTCAACAAACTGGTTATAGAATACAATACACAATTAGCATATCAGCTCACAATAAACACAGATAAACACACACTATGTACAAGTCACTGTTACAGACTTGCATAGTATGTTAAATTGTATGCAAGTCTGTCTTCTTGACCCACCAGACATAAACACTTAAATCCACAAGCCGATATACAGATAAAAATTCAATTCTTGTGGGTTTACAAAAACATGGTTGTCTGGGAAATTAAGATACAATCTGGTTTCTTCACATCATACATTAAGAAAGTGGTTCTCGCAGCTAAGACTAGACCATGTAGCTTCCAATTAAAGGCTGGGTCTCACATAACGATACACCAGCGATCCCGACAACGATATGCACTTGTCAGGATCGCTGGTGTATCGCTACATGATCGCTGCTGAGCTGCCAAACAGGCAGCTCAGGCAGCGATCTGGGACAGCGACACTGCGGGTAACATCGCTTAGTTACCCACAGTGTACCTTGGATACCAGCGCGCTGATGCAGGGAGCTGGTATCCAAGGTACACAGCGGGTTTCCAAGCGCTGTGCGGTGCCTGGAAACCCGTTGTGTACCTTGGATACCAGCTCCCTGCATCAGGGCGCTGGTATCCAAGGTACACAGCGGGTTTCTAGGCACAGCCCCGCGCCTGGAAACCCGCTGTGTACCTTGGTTACCAGCGGATCGCTGGTCTCCCGCCTGTCACACGCAGCGATGCGTGCCTGTCAGCGGGAGACCAGTGATCAAAAAAATGTCCTGACATTTCAGCGACGATCAGCGATACCCAGCAGGGGGGCTGATCGTCGCTGAATGTCACACACAGCGATATCGCTGGTGAGCTCGGTGCTGCGTCACAAAACTAGTGACTCAGCATCGATCTCGGTAGCGATATCGCTATGTGAGACGGGCCCTTTACTGTACCCCTCAATCAGTGTATCTAAAGCTGGCGGCCATATGCTTTAGATAACTGACAGCTATGTCTGCCATCTCCTGTATACACAGGAATGATAAGATCAGCCCAACGTTCCTGTGTTCTTGTGAGAGTTCCGCTGTAAGGCTCCTCCAGCAAAGGAAAGGATCGACCATTTAAATTCAACAGCCTAGATTCTTTTTTTCCTAACATCATCAGGAAAGTTTTACAATCTCTATACACATTAGGGTTTGGCTTACTTTTTTGACAGGTCGGCCAACTTTTATCAAATATGTATGGGGGCCTATGAACTGCAATTCATGAGGGAGGTCATCCGAATCAGAATGTCAATTTAAGGCTAGAGACACAGGGCAAACGAATGCATAAGTGTGTACAAGACCAAAACACATTCCAAACTACACACCCTTTCATCAAAGACCAGTAGCCTAATGTTAGCAGCCAGCAAATGGATGGCAACTACTGTATATTAGGAATGAAGCCTCCATATGTTTCCTCAGTATGTACGACATCACTACTGTACATAATGTATTCTATAATGCCAAATGCTGTTTGTTGACTTAACAAATGTTGGATTAATTATAGATATAACAGCAAACATTTATAGAAAGCAAAATAATGTGACAACATCATAAGGACAGTTTCTGCAAACACTATAACATATGCTCCCATATGTTCACAATAGGATGTAGCTCTCAGACCTAAAGCTGCAGCTTTTTACTACCGCTAACCTGTCTGTTTAAGATTTAGGAATTCATTTCTTTTCTTTGCAGATGTGAAAGATACAGAAACGCCCTGAAGAATTTTTGTTTTAACATCTTGAATTTATATATTTATTGTTTTCTGCCTTTTCTTTCCTTTTTGGAATATACTGTTTTCTTATCATGTCTACACATGGCCAAAGATGTCAATACAATTGTAGTTATGTCTGGTCACAAATAATCGCTACTATACAAAATATCATAAAATGCATTTCCCATTTGGGCTAGGATTACCATTTTTTTTCTAAATGTAAGAGTTTGTTTTCTTATAGAAATCATTTTAATCATCGCATCATGTTGAATTTATTTGAATGGGAAATACATCTCTTACCAGAAAAGTGCATCCTCTGGGGTGCTCGTTTAAGAAATTTCTGGATATCTTACTGCTATCTTCAGTGAGGAAATATGGTCTTTCTTATTAAATTGACAGGTAACGCAGAGAAAGAGATTTTGCTCCATTCACGATATTATGTTCATGATATCATGTGTTTTATGATGTCAATTGACATCGATCTGGGGCACCATGCAAAATCTCACCTCATGGGGTATCCTTGATCATGAGGAAAGTGAGAGATCAGCCTAAAACTACATGGGGGAACTTATTAATGATCTCAAGGCAGCTGGGACCACACTCACCAAGAAAACCATTGGAAACACATTACACCGTAAAGGTTTAAAATCCTGCAGTGCCCGCAAGGTCCCCCTGCTCAAGAAGGCACATGTGCAGGCCCATCTGAAGTTTGCCAATGAACAACTGGATGATTCTGTGAGTGATTGGGAGAAGGTGCTATGGTAAGATGAGACAAAGATTGAGGTCTTTAACCTCCTTCCCTCCGCCAAGACATTAAAAATGGGTCGTGACTGGGTTTCCCAGCAAGACAATGACCCAAAACATACAGCCAAGGCCACAAAGGAATGGCTCAAAAAGAAGCACATTAAGGTCATGGAGTGACCTAGCCAGTCTCCAGACCTTAATCCCACAGAAAACTTATAGAGGGAGTTGAATCTCCCAGTTGCCAAGTGACAGCCTCAAAATCTTAATGATTTAGAGATGAACTGCAAAGAGGAGTGGACCAAAATTCCTCCTGACATGTGCGCAAACCTCATCATCAACTACAAAAAACGTCTGACTGCTGTGCTTGCCAACAAGGGTTTTGCCACCAAGTATTACTTCTTGCTTGCCAGAGGGATCAAATACTTATTTCTCACTGCAAAATGCAAATAAATTTATATAATTTATACAATGTGATTTTCTGGATTTTATTTTTTATATTCTATCTCTCAATGTTAAAATTAACCTATCCTTAAAATTATAGACTGTTCATGTCTTTGTCAGTGGGCAAACTTACAAAATCAGAAAGGGATCAAATACTTATTTCCCCCACTGTATACAGAACTGTAGAAATCTTTTTTTTTCTTAACTTCTTATCAGTGGTGTTGCATCAAAATTATTTTATGTTCCAGGGCAAATACTGTAGACAAAGATGCGGTACCACGCTGGGTACGAATGTCATGCCTCCATTGCAATATACTATGGTTTGAAAAATAATTTATTCAAAACTATTATTTCAGGCATACTGTATTTTTAGTGAATTTATCACATGATATATTTTTCTTGTAGAGATATGACATTCTAACCCTACAAACCTTTCATGATTATATGAATTTGATTTGGGAAGAATTAAAATTCACACTGAAATAATAATAATAATAGTTAAAAAAATAATGTCCTTGATAATTTAATTGTGAAAATGTGAAAGACAATAATATGTTTCTTAAAACTGATTTGATTACAAAAAAAACTGAGAAAAACAATCTGACTTTTTTCAAGTAATTATCATCCACATTTTTATAAAAAGCATTACCCTGCTCACAGTTACAAAGCGTGCAAAGTATCGCAACATAACCAATCATTTTAGAGATAAGAAATGCATATCAAATCTAAAAAAAATCGAGGTTATCCAGAGAAAACGTCTAAAAACTGAAAGATTAAAAGGAAAGAACTAAAACCACTGATTTAAAAGAAAATCATATACTTTTGTCAATATAATATCACCACTGGTAACATATGATCCAAAGGATTATCAAAAAACAAGGGAGTGTCTCATCTCGGTCTTTCCCAAAAGTTAAAGAATCTAACTTCTTACTTTTGTTTATTACAAAGGGTCTGGGGATGTTAAACATACGGTATGAGCAGATATAAGGAGTACATAAAGTTTGACACAAAGATTCTTATGAAGTCCTAAAGTGGGTACATTTTCTTGTACTGTATTCACTGGTTGAATGTAATTAAAGGCGAACATTTTTCTCACCTTAACACTGGTGAGTCTTTTCCCATCAAAAATTACATGTGAAAGTAATTTTGTAGTATACATTTTTAAATGTCAATGTGGCTTATTATACATAGGGGAAACTACAATAAATATAAAAGAAAGATTATCCAGCATAAATCAGTTTGCATCTGACAAATCTCCCCCTATCTGTTCCACATAATTTTGAGAAATATCAACATAACATATCACAATTTTAGAAAAAATTAATCGACCACATAAATGAGGAATCATACACATTAAAAAAAAACAACGTGAGTTGTTTTGGGATCGATAGGCATTGAGAAATTGGAGCTTATGAGTCTTAATCTTGAATATGAAATCAGCAATTTTCTAAGAAGTGTATTTACTTATGCCATTTCCATTTTACTGACTAATGGGGGGCACTTTATTTTCTTAATTTTCATTATATATGCAAATGGAATGCCCGCAAGGGCCGTGAGGTACCCGGTACCAGGCCGCTTCTTAAAGGGGCAGTGTCACGGCATCAGTGACCAGGTCCATGGCCCTTGTCGTCCAATAAAAGGGGATGATGAAAAGGGTAAATAAAGTTTGTAATATAATGGATTAAAAGTTTGTGATGCCACCTGTGGTGTTCGGTCAGAGGACCGAAGCTACAATGCAGATCCTCTGGGATGATGGTAGGGCAGCAGAGATGGTTAAGCTCTCCATGGGTAGAGCTGTGTCCCAGGGAAGTTAGGATGTTAAAAGTGATGATGGTAATGATTGTGGTTATTGTTGTGGTGCAGGGTTGGCGACGTGGGAATGACTCAGAGGACACAGCAGGGTGCAGTTTCCAACGCTTTACTCATAGTTCACTTGTGCGCAGATGCCCACTTGGTGCCGTGTCCTCCAGGTGAGGTGTCCAGCAAACTCCCAGGTAGATTGGGCTGCACCTTTCCAGGACTCCCTTCAGTGTGTACCTCTCCTGGCTGTCTCACTGCACTGGCTTCCGCCCTCCTGCCCAACACCTTCACAAACAGTGTCCCAAGCCAGCAGCCGTGGACCTTGTCGGGCGACGTCCTCTGAGTCCCCTTGCTCTTATATGGCTGCCTTTTCGGCAAATAATTGTGGATGTCGCTGGGGCACCTACAGATGCCCCTGCCTCTGGCTTGCTAGCTGAGTCTTGCAGTCCTCCACTAGTCTTGGGGGCCGGTTCCCCTACTGCGACCTGGTCCCTCCACTTCTGGATACGGGCCCCACGGGTGGACTTGGCACTTCCCGTGTCCCTAAGACCCCTTCTGTCATTCCGGGAGCTTCCTTCAGACTCCCCTCACAATTCTCTCTCTGCAGCTTCTCTACTGCACTCCTTCTCCTTAGGTTTCCTCAGACCGACTAACTTCTTCCCGCTCCTTAAGCTCCTCCCCCTTACTCTACCTTCCCACTCACTCCCCAACACCCTTTCCTACCCAACCTGAGATGAGGCCCTCCTCCCTAAGGGTAAGCCCAGGTACCCTGACTGAACTAGTGTGTGTTGGGTGCGAGTGTTAGTGTCCAGGTTAGTGCTCCCTCCTTACCTGAGAGTGGGATGCCACACCTCTGGATGAGATGCAGTACCTCTGTGGCAACTGGACCCTCAGGGACGCCACACAATGAATGAATATCTATAAATGAAGGTAATTTCTTGATTTTGTTTAAAATGTATTATATTGCTTATTCAAATTATATCTGTCTATGAAGTACTAAACTCTGTATATACAATATTTATATACAAAGTTTCATTACAGTTTGTTGAATTATTTGTGAAATATTAATGAATATGCTAATGACATGTCACATTTGTACATCAAGAGGGCTATTTAAACTCATTATTCTCTTTTTTTCTGCTTTACATTTTAAGCCAAAACTTCTCACATTGTATGATGACCATTTAGCTTGAAGTACAAAATGATCGAAATTCTAGAAGAGTGAGATCCGGTCAGCTTCCTATTGCATGTGACATTGAATGTCACAAAAGGTAGTGTGATTTACTGATGAATGGGTGGTGCTGGCTGCATATGGGTATGCTAGATATTAAAAGTGAAGGTGCCAAAATGAGCGAGCGGGTGAAGTGTAGGCAGAGAAAAAAAGAGGAAGGGATTAGATGGTTTTAAAAGAGAGGTCTCAAGGAAAGTAATAACACGCGCTGCTTGCCGGTAAGGAAAAAAAATCCTGATGGATTAGAGTAGTAACCAGTTTTGAGAGCCGTTATTCCAAGATGAGTGACCTTATTCACTCAATGGTGAATACAGTGCTAAGAAGTCAGCAGTAAGTAGCATAGGGGCACGAAACTGATGCAGACGTAGAGAAGAGCCAGGTTAGTACTTGATCAACAACCTGATTAGGGGCCACTATAGGATGGAGACTTATCGGAGTTAATTGATCCAGTTAAAGGGTAGCTTGAATCTAAAACAGGATGCATGTCTGCTAGAGCATAAGGCCATGTGTGAGAAGAGTGTGACTCACTAAGAAAGGGAGATCATAATGAAGGATTGTCATCTGAAACGTGTTCACTAAAGAGTGTTTTTCTATACCAGATGTAATAACTGTGCTATTTTATGGTGGATGCTTTTATTTGTAGATTTTATGGAAGTGCTGAATAAACAAAAAGGCTTTTTTTTACAAAAGGACTTTGGTGCTGGATCAATTTCGTTGTCTTGTTTACTACTGCCACCTATTAGAAGTAATCCTAAAAGTCCATATTGACCTAATTATCATATTTAATTTCCCAGAGGAGCATAGCAAGTCTCCTTACATTGGCTTGGCACTCAACACAAGGGGAGATATTATCCCTTATATACCGGTCAGAGGGCTCATACAGTCACATCAGATCTCTTGCTTTGCACTGATGAAGGGCAAACATCCAGAAACATGAGTATCTGGTTTGACTTTTATCCTATGTCATGTGGAAAGGCTTGTTAAAAGATTGATATTGACTTTTAGGATTGCTGCTTCCAGTAGGTGGTAATAGGAAGAGGCAATTTTGCATATTCTTCACTTAAAAATGGAAAGTAGCGAAAGTAAGGAAAGTACAAGTGGTGTCTCAAGCTGCTGCTCTGCAAGCCTGTTATGAATGTTTTAGAAATTAATTCTGAGCAGAAGCTCCCTCTGGTGGTTACAAACAGTACTGAACCATTCAATGAGGATTGGCAATCAGGAATTACAGAGTGGCTGGATATAAGGGAGGTTTCCCCCCATCATGGTTGCCGGTGATCAATTGTTCTTGTCTCAACTGTGGTTCCTGGTTCACTTGGAAGCTTGCTTAGTCTTGCCTCTTCTCCTGCTCTCAGATAAGATATTTTCTGTTTTTTGTTTTTGTGCTTGCCATTTGCATTTTTCTCTGCATTTCTGTGAGGTTGGCCAGGTTCCCTTCCCGGGGAGCTTGGTCTCCTCTCGGGTCCTCTGGAGCCACTGTTGTTTGTTCATTTGCCTTTTCCAGTTTTTTCTGTGGCTGCGGCTTAGTTTTGTTACACCAGAGAACTAATTTAAGTGGTAGAGGTCGTGTGATCTCAGGTGTTTTTGCAATTAGTAGCGTTGGTTTTTTTAGGGGTTTTCTGGAATTGCAGTAAGTATCCTTCCTATTCCTTTCTGTCTAGGCAGATTGGGCCCCAGCGTTTGCTCATACTATTTTCTGTCTGTGTCTGTATTTCCTCTTGTCTAACTGCCATTACATGTTTGGGGGCTTCCTATGTTCTTTGTGGATCTGCTCCGGGGCAGATAGCTTTCCTCTTTCTATCTTTAGGTGTAGTTAGCCTCTCAGGCTGTGACGAGGCGTCTAGGACCAACGTAGGAACGCTCCACAGCTGCCTTTAGTTGTGGTGGTTAGTCAGGGTACTGCAATCCAGTAGATTCCAACCTCTCTGGTGTAGTGCCGTTTTTGCCTGCTCTCCTCAGCTACCAAAACATAACAGTATCACCGGCCATAACTGAAAATTATATGGTACTCACAGAAGGGAAAAATAGTGTGGAAGGAAAAAAGTTGTCAGAGTTGTCAGAGATTTTTTTTTTTTTCTGCATTTTTTTTCCCTCTTTTTCTTTGGGTGCTGAGGAGGATTTTTTTTTCTCTCAATGGAGTTTGCACAGTTGTCTGGCTGTGTGGATCAGCTTGCCACTGAAGTTCGGAGTATTGCTACCTATCTTGCAGGGTTGCCGGTTGTGGAACCTAGGATCCCCATGCCAGATTTGTTTTGGGGGATCGAGCTAAATTTCTGAATTTCAAAAATAACTGTAAGTTGTTTTTTGCCTTAAAACCTAAGTCCTCAGGGAACGCAGCACAGGAGGTTCAAATTGTCATCTCTCTCCTGCGCGGCGATCCTCAGGATTGGGCTTTTTCCCTGACACCTGGGGACCCTGTTTTGAGTAATATTGATGCATTTTTTCTGGCTCTGGGGTTATTGTACGATGAACCTAATGTCACTGATCAAGCTGAAAAAACCTTGTTGGCATTAAATCAGGGGCTTGAGGACGCTGAGTTGTACTGTCAGAAATTCCGAAAATGGGCAGTTCTCACCAAATGGAATGATGATGCTTTGGCAGCCCTTTTTCGGAAGGGTCTGTCAGAGAATGTAAAATATGTTATGGTGGGTTTCCCTGCTCCCTCTGGTCTCAATGATTCTATGTCATTGGCGATTCAAATTGACAGACGTTTGCGTGAGCGTAAAGGTATGCGTGGAATGGTGTTGCCTTGTGAATGAGCTTCTGAACCCATGCAGTGTGATAGAGTGGCTTCTGGGGCACAGCGTCATGAGTTTCAAAAACGCAATGGGTTATGTTTCTACTGTGGTGATGCCTCTCATGCTATTTCAGTCTGCCCTAAGCGGGGAAGACGTTTTGCACGCTCAGTTGTCTTGGGTAGTGTTCAGACTAAATTTCTGTTGACTGTTACCCTGATTTGCTCCCTGTCCACATTTTCTGCTCAGGCTTTTGTTGATTCGGGAGCAGCTATTAACCTGATGGATTTTGATTTTGCTAAACGTTGTGGGTTTCCCTTGATACCCCTACGGAAGTCTATTCCCCTACTGGGGATTGATTCTACCCCTTTGGCTGAGAATAAACCCCAGTTCTCTACTCAGGTGATAATGAGGGTTGAACCTGATCATCAGGAGAGTTGCAAATTTTTGGTGCTGTATAATCTGCATGACATTATTGTACTAGGTTTCCCTTGGTTGCAGTCTCATAATCCTGTTTTCGATTGGAAATCTGTGTCTGTGACCAGTTGGGGCTGCCAATGTGTTAATGCCAACACTCCTGTTTTTTCTGCCTCTCCCCAGGCTCAAGATGTGCCTGACTTTTTGACAGATTTTTCTGATGTGTTTAGCGAAAGTAAATCTGCATCCTTGCCCCCCCATAGGAGCTATGACTGCGCTATTGAATTAGTGCCTGGTAGTAAATTCCTTAACCCCTTCACCCCCAAGGGTGGTTTGCACGTTAATGACCGGGCCAATTTTTACAATTCTGACCACTGTCTCTTTATGAGGTTATAACTCTGGAACGCTTCAACGGATCTTCGAGATTCTGAGACTGTTTTCTCGTGACATATTGTACTTCACGTTAGAAGTAAAATTTCTTCGATATAACTTGCATTTATTTTTGCAAAAAATGCAAATATGGCGAAAATTTTTAAAATTTTGCAATTTTCAAACTTTGAATTTTTATTCCCTTAAAACAGAGAAATATATCACACAAAATAGTTAATAAATAACATTTCCCACATGTCTACTTTACATCAGCACAATTTTGGAACCAAAATTTTTTTTTGTTAGGAAGTTATAAGGGTTAAAAGTTGACCAGCGATTTCTCATTTTTACAACAAAATTTACAAAGCCATTTTTTTTAGGGACCACCTCTCATTTGAAGTCACTTTGAGGGGTCTATATGGCAGAAAATACCCAAAAGTGACACCATTCTAAAAACTGCACCCCTAAGGTACTCAAAACCACATTCAAGAAGATTATTAACCCTTCAGGTGCTTCACAGGAACTAAAGCAACGTGGAAGGAAAAAATGAATATTTAACTTTTTAGCCACAAAAATGATCTTTTACAAACTTTTTTTTTATTTTCAAAGGGTAAAAGGAGAAAATGGACAGATAAGGTTGTTATGCAATTTCTCCTGAGTATGCCAATACCCAATATGTGGGGGAAAACCACTGTTTGGGCACACGGCAGAGCTCGTAAGGGAAGGAGCGCCGTTTGACTTTTTCAAACTAAAATTGGCGGGAAATGAGATTGGACGCCATGTCGTGTTTGGAGAGCCCCTGATGCGCCTAAACAGTGGAAACCCCCACAAGTGACACCATTTTGGAAACTAGACCCCCTAAGGTACTTATCTAGATCTGTTGTGAGCACTTTGAACCCCCAAGTGTTTCACAAAAGCTTATAATGCCTGGGTGTGAAAAAAAAAAAAAACAATTTTCCACAAAAATGATTTTTAGTCCCAAATTTTTAATTTTCCCAAGGAAATTGGACCCCAAAAGTTGTTGTCCAACTTGTCCTGAGTACGCTGATACCCCATATGTGGGGGGGGAACTGTTTGGGTGCACGGCAGGGCTTGGAAAGGAAGTAGTAACGTTTTGGAATGCAGACGTTGATGGGGGTCATGTTCCGTTTGCAGTGCCCCAGATGAGCCTAAACAGTGGAAACCCCCCACAAGTGACCCCATTTGGAAACTAGACCCCCTAAGGAACTTATCTAGATCTTTGGTGAGCACTTTGAACCCCCAAGTGCTTCACACAAGTTTATAATGCCCGGGCATGAAAATAAAAATCATTTTCATTTTTTATTTTCCCAAGGGTAACAGGAGAAATTGGACCACATAAGTTGTTGTCCAATTTGTCCTGAGTACGCTGATACCCCATATTGGGGGGGAACCACTGTTTGGGCGCACGGCAGAGCTCGGAATTGAAGGAGCACCATTTGACTTTTTCCAACCAAAATTGGCTGGAATTGAGATTGGATGCCATGTTGCATTTGGAGAGCCCCTGATGTGCCTAAACAGTGGAAACCCCCACAAATGACCCCATTTGGGAAACTAGACCCCCTAAAGAACTTTTCTAGATCTTTGGTGAGCAATTTGAACCCCCAAGTGCTTCACACAAGTTTATAACGTAGAGCCGTAAAATTTAAAAATCATATTTTTTCCACAAAAATGATCTTTTCACCCCAATTTTTATTTTTCCAAGGGTAACAAGACTCCAAAAGTTATTGTGCAATTTGTCCTGAGTGCGCTGATACCCATATGTGGGGTAAACCACTGTTTGGGTGCATGGCAGAGTTTGGAAGGGAAGGAGCGCCGTCTGACTTTTTCAACGCAGAATTGGCTGGACGCCATGTCGTGTTTGGAGAGCTCCTGATCTGCCTAAACAGTGGAAACCCCATAAATGACACCATTTTGGAAACTAGACCCCTCAAGGAACTTATTAGATGTGTGGTGAGAACTTTTAACCCCCAGTGTTTCACTAAAGTTTATAACGTACAGCCGTAAAATAAAAAATCTTTTTTTTTTTTACAAAAATGATTTTTTCGCCCCCAATATTTTATTTTCACAAGGGTATCAGAAGAAATTGGAACCCAAAAGTTGTTGTCCAATTTGTCCTGAGTAGCTGATACCCAATATGTGGGAGAAAACTACTGTATGGGCGCACGTCAGGGCTCGGAAGGGAAGTAGTAGACGTTTTGGATTGCAGACTTTGATGGAATGGTCTGGGGCGTCATGTCACATTTGGAGAGCCCCTGATGCACCTATACAGTGGAAACCCCCCACAAGTGACCCCATTTTGGCAAATAGACCCCACAAGGAACTTATCTAGATGTGTGGTGAGCACTTTGAACCCCGAAGTGCTTCACAGAAGTTTATAACGTACAGCCGTAAAAATAAAAAATCTTTTTTTTTTTACAAAAATGATTTTTTCGCCCCCAATATTTTATTTTCACAAGGGTAACAGGAGAAATTGGTCCCCAAAAGTTGTTGTCCAATTTGTCCTGAGTACGCTGATACCCAATATGTGGGAGAAAACTACTGTATGGGCGCACGTCAGAGCTCGGAAGGGAAGTAGTGACGTTTTGGATTGCAGACTTTGATGGAATGGTCTGGGGGCGTCATGTCGCATTTGGAGAGCCCCTGATGCACCTAAACAGTGGAAACCCCCCACAAGTGACCCCATTTTGGAAAATAGACCCCACAAGGAACTTATCTAGATGTGTGGTGAGCACTTTGAACCCCGAAGTGCTTCACAGAAGTTTATAACGCACAGCCGTAAAAATAAAAAATCCTTTTTTTTTTTGCAAAAATGATTTTTTTGCCCCAATATTTTATTTTTACAAGGGTAACAGGAGAAATTGGACCCCAAAAGTTGTTGTCCAATTTGTCCTGAGTACGCTGATATCCAATATGTGGGAGAAAACTACTGTATGGGTACACGTTGGGGCTCGGAAGGAAGTAGTGACGTTTTGGATTGCAGACTTTGATGGAATGGTCTGGGGGCGTCATGTCGCATTTGGAGAGCCCCTGATGCGCCTAAACAGTGGAAATCCCAACAAGTGACCCCATTTTGGAAAATAGACCCCACAAGGAACTTATCTAGATGTGTGGTGAGTGCTATGAAGCCCCAAGTGCTTCACAGAAGTTTATAATGTACAGCCGTAAAAACAAAAAATAATTTTTTTTGTACAAAAATGATATTTTCGCCCCCAGTTTTTTATTTTCCCAAGGGTAACAGAAGAAATAGGACAAATTGCACAATAACTCTTGGGGTCCAGAGTACGCTGATACCCCATATGTGGGGATAAACTACTGTTTGGACGCATGGCAGAGCTGAGAAGTGAAGGAGCACCGTTTGACTTTTTCAACGCAGAATTGGCTGGAATTGAGATCAGACGCCATTTCACATTTGGAGAGCCCCTGATGTGCCTAAACAGCGGAAACCCCCCCAATTCTAACTCCAACCCTAACCCCAACACACCCCTAACCCTAGTCCCAACCCTAACCACAAACCTAACCGTAACACACCCCTAATCCCAACCCTAACCCTAATCCTAACTTTAGCGCCAACCCTAACCCTAACTTTAGCCGCAACCCTAACCTAACCCTAATGGGAAAATGGAAATAAATACTTTTTTTAATTTTATTATTTTTCCCTTACTAAGGGGGTGATAAAGGGGGGTTTGATTTACTATTTATAGCGGGTTTTTATGATTGGCAGCTGTCACGCTAAAAGACGCTTTTTATTGCAAAAATAGTTTTGCATTAATTTTGAGAGCTATAATTTTGATTTTTGGCCCACAGAGTATGTGAGGTCTTATTTTTTGCAGGGACGAGTTGACGTTTTTATTGGTACATTTTTGAGCACGTGACGTTTTTTGATCGCTTTTTATTTGATTTTTGGGAGTTAGAATGACAAAAATCAGCAATTCATGAATTTCTTTTGGGGGAGGCGTTTACACCGTTCCGCGTGTGGTAAAATTGATAAAGCAGTTTTATTCTTCGGGTCAGTACGATTATGGCGATACCTCATTTATATCATTTTTTCATGTTTTGGCGCTTTTATAGAATAAAAACAATTTTATATAAAAAATAATTATTTTTGCATCGCTTTATTCTGCGAGCTATAACTTTTTTATTTTTTCGCTGATGATGCTGTATGGCGGCTCGTTTTTTGCGGGACAAGATGACGTTTTCAGCGGTACCATGTTTTTTTATCGGTCTTTTTGATCGCGTGTTATTATACTTTTTGTTCGGCGGTATGATGATAAAGCATTGATTTTTTGCTTCGTTTTTTTTTTTTTTTTTTTAAGGGGTTCACTAAAGGGGTTAACTAGTGGGACAATTTTATAGGGGGGGTCGTTACGGACACGGCGATACCAAATATGTGTACTTTTATTGCTTTGTTTTTTTTATTTACAGGAAGAAGTGAATTTATTGGGGAATATATATATTTTTTTTTATTTATTTTGGATTTTTTTTTAAAACATGTTTATTTTTATTTTTTTAACTTTTTTACTTTGTCCCAGGGTGGGACATCACTGTATTTTATCAGATCGCTGGTGTGACAGTGTGCACACTCTGTCACACCAGCGATCGCTCAGGCAGTGCAGCAGGCTTCGCACTGAGGTAGCCGCCTCCCTCCAGGACCCCGGCGCCATCTTGGATCCGGGTCCTGGGAGGGAGGAAGCCCTCAGAACAGCGCGATCACATCGCGCTGCTCTGAGGGTCTCAGGGGGGCGCGCAGGGAGCCCCCACCCTGCGCGATCCTCCTCTGTGCCCCCAGTACACCGCGATCATGTTTGATCGCGGTGTGCAAGGGGTTAATGTGCCGGGAGCGGTCCGTGACCGCTCCTGACACACAGTCATGGGTGTCAGCTGTGATAATCAGCTGACACCGGCCGCGATCGGCTGCGCTCCCCCCGGGAGAGCGTCCGATCGCACGAGACGTACTATCCCGTCCCGGTCATACGGGCCCAGGTACCATGGACGGGATAGTACGTCCGATGGCAGTAAGGGGTTAAAGGTCGCCTTTTTAACTTGTCTGTACCTGAACATGACGCTATGCGGTCTTATATCAAGGAGTCATTGGAGAAGGGTCATATCAGACCATCCTCTTCACCCTTGGGTGCTGGTTTTTTCTTTGTGGCCAAAAAGGATGGTTCATTAAGGCCGTGTATTGATTATCATCTCTTGAACAATATCACTGTGAAATATCAATATCCGTTACCCTTGATTTCTGACCTGTTTTCCAGGGTGAAAAGTGCTACTTGGTTTACCAAACTTGACCTCAGGGGGGCATATAACCTTATTCGCATTAAGCACGGGGATGAATGGAAGACGGCGTTTAATACCCCAGAGGGGCATTTTGAGTACCTAGTGATGCCCTTTGGGCTCACTAATGCTCCTTCCGTCTTCCAGTCCTTCATGAATGACATTTTCAGGGATTTTGTGGATAAATTTCTGATTGTTTATTTGGATGATATCTTGATTTTTTCCAATGACTGGGACTCTCATGTGAAACATGTTCGGACTGTGTTCCAGATTTTGAGAGAGAATGCTCTGTATGTGAAGGGATCAAAGTGTCTTTTTGGCGTACAGAAGATCTCATTTCTGGGATTCATTTTGTCTCCATCTGTTATTGAAATGGACCCGGTCAAGGTTCAGGCCATCTGTGATTGGGTCCAACCTACTTCATTAAAGGCTCTTCAGAGATTCTTGGGTTTTGCCAATTTTTATCGTAAATTTATTGGTAATTTCTCTGTTATTGTTAAACCATTGACTGATTTGACCAAAAAGGGTTCTGATGTGGTGAATTGGTCTCCTGAGGCAGTCTCTGCGTTTCAGGAACTTAAACAGAGATTCACTTCTGCTCCTGTTCTACGGCAGCCTGATGTTTCTCTGCCATTTCAGGTGGAGGTTGATGCCTCTGAAATTGGGGCAGGTGCCGTTTTGTCCCAAAGAGATCCTGAGACCTCTAAAAGTAACCCTTGTGCTTTTTTCTCTCGAAAATTTTCTCCAACTGAGCGTAATTATGACGTGGGTAATCGGGAGTTATTGGCCATGAAGTGGGCTTTTGAAGAATGGAGACATTGGCTGGAGGGAGCCAAACATCAGGTGGTGGTCCTCACGGACCATAAGAATCTGGTTTATCTGGAATCAGCCAAGCGACTTAATCCTAGACAGGCCAGGTGGGCCTTGTTTTTCACACGTTTTAATTTTGTGGTTTCCTTTCTTCCTGGCACTAAGAATGTTAAGGCAGATGCCCTCTCGAGGAGTTTCCTTGGGACTCTCCTGAGTTATCTGATCCTGCTGTTATTTTGAAAGAGGGTGTAGTTATTTCCGCCATCTCGCCCAATTTGAGACTGGCTCTGGAGGGGTGTCAGGAGGATAAACCCGAGCGCTGCCCTGTTGGGAAATTGTTTGTCCCAGACCAGTGGAAGAAGAGTGTGATGTCTGAGATTCATTGTTCCGCGTTGGCCGGTCATCCCGGAATTTTTGATACCAGAGACTTGGTGAGTCGGTCCCTTTGGTGGCCTACTTTGTCCCGTGACGTCAGGGAGTTTGTGCAGTCCTGTGGGACTTGCTCTCGCTCCAAGCCTTGCTCTCGCATTAGTGGTTTGTTGATGCCATTGCCTGTGCCCAAGAGACCATGGACCTATATCTCTATGGATTTTATTTCCGACCTCCCTGTTTCTCAGAGAATGACCGTTATCTGGGTGATTTGTGATAGGTTTTCCAAGATGAAACATCTTGTGCCATTACCTAAGTTGCCTTCCTCCTCCGAATTGGTGCCTTTGTTCCTTCAGCACGTGGTTCGGTTACACGGCATTCCTGAGAACATTGTGTCTGACAGAGGAGTCCAGTATGTTTCCAGATTTTGGAGGACTTTTTGTTCTAAACTTGGTGTTCAATTGTCTTTCTCCTCGGCTTTTCATCCTCAGACCAATGGACAAACTGAGAGAACAAACCAGACATTGGAGACTTATCTGAGATGCTTTGTGTCTGCTGATCAAGATGACTGGGTCTCTTTTTTGCCTTTGGCTGAGTTTGCTCTTAATAATAGCTCTGCCACTTTGATGTCTCCATTTTTCTGCAATTTTGGGTTTCACCCTTGATTTTCTTCAGGACAGACGGAGGCTTCTGTCTGTCCGGGTGTTGACTCTGTTGTGGAGCATATGCAGCAGATTTTGACCAGGTAGTGGAGAGGTTGTCCCTCTCTCAGGAGAAGGCCCAGCGGTTTGCCAACCGCATAGGACTGATGGTCCTCGGTTTAAAGTGGGGGACTTGGTCTGGTTGTCCTCAAGAAATATCCCTATGAGAGTTGCATCTCCTAAAGTTTAAGCCTAGGTTCATTGGACCTTATAAGATCATGGAGATTCTTAATCCTGTTTCCTTTCGTTTACTTCTTCCAGGGACATTTAAGATCCATAACGTGTTCCACAAGTCCTTATTGAAGAGGTTTGTCGAGCCAGTGGTTCCTATGGCTGCGCCCCCTGACCCTGTTTTGTTTGAGGGCAATCTGGAGTATGTGGTTGAGAAAATATTGGATTCTCGTTTTTCTAGACGGAAACTCCAGTATTTGGTTAAGTGGAGAGGTTATGGTCAGGAGGACAATTCTTGGGTGTTTGCTTCGGACATCCATGCTAGGAGACTGATCCGTGCGTATCACAGAGCTCATCCTGACCGACCTGGTTGCACAAATGAGGGTTCGGTGACCCCTCCTCAAGAGGGGGGTACTGTTATGAATGTTTTAGAAATGAATTCTGAGCAGAAGCTCCCTCTGGTGGTTACAAACAGTACTGAACCATTCAATGAGGATTGGCAATCAGGAATTACAGAGTGGCTGGATATAAGGGAGGTTTCCCCCCATCATGGTTGCCGGTGATCAATTGTTCTTGTCTCAACTGTGGTTCCTGGTTCACTTGGAAACTTGCTTAGTCTTGCCTCTTCTCCTGCTCTCAGATAAGATATTTTCTGTTTTTTGTTTTTGTGCTTGCCATTTGCATTTTTCTCTGCATTTCTGTGAGGTTGGCCAGGTTCCCCTCCCCGGGGGGCTTGGTCTCTTCTCGGTTCCTCTGGAGCCACTGTTGTTTGTTCATTTGCCTTTTACAGTTTTTTCTGTGGCTGCGGCTTAGTTTTGTTACACCAGAGAACTAATTTAGGTGGTAGAGGTCGTGTGATCTCAGGTGTTTTTGCAATTAGTAGCGTTAGTTTTTTTAGGGGTTTTTTGGAATTGCAGTAAGTATCCTTCCTATTCCTTTCTGTCTAGGCAGATTGGGCCCCAGCGTTTGCTCATACTATTTTCTGTCTGTGTCTGTATTTCCTTCTTGTCTAACCGCCATTACATGTTTGGGGCTTCCTATGTTCTTTGTGGATCTGCTCCGGGGCAGATAGCTTTCCTCTTTCTATGTTTAGGTGTAGTTAGCCTCTCAGGCTGTGACGAGGCGTCTAGGACCAACGTAGGAACGCTCCACGGCTGCCTTTAGTTGTGGTGGTTAGTCAGGGTACTGCAATCCAGTAGATTCCAACCTCTCTGGTGTATTGCCGTTTTTGCCTGCTCTCCTCAGCTACCAAAACATAACACAAGCCATTAATGCTGATGCTGGGCTCTTTGTAAGTAGAAACTAAAGTGCATCCAGGTTGGAAGAAAATACAAATAACCTTAGTTTGTTTCTAAATTGTACTTTCTCCAGTTTGTCTTTTACTAAGGAGCTCAGAACTCTCCAGCTACCAGTTTAGTACTTGTGCTCCACCTTGGCACCTTTCCACAGTCACCGATTGGTGACCTATGCACTGAAGAACGTAGAAACTGTAGAAGCCTAAAGCTGAGCCCCTTCTTATCATAGTATGTATGCCGCTGTCCTTAAACCTATTCTTGCAAAATTAATGCAATAATTAATCCAACATACTTGCCACAAGTCTAGATATTGCCATGTGCAATATCCTATGTTGGCTTTCTTGAGTGTGCTAAATTTCCAAAAGTTGGTAAGTATAATGCAATCTAGGGTTTGTCTCATGTTAGTTTTCAGAAGCACACCACTTCCGGCTTCCTGCACTTCTGATCGATTGACAATTCAGTCCAGGAGCATGGTCACGACCATGCCACTTGCTCAAATTGTATGCTCTCTAATGCTGCTAATGGATGTAGTTATCCCTTTGCAGCAGCAGTGAAGTGCAGGATCTTTAATTGAAGTTAGCCAGATCCGGCAACCCAACCAGTGTCATTGCTGCTTTCAATACAAGATCTATTGAAAATAATTGTGCTCCTTGCCTAGGAGACCAGCCACCTCTAATAGACTGCAAATATGACTGCTAATGCTATCCTAGGCAACAAACAATCAAATTAAAAATTCTTCAATTATTGACAACATATATTTTATGTATTTGTATGTAAATTACAAAGCTGTTAGTTTTTACAAGTACTTTGCAATTGTACCCACTAAAGAACTTAAGAATAACCCTTTAAGATAAATATTTACTGTATGCACATTTCATTATTTTATATAGAATCTGTCAAATTATTGCAACTGCATACAGCTCTTATAGGATTTACCTTGAGATTAAGTTTCTAAAAAGGCAAAGCTGCCAAATTTTACCAAACTCTACCATGAAATGTGATTGATCACAGCGATCACCACTTTTTTTAATTTGCAGTAAGATATTAAAATTGTCATTAAAATAGCACAATACTTATGTGGCATCTTCTTTCCCATAAGACATGTTTTATTTCCAAAAGTAAAAATGACAGCTACACATTTCTTTTAGATTGCTTGTCAAGTGGCTCTTCATTGAAGGGTCTGTTTTTCTAAAGAAAGAGTTTGTCAGAAGAGCTGGGAGCAACACACTTTTCACTTAAGACCACAGGGCAGATATTTGAGTTGACTGCATTTCTGTTTTCCCAGGTGATTGTCATACAGGCTGAAAGATCCTATTTTCATGGGTAATAATAAATGACTAAATGTATGAGGCTATGTGCACACATTGCGCAAATTCTCCGCAATTTTGCGGAGCATTTGCGCAACTCCCCGCTGCGGGTAAAACTCATACGTAATTAGTATGCGTTTTCCTGCAAAACACAAGCATTTTGCAAGCGTAATTAGCTTGCAGAATGCTACCGTTTTCCAAGCGATCTGTAGCACAGCTTGGAAAACTGATTGACAGGTTGGTCACACTTGTCACGCATAGTGCTGACAAGTGTGACCACCTTTTTAGTAATGAGGAATGTAAAAAATAATAAAAAAAATAATAAATATTGATATTCTCACCATCCGGCGGGTCCCGCAGCCTTCCCGCTCCTCAGCGACACGTCCAGCAAGTTCCGTTCCCAGGGATGCATTGCGAGAATGACCTTTGCGACGTCGCAGTCACTCGCCCGCTACATCATCTGAGGTGATTCTCGCAATGCATCCCTGGGAACGGAAGATGCCAGGAGCGTCGCTGAGGAGCGAGAAGACTCCGGGTGCCGCTGGAAGGTGAGAATATCAATATTTTTTATTTTAATTCTATTTTTAACAGGTATATGGTACCCAAGGCCTGGAGGAGAGTCTCCTCTCCTCCAGATCCTGGGTACCAAGCGCACATGAAACGCTCACTTCACGCATGGTGGGCATAGCCACATGCGTGAAGTGAGCGTTTCAATGCATTCCTATGGCGGCGTATTCGCCGCAATTACACAAAAAAATGAACATGCTGCTTATTATTACGCGAAGCGATTACGCTCCGCAAAAATACGCAGCATGTGCACAGCAATGCGTAATCCCATAGGATTGCATGGGATGCGTTTTCTAAGCATGTGCACATAGCTGATGGTGATGGGATGGAAGTAAATTTCTGATATTTAAAATAAAAACTTTAGGTAATTGAAGGATCCTGTAGAATTGACTAAAGTCAAATTCCACAAAGCTAGTTTGGAGCAAAATCAAGTTCAACATAAAGTTGTAAACACAGGGCCAGCAAGATCTTTTGGCTATATTTAGTATTGCAACTCAACGCCATTCTTCATTTTAAAGGAATGAGATGCAATACAAGACACGAGCCATGAATATGAGCAGGTCAATAGCAATAGAAGCTCTTTGATGTCACTTTCCATAGTGGCAAAGTAGGTTTGTCGAGAATGAAGGACATTGCCATTATATGGTATGTGAAAATGGGTTTTCTAAAGTAGGAATTCACATTCACGGCTCTGCATTAAAAACTTCTGTGAAGCACGTGGGGGTTCAAGGTGCTCACCACACATCTGTATAAGTTCCTTGGGGGGTCTAGTTTACAAAATGGGGTCACTTGTGGGTGTTTCTACTGTTTAGGCACATCAGGGCTCTGCAAACGTAACAAGATGCCCATAGACCATGCCATCAAGTCGGCATTTCAAAGCGTCACTACATCCCTTCCGAGCCCTGCCATGCGCCCAAACAGTGGTTTATGACCACATATGAGATATCTGTGTACTCAGTAGAAATTGCCCAACAAATTTTAGGATCCATTTTATCCTGTTGCCCATGCAAAAATGAAAAAATTGATGCTAAAATAAAATTTTTGTTGGAAAAATTAAAATGTCCATTTTTTCCTTCCACGTTGCTTTAGTTCCTGTGAAGCACCTGAAGGGTTAATAATCTTATTGAATGTAGTTTTGAGTAGCTTGAGGGGTGCAGTTTTTATAATGGTGTCATTTTTGGGTATTTTCTACCATATAGGCCCCTCAAAGTGACTTCAAATGTGAGGTGATCCCTAAAAAAATGGTTTTGTAAATTTTGCTGTAAAAATGAGAAATCGCTGGTCAACTTTTAACCCTTATAACTCCCTAACAAAAAAAAAATTGTTTCCAAAATTGTGCTGATGTAAAGTAGACATGTGGAAAATGTTATTTATTAACTATTTTGTGTCACATAACTCTCTGGTTTAACAGAATAAAAATTCAAAATTTGAAAATTGCGAAATTTTCAAAATTTTCGCCAAATTTCCATTTTTT
>JARQOD010000001.1:407327005-407373403 GCA_033576555.1 Oophaga sylvatica
ACCCTGCATGCTTAATACCTACTGTAGTAGCAAACTCTTTTGAAAGAATCACAGCTTGTAAATGCTTTTTGTAACCCGATAAGAGTCTTTCAATTCTTGTTTGAGGGATTTTCATCCATTCTTCTATGGAAAATTCTTTCTTTCAGTTCTGTGAGATTCCTAGGTAGTCTTCCATTATCCATTTGTAGACGCCATCTTGTTTTCAACTTCACCTTTTTATATATGGTGTTATGTTTGCATCAAGAATTTGCTGAAATTTCACTGAATCCATTGTCCCCTCTACCCATGAAATGCCATTGGCTGCAACACAACCATAAGCATAATTGGTCCACCCCCTTGCTTAATGGTTGGTGAGATGTTCTTTTCATGAAATTCTATGTCTTTTTTCTCCACATACACCTGATGATCATTGTGGCCAAACAGTTCTATTTTAACCTCATTGGTCCACAGGACTTGTTTCCAAAAAACATCAGGGTTGCTTAGGCCTCTTTCACACATCCGGCGGGCGCCTGGCGGCGCCCCCGGCATTTTGCCGCAGCGCCGCATGTGAAAAGCTTTCACACTTCCGGCGCCCAAAATGCGGTTTTTTGCCGGATGGTTTCTGATGCTTGGAGAGATAAGAAACCATCCGGCAAAAACAAAAAACGTTACATGCAGCGTTTTTTCCGGACGCCGCAATGTACATTTGCGCCGCATCCGGACAAAACCGCATGCAACGCATTGACATGCGGCGCCATCCGGCGCTAATGCATGTCAATGCGAAAAAAGCCGCATGCGGCGCATCAGATTTTCAGATGCGGCGCTGCGGGAAAATGCCGGGGGCGCCGCAAGGCGCCCGCCGGATGTGTGAAAGAGGGCTAAGATGTTCTTTTGCATACTTCTGACTCTGAATTTTATGGTGAGGATGCAGGAGAAGTTTTCTTTCAATGACTCTACCATGAACGTCATATTTGTGCAGGTGTCTCTGGCTAAAATGTTAAAAAATCACAATATATATTTTTTTGCATAAAATACAAAGGAAATGTGTTATATTTAACTTTAGCCCATTTAGAGATCATTTAATCTATAACTTGCTTAACTGTTCACAATAAAAGTAATTTTCACCAGGTGTGCCCAAACTCTTACATGCCACTGTACATACACATGTGTGGCTGGAGCACATGCTTACAGAGACATAGTATACCCCACATAGCTCTACATGTAAAATAGCTTCCACACAGCCCTACAAACAGTTTAATAGCCCCCACACAGTATGATTGATCCCACACAAACCTTCACACTGTATAATTGCTCGCATACAGTATAAAGACTCAGACATAGCCCTACATAAAGTATAAAAGCTTACAAATAGCTCTCCATATAGTATAATGGCCCCCCACATAGCCTTCCAAATGCTATAATGGCCACCACATGCAGTCGAAATATTATAATGGCCTCCATATAGCCTCCAAATATTAAAATAGTCCCCACACAGCACTCAATATAGTATAATGTAGAAAACTATAAATAAAAAAAAAGTCATCCAAACAGCACTATAATTTAAATACTCAATTTTATTAACACTGAAACTGATAAAAATCAGTTAAAAATACAGAAATGCTAAACAAACCATACAGGAAAAGAAAAAGACAAACACTGAGCATATGTTAAATCAAGTAAATTCTATGTATTATGTGTCCCTGATCGCACATTGAAAAGGGAATAAACTGTTTATATTGAGACAAAATATCAGGTATTCAGAAATATCATCACTATATATATACATATATATATAATATATTTATATATATTTCAGTATCAAAGCCTATTGCAAAATCCCAGCTACACAGTGCATGCAACGTGATACATACTAAACATAGTTATCCAGATTCCAGACAGCTACAGTGTAAATCTTAATGCACACTTTGGCTATTCTTTCTCAGAAGGGGTGCATAGCATAATGGGAACCACATAGCCCTCCAAGCATTATAATGGTCCCCACATTGCCTTCCATATAGTAAAATGCTCCCTCATAGTCCTCCAAATAGTATAATGCATCCCATCGTTCTCCATATATAATGCATCCCATCGTTCTCCATATAGTATAATGCATTCCCCATAGTCCTCTATGTAGCATAATGCACTCCCCATAGTCCTTCACACAGTATAATGCATCTCTCATAATTCTCCATATAGTATAATGCATTCCCCATAGTCCTCCATGTAGCATAATGCACTCCCCATAGTCCTTCACACAGTATAATGCATCTCTCATAATTCTCCATATAGTATAATGCATTCCCCATAGTCCTCCATGTAGCATAATGCACTCCCCATAGTCCTTCACACAGTATAATGCATCTCTCATAATTCTCCATATAGTATAATGCATTCCCCGTAGTCCTCCATGTAGTATAATGCACTCCCCATAGTCCTTCACACAGTATAATGCACCTCTCAATTCTTCATAAAGTATAATGCACTCCCCATAGTCATCCATATTTTATAATGCACTCCTCATAGTCATTCACACAGTATAATGCACACCACATAGTCCTCTATACAGTATAATGCACTCCCTATAGTCATCCATATTTTATAATGCACTCCCCATAGAGATTCACTATACAGTTGAATCTGAGATGCTGGGGTGGGGGGTACCCAGAGCCCCCCTTCTCACGGGCCCCATAGCAGCAGCGTGGACTGCTGTTATTAGTGGCATGCCACTGTCTTGGGGCCCATGGAGGAGTGGAGGCCCTGGGCAATTGCCCAGTTCTTACCCTTATGACTGCCTTATTTTGAGGAAAAGCCTACTAAAAAAATATGTATTTATGACACCTGCAGGAAATGTAAGTTACCCAATAATAAGAGAGATATATTTAAAATAGCAGGCATTACAAAATGTTATAGTAAAAATAACTCACCATGTAATAGCTGAAATGTCGCTTGATATGGGTCAATAAAAGTTGAAGTTAAAAAAAATCAGGGTCCTGGGCATTGACCGAATATTCCACAGTGCTGCTTTCCTTCTATTTTTTTAACTCTCCTATTTTGATAGATAGATGGATCCAAAAAAGTCTTTAGGCTTGAAACAGTTCCACACTTGGAATGAAACATCGCCTTGGTATAATGGGTCAATAAACCACAGAATTTTGGAATGCTGCCTTCATCTTTTTTGGATATGTGTTGAGGTTTGGTTTGGCATGGTAGGATTTGCACCCACTTGTACATTTTTGCCTCTGCTGGTGCTGCACCTATATTTTTGTATTTAGATAGATGGAGCAGAAATGTTTTGTTTAATATGGGCAAATAAAATGCCCCATTTTTTCACATTGTTAGTTTGGATTACTTTTATTTTTCCATACCTACTACTTGGAAGGATGCTATCGTTTATATAGATACGTAGATAGATAGATAAATAGATAGATATGGGATAGATAGATAGATAGATAGATAGATAGATAGATAGATAGATAGATAGATAGATGTGAGATAGATAGATATGGAATATATAGATATGGGAGAGATTGATAGATAGATAGATAGATATATGGGATAGATAGATATTAGATAGATATGGGATCGATAAATAGATTAGATAGACAGACAGACAGACAGACAGACAGACAGACAGACAGACAGATAGATAGATAGATAGATAGATAGATATGGAATAGATAGATAATAGAAGCTAAGCATATTAATTAATTTTCTGTCTGTTGCTCTTTAATGGTCATGTTGTGTACATAATATATTGCGTACTTTAGCTGTAACAATAAGTAATGGGCGCTCTGAAATCTTTCAATTTGTAAGTCAGTGTAACACGATGAATATGTCCTCGTATCTAAATCACTATTCATATATGATGTAAAAAAAACAAAGACCAAGTTTTCTTACCTTAATGCTGCAGGCCCTTAAGAAATAATTAACTGCTGAGTAATGCATGTTTTACGACATGCTGCCAGTGTGTTTTATGACTTTGTACACAGCTCTCTGGGATAATAATACTTTGGTTGTTGTTGAGGGAAGACAATCCCCCAGTACACACTGTAGGCCAGGTTGCTCCAAGCTTTTTTTACCATAAATCATTTTTATGTTCTTCTAAAGGGCCATTGTATTGGGTCTGAAGCTTTTGTCCTAACAAGCAGCAATTCACAAATACACGTGTGTTACCTAAATTGAATTATTTTATGTTTATACAAAGCTCAATGTTCCTTGCTTCAACTTCATCTTCATTCGTGGTCCCATTTTATGTCCCATTTTAAGGCAATTTTATCATTTTATGCTTAGTAATAGCATTATTACGTTTTTTAATATTAGTTTTGTATTACGTGGGTATATTCATATTCTGTGGCTATATGTCTATGCCATTATTTTGTGAGACTGAGATTTTGGACACTGCAACGTGGTTTATTGAAGTGCCAATACTTCAGTGGGTTCAATAATATGGCATATTTGGGTACCCAATTTTACTGACATACTTGCAACACTTTTGTGGGCTCATGCAGACCTCCACTGGATATCACCAAGTGCAGCTATCCTATGAATAGGGGATAACGTCAAATCTTGGTACAAAACTCTTTTAGAAGTGTTACCAAATGTTTAACTTGAAGCTACTAGCACCTCTTCCTACTTACCTCAAGCCATTTGTGATACCTTATTATGTACCAAGGGACCTTTAAGACACCTCATGGCACTAAAGGCTACCATACCCATCATATAAATGTTATCAAACCCGCCAATTTCAGTGGGATTAACTCACCATTGGATATGTATGGGGTCTTTCGATTATCTCCTAGAGATAATGTGGAGGAGAGAAGGAACTGGCCCTTGAAATTTCAATGACCGATAAGCCAAAGAAGTCCATCAGCGACTCTCTAGGGCTCATGCAAGATATGCATGCTTATTGGTCCATATATGGACTGAAGTGCTTAGACTGGCCATGCCTCACTGATATGCATAGTCTCTTCACTTTTAAAAGGAATGTTTAATCAGAAAATAACTAATTGTTTAAATAAGTTTTTTTTTTACATATATATATATTTTTTTACTATGTGACCTACTTCATTATATCTGGAATTATTTTCTATGGATGAATCCTTCTTAATTTTTCTGTGGCACCCTGCAAATCCACCAACGGTGCACATACTGTACGTGTTTACAGCAGCCTGTATTCGGCCTGCCATACACTGTAATACAGTGCTTTCTAACACATGCCTCTGGTGTCTTCATCTCTGAGCATGTTATACACCTTCCCCTTACTTGTCTGCTGTAAATAATTATTTATGACTTAAGGTCTTCATCATCTGCTCTGATCAGTGAGAAGAACCTGGGGTGACACCATCTCCATCCCTGTGTGTGTTCCAAAACCTAGAAGCTACAATACTAATTATATGTCAAATGGAAAAACAGGACTGAACAAGATCTTATGACACCATTCTGGCTGGGAATACAGAGACAAGAGTGTCATATGTCTTAGTACTTTAGGAATTTATTATATGTTTTGTGAGCCTACTCATAGCGCAAGGGGCTAGTGAGTGATGACAATGAAGATATGTCTGTGTGTTAGCGCCATTGGCAGTACAGTCAGTGCAGACCACATATACAATATATTACCTAGAAGTCAATTATTACAACATCACTGTCACTATCTTCATTTACATTGCTGAAACATGCTCAGAAATCCAGGTGAAGAACCCGTGCATAGCTGTTCTTATTAGGTTATAAATCAAGGCTGTCTTCCTGGCGACATGTGGCTGGGACAGTCAGATCGTACGATCTGTAAAGCCTGCATTAATATCAGAACGTACTCATTTGGAGTACAGATGATGGTAGTGAAAGGGTAGGCTCAGCACCTGGGTCTAAGTAACTCTGGGGATAAGCTGCTGCAGCAGATTGTTCTGATAAGCAGAATACTCAGAGAGGAGACAGGTGCAGTTTTTGAGAAGATTCATAGATTTTGGATAATTTCATAACAGATATAGCAACCATGTTAAATGACAAATCAAAGCATTATGTCCAACTAGGCAAGTTATCATCTAACCATAGGATAGGTAAAATCTTGTTGCTCAGTTAGGGTTAAAACTGACACCAATCCAAGGATCGGGTTCTATCTGGTAAAATTGCATTTGCACTGCACTTTTATCTGGAACGAGTTTTCCTATAAACGCTCATTGGCGTTATTGGGCAATAGGTGTAAGTTTAACTACAAATCATCATTCACGGCAGCACATTGTCCTATGTAAACAGCGCTTGTGCTGCCAAAAAGCACAGTCGAAAGCACTGTCTAAACAAGCTGTTAAACAGCCACCGATTGGCAAACATGTTGCAGGTTGGCGGTCGTTCTCAGCTACAGGACACGCAATGAACTCTTAGAATGGCGTGGTGTCCGCACATCCATGGAGAGTTGGGGGACCACAGTGTTCATCTTAATATTTGTATCTTGAAATTATTAATTATAGTTCCTACCATGATACAACTACCATGTCGATTATACAAAAACCTACCCCTATTATGCATGAAGAATGTCACCGCTCTTCCTTGGACAACAAAAGTGCCACATCACAGAACAAAGATCCATCTTGGCAGCTTTATGGCTCAGGGACAGGAAGAAGGAAGCTGGGAGTGGAAGTTCCCACAGATGTTGATCCAAGGAGATCTTCTGAAGTTGCTTGATGGATGTACTATCACTTCATCACTCTGTAAATATACAACTATTTGTATATAGGAGGAAACTTCTGTGGTCTTTGAAAAACTTTTAAGGATTTTGTTTACTGAGAAGGTTACTTTTACCTCTATTAGTGCACTAATAATTAACAAATGAGAATCTCAATTTATTTTTGTATACATATTTTAATAAGAATACGATCTATAAATATTGCATACACTTTTTAATTATAATTGTTGAAGATTTCTTGCAGTAATTTCCTGCTACTGAAAATCATACATGTGAATGATAATAATAACTATGGCATAAACCAGAAGTTGTGGTATCAGTGGTCACTGGCATTTTGGGTGTTATTCCCAAGAATCTCAGGAAGCACTCAAAACAACTCAATGTTGATAAAAATCACCATCAAGTCAACTTCAGAAAGACCTGTGCACTTCATATTCCTATATATTACAACTAGAGATGAACAATTCGATCTACAGCTGATCAAGTTTGAATCAAATTTCCTGAAATTCGTGGTTTCGTGTGAATTCTGATATGTTGAGATTCGATTAACTTGCCCGGCACCATTTCCCATACAGCTTAAGCATCAAAGAGACAACTAATGTTATTTTATGTTGCCATTCGGGCCTCGTCATAATGCGCTGCAGCTATGACACCTTACGGATTATCATACCTTGTACAGTGGTGATCAGTACCTGGGCCATGACAGATCAGCAGTTCTAGTGGAGCACACTTTGTCCGATAGAGTTGTCTTCCATCTCCAGGGTCACTGGGTAAGTCTCTCTCCTGCAGTGTATAAGCGCTTATGGTCAGCATAGTCCTCTCTCTCTCACTCCTGTAAAGTGTAAGATCTTATGGTCAGCGGGGTACCCTTTTCCTCTCTTCTGTAGAGTATAAGCTTTTATGGCAGCAGGGTGTAAAATACATGGTAGTGGAACCACTGTGTCATGGACCAAAGAGAGCCTGGAGGGGCGTGACTGGGTGAACACCCCAATCTTCGCTAGAGCCCTTGATGGTGTAGTTAGACTTGGCTCCAGATGAACCTCAGGTGCTAATACAGGACAGACCTTGGACACATGGTAGCTGACCCCCAAAAGGGCAGGAAACTGGAACGGCCAGGAATGGGAAGGCTTGACTGGTATACAGGGAGACACAGCAGGTGCAGGTGGGATCGGCTGGTATACATTAAGGCATAGCAGGTGCAGTCAGGCACAACTGGTATACAGGCAGGCATGGCTGATATGCAGTAAGGCATGACAGGTGCTGGCAGGTATACAAGCAGGCACGACAGATGCAGGCAAGTACATGCAGGTACACAGTCAGGCACAGCAGATGCTGGCAGGTACAGACAGGTATGCTAGAACAGAGGCCCTGAGAACTAGCAAGCATGCAGACATGCAGAGTGAACACCTTGCTAAGCACCTCCCAACAGGTAGAGGTGCCTTAAATAATTAGTGTTTCCCAGTCATTGGCTGAGGACACTTTAGAATTTTGCTCGCTGTTTTTTAGGAGATCGGAAGCGTGAGCAATGCCCTTGTGCAGAGCCCGGGAATCTGTCAGATGTGCGCAGACCCCAGGAGGCCGCAGCAGCGGCAGAAAGTGTGGACCGATGGCTGAGGCAGTAAGTGAGTCCACATCCCTTCCGGAGGAGAGGAGGATGGAAATCGTTCAGGGATGCCGACGCTACTCAGGGTCTTCTCTCTCCTGCAGCACAGGATCGCAGGATGCAGTGATGAGCAGGAGGCAGAGCAAGGGTTAAGGGGTTTATTACAGGGGAAACTCCACCCAGGGAGAGTATTGGTGACAAAGCAATAAAGCAGTTTTGTGAAAACAGGGGAAACACAAATAAAACAATTATTTAAGCAACTTGTAAACTTATCAGTCTGATGCTTTCAGGGTGGTGTAGGCTTGTTATCCCACGGGGGGCGCCTGACGAGTCCTGGTTCTCCTGAACGAGGTCCTGTGGAGGCGAAGCAGAGCCCATGATGTGGAGTGGTCTCTGGTTCCAACAATATATGGTGGAGTTCGGTGGAAGAGGCGGGATGAAAGTTACCTGGCTCCGGAGGATTGGTCAGGGGAGAAGTAGGCCGCACGCCCGTGCCAGTCAGCGGAACGGTACGTGTGGACAATGAAGTCCAAAACGTAAGCGAAGACACACAATCATGTCTCCCACTGTCAGCAGAGATACGGAGTAGAGTGTGGCAGTGTGGGTGGGTGCTGTGGCATCATCTCACTGAGAGAGAATTAACTGTCTCCTGCTGCGTACTCTGTCTTCCCGCCGAGTCCCTCTTTTTCCCCCCTTCAGCTCCTTTAATCTGAGTCACGCTCCCTTCAGTCAAGTGCAAAGATTCATCCAGAACAGAATGCTTTCCCCCCGGCAACAATGGTGACAGCCCCGATGGTTCTGGGACCGGCACGAGAGAGGCTTCACAGGTCTGGTCTATTTCCCTACACTTCCCCTCTTCTTGAGCTCGCTATTCCACAGGCGAGGGTTTTTGTGAAATACGTTGAGACTCTGTGTCTTCTTAAACAGTCTGATTCCAAACAAATTGGTCTTGGTTGCATCGATTGGGGGGTATTCTAGCTGTTGTTCAAGTCAGAAGGAGTAATTGAGTCACCTTGAGTGGTCGAGTCAGCTTGCATGGAGGAGGGTGGTATCATGTTTGTTTCCACTGGTGCAGAACCCTCGGGAACTTCCAGAACTTGTTCTGCTGGGGGAACTTGGGACGGTCTACCAGAACTATCGAACTTTCGTCTTCCTCGTCGCAATCTACTAGATCTAGTGTAGGTACTTCAGTGGCATCCTGTTCATCTCTGACTAATCAGGGTCTTTTGAAAGACAGGCCCGAAGCATGTTTCAGTGGGCTACTGGAGTGGCGGAGTTCTCCTCTCTTTCAGGTTGAATTTCGTACACAGTCCCCGTAGGGTCAATCACCTGATACAGGTGTTTCTCACTCCGATACTCTAATGTGTCTTGAGAGCGTTTCTCCAGCACCAGTACACGGTCACCAACCTGAAGATCTGTTCCCCGCGGCGGAGTCTTCTCCACGTGTTCCAATTCTTGAAATTTGGTCCGCACTAGGAGATGTAAGGTCTGCAAACTATGACGATGCTCTCGAACCCAGGTTGACATTCCCATCCGTGGACTTTCCTCCTCAGGTTCCAGTTCCAACTCGGCAATGTCTTTTCCTGTACGTCCAAACAACAAGGTATACGGGGAATAACCAGTGACTCGGTTTATTCGGTTGTTGTACACCCATACTAATTCAGCCACGAACTCGGGCCATCAAGCTTTCCGATCTTCTTCCAGTGACCTCAGCATCTGAATGAGAGTGCGTTTGAATCGCTCGCAGGCTCCATTTCCCTGTGGATAATAGGGTGTGGTTCGAGATTTTTCGATCTGGTATAACCGGTGTAACTCTTCCATCACCTTCCCCAAAAAGCAAGCTCCCTGATCAGAATGAATTCATTTTGGGCAGCCATATACTTGAATGAAGATTTTACAGATGGCATGCACAGCGGATTCAGCCGTCTGATCTCGTGTTGGGGTCACAATATCAAACTTCGTGAAGTGGTCTACCATTACTAGACAATGTTAATACCCTTGATGGGCCAGCCCAATAGTCAAGTGGTCAATCATTAAAACTTCCAGGGGAGTTGAGGTCATGATGGTCTGTGTAGAGGCTCTCTGCTCAGGTGTTTTTGCCAACTCACAACTCCTGCATAGTTTACAGGTCTCTTCCACTACGGTTCTTAATCGGGGATGATACACGAGTCGTTGTTACCACTGAAAGGTGTTCTCCTGGCCGAAGTGTGCCCCCTGCTCATGCGCTTCTGTGGCTACCATGGTTAACAGTGTATCTGGGATCACGACCTGGCAAGTGACGCCGAGCCTGAACCTTCCGATACAGCAGACCATTCGGCATCTGAAATCTTTCCCATTGACAAAGAATCTTCAAAGCTTCTGGTGATAGGGCATTTCTTTCTTCTTGATCGGGAAGCTGTTTGGACGTCACCCACTGCCTTAGTCAGGCAAGTTCTCCATCCTCCTGCTGCAACCGAACTCATTCATCATGGGACTGGCCCAAGATTCCCTGCCGGGCCAACACCTGCACCTGTCTCTGCGTAGCTACCACCGTCCTGGTATAATCTCGAAATCTTAGGATTTCTTCATCTTCTAATTTTTCGTCCCTGTTTCGCCCTGACGGTCCATGTTTCGCCCTGGACAAGGCATCGGCATGAGTGTTCTCAGCCCCTCTCTTGTAGGCTATTTTATGCTAAAATTTGACCATCCTAGCCACCCACCGTTGTTCCAGAGCTCCCAGTTTCGCATTCTCCAGATGGGCCAGAGGGTTGTTATGGGTGCGCACCAGTACTTCAGACTCGGACAGACCTAGACTCCGCAAACTTCTCTGTGATAGCCCACACCAACGCCAGCAGCTCTAGCTTAAAGGTACTGTAGCTGTCAGGATTTCGCTCGGAATCATGAGGGGACCGACTCGCATAAGCGATCACCTTCTCTCTCCCGCCCTGCATCTGCGACAACACAGCCCCCAATCCATGCAAGCTACCGTCGGTGTGAAGAATGAACGGTAGAGAGAAGTCTGCATAAGTCAATACAGGTGCTTCAGTCAATGCCTTCTTCAGATCTTGAAATGCCTTTTCCTGTCGTTCTTCCCACCGAATTCTCTGACGCTTGATACCCGAGGGCACCCCTCTTAGAAGCTCTAGAAGAGGACTCACGATGCGGGCAAAATTTTTCACAAAGCGTCGATAATATCCAGTCAGTCCCAAGAAGGCTCAGGCATCTTTTAACGTTGTCGGAGTTGGCCAGTCCCGTACTGCCGCAATCTTCTCCTGAGATGGCTTCACCCCTTCAGCAGAAACGACATGACCAAGATACTCTATTTGGGAGCGGAACAAGTGGCACTTCTATGGTTTGATTTTCAGTCCATGCCTTTGGAGGCGACTCAATACCTGTTCCAATCTTTGCAGAGGATACTCAAACGAAGCGGCATAAACTATGATGTCATCTAAGTAAATGAGCGTGGCTTCAAAATTCTCTATCAATCTTTGAAACGTTCCAGGGGCATTGGACAATCCGAACAGCATTCTGTTGAATTCGTACAGTCCCATAGGTAGTACAAAGGCTGTTTTTTTTCCTGTCTTGCTCTGACATCAGCACTTGTCAATAGCCGCTGGCTAGATCCAACGTGGAAAAGAATTTGGCCTTTCCTAGTGCAGAAAGGGATTCCTCAATCCGGGGCAACGGGTAAGAATCTCGCACGGTGCAAGCGTTGAGTTTACGATAATCTACACAGAATCGTAGGGTGCCATCCTTCTTTCACACCAGCACGATGTGAGCGGTCCACGGACTTTGGCTCTCCCTTATGATGCCTTTCTGAAGCATCTGTGTGAGCATGACTTTCCCGTCTTGATAGAGTTGTGGCGGAATTTGTCGGTATCGCTCTCTGATGGGTGCAGCATTCCCAGTCGGAATTTCGTGTGTGATTGCCGTGGCACAGCCAAAATCATCCTCATGGTGAGCGAATACGTCCTGATATCGCCCCAATAGAGCCTCCACTTGTTGAATTTGTGACGGGGTAAGATCGGTCAGCTCACCCCGCATTGGTCTAAGATACATCGCCCTTCACAGACGTGTTGAGGATCTGGTGTCTGGGATGTATTTACCGACACAACCCAAGGGTCCCCTTGCTTCACAGTCAACTGCACAGCCTGGGGCGGTAACACTTCTTCTGGCATATCAGTAATTTGGTCCACTTCACTTCTAGGAGTTAATGTGATGTTTTCTTCTCCTAAATCAACACAGCGCACTGGTACCGTCCCGTCGCGTACAATGGCCAGCATTTGCGCCACAAGGAGGCCTGAGGGAAGATCTTCAGTGGCAGTTGGTTTGATTTGGATCTCAACTCCTTCCAGCGGGGTGCAAGCCTGCACAGGTAGGGTAAGCACAGTCTGTCCTGGTGGCAAAACGAGTTTGGCAGATGTCGGTACCATCACCTTTCCCAACGTTCCTTCATCACTGGCAGTTTCCTGAGCCTGTGCCACACGTATTAATTGCGGAAACACTCTCCATTGAGGAGAGTGCGGGCTCCATTGTTGCAGGGTTACTTCTGGGGGCTCGTTAAGGAGGAGATTCTCAAACTCTTTTAATACGTTCATTCCCAGAAAGCTTGTTCATTACCGGCTTCTCCACTCGTGGACATATACAGTCATGGCCAAAAGTTTTGAGAATGACACAAATATTATATTTTCACATGATCTGCTGCCCTCTGGTTTTTATGTGTGTTTGACAGATGTTTTTATCACAGACAGAAATATAATAATTGCAAACATATGAGTAACAAAAGCTTATATTGACAGTTAGAATGAGTTAATGCAGCAAGTCAATATTTGCAGTGTTGACCCTTCTTCTTCAGGACCTCTGCAATTCTCCCTGGCATGCTCTCAATCAACTTCTGGACCAAATCCTGACTGATAGCAGTCCATTCTTGCACAATCAATGCTTTCATTTTGTCAGAATTTTTAGGTTTTTGTTTGTCCACCCGTCTCTTGATGATTGACCACAAGTTCTCAATGGGATTAAGATCTGGGGAGTTTCCAGGCCATGGACCCAAAATCTCTATGTTTTGTTCCCTGAGCCATTTAGTTATCACCTTTGCTTTATGGCAAGGTGCTCCATCATGCTGGAAAAGGCATTGTTGATCGCCAAACTGCTCTTGGAGGGTTGGGAGAAGTTGCTCTTGGAGGACATTCTGGTACCATTCTTTATTCATGGCTGTGTTTTTAGGCAAGACTGTGAGAGAGCCGATTCCCTTGGCTGAGAAGCAACCCCACACATGAATGGTTTCAGGATGCTTAACAGTTGGCATGAGACAAGACTGGTGGTAGCGCTCACCTTGTCTTCGCCGAATGAGGCGTTTTCCTGATGTCCCAAACAATCGAAAAGGGGATTCATCAGAGAAAATAACTTTACCCTAGTCCTCAGCAGTCCACTGCCTGTACCTTTTGCAGAATATCAGTCTGTCCATGATGTTTTTTCTGGAGAGAAGTGGCTTCTTTGCTGCCCTCCTTGAGACCAGGCCTTGCTCCAAGAGTCTCCGCCTCACAGTGCGTGCAGATGCACTCACACCTGCCTGCTGCCATTCCTGAGCAAGCTCTGCACTGCTGGTAGCCCGATCCCGCAGCTGAAACACTTTTAAGAGACGGTCCTGGCGCTTGCTGGTCTTTCTTGGGCGCCCTGAAGCCTTTTTGGCAACAATGGAACCTCTCTCCTTGAAGTTCTTGATGATGCGATAGATTGTTGACTGAGGTGCAATCTTTCTAGCTGCGATACTCTTCCCTGTTAGGCCACTTTTGTGCATTGCAATGATGACTGCACGTGTTTCTTTAGAGATAACCATGGTTAACAGAAGAGAAACAATGATGCCAAGCACCAGCCTCCTTTTAAAGTGTCCAGTGGTGTCATTCTTACTTAATCATGACAGATTGATCTCCAGCCATGTCCTCATCAACACTCACACCTGTGTTAATGGAGCAATCACTGAAAAGAGGTTAGCTGGTCCTTTTAAGGTAGGGGTGCAATGATGTTGAAATGTGTTTTGGGGGATAAAGTTCATTTTCTAGCCAAATATTGACTTTGCAAGTAATTGCTGTTAAGCTGATCACTCTTTATAACATTCTGGAGTATATGCAAATTGCCATTAGAAAAAGTGAAGCAGTAGATTTTGTAAAAATTAATATTTGTGTCATTCTCAAAACTTTTGGCCATGGCTGTAGAGAAAAGGGCCCCTGTGCAAGAATTATACATGGGCCCATTACAGCCCAAGAGCTCTTAAAAATGCAAAATTGCACCGGCTTTGGAGGTAGAAATGGGCCTCTTAACCTCTTGGGCCCCTGTGCGACCGCACAGGTTGCACCAATGATATGTCCGCCCCTGGGCTTCTCCCTGAGTCAACACTACCCCCTTACGTCCCAAGTCTTTGCCGCAAAAGGTCACCTGCATCCAGACCACCCCTGCTACCGGGATGGACGAGTGGTTGGCAGCTATTAGTTTTTTCACAGGGCCACACTCGGGTCGCTTTGCTTCAGTAAAGTGTCTTCGGAAGTAAGTTTCAGGCATCGTAGTCACCTGGGCAACGTTGGTCAGACCCCTGGATCCTATATGTCTGCCTTTTCAGCGACTGTGTTGGATGTGGCTGCAGCACATGCAGATACTGCAGCCTCCAGTTTTCTAGCTGAGTCCTTAGTTTCTCTACTAGTTTTGGGGCCGGTCACCTAACTGCGACCTGGTCCCTCCACTGACCACGCCGGTGAATATGGACCCCACGGATGGATTCCTCACTATCTGTGCCCCTAGGATCCCTTCTGTCCTCCCGGGAGCTTCCTTCTGTCTCTCCCTCTCAATTCTCTCTCCTGCTATCTCTTTCACTCCTTCTCCTCCGGTCTCCTCAGACCAACTAACTTCTTCCCGCTTCTTAAGCTCCTCCCCCTTTTTATACCTTCCCCCACCCACTTCCCAACACCCTTTCCTACCCAGCCTGGGATGAGGACATCCTCCCAAAGGGTACACCCAGATGCCCAGACTGAACTGGTGTGTGCTGGGTGTGAGTGTTAGAGTCCTAGGTAGTGCCCCCTCTTTACCATAGAGTGGGATATCACACCTCTGGATGAGGTGCAGTACCTCTGTGGCGACTGAACCCCAGGTGTGCCACAAAAGAGCTGTGTAATATGATGGTGCTATATAAGAAAAGCATAATAAATAGTGTGCATGTGGTTTTCCCAACACTCCCTCAACATCATCTGAATGTATTGACTTGAAACACCAGACCCATTTGTTTTCCTGAAAGATAAGCCAATGCAAGAGGAGCTGCTTACTCCACTTCTCAATGGAATAACACATAGGCACTTAGCGGAATTCAGCATGCATGTGTATTGAGGAGAGTTAAGCTGGCCATTCACATTAGACCTGCCATATTGGTGGGTTCAGCCAACGGTCTAATGGGGGAACCTTCCAAACGATGGTCATGAGGGATGTCCATCAGGCATGTCCGATTTCCGACTGCCAATCGTATTGTTCTCCCTGAGATAAGCGCCAGCTGCCGTGTCAGTCAGCAGTTTTCTTAAAGAGAACACAGGAGCATTCCTTTGTATGGGAGAGTTGGCTGTCGGCCCAATGTTCTTTCGGCCAACAGCCATCATATGTGTATGGCCGGCCTTAGTTTATATATGAACCTTTAGAATGAGGCTAAAAAATTCTACATGATATAAAGATACCCAAAAGTGACATTATTGTGGTTCTTTGCATGGCTTTTATCTAATAACTCATAAGTGAGTGTGACATTAAAGAGAATCTATTGACCTCAATGATACCTGCCAACAGGCTATTTAAGCATGTGTGTATGCTCTGTTATTGTACTGGATCTATTAGTAGGTAAATGCCATGTTAGAACTTGTCAAAAGCATTGATGACTGATCCGGATAAGAAGTACAGGAAATCAACTCCTGGGTTATATACAAGAAACAGCTACAGTTCTTTTTCACTAGAATTCAAATAATAAAGATTGAATATTAAAATGTTAACTTTGATATATACCTTTACTTGTGAATTTTTGGATATAGTTATACACATACGTACATATCCATCAGTCATGACCTAGTACGCACTGTCCATCTACAAGTATTAATAATCTGTGTACTTATCAAACAGCAAATGTCACCAAGGTCTTGTGAAAGGATGCAGGTAACCTGGTGAGCCTTTCTCTTTGTTATACAGGTTTAAATCAAAAGAGGTTTACAGATAAAATATTTTTTTCAGATAGCAGCAGAATGGGGAGCATTGTTACAGGATGGGTCCAAAAGCTGGGGCATTATGTCAGGAAAGGGCCCAGGATGGGGAACATTATTACTGGAAGGGCCCAAAATGGGGACAAATATTACTGGAAGTGGCTCAGACTGGGTGACATATATTACGTGAAGAGGGCCTGAACTGGGGGACATTATACCAGGAAGGTGCCCAGGATGCCGAACATTATACCAAGAAAGGACCTAGGACGGGGGACATATATTACTGGAAGGGACCAGGATGGGGGACATATATTACTGGAAGGCTCCAAGAATGAGGGACGTATATTACTGGAAAGGGACCAGGATGGTGGACATCATTACTGGAAAGGGCCCAAGATGGGGGCATTACACCAGGATGGGGAAGATTATTACTGGAAGGTCCCAAAATGACGGACATATATTACTGGAAGGGGCTCAAGATGGGGGACATTACACCAGGATGAGGTGCATTATTACTTGAAGGGTCCTAGGAAGGGAGGATGGGGACATTATACCAGGAAGGTGCCCAGGATGGGGGTTGTTATTGCTAGAAGGGGCCTAGAATGCATGACATTAGTACAGGATGGAGGACATTATTACATTATGGGTGGGCAACAATTATGCCTTTATAGGGTTTAGAACCCATACATGGGCTTTTATATCTGACCAGAGATATCTGTAGAGAACGGCAACTAAAATTTCAGCTCTGAAGCTTATACTATTGTGAATGTACAGCACAAGATAATTAAAAAGATATATCTACAAAGTTACTCAGTTTTTCTAAGTAAGTTATTTCTGTATGTGACTCCTATTGTATACTACAGTGATCTCTTCCTTATTAATATGAGGGAGCTTTTGAACAATTTCTCCACTTTTTGGATAGCCTGCTGTCACTCTTGCCTAAGGCAATCTGAATGTAGAGGTGGATATAACATTTTCATCATTTTAGCTTGACGCTAATTTCTGAGATCTATTTACTGTTTTACAAGTATTAACCATTTTGATAAATCCCTGTTTGTTAGAAGGGTCAGTTGACAATAAGCTGATCACAAAGTGTTCCCCTGCTGGGACCTCACTAATTAACTGTCATCTGTATCTAATTTCCCTGCAGCACCGCCACAGGGGAAATTAAGCATTACACAGAGCTTATTGATATCAAACAGTTGTCTCATAATGCAGGATAGAACTGGTCATCAAGACAAGAGATGCTCTTTGAAGACACTCTCTGCTTTGGCAAATTAAAGATGGTCATGAATGAGAGATTGACCCTCTATTACCTTCAAATTCCATAAGAGAGCATACAAATCAGAGTTCTAAGCTAGACAAACCCTTTAACTTCAGATTTCCATATGAAGTAGAAAAAAAAGACAGGTCATATAGTGTTCTCGTCAGTCCCTGACCAAGAAGCACTATGGTTCTAGCATTGCTAGATGGGAAACAAATGTCAACAGTGCAGGAATGGAGTGCCAGTGGCTCATCAGTAACACTGACTCTGGGGTCTAGTGTTCAGCTACATACTGTACAAATATTACATTACCCTCAATGACTAATGTACCCATGCTTCTATGTAATAATAATCTGGGTTGTTTGTTAGACAAATAATGAGATGCTGACTTTTATCTGTATATAGTGAATCAAGTGTACTGTGTCAACTACCACTCATATAAAGGGTTGAGGGGCCCATATCTGAAGAAGGGCCTACCGGTGGCTTCACCTGTTCACCTTTGGACCAGTCCAAGCCTGCTAGTATGGAAGATTACTTGGTTGTGCTCCATAAACAAGTTTATATAACAAAGCATGGTCTCTGTTCTCCCTGTTCCCCCTCAAGGATGGAATTAATGACCCTCTCTTACCCAATAAAACAGGCGCTGAACCCGGGGCTGGTAGAATCATCAGGATCCTAGAAAAACAAAAGCAGTCAGCTGAGCCGAGCAGGCTGTTTGCTCTTGTTGACATGCCCTTAACAGATGCAGGAGATGAATGCTTTTTCCCTCTTTGTTTAGACACTGGCTGTCATCACCACAATTACCTTGTTCCCGGACGTGAGAAACTACCTTAACTTTCACTTTCTTGTTATTTTTCCTTTACATTTGCAATCTACATTAGAAGAAGCATTCGGCCCTATTGCATCTGTATAAAGCCACCCAAGAGCCAATACAATATGATTTCTGAAAAAGATGATAACACAAGGAAGACAAGTGTAATATTATAGAATTTCTCACCATAACTGCTAATACAACATGTAAGGCATTTATATAACGATGTACCCATGGATGTAATAGGTTATAAAGGTTAATTCAACGTTAATGGAGTATCATCTACTCCCCAAAGAGCTCTCGAATGGGGCACCCTAATTGAGGTGTATCTAGGTTTTCTATAGAATATACTGTATATGTAAGATGATGGGTACACTACTGATCAAGCAATTGATTAAAGGTAGGCTGATGCGTCATGTATGAGGCAACTGCGTAAATAGAAAAGAAAAAGAACCATGCAATATGACGCACACACCTGGAGTATGAAATATTAACAACTTTATTACACTTAATGACAAACAATTAAAACCTCTTAAAAAAATCACAAGAGGAAGTGATATACATATCATCTCCTGCTACAGTGAATGGAGAATACTGGTAAATGGCTAGCTGCAAGAGATCAAAAGGATTCTAAACTCCAATGTGTGCAGGCGTAAATAGTAATGAACTTGAGAGCAATCATAAATGGATCTAAAATAATGTACAAATACACATATATGGTACAAACAAAAAAGTAAAGAAGCCAGCACTGCCTATGGTCAGCACGCAATACATAAAGTGCATATGCACATATCGATTTCTAACTGTACTTTAAAATGAGACATTTAGCAAACAATTGATCAATTCTTTGAGCCACCCCACCACGTCACGGCATTCTCATATGGGACAGTCCTACTCTACGTTTTTTATATACACTGTGCCATTACGGCCCCCTAAATGTATTAAAAGCAAGACTATATTAAATGGAAACGTACCTGAAGCCTATCTGAATCACTCCCATGGAGCCAGAGGGGCTAGCGCAGATAAAGGCCGACCAGGTCCTGGACATGACATTTCAGATCTGACCTCCACACTGCCAAACCAGCAACCATGGATGAAGGGTGACGAGTGTCGGACCCCGGCCGATCAAACACTGATGACCTATCCTTATCCAATGTAAAAGTAGTGGACAACCTCTTTAAGGATATATGATTAATGCTTTTGCCCTTTTCACGGCGGTTGTCATTTTTTAGAAAAATAAACAAATTTTTGAATTTTCTGAGTTAATAGAGAAGAATCCTCCACTTCTGAACCTCATCTATAAACCAGATGGGAAAGGGGTTATGATGAGTATTCCTAAATTTTGAAAATTCGTCACACCTGTGCACTGCAAAAACATCCTATTAATTTCAATTGATCTGTAAATGCAATATTTTCCGCTTCTGTAGGGAAATTGAGCACTTGTACCTGGTTTTCCTCTAGATTACAGTTGACTCTATATTGGTATATTGTCTGGGGACCGTTTTAAAGACGATAAAATGATGGACAACCTCAATAAGGTCATTTTTGAAAAAATGATGATTAATGGGGTTTTCCAGGACTTAAAGGCCGGGGTCACACTTGTGAGTGTGATGCGAAAAACTTGCACAAGTCTTTAGCATCAATACCCGGCACTGCCGCTGGCACTCAGGATCGGAGTATGCGGCTGTATGTATTTCATGTATTGATGCGAGAGACTCGCGCGATTTTTTCGCATCACACTTGCAAGTGTGACCCCTGCCTAATACTAGGAATTAATTTTACCATTGATTCACTAGGGAGGGAGTGTCAAAAGCATTAATAACCTCTATATAATGTACGTAACTGTGCCTGTTACGATGTGACACTTCCAGTAGGGGTGCCGAAGTCATCGATATTTACTTCCCGGAAAACCTCCTCAAAAGGTAGCCATATTTGTAAGCTGACCATTCACATTCGACGGCTGTTGGCTAAATGATCTTTTCATGATTGCTATCTCCCGCACCTCCCCCATACATAAGTAGGAACCCTCAGCTTGGCCGGGTGCTCCTGCACTGTGATAGAGCCTTATCACCCCACCAAAATAAAAGGATAGGATGTTGAAATTCCACAGGCTGGATAATTGTATTCCTTGGTATTATCTGTTTGGGAAGATTCAGGAGGCCCCCATACACACTGGATGTAAGGCTGATCTCACTGAAAATGTAAGGTTCGTGTGACTTTTATCTAATGTGTATGGGGGCCTTTAAAAATATTTTCAGTCGAATGCTTATTAGCCTGAAAGTTATTCCGACCAACTTCCCCATAAACGTGCACGCTCTTCTTACCTTAGCATACCTGTTTTTTCAGTGGAGAGCGTGAAACACTTTGCTGCCAGATTCTTCATGCATCTCCCATGGGTACACGGTATCCCATATAACTGATCCATTTTACCCCATGGCAGTTTAGGGAGACCCTCATACATTTATTTAATGTGTATGGTCACCATATGTGGTCTCTGTTCTCTGCAGCCTTACAGAACTCTTGCACTAGAGTATAATATATGGCAGCAGGGTAAAAATGGAGAACACACCACGCAGGACCTGAAAAATTTAGGGGCAAATTCATTAAGACTGGCGTAGTGCACACTTGTGCTACGTCAGTCTTACTGGAGTGCAAGTTGCCAAATTAATTTAGAGGCGCAAACCATTTGATGAATTCAACGCATCTTCTGAGTAGTGTGTGCCTCTATGCACCAAGCCACAAATGCTACTGCAGTCAAGGACTGGAGTAGCATTTCTGCAGTACCAATCCCTGGCACATTTGATAAATAGGACGTGCAGGAGTGGCATTCCACCCCAGCATTTTGGTGTAGCCGATTCAAACTGGCGTGGAAAGGCCAAAAGTCGCAACATTTTTGCGCAATTCCACGTAAAGCTTTTACGCCACTTTTCTGGTATATAAGACTTGATGAATCAACCCCTTAGGCCTCTTTCACACATCCGTTTTTTGCAATCAGACGCGATACGGCGCTTTTTTAAAAAAAACGGATCCGGTTTTTTAAACCGCTGGATGCGTTTTTTTGTCATTGACTATCATTAGCGCCGGATCGCGCCTCATGTCATTGCGTTTAGTCCGTTTTCTGCCGGATCCGTCATAGATTTTAATTCCAGCGGCCGGACAGGACGCATCATGTAACTTTTTTTTTTGTGCCAGAAACGCATTAGGCGTCCGGAAACAATAGAAGTGTATGATACAGGATCAGTCTTTTGTGCAATCCGGCAAAAGACTGATCCGGATTGTGGAAATCTACTACTACTACTACTACTACTGCTACTACTACTACTACTACTCATTTTCCGGGCAAAAAAAGGTCAGGACGGATCCAGCTAAAAAACGGATCCAGCACATCAGTTTTTTACAATCTACGCCTGATCCGTCTTTTAAACTATTCGCCGGATTGTGCCTGATTGCAAAAAACGGATGTGTGAAAGAGGCCTTAGTCCTAAAATAGTTCTTAAAAGTAGAAAAAGTAATGTCTCACCATGCAACTCTCATCTTTAGACATTCCTGGTCTTTAAAATACATTTGCAGGAAAACATTTATCAATTCCAGAAATTGAAACAATTTAGAATTTGAAATAAGAACAAAGTTAGGAGTTTGGCAGCAGTACACAGGACTTGAGATTGGTTGGCTTTCCTGTGATCTGAATGGAGACCATAAGGGTGTGTGGTGGATGTAATGTGACCTGCTGCAGCCCTGCGCTTATTATCTCAAATTCATATTGTATGTAATGGTAATTCACAAACTGGCAGCAGTTCAGCTTTGCTCTGTACAATAAATGGAATATGAAAAATGAATATTCCAGGCACATGACTTTATCCATAAAATAACATGGAACCAAACACTTAATATGAATCTCAATACCTAAAATGGGACCAAGAACCTTACAACAGTAGTGTGGGATTGCGTAGGATGTCTAACCTTGATATGACCTTGGATGATATTAGGCAAAATCCTTACGATGAGTCATGAAATGCACACCAGATTTCTACATATGAGAATTTTATATTCATGAAATCCTTTGGAAAGAGAAGAAACGACCATGCTTCATTTCTCCCTTAAAAGGATACCTGTTTCCAACAATGTAAATTCCTAAATATCTTGGTAAATGCCCTTTCACTTTTTAATTCAAATTCACCAGAGTTTTATTTAAAAAAAAAAAAGCTTTATCTACCCATTAAGTCAAAGTCCAAACCTTAAACAAGCTTTATAGCATGAACACAGACAAAGCAACCCAAAGATACCAATCTGCAAACAACTGTTTGGGGATTTCTACCTTTCATCAGTACAAAGTAAAGCAATGGTTGGCTAGGTGAGAGACCTTGGAAATCCAGGAAATATAAAGAATATGCAGGTTAAAATCCAGTCTATAGGATACTAATCAAATTATGGGATTGTTGGGCAATCCATATAGACAGTAGATTGTTGGTGACTGCAGTAACAAAATCTATTGATAAGTAAGATGTGACAGATAGAAGCTGTACTGTTGATTTAGAATAATCTAGCAATTATATGGGTTAAAATTGTTATAGCAGACAGGGAGTGGTTACCTCAGCCCCAGGGGATACTGGGAAAGTTATTGTGTCTGGGACATCCAAGCATAAGGTGTGTGTTAGAGAGTCTCCTGTCAGACTGAAATCAGAAAAGCTGTATAAACCAGTTCTTCTTGGGAAGCAATTGCTGTAATCATAGTAAGGACAGCTAGGAGTATCTTTATTACTCAAGATAGAAGTGAAAGAGCTACAGCACTGGACTCATCCCCCTCCCCTACCTCACTGCATGATAAGGTACAGTTCTGCTTAGGTTGAGACACTATGTGTGAACAGAAGTTATCTGTGAAGAGACTTTCATATATGTTGGTGAAGCATTGCATGAAGACAAGTGATTCTGTGTGATGAAAAGAAGCTGGAAAAAAAGCTCTGTGATCAATTTCAGCTCAGAACTGTGTCATAGCTGTGTGCCTGTAAACTGTTACCTCCCCTCTACAGTGAAGAATTATAATTAATGGTCGCCCCGAGTAAGATTTCCCCAGGATTCCAAAAAAACCTCATGTTTCCTTTGTATCGCCAATTTTGAAAAAGTTAGTTTAGGTCTTGGAAAACGAGAAACTCCTTAATATGGCTTCCAGGTACACATAAATTGGCCATTTTATGCGCTAAGATTTCTCAATTTTTCCAATGTAGTAATGCAATTCATTTTTCATATTTCATATTTGTATGCTATGGCGCTACAGAGTGCTGCCGTTTTTGTTTGAGTGTATATGATTGGTGACTCATAAAGGTTAAGCACCTTTTAACACTTAGTTTATGTTTGGATGTAACAGTTAGTTTTTTGAAATTTGTATTCATTAGCTTTTTAATCACAGCAGGTCCACTACCCCTCCACAGAGATGTAGATTTTAGTCTAAAGGTTCCCATACAGATGAAGACTTTAGTCTTAGCGAGGATTGGCATTAGTTTAGGTCCTGGAAAACGAGAAACACCTTAACATGGCTTCCAGATACACATAAATTGGCCATTTTATGCGCTAAGCTTTCTAAATTTTTCATATTTCTAATGCAGTAATCCAGTTCATTTTTCATATTTCATATTTGCATGCTATGGGCTACAGAGTGCTGCCTTTTTTCCTTTGAATTGCCTTCGTATTCTGAGTAGCATGCATGCAACAAAGAGGTGGTCAGACAACAGGCTTGGACTGGCCCAAAGGAAAATAGGTGAATCTCCGCAATGTACCCCAATACAGGAGTGTAGTGTTCATATTCATGGAGTTTTTAGACATTTTATTTTCTTAGAAAGATCCCCTATGTTAAGAAGATCACAGGGCAAACATTTGATGAGTCTCCCAACAATAAGCAATTCCTTGAGGGATCCTGCCAGGAAGTCTTCAACTTTCCTGCAGTTGCACCCAGGTGAAAAAAATTATGCAGCACCTATTGAATTCAGTACTCTAGAGTGAGAGACATTGACTTGACAAAATGTGGTCTTTCAGCTTGTTCTTTCTCATCCTCAACAGAAGTGCAAACTGTTTGTATAGGAGAACCTTCTGCAGTGGGATAACCCAGAAGCTCAAAGCAAATATAGAGCAATGATAAGAACGAGATCCGCCTACTGTGAGCAGCCTGTATGGCCTTAGGCCGCCATACACATTAGATGGCTATCGGCCGAACGCTGGTTCAGCCGATCTTTTGGCTGATGACCAACTCTTCCATACACAGGAGTGCTCACTCACCCGAGCGCTTCTATGTTCTCTATGAGAAAGTCGCCAACTGACAATTGATTGGCAATTGTAAAAAAAGCTGCCAGCAGCGGATCTTGCTGATCTGTGTGCCTTAGTGCATTCAACGTAGCAGAACATCCCTCAGACCATCATGAATATCCTCATTGATAGCATGCCAAGGCGTGTAATCATCTGGGTGGCGCTCATACTTGATACTGAATAAATCAAGATGTTTTGAAAATTTTGTTTCCATTTTTTCATCCTTTGTATATCATTAACAATATATATTCATCCTTTGTATATCATTAACAAGTCTATATATCCTGTGATTTCCATAATTCCATGACTTTTCCGTTTTGGTTTTGCAATTTCAATGTTCAGAATTGTGTTTATACAGTTGAAACCAGAAGTTTACATACACTATATAAAAGACACATCTGCATGTGTTTCTCAATATCTGACATGAAATCAGAATAAACCATTCCTGGTTTTGGTCAATTTTGATTACTATAATCATTAATATTTGCCAAATGCCAGAATAATGAGAGAGAGAGAATGTTTTAAGACATTTTTATTACTTACTGCAAAGTCAAAAGTTTTCATACATCCCAAACATTTGACCCAAGTCATTCAGTTTAATGGTACCTAATACTAATGAAATGTATGTAAACTTTTGACTTTGCAGTAAGTAATAAAAATGCCTTAATACATTCTCTTTCTCTCATTATTCTTGCATATGGCAAATATTAATAATTATGGTAATCTTAATTGAGCTAAAACGGGAAAGGTTCATTCTGATTTCATGTCAGATATTGAGAAAAGCATTCAGATGTGTCTTTTTATATAGTGTATATAGAAATAGTTATATAGAAACTTCTGGTTTCAACTGTATCTATATCTTTCTATCTATATAATGTAATATTAATTCAAATTATTCTTAGAACTAGCAACTTGAAACTTTGGAAGACAGCTGTTGACTATTTCATTCTGCGGCTGTATGAAGGGACCTGCCAACACCTTATAAAATAAATTCCAACAGTTTAGAGAAAAAATTCTAACACTATTCTTCAAAGTCCCACATGTTAGTTTTTAGTCTTTCACTGGTTTACATATAAGACACTAGTGTTTGGCTTTCATGAAGTATAACTAGTATAACACAAGTCACAGTGATGAAACAAAATATTATTTTTTATTTGGTTTTAAGTTTTGAAGAACTAAGATATATTACTTCATGAATCTCCTACCTTAAATCTTACCTGAAGTGAAGTTTCATGTAATTTTTCAGAATAAAATGTCATGTGTATGTACATGAGGAAGGACAATATTATATGACTTATAATCCTACATTTTTTTTTATCAATTTTCCCTCCTGAAGTCACTACATTTAATTTTCAGTTGTCTAAGAGCTGCTAGTAGGTGGAAACTAGCTGTTATGATCACAGCACACACAGACATGGGGAATTCCTGCTCTCCTGATTTTTATGTAGCCAATGTTCAGAAGCAGTAGCTGAATGGAGGACACTATACAGTAAAATCAGCAGTGTTGCTGTGAATCCAGCTCTATAGTTAGCCAGACCAGCTACCAGTGGGTCTGTGTGTCTCTGTTTCTTTTTCTCACTCTGTACCACCCTCTTCCTGTTCTTTCCATAGATTTCAATAGGTCGCTGTAATCCAACACCTCAGTAAACAGCCAGTCCATCTTGTCTTGAACAGGGCGCATTTTAGCTTTTTTTTTCCAAATGAATGATGAATTTAGGAGGTGCTAGAGGAGATGTTGCTCATAAGTGGGAAAAAAGGATATTTCTCTGATAAGATATTTATTCACTATTGATTTATGCACGTTTTGTTGAAATAATAGTGACAATTTACATTTACAGGCTGAATGGCCTCTCAGATACTTAATTTGCATGACAAAACAGTGTGCATAAAACACATATGTCTTTGCCGAGCAGATGTTGACCACTTGGCAAATTATCGGTGTATTTTTATGTTTCATTTATATGATAAGAAGCATAACTTCAATAGTAGAAAGGGATATGTGGATAAATCTGCTGCGCTGCTGGTCAAGAAGATTTCCAATGGTAATGATTGTGTTCATCAAAGAGCAAACTCCTTCATCAGGAAAAACTACAACCACACATTTTTTTTACTTTTTAACTTTACAACAAGAAGCATAACTTGAGCTTCTGGGCTCCAATGCAAGATCTGTTAACGGGTTTCACACCTTCCATGTTAGTTATATTATATTGGTGTGAGCGGCATTTGGGCTGTATCAGGCACCAACGACTGGGGGTGTGACTGCCATCTTCTGGTCTTGTGACTGCTAGCTTCTCCTAACATTGGTCAGTAAAAACCGGACAATATGGTCTTGGACCAAATTTAGACATGTCTCTATTTTTTCAGCTTTTTTTTTTATTATACCAGCACATACAAACTTCATGCAGATGTTGCCCTTGTGAGAGGCGTAGGTAAGGGTTCAGGTCAGGATGGGGCGAAACATCTGAGTGGGCCCTAAATAGTAATTCTGAGTACAACTATGGTGGTGTAACGGGGGCCAGGGTGATAGTCATGGTAAGGGGCTGCTGCTGTTCCGGCACACCCTGACGCTCCGCTACAGAAACATTAGATTCTTTCTGTTGTGTGCTGTATCTGCAATATGCTTCACCCACCTGTGGGTCAGGAGTTTCCTCAGAGTGCAAAGTCCCAATCCGTCTCAGCAACACACAAATATTCTCAAAGTCCAGGTTCATTTTCAACAAAACTTTACTTAACTCATTCAGCTTCAATACAGACAGTCTTCATATGTTAGGGATACTCCTTCTGCTAAGCTGTCCCTGGTCCTTCGTAGCAACGTGGAATCTGTTACCGTGGTCTCCATTCCCACAGCTTTCTGTGTCACCGGTCTAGCTTGTCCCTGGTGCTCCCCCCATCCACTTTCCCTATCTCGGGCGAAATTACAGGATGCCTCTGCCAATTCTTGATGGACCATAGGTCCTGGAGTCACAGGAGTCACCCAAAAGCCTAGCCGTTGATTCCCTCAGGCTGCCCAGATCCACTTGTGCTCCAAAGACAGACATGACACACTTCTCCAAGTTCAATCCTTCTTTTTCCTATATCCAGCTCTCTGCTCCTGGAATAATCCCGCTCACCCTCAGCTAACTCCTCCCACTAGCCAGCTTCCCCTTGGCTAACTATTCCTATTTTATCTTATCTAATCTGAAATCTACTTTACAGTGTCCTCCACTGTTCTAATTCCTAAATAACCCCTACTAATGCTAAACCTGACTCCACCACTAATTATCCCTATCTCTATCCCATAAAGGTACATATATGTGACTTGTACAATGTATAATCATAAATACATTAGTCAGCACACTAGAATAAAGTCAGATATTATCATATTACACGGTGCACATATAAAACATACAAAAGTACCTGGTTTCATTAAGCAGACATGCACAGGAATGCAGGGTCCAAACTAGCCGCCTGCACCCCCCTACAGTAGCACACTGATATTACCGCCATATGGTGGCATATAGTGGTAGAAGCCTGTTGTGAATGAGCAGAGGCTCCCTCTGGTGGTTACAGACAGTACTGAACCTTCCAGAGAGGAATGGCAATCTGAGATCACGGACTGGACTGATATAAGGGAGGTTTCCTCCCATGATGGTCGCCGGTGATCAATTGTTCTGGTCTCAATTGTGGTTCCTGGTTCATTTGGAAGTTTTCTGGTGTCTTGCCTGCATCTGCTGCTTTCAGATAAGTTCTTTTCTGCTTTTATTTTTGTGCTTGCTATTTGAATTTTTTTCTGCACATTTGTGGAGGATAGCCAGGTCCCCTCCTGGCGCCTGAGCTCCTCACAGTTTGTCTGTAGCCACTGTTGTTTTTTCATTTGCTTTTTCCTGCTTTTTCAGCGGCTGCAGCTTGGTTTTGTTCACACTGAGATCTGATTTAGTGGGTGGCGAGATCGTGTGATGTCAGTATTTTTGTAATCAGAATTGTTGGATTTTTGTAGGGTTTTCTGGGTTGCAGAAAGTAATCTCTCCTGTCCTTTCCTATTTAGTCAGCTTGTAGCCCCAGCATTTGCTCAATCTGTTTTCTGCCTGGTTTGTGTTTTCATCTTGTCTAACCGCCATTATATGTTTGGGGGCTGCCTATTCCTTTGGGGCTCTACTCCGGGGCAGTTAGCTTTCCTGTTTCTATCTTTAGGTATAGCTAGCTCTCAGGCTGTGACGAGGCGTCTAGGATCAACGTAGGAACGCTCCACGGCTACCTCTAGTTGTGTGGTTAGTTCAGGTTTCTGCAACTCATTAGTTACCAACATCTCAGGTGTTCGGCTGCCCTGCTGTTGTTCCTGTCCTCCTCAGCTACCGTACATAGCAGAAAGCCAGTGCTGCAGAACATACAAGTGAATGCAGTACAGTTATATATAGTGACTTGAAGTTGACATTCTTTATGATTGAGTCGTTCATTTCTCACTTCTTTTCCATCTGGCCCACACCGACATGACAACTTCTTCCAGCCTGGACTCGGCTGCAGAAATTACAAAAAAGGCACATTTTACTTCTCACATTTCTAGCCCCAATCCCATCTATTCCCAACCTGCACAAACGCCTCATTCTACTGATACCCCAGTTCTGAGCCGTTGCAGGTATATGTGTCCCTATTACTGCACCTGCTGTTTGGCAAAATAACGGCTCATCTTAGTGCCCCACATAATAATGCCCACCACTGTGCACCTTACATAGTAATAATGACTCCTTTGTGTCCTCAAGATGGTAAAATGACCCCCTAGAAAATATTAATGCCCTGTGCAAGTGCCCACATTTTGCCCCTTTGACAGCCAGAGTACTCTGAGTGTCCCTATAACAATAATGCTTCTTTAGTGCCCACTTAACAGTTAATAATGTCCATTGAGTCCCCCAATGTACAGCTCCTCTATACACAGTATGGTGGTCACACAGCTCCTTTGTAAAGAGTATGATGTCTCCAAATCACCACTATATACACTATCAATGGCCAATAGTGCCGCTATACACAGTATGATGTGCCCTCTGCTCCCCCCAAAACCCGTATAATGACCCCCACAGAAGGCTTCACACTGTATAATAGCCCCCACAGTAGAACACACACTGTATAATGGCCCCCACACTGTAAAAACATACAAGAAGAAAAGGTAGCACACTGTAGCGCTATAGCTTGCAAACACGAAATATGAAAAATATGAAAAATGAATTACATCATTACCTTAGAAATATGAAAAATTGAGAAGTCTTAGCGCATAAGATGGCCAAATTATGTGAGCCTGATAGCCACGTCAAGGCTCTTCTCGTATATCAGGTCCCTAACTAATGCCTATCCTCGCTTTAGAAAAGTCTGTCTGCATGGGAACCTATGAATCCTCTTTTCAGACTAAAATCTACATCTCTGTGGAGGGGTGATGAACCTGCTGTAATTAAAAGGCCTGTGACCACCAGGTGGAGTGCTCAGGCAGAAGGTAAATGAATACATATCAAAAAACTGACCGGCACATCCAAACTTAGATTCAGTGTGAACAGGTGCTAAACCTAGAGTCACCAACTCATAATCTCTATGAGTTGGTGACTCTAGGTTTAGCACCTGTTCACACTGAATCTAAGTTTGGATGTGCCAGTCAGTTTTTTGTTTTTTGATATGTACCCACACTGTAAAAAGGCCCCAAACTGTATAATGGCCACAGCATCTGCCCCCAAACTGTATAATGGCCCCCACATTAGCTACCAAACTGTATAATGGCCCCCACAGAAAGCCCCAAACTAAATAATGAATCCTGCATTAAGGGTATGCCACACTAAACAATATCGCTAACGGGATCGCTAAAAAACGTCACTATTTAGCGATCCCGTTAGCGATATTGTTCAGTGCGGCAGCTTCCAGCGACGAGCTTCCTGCTGTGATCTCGCTCGTCGCTGGAATCGTTCCGGACCCTATTTCATCGCTGGCGCTCCCGCTGGGTAAGTATCTTATCGCTGTGTGGCACCTTTTCTTAGCGATTTAGCGGTACTTTTGTACCACTAAAGTCGTTAAGAAGATCGCTAACGGCGATAGCGTCGTTAACTATATCGCTAAATGCGGCAGCATTTAGCGATATAGAAACAATCCCGCTAGCGATCTCATTAGTATGCAACGCTAACGAGATCGCTAGCGGGATTGCTTAGTGTGGCAGTACCTTTAGCTCCCAGACTGTACAATGTACACACCAATATAGTTAATCGTAGAGTTGAGAAACCCCTTTAAGCTGACTTTTGCCATTCTGCTGCACTCACTGACAATCTATGTTATGTTGGTCATGAGGACTCATGTAGTAAGATATATGACTTTGGCTTGTCTTGAAGTATGAATCAATCACTTAATCTCTTTAAAGATAACCAAAGATAATGGTTGATGTTCCTCACCACACACAGCTTTACAAACAATGTCACAGAGATTAGAATGTTTATTGTGCACTTACCACTCAAGTCAGATCAGCCAAAATTATACTGGGCCTTCAACATGTTGTTAAAATACTGCCACACTTAGTGATCTCGTTAGCGATCTCAATAACGACGCAAGCTAATGAGATCGTTTTTGTGATCGTTTTAATGTCTCTAGTAGCTGCCACACTTAGTGATCTCGTTAACGACTCAAAAGCGGTTAGCGATCTCATTAACGACTTTAACGGTCATTGCGATGTAAAAAACAGCGCACATCGCTCACAAAAGGTGCCAGACACAAGCGATATAGGCTCACCAGCGGGACGCCAACGATCTAAATACGGTCCAGAACTCTAGTGAACGATCAGCGAGATCACAGCAGGGGCCACGTCGTTGCTACATGCCACACACGTTAGCGTCACGAACGAGATCGCTAAATAGTGACGTATTTTAGCGATCTCGTTAGCGACGCTGTTTAGTGTGGCATACCCTTTAGTCATTAGGAATTTCACATAACAGAAATATGGGAAAAATACAGAATATAATGATGATTTATAGCATGAGATAAGTCAAGTCTGTGTGTGATATACAACGAGACTGAAGGATTTGCACAAGCCTCATGCACAGAAGCTCTGTGGTTAGCTCTCCATGTTTGGAACAAATGGTCACCATTTCATTCACTTTGCATTTTGTATTAACACTTCTATTTTTTATTTCATTCTTACTTTGCAGCTTTTTTTCCACACCTGCTGAAAACTTTTGCACAGTACTCTATATTTGGAGAAAAACTCACCATAAAAGATTACTGGTCAGATGAAAGACACAAGATCTACAAGGTTAGCAGGAGGGTAAAGACATAACCAGAATCTGACTTAGGCGGGGGTCATACTTGCGAGAAACTCGCATGAGTCTCGCACTTCAATACCCGGCACTGCCGCCGGCACTCGGGACCGGAGTGTGCGGCTGCATGCATTTCTTTGCAGCTGAACGCTCCGGTCCAAGTGCCGGTGCCAGTGTCGGGTATTGAAGTGCGAAATTCGTGTGAGTTTCTCGCAAGTGTGACCCCGGCCTTAAAGTCAAGCTATCATCAGAAAATGACCTAGTATTTAAATCAGATTTTTGTGTTTAATTTAGTCTTAAATTTTTTTGGCACAGATTTTTTCTTATCACAATCTGTATTAAAAATAAAAATAGAAATCTTGCAATTTTCATATTGACCATGTTTTTACACTCTAGCTTCCTGTTGTTTCATGTACATTGCTACAAAGGTCAGAGACAGACCCAACCTTTAATAATAATAATCTTTATTTTTTTTTTTATATAGCGCTAACAGATTCCGCAGCGCTTTACAGTTTTGCACACATTATCATGTCTGTCCCCGATGGGGCTCACAATCTAGATTCCCTATCAGTATGTTTTTTTTTGAGTGTGGAGAAACCAGAGTACCGGAGGAAACCCACGCAAACACGGGGAGAACATACAAACTCCTTGCAGATGTTGTCCTAGGTGGGATTCGAACCCAGGACTCCAGCGCTGCAAGGCTGTAGTGCTATCCACTGAGCCGTGTGCAAAGGTAATTGTGAAGGAACAGGGGGCAGGGTCAGCTGTAATATTCATATATAGGTGAGAAAAAGGAAATCACCAACTCACCTACCTTTCCGACTTTTAGATTTTGACGAGTCTGGAGCAGAAGCTGCTGCAAAATGTGATTAATAGGAAAAAGGAGGTGGTTTTGTTGGGATTTTAAATGATTGAAATAAAGTGCTAATTTTTAAGCCATTTGAAGAGTTTTTTCAGCTGTAACATTACTGTGATTTATGGATCTTGTGTTATCAGTAGTGATGAATGAGTATACTCGTTGCTCGAGTTTTCCCGAGTATGCTCGGGTGTTGTCCGAGTAATTTGGCATGCTCGGAGATTTAGTTTGTGTCGCTGCAGTTGCATGATTTGCGGCTGCTAGACAGCCTGAATACATGTGGGGTTTTCCTAACAAACAGGTATTCCTCACATGTATTCAGGCTGTCTAGCAGCCACAAATCATGCAGCTGCGGCAACACAAACTAAATCTCCGAGCACACCAAAATACTCGGAGAACACCCGAGCATTCTCGGGAAAACCCGAGCAAAGAGCATACTCGCTCATCACTAGTTATCAGATGTGTATAAGGTATTACCTGTCATTGGAATCCTGGCTCTGATGATAATGAGCCTGCTGTAAATTCTTCCTGAAAGGACAGGAAGTATGAGTCTAAAAAAGCCCCAGTGGTCAGCGTGAAAATTGCAAGATTAATAATTTAGGTTTTTGTTTTTTTTTAATTAAAGATCAAGATATGAAAAACAAAAAAAATGACATAATTTTTTAAGAGTACGTGTAACACGAAAACTTGATTAAAACAATAGTTAATTTTTTGATGACAGCTTCCCTTTAACCCCTTCATGACCCATCCTATTTTGACCTTAAAGACCTTGCCATTTTTTGCACTTCTGACAAGTGTCCCTTTTTGAGGTAATAACTCAGGAACGCTTCAACGGATCCTAGCGATTCTGAGAATGATTTTTCGTGACATATTGGGCTTCATGTTAGTGGTAAATTTAGGTCGATATGTTTTGTGTTTATTTGTGAAAAAAATGGAAATTTGGCAAAAATTTTGAAAATTTTGCAATTTTCAAATTTTGAATTTTTATTCTGTTAAACCAGAGAGTTATGTGACACAAAATAGTTAATAAATAATATTTCCCACATGTCTACTTTACATCAGCACAATTTTGGAAACAAATTTTTTTTTGTTAGGAAGTTATAAGGGTTAAAAGTTGACCAGCGATTTCTCATTTTTACAACAAAATTTACAAAACCATTCTTTTTAGGTACCACCTCACATTTGAAGTCAGTTTGAGTGGTCTATATGTTTGAAGATACCCAAAAGTGACACCATTCTAAAAACTATCCCCTCAAGATGATCAAAACCGCATTCAAGAAGTTTACTAACCCTTCAGGTGCTTCACAGGAGCTGAAGCAACGTGGAAGGAAAAATTGAACATTTAACTTTTTGGTCACAAAAATGATGTTTTACAAACATTTTTTTTATTTTTACAAGAGTAAAAGGAGAAAATGGACGGATAAAGTTGTTGTGCAATTTCTCCTGAGTACACCGATACCCCATATGTGGCGGAAAACCACTGTTTGGGCACACGGCAGGGATCAGAAGGGAAGGAGCGCAGTTTGACTTTTTCAAACCAAAATTGGCTGGAATTGAGATTGGACGCAATGTCGCGGTTGGAGAGCCCCTGATGCGCCTAAACAGTGGAAACCCCCACAAATGACCCCATTTTGGAAACTAGACCCCCTAAGGAACTTATCTAGATCTGTTGTGCGCACTTTGAACCTCCAAGTGTTTCACTAATGTTTATAATGCCTGGGTGTGAAAAAAAAATTCCACAAAAATGATTTTTTAGTCCCCAATTTTTGATTTTTCCCAAGGAAATTGGACCCCAAAAGTTGCTGTCCAATTTGTCCTGAGTACGCTGATACCCCATATGTGGGGGAGAAATACTGTTTGGGAGCACGGCAGGGCTCTGAAAGGAAGTAATGATGTTTTGGGATGCAGACTCTGATGGGTGTCATGTTCAGTTTGCAGAGCCCCTGATGTGCCTAAAACAGTGGAAACCCCCCACAAGTGACCCCATTTTGGAAACTAGACCCCCTAAGGAATTTATCTAGATCTGTGGTGAGCACTTTGAACCCCCAAGTGCTTCACACAAGTTTATAATGCCCGGGCATGAAAATAAAAAATCCTATTTTTTTCCCACAAAAATGATCTTTTAGTCACCAATTTTTTATTTTCCCAAGGGTAACAGGAGAAATTGGACCACAAAAGTTGTTGTCCAATTTGTCCTGAGTACGCTGATACCCCATATGTGGGGGGCAACCACTGTTTTGGCGCACGGCAGAGCTCGAAAGGGAAGGAGCGCCATTTGACTTTTTCAAACCAAAATTGGCTGGAATTGAGATTGGACGCCATGTCACGTTTGGAGAGCCCCTGATGTATGTGCCTAAACAGTGGAAACCCCCTACAAGTGACCCCATTTTAGAAACTAGACCCCCTAAGGAACTTATCTAGATCTGTTGTGAGCACTTTGAACCCCCAAGTGCTTCACACAAGTTTATAACGTAGAGCCATAAAATTAAAAATCATATTTTTTCCACAAAAATGATCTTTTCACCCCAATTTTTATTTTCCCAAGAGTAACAAGACCCCAAAAGTTATTGTGAAATTTGTCCTGAGTATGCTGATACCCCATATGTGGGGGTAAACCACTGTTTAGGTACATGGCACAGCTTGGAAGGGAAGGAGCGCCGTTTGACTTTTTCAACGCAGAATTGCCTGGACACAATGTCACGTTTGGAGAGCCCCTGATGTGCCTAAACAGTAAAAACCCCCACAAATGACACCATTATGGAAACTAGACTGCTCAAGGAACGTATCTAGATGTGTGGTGAGAACTTTGAACCCCCAGGTGTTTCACTAACGTTTATAACGCCCGAGCGTGAAAATAAAAAAATCATATTTTTTCCACAAACATGATCTTTTAGTCCCCAATTTTTTATTTTTCAAGGGTAACAGGAGAAATTGGACCCCAAAAGTTGTTGTTCAATTTGTCCTGGGTACACTGATACCCCATATGTGGGAGAAAACTACTGTGTGAGCACATGTTGGAGCTCGGAATAGAAGTAGTGACGTTTTGTAATGCAGACTTTGATGGAATGTTCTGCTGGTGTCATGTTTTGGAGAGCCCCTGATGCCTAAACAGTGGAAACCCCCCACAAGTGACCCCATTTTGGAAACTAGACCCCCAAAGGAACTTATCTAGACGTGTGGTGAGCACTTTGAACCCCCAAGTGCTTCATAAAAGTTATAACGCAGAGCCGTGAAAATAAAAAAAAACATTTTTTTGCCTCAAAAAATAATTTTTTAGCCCGCATTTTTTAATTTAGACAAGGGTAATAGGAGAACTTGGACCCCAAAAGTTGTTGTCCAGTTTGTCCTGAGTATGTTGGTACCCCATATGTGGGGGGAAACCACTGTTTGGGCACACGTCGGGGCTCGGAAGGGAAGTAGTGACGTTTTGAAATGCAGACTTTGATGGAATGGTCAGCGGCGTCATGTTACATTTGCAGAGCCCCTGATGTGCCTGAACAGTGGAAACCCCCCACACGTGACCCCATTTTGGAAACTAGACCCCCAAAGGAACTTATCTAGATGTCTGCTGAGCACTTTGAACCCCCAAGTGCTTCACAGAAGTTTTTAACGTAGAGCCGTGAAAATAAAAAATCATTTTTTTCCTCAAAAAATCATTTTTTAGCCCACATTTTTATTTTCCCAAGGTACAGGAGAATTTAGACCCCAAAGTTGTAGTGCAATTTTCCTGAGTGCGCTAATACCCAACATGTTGGGGTAAACCACTGTTTGAATCATAGAATCATAGAATGGTAGAGTTGGAAGGGACCTCCTGGGCCATCTGGTCCAACCCCCTGCTCAAAGCAGGATTCTCTAAATCATCCCAGACAGATGTCTGTCCAGCCTCTGTTTAAGACTTCCATTGAAGGAGATCTTACCACCTCTCGTGGCAGCCTGTTCCACTCCTTGATCACCCTAACTGTCAAAAAGTTTTTTCTAATATCTAATCTGTGTCTCCTCCCATTCAGTTTCATCCCATTGCTTCTAGTCTTTCCTTGTGCAAATGAGAATAAAGATGATCCTTCTACAATGTGACAGCCCTTGAGATATTTGTAGACAGCTATTAAGTCTCCTCTCAGTCTTCTTTTTTGCAAGCTAAACATTCCCAAATCCTGCAACCGTTCCTCATAGGACATGGTTTGCAGACCGGTCACCATTCTGGTGGCTCTTCTCTGAACTTGCTCCAGTTTGTTGATGTCTTTTTTAAAATGTGGTGCCCAAAACTGGACACAGTATTCCAGATGAGGTCTGACCAAAGAGGAGTAGAGGGCAATAATGACCTCACGTGTCTAGACTGTATGCTTCTGTTGATACATCCTAGAATTGTATTTGCCTTTTTTGCTGCTGCATCACACTGTTGACTCATGTTCAGTCTGGGCACAGGGAGGGATCACCGTTTGACTTTTTGAACGCAAAATTGGCTGGAATCAATGGTGGCACCATATCACGTTTGGAGACTCCCTGATGTGCCTAAACCGTGGAAACCCCTCAATTCTAACTCCAACCCTAACCCCAACACACCCCTAACCCTTATTCCATCCCTAACCCCAACACACCCCTAAACCTAATCCCAACCCTAACCCCCAACACACCCCTAAACCTAATCCCAACCATAACAATAACCACAAGCATAACCCTAATCCCAACCCTAACCCCAACACACCCCTAATCTTAACCCTAATTCTAACCCGAACCCTAATTCTAACCCGAATCCTAATTCTGACCCTAACCCTAATTGCAACCCTAACCCTAATACCAACCCTAATACCAACCCTAACGCTAACCCTAACTCTAATGCTAACCCTAATGCTAACCCTAATCCTAACCCTAACCCTAGTCCTAACCCTAACCTAACCCTAAGGCTAGGTTCACATTTTGTTTTACCAGCCCGTTCAACACATAGCGTTCACAGACTGGTAACGGTAAAGCATAACGCGATCGCGTTATGCTATACCCGCTAGCGCAGATGAATCAGCAAATGATTCATCTGTGCTAGCGGTGACAGAGCCCAGATGCTGCAACCCGTGTCCGAGGCTCCGTCACTGAATAACGGCACGTCGCGAACGCATGCCTCTTTACGGCATGCGTCGCGATGCAGCTGGCAATGGGTGTGAATGGCAGCGTTAACAGACTGCGTTACACCACGGTGTAACGCAATCCATCTGACGGACTGCCAGAACGTAATGTGAACTCAGCCTAACCCTAACCTAACCCTAACCGTAATTCTAACCCTAATGGAAAAATAAAAATAAAAATATTTTCTTTATTTTATTATTGTTCCCTACCTATGGGGTTGATAAAGGATGGGGTTATTTACTATTTTTTTTTTATTTTGATCACTGTGATAGGGTCTATCACAGTGATCAAAATGTACTTTCAATAAATGAATGAATCTGCCGGCCGGCAGATTCGACGGGCGCACTGCGCATGCGCTTGCCATTTTGGAAGATGGCGGCGCCCATGGACTGGGCAGGAGAGACGCCGGGAAGAAGATGGGGACTCCGGAGGTACCTGGGGGGTCGGAGACCTGCGGGGGGATCAGAGGCCGGGGGCAGGATCGGAAGGCGGGGGGACCGGAATAAAGAGGAGGAGAGTAGATAGTGACGGCGGCGACCGATCGCCGCCGTCACTCGGTGTGGGGGGGTCGGATCTCGGTCTCCAGCCATGGCCGATGCTATTGCAGCATCGGCCATGGCTGAATTGTAATATTTCACCAAATTTCATTGGTGAAATATTACAAATCGCTCTGATTGGCTGTTTCACTTTTAACAGCCAATCAGAGCGATCGTAGCCACGTGGGGGTTAAGCCACCCCCCCTGTGGTGAAGCACAAAGGGTCTTGTGCCTGCGGGTCGGGTGACCTTTCAGTGACCCTGGTCACCCGACCCGCAGGAACGGGATTTATAGCATGACGCCTACGTAGGCATCATGGGTCGGAAAGGGGTTAAAAAAAAATGACTGCATGCTTCATAACTTTTGTTTTTTATTAAATCAGTGTGCACAGGCTGCATGTATGCTCATGCAGGACCAGGCTTGAGCAGGGGCCAGATCAGACAAGTGCTGCGCACTTCTTTGAGGTCTTTTGCATGATCAGCGGGGTACCCAATTCAACTGCCTGCCAAATATGAAAAATCAAGTGGAGAATTTAGTTAGTCTTTAAAGGGTAAAACATTCAGGAACATTTATCATCCTTAATTACAATAAAATCTTAATCTCCTTTTCCTTTTATAATATAAAGTCAAGATGTTCAAAAAAGGAACATTTATATGGAATATTCAAGGACAAAATTGCAAAGTCCTGATAAATTAGGTTAGTGACTTCAAACCATTTTTGTTCCAGGCGCTGTATTGAGATTATGTCATTTGTCTTACTCTGCTGGTGAGAAATAATTACTGACACCAAGTGAAAGCTTAATTAAAATCCCTGCTAACAGCTTACGTTTCCTTGACAAAGGCCTTGCTGGCTATGATCTCTTTATATCAGTCTGTAAATGTCTTTCCTTTGCAATAATTTTCTGTTGTAATAACGTGCGGTAAGAGTTCTGCCTTTTCAGGTTGCTGACGGCTAACTGTCTTATGAATAGAATCTATTAGCCTGCGTGTAATGACCTTTCAGATTGTAGACAGTACAAATAATGCAGTGCAAGCAAAGGTCCAGAATCCCTTGTGCAAGCACACATGGCAGAGGTGGCATCTCTCATAGTTACACAAAGGCGGCATATTACTGTGAGAAGGTCACCGAGTTACAGATTGTATTCTCAGGGTGTGGAAACTTTTTTTTTAAGAGCAACTTTTTAGCTGACATAACCCAGTGAAGTAAGTAGAGTTATCTTTATTGGATGGAAATATCTCTACTTAATCTGCAGTCAAACACTCAAAGGGTTGAGTCATATTTCGGGAATGACCATTCTGTTTATGGTGATATGTAGGTTATTGTCGAATGTTGTTTGGATCAATACATACAAATTCTTCTCTTCCATGGTCCTAAATTATTCGGTAGGATCTACAAGCAGTCTCTTCGTAGAATATGAGAAAAGGGTCTTTAGTGCCACCTATTGGAGATAGCAATCCTAAAAGTCAATATTGACCCTTTTAATGAACCTTGCCACATTAGGATAAAAAGCCAAACCAGAATCTTCTCCAAAAGAAAAAGACCCTTCTTTGCCTCTCAACAGTACAAAAGTAGAAGATTGATTGGCTGTTGGAGGGGTCAATAAGGGGTAAGGGGAAAACCTTGAATTTGGCATAAGATACTTATAGGTCATGCAAACCTTCCTGGGAATTAAGAATACAAGTAGACTCTTAGCAGAATAAGGTCTCTAGTCCCACCTATCTTTAACTCATAGTCTGTAATAAGAATAAAAATTAGAAATCTTGCAATTTTCACACTGTGCACTGGGCTTTTTTAGTCTCTAACTTCACATGTACATTATCAGCTATGAAAAGATCTTTCCTGACCCTTTATTTTGTATTGAAGTGTCTAATCAGCGAGCACACAGGTCATTGTGGAGGGTGGGGGAAGGGACAGTTGTGATTGGCAGATTCTATGTTATCAGCTGTGTATAGAGGTGTTACCTGTCAATGCAAATCTGTCTCTGATGATAATGAGACTGTTGAAAACTCTTATTGAAAGGACAGGTGTGTGAGTCTAAAAAATTGCAAGATTACTCATTTTTTTAAAATAAAGATTATGATACGAAAAAAATCCATTTTTTTTAAATACATGTAGCACAACACAAAAACCTGATTTACACAGTAGGATTTTTATAACTTTCTTTTAACAAGCATTGCACATAATTTACAATCTAAAGTGAAATCAGAATCTTCTCCAAAAAGAAAAGACTGCAGTTTGAGAACAGCTGTTTCAGGAGATCTAGCCTATTGTCAACCACTAAACAGCTGTCTGCAAATAGAGGGAGTTTTTTTTGCAGAGAAGATACAGGTTTGGATTTACATAATAATAATAATAATTTTATTTCTATAGCGCCAACATATTCCACAGCACTTTACATTATAGAGGGGACTTGTACAGACAATAGACATTACAGCATAACAATAAACACAGATCAAAGTAGATACTAAGAGGAATGAGGGCCGTGCTCGCAAGCTTACATCCCAAATCAATGGTCTTCAAGTCTGTATACACCAGCTTGGCAGTCAAACTTTTCTCTGTAGACCCTTAGGTAGCATCAGTAATAAAAATGTTTTTTTTTAATACAAACTAGATGGATCTGACTGGCCAACCACAGCACCTTTGAGGAACCCAATGGTTGACACAATAATGAGCCCCAAAAGTCCACCATAGGACAACTCTATTTGGAGTGCATATTAGAAACACCTGCCACAAGGGTCAATTTAACTTGGATAATTCCCCAAAAAAACCTATTCAACCCAATTGAAGGAGTTATTCCATGAAAATTATTGTATTTAACTCAATATAATGAGCCAAAATATGCATGTTATTAGTTCTACTATATAATTATGGATTGGGACCCTCATTGAGCACCTTGTCTCAGGCGTGCTGCGGTTTATTTCTTGAAAATATGCATGTTTACAAATCTAACTCTGTAGTTACATTGGTGTTTGTCTGCCATAACCACTTTTTATAATTTTGTTTTTATATACCGTATATACTCGTGTATAAGCCGAGATTTTCAGCACCTTTTTTCGTGTTGAAAATGCCCCCTCGGCTTATACATGAGTCACAGGGCAGAAACCAGCGGGGAGGGGATGCCGCGGCAGGAGCCGGTGGCTGGGATCATACTCACCCCTCCGCGTGCCATCGCTGAGGGTCCCTGCAATCCTGCGTTCTCCCCGTCTTCCTGCAGCTCTCCTGTGCTGAGCGGTGACGTAATACCCGCTCATTAAGGTCATGTAATATGGACGCGACGCCACTCCCATGGGCGTCGCCTCCATATTCATGGCCTTAATGAGCGGTATTACATCACCGCTCAGTGCTGGAGAGAGCTGCAGGAAGACGGGGAGAATGCAGGATTGCAGGGACCCTCAGCGATGGCACGGGGAGGGGTGAGTATGATGGAGGAGAGGACAAGGAGCACGGAACAGGACGGGGGGAGAACGGTGGACGGGGGAAGCATAGAGGAGGACGGGGGGGAGAATGGAGGACGGGGGAAGCATGGAGCTGGACAGGGGGGAGATCGGTGGACGGGGAAGCGTGGAGCAGGACGGGGGGAGATCGGTGGACGGGGGAAGCGTGGAGCAGGACGGGGGGGGATCGGTGGACGGGGGAAGCGTGGAGCAGGACGGGGGGGAGATCGGTGGACGGGGGAAGCGTGGAGCAGGACGGGGGGAGATCGGTGGACGGGGGAAGCGTGGAGCAGGACGGGGGGGAGATCGGTGGACGGGGAAGCGTGGAGCAGGACGGGGGGGGAGATCGGTGGAAGCATAGAGGAGGACGGGGGCAGCACAGAGCAGGAGGGCAGTTTATACACCCGGCTTATACATGAGTCAATAATTTTTCCCAGTTTTTTGTAGCAAAATTAGGGGGGTCGGCTTATACACGGGTCGGCTTATACACGAGTATATACGGTATATGTTCAAAGATACTTTTAAGTGTTTTGTACTTTTTTAGTCCTCCTAGATCACTTAAATCTATTGTAATATTGATGATCTCCCATGAAGCTCGAGTATACAGACAAGGTAGAAACAGGATCAATTGGCAACCCCAATCATCAGCATGTTAATTGGTGACGGAAGGACGTCCCTTATATCCTGCTTAAATGCCACTTTCAAGCTTCACAGTGGAATCTAAGGCCTGTTTCAATATAGTAGAGAAAAACAGCCGCACTCAATGTTGATTGTGAAGCGAAATGAGTTCCATTTATTACAACAAAATAATAATAGACAGGAGCCACAACTTGTGTGATGTGAACGGACAAGAGAAGATGGGGTTAACGTTTCGACCGTATGTGGTCTTTTCAAAACCTCACTGTGAAACACAAAAACACAGATATGAATATCAAACAGTTAACATACATGACTAACAAACAAACCAAAAAACAATATATATACAAGTATATACAAAATTATTACAGAGTATTTAAAATATAGTCCCAAAATCCAAAGTTTATGCTAATGATATTATGAAGATATAAATATATGTGTCGAGAGAGTAATACCATAAGGGTTTTTTTAGCTATAAAGAAAAGCTACATGGGATGTAGAAGGAGCGATCTCAGTGACACTAAGGTTCGCAGGCATGCACATACATTATACTATAATGAAACAAGGTTAGGACCTGAAATCCATAGATCTAAAACAATGCAATGATAATAGTCATAAAGTCATATGCGCCATACTGTCCTGCATCTCACACACACTGCAGCCACTGAACGGATCGCTCCTTTTTTGCGTCTCATTACAGGTTGGTGCTCTGGACTATCACTTCTACTCCATGCCTCTTTTGCTCTCTGTTTCCATATTGTTACCATACGCTTCCCATGTTACTTGAACCTGTAGTAATAACTTTTTACCTGTTTTACCTTTTTTCCATGTATAGCCTACACGGGACACTGTTCCTTTCTAAATCCTCTCCCTCTTACCCTGCATCTTCAGGTTAGTTGTATCTGTACCTACCAGATCAGTTTTCCAGGAATATTATGCATATGTCTCCTATGAGCCTTGCAGAATTGGGGATTTTCACAAATATGTCTCCATTATTTTTATGCTGTATAGCATTTGTTCATTGCATATGACTTTATGACTATATATCATTGCATTGTTTTAGATCTATGGATTTCAGGTCCTAACCTTGTTTCATTATAGTATAATGTATGTGCATGCCTGCGAACCTTAGTGTCACTGAATCGCTCCTTCTACATCCCATGTAGCTTTTCTTTATAGCTAAAAAAACCCTTATGGTATACTCTCTCGACACATATATTTATATCTTTCATAATATCATTAGCATAAACTTTGGATTTTGGGACTATATTTTAAATACTCTGTAATAATTTTGTATATACTTGTATATATATTGTTTTTTGGTTTGTTGTTAGTCATGTATGTTAACTGTTTGATATTCATATCTGTGTTTTTGTGTTTCACAGTGAGGTTTTGAAAAAGACCACATACGGTCGAAACGTTAACCCCATCTTCTCTTGTCCGTTCACATCACACAAGTTGTGGCTCCTGTCTATTATTATTTTGTTTGTAATAAATGGAACTCATTTCGCTTCACAGTCAACATTGAGTGCGGCTGTTTTTCTCTACTATATTGGTTACTTGGTTCAGCCAGCACCAAACCATTGACTTAACAGTGTGCACATCATTTACTTACTATAAGGCCTGTTTCACACATCCGTTTTCTGGCGTCAATCAAAATCCGTCATTAACAGGAAAAAACGGATCCAACGGATTTGCCTGACAGATCCGTTTTTTTCCCCATAGACTTGTATTGGTGACAGATTATGATGGATGGTCTTCCGTTTCATCTGTGGATCCGTCAAAAAATTGCAGTTCGTTGGCGGAAAAGAACGTCCATAGAATGTTTTTTGTCTGCGTCAAAAGGACGGATGGTGACGGATTCATGGCGACGGATGCGTTACCGTCCGTCACATGACAGAATCCAGTGACGGATTCCGTTTTTGTAAACTAAGCATGCCCAGAAGAATTTCCATTCCATCTGTCACAGAAATCTCTCTCTCTCCTCCCCAGATTTCTATTCCTTTAAATTACATACACTGGCTGCTGCAACGGATCTGTCAAAGAAACGGATCCAGTGCATCAGTTTTTGGAAATCTGCAACGGATCCGTTTCTTTAACACTTTGACGGACTTTGACTGACAACACAAAACGAAAGTGTGAAACAGGCCAGGTGTACAATATAGTTACATTTGTGTACAGAATGTGTAAGCTGGTGCTGGAATGCAGTAACGTAGGGACTGCAGAACAACGCTGTATAACAATGTTATTTCATTTTTAACAAAAGGATAACAATGGTCTCCTCGCAGGGAGTTAGTAAACAGTAAACAATCAACAAGGGAAATAAAGGTTAATGCGACAGTCTGATATTGAGGGTGCGTGCACACGTTGCGGATTCTGCTGCGTTGTACAGTACCATTGTAATCAATGTAAAAAAAAACGCTGTGCACATGCTGTGGATTTTTCTGCGCAGCATGTCAATTCTTTGTGCGGAATCCGCAGCGGTTTTACATCTCCATTATAGAAATCCACAGGTGTAAAAACTGCAGGGAAATCCGCACAAAATCTGCCGAAAATCCGCAGTAAATCTGCACTAAATCCGCAGGTAAAACGCAGGACGTTTTACATGCGGATTTAGCTAAATCCGCACGGAAAAATCCGCAGCACAATCCGCACGTGTGCACATACCCTTAAATGGCACTTATCGTAGTCTTCTCTGGTCCTCATCCACATACAGTCTGATGGAGTTGGAGTACCGGCAATGGCCGGTGTGGTGCCCTCAGATGAAATCTAGCAAATTACAGTCCAACTTCTGGTGGCAACAGGCAGTCACTGGTTTTGGCTGCTGAGCTCCTAGTCCATAAATGTATGCAGAAGAAATGGGGTGCGCTGCAGGAGTCTCTGTCCAAACCGTGTGCTGCTGCACATCTGTGAGCAATGGAGAACACACCTCAGGGACCTGCACCTGGCCCCCGCTCATCCGCGCAAGCACTGCGCTCTGCTTAGCCGAGTGCACAGCGCTCTGCATGCACACTGGCTCACTGGAGCGTTTGTACAAGTTCTGCCGGGGCACAACTAAGCGCTGCCTATCTCACTGCAGAGCACGCCGCACACCTGCCTCCGCTCTCCCTGCCGGCGGCAAACTGAGAACTCTTTCTTGCGCTTCCTGCTCACTTCCCGGCTTAGCAACGCCCCCTCTTCCCAGGTCATGGGACCTGTACAGTTCCCCATTCTTTTATCCCGGCAACACTGGACCAGCCCTCGACAGTTCCGGACCCGGGATGACGCAGTTACCCGCAGCCCGATCTTGCTCCTTACACTCCCCCCTCCTTTAACTCGCCATTTCCACGGGCGAGAGTTCCTTCATCAGACGTTCACAATCTTCCATTTCTTGAATAATTAGTTGCAAATAACCTGTCTTGTTCATAACGAGTGGGGTATTTCAGCTGTCGTCCGCTCTGTACGGCATAGTTCAGGTTGAGTGGTAGAAGAGCAATCTTGATCCGATGAATCAGCCTTTTCTGGGTTTCAGGCCTATGCTCTTCCCTTGGCCTGGCAGACGGCGGACTATCCAAGCCTGAGAACGAGCGAGTGTCTCTTCCTCATCACAGTCGAAAATTGTTGGGGTGAGAATTTCAGTGGTGTCTGGCATTTCTCTCTCCTTCGGGCTGTGGACTATTCGGTTAGGCGCTCCTTCTTCCCATTCGGTTTTAACTTCATACACTGGCCATCAGACCCAACCGATGTTTCACTCGATACGG
>JARQOD010000001.1:407383310-407411707 GCA_033576555.1 Oophaga sylvatica
GGTTGTTCCAGTCCGGCCCACGAACTGAGACAGCCAAAGCACTGAAACAGTGGCCCAGGGGCAACACCATGCCCCCTCCTGACTGCGGTCCATTCACCGCCTGCTGTCATCACTATCTGCATCCTCAGGATGCAGACAACAGTGAATTCATTGGTAGCTCAGAATGCATATATGGAGGCTATATGGGGGGCTCATACTATATATAGTGAGGCTATATGGGGCACATGCTGTATATAAGAGACTATGACGCTATGTGGGGCTCATGTTGTATAAAGTGAGGCTATGTGGGGGCTCACACTATATGTAAGGATGCTATGTGGGGTTCACAATGTATATAGAAGGCGATGTGGGGGCTCATGCTGTATGTAGGAGGCTATGTGGGGCTCATGTTGCATATATGTGGCTATGTGGGGCATATGCTATATATGATGATATGTGGGGCACATGCTGTATATAAGAGGCTATGTGCAGCACATGCTGTATATAAGAGACTATGTGCAGCGCATGCTGTATATAAGAGACTATATGGGGCACATGCTGTATATCAGAGGCTATGTGGGGCACATGCTGTATATAATAGGCTATGTGGGGCTCACAATGTACATGGGAGGCTATGTGGGTCTCATGATGTACATGGGAGGCTATGTGAGGCTCATGCTGTGTATAAGAGGCTTTGAGAGCTCACACTGCATATATTGAGGGTATGTGGGGCTCACACTGTATATTGGAGGCTCATACTGAATGTGTGAGGCTATGTGGAGGCTCATATTGAATGTTGAAGTCTATGTGGGGGCTCCTATTGTAAATAGGAGGCTATGTGGGGACTCATACTGAATATAGGAGGCTATATGGGTGGTGATTCTGTATATAGGGGGCTATGTTGGGGCTCATATTGTATATAAGTAATTATAAGGAATGTTTTATTTATATTGAGCAGAAGTAATTTCAGCCTATTGGTTCAGCTCTTAACAACAGTCACAGTCTCTTATGTGGCCCCTTGGTAGAATTAATTGCCCACCCCTCCTAGTCCATTCTTACCACAGAGCAAGATCCTTAGGATGCAGATAGCACAGTGGCTCCTCTATAATGGTCTGAAATAGACTTCCTGGAGTCATAGAATCAATCTTCTCAGCGTTTTTCACTGGACCACAAATCAAACCTCTCATTTGAAATGTTTTAATTCAGTATTTGGAGGTTATTTCTAATAGTTTCCATAATGAGCTTGAACTATGTAGAATTATGAACCTGGTCATTAGGTCAGAGAAAGCTAAAAGTGATAGGCCACAGAAAGGAAGGATACTCTACGTGCCAACGTAAGTCCTGTGTGCAGGAAAATGATCGTATAATGTAACACTATTTCTAGTTTGCAAAAGAAGTCACAGCATAGAAGTTAACATAATATCATGTTTTTTTATAGTGAGGGTGGAATGCACATTTTTAACAGGTTACTTACCTGGATTAACAAAAATATATGTGTGAGATGTCAGCAGTGCAACACAAAGTGGAAAATATTCCTGAATAGATAAAACAATTACAATATTCCAAATAAACATCTATAATATAACTGGATATGTGTCCTTCTGTCCGAAGCCTCCATCGCATACGCAGGAGTCAGCACATGCCGGACAACGACGTCATTATCTCCAGAACATAGTCGGTTGGAGCAGGTTCACCAGTGGAGAGACAGAGAGAGAGACACAGAGAAAGACAAATTTCCCAAATTGTGCCCCCCAACATCCCATCCTCATAACCCCGATCCTCTACCCTGTCATACTTATTTTTTCTTGCTTTGGCAGCACTAATTGTACTTTGGTCCGATTTGAATTTGAGAGACAGAGAGAGAGACTGAGACAAAGACAGAGAGAGACAAAGACATAGAGAGACAGAGAGAGAGACTGAGACAAAGACAGAGAGAGACAAAGACAGAGAGACAGAGAGAGAGACTGAGACAAAGACAGAGAGACAAAGACATAGAGAGACAGAGAGAGAGACTGAGACAAAGACAGAGAGAGACAAAGACATAGAGAGACAGAGAGAGAGACTGAGACAAAGACAGAGAGACAAAGACATAGAGAGACAGAGAGAGAGACTGAGACAAAGACAGAGAGACAAAGACATAGAGAGACAGAGAGAGAGACTGAGACAAAGACAGAGGAGACAAGACATAGAGAGACAGAGAGAGATTGACTGAGACAGAGAGAGAGACAAGAGATAAAAGACACAGACAGAAATGTCCAATAAAATGCTCGTCACTCGGGCACAGAATGGTTCAATAGCTAGTTGAATAATATACAGTATATGGGTGCTTCTCACAAAATTTGAATATCATCAAAAAGTTAATTTATTTCAGTTCTTCAAAACAAAAAGTGAAACTCATATATTATACAGAGTCATTACAAATAGTGTGATCTATGTCAAGTGTTTATTTCTATTAATGTTGATTATGGCTTACAGCCAATGAAAAGACAAAAGTCATTATCTCAGTAAATTAGAATAATTAAACAAAAAAACCTGCAAAGGCTTCCTTAAGGTACTGCCACACTAAACAATCCCGCTAGCGATCTCGTTAGCGTTGCATACTAATGAGATCGCTAGCGGGATCGTTTCTATATCGCTAATGCGGCCACATTTAGCGATATAGTTAACGACGCTATCGCCGTTAGCGATCTTCTTAACGACTTTAGCGGTACAAAAGTACCGCTAAATCGCTAAGAAAAGGTGCCACACAGCGATAAGATACTTACCCAGCGGGAGCGCCAGCGATGAAATAGGGTCTGGAACGATTCCAGCGACGAGCGAGATCACAGCAGGAAGCTCGTCGCTGGAAGCTGCCGCACTGAACAATATCGCTAACGGGATCGCTAAATAGTGACGTTTTTTTAGCGATCCCGTTAGCGATATTGTTTAGTGTGGCATACCCTTATAAGGTACTGCCACACTACACAATCCCGCTAGCGATCTCATTAGCGTCGCATACTAATGAGATCGCTAGCGGATTGTTTCTATATCGCTAGTGTCGGCCACATTTAGCGATATCGTTAAGGACGCTATCGCGGTTAGCGATCTCCTTAACGACTTAGCGGTACAAAGTACCGCTAAATCGCTAAAAAAGGTGCCACACTTAGCGATATATACTTACCCAGCGGGGCGCCAGCGACGAAAATAGGGTCCGGAACGATTCCAGCGACGAGCGAGATCACAGCAGGAAGCTCGTCGCTGGCAGATGCCGCACACAACAACATCGCTAACGGGATCGCTAAATAGTGACGTTTTTTAGCGATCCGTTAGCGATGTTGTTTAGTGTGGCATACCTTAAGTGTTTAAAAGGGTCCCTTAGTCTGTTTCAGTTGGCTCAATAATCATGGGGAAGACTGCTGACTTGACAGATGTCCAGAAGCCAGTTATTGACACACTCCACAAGGACGGTAAGCCACAAAAGGTCATTGCTAAAGAAGCAGGCTGTTTACAGAGTGCTATATCTAATGTGACGATTCACACTGTCTGTGCGGACGGAGATCACTCGCTTAGCTGGTCTTAGAGGCAAATGCTAGCACGCTCAGGGTTCAAACAATAGTCCTTTTGGTTTATTTAGACTCATAAACCGCACTATGAACAGTTCGTTAACATCACATCACATATAGCTTCAACTCAGTTGCTAAACACGCCGGACTTCTCACTTCGTGCCGTTACCATGGGTGACCGTATGCCGAACAGTTCATCAATGTCCACGGAACATGACAAGCACCAACAGTTTGTTCCAATGGCATATACTTGTCTGCCCATAACCCCCTTTGTCTGGAGTTACCTTACAGGAGCTCCTGCTCCACACACTGACTCCTTGGAAAGCTGCCTAACTGGGATCACCGTCCCAGACAATGCCTTGCTCACCAGGCCACTCGAAAGTTCCAGACCCTCAGAAGGACGGTAGCTTCCCCAACACAGTGCTGTCACCGACTCTGCACATACACGGCCTCTTCATGTGCTATTCAGGAATCCAATCCCCACCTGGGACCTTCCAACACACAGGCCTTTCAGAAACTCCTCATGGTCTCAGACAGACTCCAGAGACACTTCCCAGTCTCTGACAGACTACACACCCAGCATGTGCCAAACAGTTCCATACATACCTGTAGCCACTCCCCCAGCTAAGGTATGGAGCACCTGGTTTGGTCACATGCACATGACCTCATCACAGGTCCTCCCAAAAACTCACAACCACCATGGGCGGTGTATGTGTGGTTAGCCAGTCCCACCCAGCTCACAAGCTAACCCTGTAAGCCACCCTAGAAAATAAACAACTCTTGTAGGACTACAAGTCCCAGAACAACATTCCTGGCTTACAGCGCAGAGGAGCTCTGCTACACATACCTGTCATTCACAACCATGCCAGGGACTGTTTTCCCATCCATATCACGCCTCCATGCATACCTTGAGGAGCATATACAGCGCCCCCTAGCTGCAGCATGAGTCACTACAACACACCAAGCATATTAATGGAAAGTTGAGTGGAAGGAAAAAGTGTGGGAGAAAAAGGTGCACAAGCATCACGAACAACAACAGCCTTGAAAGGATTATTAAGAAAAAGCCATTCAAAAATTTGGGGTAGATTCACAAGGAGTGGACTGCAGCTGGAGTCATTGCTTCAAGAGCCACCACACACAGACGTTTCCAGGACATGGGCTACGAGTGTCGCATTCCTTGTGTCAAGCCACTCATGACCAACAGACAACGCCAGAGTCTTACCTGGGCCAAGGAGAAAAAGAACTGGACTGTGTCTTAGTGGTCCAAGGTGTTGTTTTTAGATGAAAGTAATTTTTTAATTTGATTTTGAAATCAAGGTCCCAGAGTCTGGAGGAAGAGTGGAGAGGCCACAATCCAAGCTGCTTGAGGTCTAGTGTGAAGTTTCCACAATCAGTAATGGTTTGGGGAGCCATGTCATCTGCTAGTGTAGGTCCACTGTGTTTTATCAAGACCAAAGTCAGCACAGCCATCTACCAGGAAATTTTATTCTCCAGTAGGACTTGGCACCTGTCCACACTGCCAAAAGTTCCAATACCTGGTTTAAAAACAACAGTATCACTGTGCTTGATTGGCCAGCAAACTTGCCTGACCTTAACCCCATAGAGAACTTAGCGCCAGAACTTAGCTCATACCATAAATACAGAGCCAAAACTAACCTCAGTACATCAATACAGCACCAGAACTAAGTTTGCACCACTAATACAGTACAAGAACCGAGTTCATACCATGAATATAGCACAAAAGCAAGAGTCATAAGTTCAGCACCATAACTATGCTTATACCATTAATACAATTTCAGAACCGGGCTCATTCCACAAATGCAGGACATGAACCAAGTTAACAAAATAAATATAGAACATGAACTAACCTCAGAGCATTAAAACAGCACCAGAACTACGATCATACCATAACAGAACACCAGAAGTGCATAATCATAGCACAGAAAATAGTATTAAAACATGAATATAGCACAATAATAGGCTTATATAACACAGGTCTGCGACTAAAAAGCTGTTTGATTATTTTCATCTAATTTCCATGTATTTTGGTGTGCTGAAAACGAAAAAAATATTTAAAAAAAAAATGGACGTCAGGATTTGCCACAAAATGCAAAATTCTCTTCAAATTTAGTAATTTTTTCTCAATTTTTGGTATTTTTTTTATCTTAGGGTTTTGAAAGTCAAAATTACTATTAATTAATTCACATCAATGCATTGAAGATATACAATGCCAAAAAAAATATAACTTTCAAAGAAAAGAACTTTCAGAGTGAGCTAATGAAACCAGCATCAACATGTTGCAAGCTGAACGAGCGGGCTCTGACATGCCCGGGCTTGTTTCAATTATTTTATCTTGGTCCTCGCCTGTTCACACTTTTTCATCTCAGTTCATGTTAGCTCGTCATATTCAACCGTGTTTCCCAAAATTATCATTATGGCTCAGCAGAAGTGTATTAATTCGCCGGACAGTTTCTGTTACATTAGTGGTGAATATACAGTGTTGAAGCAACAGCTGAATATTACAGACTTTGTGAAAAAAGTATACTTCACATATTTCGGACTAAAGCTTGGAGATCAAGATAAAGCTTGGGCGCCTCATAAAGTGTGCAAACGGTGTGTTGAGGACCTCCGAAATTGGTTCAAGGGTAAGAAAAAAGCTTTCCGTTATGGGATTCCTATGGTATGGCGAGAGCAAAAGAACCATAGTGACGATTGTTACTTTTGTTCATGCGATGTGAAAGGGTATAATTCAAAATGGAAGCATTCTATTTCATACCCCAATATTCACTCAGCAATTCGTCCCATCCCCCATGGCACAGATATACCAGTACCCAAGGCCCCTGCTACCTTGGAAGAGATACCTAGCTCCGATGAAGGTGGAATCATAACTGAACCAGATGATGAATCAAGTTCTGACTTTGAATATGATACAAGACCAAAATTGTTTTCCCAGGTGGAGATGAATGATTTGGTAAGAGACTTGAATCTTCCCAAAGATGCCGCTGAGTTACTCGGATCAAGGCTCAAAAGCAAGAATTTATTGTTGTCAGGAGTGTCTTTTCATGGTTCAGACATCGTGTAAACAAGTTCGTTCCTTACTTTGCCCAGGAAGATAAGTTGGTTTATTGCATCGATGTCGAAGGTTTGATGGGTCAATTCAAAATCCAATATGATTCAGCGCAATGGCGTCTTTTTATAGATTTTTCAAAAAGAAGTCTCAAAGCAGTTTTACTCCACAATGGCAGTTTTTATGCTTCCATCCCTGTAGGTCATTCCGTACACCTCAAGGAAACCTACGAGAACTTGGAATTGGTTCTTCGTAAACTTAAATATGAAGACCACGGTTGGCAAGTGTGCGGGGATTTGAAAGTCTTGTGCATTCTGCTCGGGCAACAAGCTGGGTATACCAAATACCCTTGTTTTCTGTGTCTGTGGGACAGTCGAGACCGACAAAATCACTGGACCAAGAAGAATTGGCAGCCGAGGGTGCTCACAGTTGGTGAAAAAAATGTCCTCTGAGAAACTTTGGTTCCTCCCCATAAAGTTCTTCTACCACCTCTCCACATAAAATTGGGATTGATGAAGCAATTCGTAAAATCACTTCCAAAAGATGGAGAATGCTTCAAATACTTGGTCACCAAATGTCACGCGGTCTTATGATATGTGTACGATGTCAGTAAACTATTCTTAAAAGAACAACACTCTATACAACATATAGATTAGCAACATCAGCATGTAAATATAGAATAGATTTACCTGACACGATATCCGTTGAACTCAGGGTTAATCTTGAGGACTTGATACACTGTCACAGGAAAGAGGAGGACCGGGGTCTAACCTGACCCTAAACTGGGGTCCTAACTAATCCCTCACCTTGGAGGTACTGATAATGGTTCAGAGGTCCAAGTCTCCAGCCTAACCCTGTCTCCTATCAGTCCCTGAACCCTGTAATCAGTCCTAAGAAGGATACTGATTACCACCAAAGGGATATGGGCTGATCTCTGCTAAATACACAGATTAGACATATAAGACAGACTGGAGAAAACACAGACTTGCATACACACTCAAACACAGAAGGAACATAAATGATCTGGGATATTAAACTCTAAGCAAGGTGAGCTTAAAACAACTAAGGAGCTCTTTAACTTAAGTCTATACAGATACAATCCTATCTGTGGTCTGCATGAAGAATTTCACTGGCAACTCCCAACACAGACAACCAGAGATTTAAAGGAAACCAATCAACAAATAATTAATTGCAGCCGGGAGAAAACTGCACCCAGTCCCAGAACTGAGCACAGACAGAATTAACTCCCTAACTGCCAAACACAAAGAAACAGCAACTCAGCTGTGAGAAGTCAGAATGTGCAACCGCGACGATCTTCGTGCGATGCACACATGACAGTACCCCCCCTTCTACGAGGGGCCTCCGGACCCTCAGGCCAGGTTTGCCCGGGTGAGTTCTGTGGAAGGTCCGCACCAAACGATCTGCGTTAATGTCAGACGCAGGAACCCACGTCCTCTCCTCTGGACCATACCCCTTCCAATGCACCAAGTACTGAAGGGACCGGCGATTCAGACGTGAGTCAATGATCTTTGACACTTGAAACTCCAAGTTACCATTGACCACCACTGGAGGAGGAGGTAGAGGTGATGGTATGACTGGTGCCACGTACCTCTTAAGTAATGACTTGTGGAACACATTATGAATTTTAAACGTAGGAGGGAGGTCCAGACGAAATGCCACAGGATTAATTATGGAACTGATCCTGTACGGCCCGATGAATCTGGGGCCCAGCTTCCAGGAGGGAACTTTAAGTTTATATTCCTGGTAGACAACCATACCAGATCGTTCACATTAAGATCTGGACCAGAAACTCTCCTCCTATCAGCCATACGTTTATAACGGTTCCCCATAGCACTCAGATTATTCAATACACCTCTCCACACTGAAGCAAGTGACGACGAGAAACACTCCTCCTCAGGAACCCCAGAAGGCCCCCCCCATTGAATGTACAAAACTGGGGATGAAAACCATATGCCCCAAAAAACGGGGACTTACCAGTGGACTCGCTCCGCCTGTTGTTAAGAGCGAACTCTGCCAGAGGCAAGAAAGAAGACCAGTCCTCCTGGTTCTCTGAGACAAAACACCGAAGATAAGTCTCTAGGCTTTGATTCAGACGCTCTGTCTGACCATTGGTCTGCGGATGAAAAGCCGAGGAAAATGACAATTGCATCCCCCGACGTAAACAAAATGCCCTCCAAAACTTGGACACAAACTGAGACCCCCTATCTGACACTACATCAGAAGGCAACCCATGAAGTCTCACAATCTCCCCAATGAACACCTGCGCCAGAGTTTTAGCATTAGGGAGGGCAGGAAGAGCAATGAAATGTGCCATCTTACTGAACCTGTCAACAACCACCAGTATGACAGTCTTCCCTGACGACTGAGGAAGGTCCGTGATGAAGTCCATAGACAAATGAGTCCATGGACGCTCCGGAAGTTTCAAGGGTAAGAGGGTCCCAGACGGACGGGTATGAGGGGTCTTAGAGCGAGCACAAACCCCACAGGACACGACAAAAGTTAAAACATCTTTATTAACGTTAGGCCACCAAAACCGGCGAGAAAGGAGATCTAAAGTAGCCTTACTCCCTGGATGTCCTGCTAAAGCAGAATTATGATGTGCCTCAATAACCTTTTGTCTCAACTGATTTGGGACAAACAGTCTCCCTGGAGGTCCTGCAGGGGCGTCCCCCTGAGCCTCTAACACCTCCTCCTCAAGCTCAGAACATACAGCCGACACTACCACCCCCTCCTGAAGGATGGAATCGGGTCATCCATTTTCCCGGCCCCTGGGAAACTGCGAGACAAGGCATCCGCCTTAACATTCTTAGATCCAGGGCGATAAGTGACAACAAAATTAAACCTGGTAAAAAACAACGACCATCGAGCTTGTCTGGAATTCAGACGCTTAGCAGATTCCAAATACAGCAGGTTCTTGTGATCAGTAATGACGGTGACCGGGTGGACTGCCCCCTCCAAAAAGTGACGCCATTCTTCAAAAGCCAACTTAATGGCCAAAAGTTCCCTATTGCCGATATCATAATTCCTTCGGCGGACGACAATTTTTTAGAAAAGAAAGCGCACGGATGCCATTTACCAGGGGACGGACCCTGGGACAATATTGCACCCACCCCTACATCAGACGCGTCCACCTCCACAACGAACGGCTGTGATGCATCTGGTTGGATGAGAACGGGTGCCGAAGCAAAACATTTTTTCAAAGAGGAAAAAGCTTGGCAAGCTTTGTCCGACCATTTAGAAAAATCCGTCCCTTTTCTTGTCATGTCAGTGAGAGGTTTGACAACAGATGAGAAATTACAAATAAATTTCCGGTAGTAGTTAGCAAACCCCAGAAAACGCTGCAGAGCCTTAAGATCCTCTGGCTGATCCCATTCAAGCACTGCTCTCACCTTTTCAGGGTCCATACGGAAACCGGAGGCTGACACCAAGAAACCCAAAAACTGAAGTTCCTGTACGGCGAATACACACTTTTCCAGTTTGGCGTATAGTTTATTGTCTCGCAAGATCTGCAACACCTGTCTCACATGCTCCTGATGAGACACAAGATCTGGCGAGTAAATTAAAATGTCATCCAAATATACGACCACAAACAGCCCCACCAGATGACGAAAAATGTCATTAACAAAATGTTGGAATACTGCTGGTGCAGTAGTCAGACCAAAAGGCATGACAAGGTTCTCATAATGTCCCTTCGGCGTGTTAAACGCCGTTTTCCACTCATCCCCCTCTTTTATCCTAATCAGATTATACGCCCCCCTGAGATCCAATTTAGAGAACCATTTGGCGCCAACAATTTGATTGAAGAGATCAGGAATCAGAGGGAGTGGATACGGATCTCGAACAGTAATCTGATTAAGTTCGCGGAAATCCAAGCAAGGGCGTAGGCCTCCATCTTTTTTCTTCACAAAGAAGAACCCCGCGGCCACTGGGGAAGATGAAGGTCTAATATGCCCTTTGGCCAGACTTTCCGAAATATAATCTTTCATAGCCTGCCTCTCAGGACCAGAAAGGTTATATAACCTAGCTTTAGGTAACTTAGCATCAGGAAGTAAATTAATAGAGCAGTCATACACGCGATGAGGAGGCAACTCCTGACACCCCTCCTCAGAGAACACATCCCCAAAGTCCTCCAAAAAAGGAGGCAAAGTACTAGGCACGACCGCACTGATGACTGTGTTCATGCAGTTACTTTTGCAAAACTCCCCCCATTGGCTTATATCTCTGGACTGCCAATTAATCACAGGGTTATGTTTAACCAACCAAGGAAGTCCCAACACAATAGGAGTAGGTAGACCCTCCAACACATAACAAGATAATAGTTCCCTATGTATTGCCCCTACCCGAAGGTCAATGTTATGAACCTCATGAACAAAGCTACCTTGGCCGAGAGGCCTGGCGTCAATGGAGAATATAGGGATCGGTTTGACCAATACACTCAGATGCATACCTTGAGCCTGAGCAAACTGAGCGTCAACCAGATTAGCCCCGGACCCACTATCAAGAAGAACAGAAAATCTCTCCACTCTCGTACCAACCACCACCTCCACTGGTACAAGGAACTGAGAAGAACTAGCGGACGAAATACATACTCCCAGGTTGTCGTCCACCACACAACCTGGGATTAACAGTTTTCCGGCGACTTTTTGCTCAACAAGGCACGGGATGGACATCCCCCAACAAAATGTCCCTCTTTCCCGCAGAAGAAACACCTTCTAGTCCTGCGGCGTACCGCCAATCCCCTCCTACGAAATGATGTCCCTCCCAACTGCATAGGCTCCTCCGAGCAGACAAGGGGAACCTCAACATAAGGCACTTTAGTAGTAGGTGGAGTAACAACAGGGGGCGGAGTTACCTCGCACCTCTCCCGGAGCCGTCTATCAGTACGGATAGCTAGGGCCATAGCAGCCTCCAGTGATGGAGGAGAATCATACTGAGCCAAAACGTCCTTTAATTTGTCAGAAAGCCCATGACAAAACTGGCTCCTAAGAGCTGGGTCATTCCACTGAGTATCTGTGGCCCATCTACGGAACTCAGAAGCAAATTCCTCCGCCGGACGATCTCCCTGCTGTATCTTACGTAATTTTGTCTCAGCAAGAGAGACCCGATCTGGGTCATCATATACCAAACCCAGGGCAGTAAAAAATCGATCTACTGACTGTAGAGCCGGGGATCCCGGAGGAAGGGAGAAGGCCCAGGATTGAGGGTCCCCTTGTAGGAGCGAGATAACAATTCCCACTCTCTGCTCTTCACTCCCTGATGATCGAGGCCGAAGCCGAAAATACAATTTACATGCTTCCCTGAAGGTAAAAAATTTGTCTCGCCCACCAGTGAACCTGTCCGGGAGAGCTACTTTAGGTTCAAATCTGGTTTGCTCCGAGGGAGACAAAACTTTGGACTTAATGTCCGTCAGCTCCATGGATAATCCCTGCAACTGCAGAGCCAGCTGGGCTACTGGATCCATGGCAACTGGGAATAATTTTATGGGCCAGTGAAAATGTCACGCGGTCTTATGATATGTGTACGATGTCAGTAAACTATTCTTAAAAGAACAACACTCTATACAACATATAGATTAGCAACATCAGCATGTAAATATAGAATAGATTTACCTGACACGATATCCGTTGAACTCAGGGTTAATCTTGAGGACTTGATACACTGTCACAGGAAAGAGGAGGACCGGGGGTCTAACCTGACTCTAAACTGGGGTCCTAACTAATCCCTCACCTTGGAGGTACTGATAATGGTTCAGAGGTCCAAGTCTCCAGCCTAACCCTGTCTCCTATCAGTCCCTGAACCCTGTAATCAGTCCTAAGAAGGATACTGATTACCACCAAAGGGATATGGGCTGATCTCTGCTAAATACACAGATTAGACATATAAGACAGACTGGAGAAAACACAGACTTGCATACACACTCAAACACAGAAGGAACATAAATGATCTGGGATATTAAACTCTAAGCAAGGTGAGCTTAAAACAACTAAGGAGCTCTTTAACTTAAGTCTATACAGATACAATCCTATCTGTGGTCTGCATGAAGAATTTCACTGGCAACTCCCAACACAGACAACCAGAGATTTAAAGGAAACCAATCAACAAATAATTAATTGCAGCCGGGAGAAAACGGCACCCAGTCCCAGAACTGAGCACAGACAGAATTAACTCCCTAACTGCCAAACACAAAGAACAGCAACTCAGCTGTGAGAAGTCAGAATGTGCAACCGCGACGATCTTCGTGGCGATGCACACATGACACCAAGTTGCCAGGCCTCTCGGAGGCAAAATTGAAGGAAGGTGTGTTCGTCGGACCAGACTTTAGAAGGCTTATAGCTGATCAAGAGTTTATCAATACCATGACGCATCCTCAAAAAGAAGGGTGGATTGCATTTAAAGAGGTCAATAGGCAATAACAAAGACCCTGACTACAAAAAAATCATTGGACGAATGCTGAAAGCATTTCAAGCTTTAGGTTGCCTGATGAGTTTAAAAGTGCATTTCCTCCATTCCCACCTTGACAACTTTCCTGAAAATTTGGGAGCTGTGAGTGAAAAGCTAGGTGAACGATTCCACCAGGACATTAAAGTGATGGAAAGAAGATACCAGGGAAGATGGAGCATTACAATGATGGCAGACTACTGTTGGATGCTTCAGAGAGACATTACAGATGCTACTCACAAGCGTAAATGTACCAAGAGAAGCCTCACAGGGAAGAAGAATCGATTTTAGTGTGTGTTAGTGAGCTCATTGCAGTTAAAAAAATGATTTTCATGAAACGTTTGTCAAAAAAAATTAATTTTATGAGTCTATTTTCATTTATTTTGAGGTATTGACTTATTTAACATAGTTACTTAAATTGTCAGAAAACTTGATGTCCTATGACAAAACGGAGGTCATTTTCGGATTCAGCGCAAATTTTTTTTGCAGACCTGTGAATTAATACAATATTGTACAAATGTACTGTATCCATGAATATAATTGTATTTCACATGATGATCCCTAAATAAAAGCATGTCACAAACTGTGCTCAATGAAAATTTAGCATTACACACACAACAACCCATAAAAATAGTGCCACACTTTGTGTCCTCTTAAAATGCTGTAGACCATAAAAATAAAATGACGCACACAGTGAGGGCCAGGGTGACCACCCGACAAACCCGGGCAAGTACTGAGGCCCTGGACAAACATGAGGGCCCTCTTGCCGTCGGGGACAATGGCACGCTATGAGGCCCATGAGTAGGGGGAGCCCATGCCAGCGCTGGCACCGAGCTTCCTCTCAAACACTCACCTCTCCCTGTTCCACACTGCTCCTACGGGTTGGGGAAGTGCGGCTGTCTTCGTCTCCCTGAAGGTCCTGTCATCAAAAAATTCCCATGCAAATTGCCTCTTCAAAAAAAGAGGACTTCTACTCTATAACGCCACCTATTGGAAGTAGCGATCCTACAAGTCACAATCAACCCTTTAACGAGTCTTGTAATATGACTTAGGATAAAAGCCAAATCAGAATCTCCATTTGCAGACACGGTGTTTCAGACTATTGGTCCTCGTCAGTGCAAAGTAGGAGAGATCTGATTTGGTTAGATGAGAGGCTCTGGACTGGGGTCTAGGGGTAAGGTTTCTCCTTGTGGAGAGTGACATACCAGCTCTGGCGTGTCGAGGTTAGGAGGCTTATTCGCCGTGCAATGCTACTCTGGGAAATTTAATATGCAAATTGCCTCTTCAAACAAAGAGGACTTGTACTCTATAGCGCCACCTATTGGAAGTAGCGATCCTACAAGTCACAATCAACCCTTTAACGAGTCTTGTAATATGACTTAGGATAACAGCCAAATCAGAATCTCCATTTGCAGACACGGTGTTTCGGACTATTGGTCCTCGTCAGTGCAAAGTAGGAGAGATCTGATTTGGCTAGATGAGAGGCTCTGGACTGGGGTCTGGGGGTAAGGTTACTCCTTGTGGAGAGTGACATACCAGCTCTGGCGTGTCGAGGTAAGGAGGCTTATTCGCCATGCAATGCTCCTCTGGGAAATTTAATATGCAAATTGCCTCTTCAAACAAAGAGGACTTGTACTCTATAGCGCCACCTATTGGAAGTAGCGATCCTACAAGTCACAATCAACCCTTTAACGAGTCTTGTAATATGACTTAGGATAAAAGCCAAATCAGAATCTCCATTTGCAGACACGGTGTTTCGGACTATTGGTCCTCGTCAGTGCAAAGTAGGAGAGATCTGATTTGGCTAGATGAGAGGCTCTGGACTGGGGTCTGGGGGTAATGTTACTCCTTGTGGAGAGTGACATACCAGCTCTGGCGTGTCAAGGTAAGGAGGCTTATTCGCCATGCAATGCTCCTCTGGGAAATTTAATATGCAAATTGCCTCTTCAAAAAAAGAGGACTTGTACTCTATAGCGCCACCTATTGGAAGTAGCGATCCTACAAGTCACAATCAACCCTTTAACGAGTCTTGTAATATGACTTAGGATAAAAGCCAAATCAGTATCTCCATTTGCAGACACGGTGTTTCGGACTAAAAAATTCCCCTCAGTGATGTACACTTCTTTGATTTTTGTGACTGTATAATCGCTTATAACCCGTATGGCACTATAGCAACGCAGCACTGTGCCTGCTTATACATAGGATTGCTTCCCATTGTGGTAGTACCTTAGATAACTATGTGCTGTTTTGTGTACTTTCATAGCAGCTTCATTTGTTATTAGGTGTCTGACCTAAACTGATTCCTCTATTACAGCTCTAAGCACTTTATTTTGAAAGTTTAATATACCAATCTTTAGACAGTACCTTCAACACCAACTATTATATATAGTCGCATAAACATTTGTATATATCTGTATTTTATATGACAGTTTTTATTGTGACCTTCAGTCGACCCAGCCTTCCTTCTTTGCACATCCCCCTATGTAGGTTTATTCCCACCCTGTTTTTTATTGTTGTTTTTAATGATATACTAATAAAATCATGGTTTTATTATTATGGCTGGAATCACTTTGTATCCTTTGACAGTAACTTCCAGTTGTCAAGGATAGTGTATCTATATGTTGTATTTTGAGTGTCTAGCACTTAAATTTTTTTTGTACATACGAGATTTATTTTTTATGTATGTAGCAATATATTTGGCCATCATACTGTATGGAGCACTATATGAGGCCATTATATACTGTGTGGGGCAACATATGGGGCCTATTTTATTGTATGGAGCAATATATGGGGTCCATTATACTGTATGGAGCATTAGATGGGCCATTATATACTGTATGGAGCAATATATGGGGCCATTATATACTGTATGGAGCATTAGATGGTGTCACGCTGTGTAGCAGATATATATATATATGTGATGTCAGTAATCTATATCAAAAGGGCAACATCCTATATAACATGCGCATAGATATATGATAACATAGAATTACCTGACAATGTCCAGTGGGTCAATACGGAATCCGTTATACACTGTCTCCGGCTAGAGGGTGACCGGGGTCTATGCTGACCCTAAACTGGGGTCCTAACTAATCCCTCTACCTGGAGGTACTGTTAAAGGTACAGAGGTCCAGGCCACCAGCGTAAACCCTGTCTCCTATCAATCCCTGCCAACTGTAATCTAGTCCTAAGAAGGACCCTGATTACCACCAAAGGGAATGAACAGGTAACGGTTAATGAACAGAAAGACATACAAGAAAGACAAGAAATAAAGTAAATAAAGTCTTACATACAACACTCACACACAGTAGGAACACCTAAGGTCTCAGAGATAAACTATAAGCTATAAGAGTAAAAACAAATAAGGAGCTCTTAGCTTAAGTATTCTCAGAACCGATCCAGTCTGCTAGACTACATGAATACTTTCACCGGCATCTAACACCCAGACTGGCAGCTATATAAAGGAAGCTAATTAGAACATAATCAAAAGCAGCCGGGCGAGGCTGGACCTAGTCTTAGCAAAGAGCTAGGTAAAATTAACTCCCTCATTACCAAACACAAAGAAACAGCAACTCAGCTGTGAGAAGTCAGAGTGTGTAATCGCGACGATCCTCGTGGCGATACACCCATGACAGTACCCCCCCCCTCTACGAGGGGACTCCGGACCCTCAGGGCCAGGTCTGCCCGGGTGAGTTTGTGAAAGGTCCGAACCAATCGATCTGCGTTAACATCAGACGCAGGGACCCACGTCCTCTCCTCAGGACCATACCCCCTCCAGTGAACCAAGTACTGAAGGGATCGGCGACTGAGACGTGAGTCAATGATTTTCGACCCATGAAATTCCACGTTATCATTGACCACCACTGAAGGAGGAGGTAGAGGTGACGGTATGACTGGTGCCACATACTTTTTAAGTAATGACTTGTGAAACACATTATGAATTTTAAACGTAGGAGGGAGGTCCAGACGAAATGCCACCGGATTAATTATGGAACTGATCCTGTACGGCCCGATGAATCTGGGACCCAACCTCCAGGAGGAAACTTTAAGTTTTATATTCCTGGTAGACAACCAAACCAGATCGTTCACCTTCAGATCTAGACCAAAAACTCTCCCCCTATCAGCCATCCGTTTGTAACGGTTCCCCGTAACCTTCAGTCTTAACCGATCTGGAACTATCAGTCTCCCTGGAAGTCCCACAGGAGCGTCCCCCTGAGCCCCCAATACCTCCCCCTCAAGCTCAGAGCATACAGCTGACACTACAACTCCCTCCTGAGGAATAGGAACCGGATCATCCGTCTTCCCGGCCCCTGGGAAAGTACGAGATAAGGCATCAGGAAGCAACTTTATTGAGCCGTCATATGCGCGATGAGGAGGTAACTCTTTACACCCCTCCTCTGAGAACATCTCCCCAAAGTCCTCCAGAAAAGGAGACAAAGTCCTAGGCACAACCGCACCGATGACCGTGCTCATGCAGTTATTCCTGCAAAATTCACCCCACTGGCTTATCTTTCTGGATTGCCAATCAATCACTGGGTTATGTTTAGCCAACCAAGGAAGTCCCAACACAATAGGAGTGGTAGACCCTCCAACACATAACAAGACAATTGCTCTTTATGTATTGCCCCTACTCGAAGATCTATGTTATGAACAGCTTGTACCAAGCTACCTTGACCGAGAGGTCTAGAATCAATAGAGACTATAGGACCGGTTTGGCCAATACACTCAGTTGCATACCATGCACCTGGGCAAACCGAGCGTCCACCAGATTAGCCCCAGACCCACTATCAAGAAAAACAGAAATCCTCTCAACTCTCGTACCAATCACCACCTCCGCAGGCACGAGAAACTGAGAGGGATTTGGGGACGAAATACACACTCCCAGGTTAACTCCTTTGCTCAAAGAGGCCCGGGATGGACACCCCCCAACAAAATGTCCCTCTCTCCCGCAAAAGAAACACCTTCTAGTCTTGCGGCGCACCGCCGATTCTCTCCTACAAAAAGATGTCCCTCCCAACTGCATGGGTTCCTCAGAACAGACCAGGGAACCTCAGTATAAGGGACTTTAGTAGTAGGCGGAGTCATCACGGGAGGCAGAGTTACCTCGCGTCTTCCCCGAATTCGTCTATCAATGCGAATAGCGAGGGCCATAGCAGCCTCCAGTGATGGAGGAGAATCATACTGAGCCAACACATCTTTTAATTTGTCAGACAACCCTTGACAAAACTGGCTCCTAAGAGCTGGGTCATTCCACTGAGTATCTGTTGCCCATCTACGGAACTCAGAAGAATATTCCTCCGTGGACGATTTCCTTGCCGCATTTTACGTAACTTTGTTTCAGCAAGGAAACTCGATCCGGATCATCATATACCAGACCCAGGGCAGTAAAAAATCGATCCACTGACTGGAGATCTGGGAGCCTGGAGGAATAGAGAACGCCCAAGATTGAGGGTCCCCTTGTAAGAGCGAGATAACAATTCCCACCCTCTGCTCTTCACTCCCAGATGACCGAGGCCGCAGCCGAAAGTACAATTTACATGCCTCCCGGAAAGTAAAAAATTTGTCCCGCCCACCAGTGAACCTGTCCGGGAGAGCAACCTTAGGTTCAGATCTGGTTTGCTCCAGGGGGACAAAACCTTGGACTTAATGTCTGCAAACTCCATGGATAACCCCTGCAACTGCCGGGCCAGCTGGGCTACTGGATCCCTGACAGCTGGGGAGAATCTTTAGTATGGCCGGTGAAAATGTCACGCTGTGTAGCAGATATATATATATATGTGATGTCAGTAATCTATATCAAAAGGGCAACATCCTATATAACATGCGCATAGATATATGATAACATAGAATTACCTGACAATGTCCAGTGGGTCAATACGGAATCCGTTATACACTGTCTCCGGCTAGAGGTGACCGGGTCTATGCTGACCCTAAACTGGGGTCCTAACTAATCCCTCTACCTGGAGGTACTGTTAAAGGTACAGAGGTCCAGGCCACCAGCGTAAACCCTGTCTCCTATCAATCCCTGCCAACTGTAATCTAGTCCTAAGAAGGACCCTGATTACCACCAAAGGGAATGAACAGGTAACGGTTAATGAACAGAAAGACATACAAGAAAGACAAGAAATAAAGTAAATAAAGTCTTACATACAACACTCACACACAGTAGGAACACCTAAGGTCTCAGAGATAAACTATAAGCTATAAGAGTAAAAACAACTAAGGAGCTCTTAGCTTAAGTATTCTCAGAACCGATCCAGTCTGCTAGACTACATGAATACTTTCACCGGCATCTAACACCCAGACTGGCAGCTATATAAAGGAAGCTAATTAGAACATAATCAAAAGCAGCCGGGCGAGGCTGGACCTAGTCTTAGCAAAGAGCTAGGTAAAATTAACTCCCTCATTACCAAACACAAAGAAACAGCAACTCAGCTGTGAGAAGTCAGAGTGTGTAATCGCGACGATCCTCGTGGCGATACACCCATGACAGTTGGGCCATTATATACTGTATGGAGTAATATATGGAGCCATTATATACTGTATGGAGCATTAGATGAGGTCATTATAGTGTATGGAGCATTATATGGGACCAATTATACTGTATGGAGCTTTATATGGGGCCCATTATTCTGTATGTAGCTGTGGTATTTGCAGGTACGCGGGATGCAGTGATGAGCCAGAGACGGACCAAGCTTTAACTGTGGTTTTATAAGGGGATTGAGGACTGAACAACAGGTATCAATTGGTTCTCCATGCAGGGAAACTGTACACAAATAAACAAAGCAACGAGCTAACAAATACTAGGTGAATGTCCAGGCCTATAGGGCCGTGGTATGGCCGTCCACTGCCCTAGAATTATAGACTACGGGTAACAGAGTGTCACTTAGCTTCTCGAGGTTCTGTATAGCTGTGATCCGGCAGATGTTCGTCTGTTGACGCAGCCGCTGGGCCCAACCAGCGAGAAGCTGCTGTAAGCCTCGAGCGTTCCCACGCACAGGCGCAGATGGGGCACAACAGGCCCTATAGAAATCCCCCGGCGTAGAGATCGCCCCTCCAGGAGGCGGGATGGTGGTAGCTGTCGGGTAGGCCGCAGCCGCGGACTGGAGCGGGACCGTATCGACCACAGGAGATGGGACACAGGCCGCAGCCGCTGGCTCAGGTGAAACAGTGGCGGTCGCGACTGCGGGCGAATAGGCCGCAACCTCGGGCTCGAGTGTGGCAATGATTCCTGTGGCTGACAGAACTCTCCTGCCTCTACAGTCCTGGTCAGAGACGTCCTGCTTCCTTCTCCTCAGTCTCTGCGTCTTATCTCTCCTGCGTCTCTCGCCGGGCTCCTCCTCTAGTCACCCCGCCCCTTTTCTTCTAGAATCATCTCCCAGCCATCCTGCAGTTTCTTCCCCCGGGAACCTTTCCCCTGGGAGCCTAAATGACAGCCCCCGTGGTTCTGGTCCAGGCACATAGCAGGGACTCTCTCCCCTACATAGCATTATATGAGGCCAATATACTGTATGGAGCATTATATGGGGCCCATTATACTGTATGGAACAATATATAGGGTCCATAATAATGTATAGAGCAATATATGATGCCCATAATACTGTATGGAGGACTATGTGATGCCCATATTACTGCATGGAGAACTATGTGTTGCCCATAATACTGCATGGAGGACTATGTGGTGCCCATATTACTGTATGGAGAACTATGTGGTGCCCATAATACTGTATGGAGGACTATGTGGTGTCCATAATACTGTATGGAGAACTATGTAGTGCCCATATTACTTTATGGAGAACTATGTGGGACCCATATTATTGTATAGAGGACTATGTGGTGCCCATATTACTGTATGGAAGACTATGTGGTGCCCATTATTCTGTATGGAGTACTATGTGGTGACCATAATTCTGTATGGAGGACTATACTGTCTGGTCTAAAATAAAAAGTCTACAGTCATTTTGAGTGTCACTCTGTGTGGGTTTGCTACCTGGGTAAAGCAGCACGGTTAGCTGGTGTGGGTCAGTCGAGAGGGAGTCAACCGTCTCTGTGTTCACGCGCTGGTTCCCCGCCAAAAGTCCCGTCTTCCCACACTCAGAGCTATATAAGTCGGACCCGACCCCACCAGTTAGGTGTCCTGAACTGTTCCGGTCAGAAATCTCTTCCCCCGGAATAATGGTGACAGTCCCGACAGCTCCTGCCCAGACACGCAAGAGAGACAGTTAGCCTGGTCCACCTCACTACATAATAACAGGCAAAGTCTATGCAGGCGATTTGGAGCTTTGTATTAGAAAAATGGAGGTCCAGCAGCTTTTAAGATATTTTAGAAAAGTAATCAGTGCAGAAGTGTTAACCATTTTTAGATTCGAATGAAAAATAATGTTTTTTAACAATTACTTTGAAACTATTTCAAAACGTGGACCCCACCGATCAGATAGTAGTAAGAAAACAGGGAGAGAGGGAGGGTAAGCTGCCTTCCACTTCGCTGGTATCTACGTTTTGGCTGCAGCACTGAGCTAATGATTACCCCGCTGCCGCCAATTGCTAAACTCGGCAGCTTGTGCTGTCAACAACAGCAGAGCTGCTGAGCTGAGTGATTGGCTGCAGCAATGCAAACAGACAAACAGTGCTTATCACAGTTGCAGACAATTGCTGGGCTGAGCAGTTTGTGCCGGCAATAAGAGCAAAAACACTGAGCTCAGTGATTGACTGCAGTGGTGATGTACATTGCACTTTTGTCATTGTAAGGGGTTGAGAGTCTTACCCCTTAATACAGTCATGTTGTTATTGTGCATGTATGTATGTATTTAAATACATTTTATTCTGTTGTTGCATACTATCAAATATTGTACGTAGTTGTATTATTTATATCTATGTTTCTGCACAATGTAGATAAAAGGGACAGTGCAGTGTCACACTGTAAATAGTTAACTATAGGAGGGGTTACCTGGGGAATAAGTCAGAGAGGTCTTCCTGTATCAGGGGCCTGACCCCTTTGTGCTCGGGTGGGCTATATGCCAGAGCTGCCTAACAACCCCGTAACGTTGAAGTTAATGCCCAGCCATCCAGGTGGTACACAGAGAAGAGCAAGGTACAGCAGAACCAGCAGTAGAACGGAAAAGAAGAGAAGGAAGTAGAGGAAGATTGAAGGTCACCATAAAAGTGTAAGGGCAGGTCACTCCAAAATGTGGTGGATAGCTGGATAGCTGCGTGGGCTGACTCTCTGATGTCCGGGGCGAAACAGGCAGAAGAGCGCTTCACCATGGTGACGCTTTACAGGGAGGACACTGAGGGGCTGTCTGAAACACTCCGTTCCGCGGAAACACTTAGTGACGTAAGGAACAGTAAAGGGAAAGATGAAGTGATGTCTTTACTGTGATGGAAATGCTGGAAACTACGTGGATGTGCTGTGTCCTGAAGTAAATAAATCTGTTCAGCTGAGAGTTGCCCTGGACTGTGTCTCTATTCCTTGGGATCCAGAAGCAGCATCATGCCAGCACAGCAAAGGTGACGCTGACAGCACAGTGAGTACTGACCGTACCATGCAAGATAGGAGGTGCCATTTTCCTGTGGAGAGAGGCCAGGGTATACAATGCCACGACTACTGCCCTGGTCAACCTTTACAATGTCACCACTGCTGTCAAAATATAGACCCACCAAGCAGCAGGGGGGAGCCACCGGTGCTGCATTGAGGGAGGATGCATACTACTGTCAATTTATTTTACTACTTTATGATCGCTTGGGGTCCACTTTTCTAAAAGTAAAAATCCCTTTAAGGCATTTCTTTAACAGTAAACAGTATTTTCAATCTGTGTTCTCCAAGTCACAATTTTTCATCAATACCAGTCCATAGAGAGTGCAAAACATAAGTTTATAGGACAGCCCTTTAGCACATAAGATCAACAAGCACTGCCTGAAAATGAGTACATTTCAGCAAAAAAGAAGTGTGCACAAAGGTCCAAAAAATAATACATCTTTATTAAATAAATATAAAATAACAAAGCATTATAAATGTAAAAAGGTGCCTCACAGAGGGGACGCGGTAATCAAGTCTTCTGAACTATGCAATAGTAAATACAATCGAAGTAGGAACCATGTCAGCCATACAATAGATAATACAGACCAGAGTTTCCCAAATTCCAGTACTCACGGCCCCAAAAACACATCATGTTTTCAGGATTTCTTTAGTATTACACTGGTGATGGAAATTGTATTAAGGCATCAGAAACTGTCATAGGTTCTCTCAAATATGCAATACTAAGAAAATCCTAAAAATATGATGTGTTGGGGGGCCATGAGGGCAGGGTTTGGGAAACACTGATCCAGACTAAATGAGTCACTGTATTGCATGTGATAGTAGGTTTATGGCAGGCTAAAGTGTCTAGCTAAGATAGATATTTAGAGTTGAGAGTCCTCAGTGGTTGATACCTTTTAATGGCTAACTGAAAAGATGGTAACAAATTGCAAGCTTTCGAGACTACTCAGGTCTCTTCATCAGGCTGAACTAATACAAAATCTGAAGAATCACATATTTATACACAAAAACACAGAAAAAATGCAATAGGTAAGACAAGTGACGTGAAGCAGAATAGTCATTATGGCAGAGGGATGAGCATAAATATTGGAACAATTCATAGATAAGGAGAGAAAGTTTTATTACCCTCTGATTGGGGTCTGGTAATGTTTTGTGATGTTTTCACAGGGTATTTGGAGTAAATTCCTTAATTGATGTAATAGGCCATAAAACCATGTGACAGGTTCATTCCAGCATTAAGAGTGTCAAAGGTCACCATCAATTTGTATTCGCAAATTCTTCTCTGCCTCTGAGATGTGAATCTGCTTCTTAGTACCAGTATTTTCATATCTGACATGCTATGATCAGGGAGCAAAAATGTTTTGCCACAGGTAGATCCATTCTTTTTTCTCTTATTGCGTGGCGATGAGAATTCATCCTTGTTCTCAGTTTTTGCCCGGTCTCCCCCACATACAGACCCCCAGTTGGACATTTAGTACATATAATTAGGTACACAACATTAGATGTGATGCAGCTGAAAGTACCTGGTATCTTGTAGTCCTGATGTGAGTTGGGGATCTTTATCTTGTCCGTGGTCATTATAAATGGACAGGTTTTGCATTTCTTCTGATTGCAAGGCAAGGTTCCTGCAGCTGTTGGGGAGGACAGGGAACTTCTGACAATGATGCTTCTTAGATTTGGGGGCTGCCTAAAACACAGTAGTGGGGGTCTGGAAATATGGATTGTAACCGGGCATCTTTTTGTAGTAAAGGTTGTAGTTTCCGTGCAGCTCCCCTTAGCACCTCCAGATTTGGATTGTAGGTGACCACTAAAGGCACCCGGTTATTTTCTTCTTTAGCTTTGTAATGTAGCAGGTGATCCCTTGATATTCTGGTGGCTCTTGTAATTTGGTTTTCAATTGTTCTTGGATGGTAGCCCTGATTTAAAAAGGTCTTTCTAAGGCGACCAAGGTGTTCATCTCTATCCATGGGGTTGGAACATATACGGTTGTATCTGATGGCTTGGCTGTAGACAATAGAGTTTTTTATTGGGTTTTGGATGGAAACTGTCCCATTTAAGGTATGTTGGACGGTCGATTGGCTTCTGATACAGGGATGTCTCTATTTCATTGTCCTTCAGTTTAATGATGGTGTCCAAAAAGTTAATTTCAGTGCTGGAGTAGTTAAGTGTTAAGTTGATGGTGGGATGAAATTGATTGAACTGTTCGTGAACGTCTTTAGCTGTTGCTCAGACTCCGTCCAGATGATTAAAATGTCATCAATGTAGCGGTAGTAGGCCCGAGGCCTGGTTGGACATGAGGACAGAAAGTCGCTTTCAAGCTTGGCCATGAAAAGATTTGCATACTGTGGAGCCATTTTACTTCCCATCGCTGTGCCAGTCTCCTGTAAATAGATCTTGTTGTCAAATTCAAAGTAATTGTGGGTGAGGATGAATTTTGTGAGTTTCACCACAGAATCAGCATCATTCTCTGTGTTTTTCATGAAGTCTTTGCAGGCATTTAATCCATCCTGGTGTGGGATATTAGAGTACAAGGATTCCACATCCATGGTGGCCAGGATGGTTCCTTCTGGTAGAGGACCTATTGCTGCTAGTTTATTCAGTAGGTCAGTTGTGTCCTGAATGTAGCTGGGTGTATCCTTTACCAGAGGTTTAAGAATGCCCTCTACCCATCCAGATACCATTACCAGACCCCAATCAGAGGGTAATAAAACTTTCTCTCCTTATCTATGAATTGTTCCAACATTTATGCTCATCCCTCTGCCATAATGACTATTCTGCTTCACGTCACTTGTCTTACCTATTGCATTTTTTCTGTGTTTTTGTGTATAAATATGTGATTCTTCAGATTTTGTATTAGTTCAGCCTGATGAAGAGACCTGAGTAGTCTCGAAAGCTTGCAATTTGTTACCATCTTTTCAGTTAGCCATTAAAAGGTATCAACCACTGAGGACTCTCAACTCTAAATATTTTCTATCTACTGGCTAACACGGTACGAAGATATACATCTTTACTGTATCAAAATGGAGGATACCAGAATGTACCGCATCTTTATGGAACTAAAACCACTTATGAAGAAACGTGCACAAATGGACAGCGATATTTTTTTCTTATCTAAATGCAAAAAGGAGAATTTAATTCCCAAAGGACTCTGGATTACAAACCCAATTCTTCACACCTACAATACCCATTATGCAAAAAACCTTTGTCACAGGACGTCTGAGAGACTTAGGAACCATCTTTTGCATGTCTGCTACAGCATAAGGAGTAACGTCCAAGGGCAATTTGAAAGCCTAAGGAAAACACTTCCAGAAACCACAGAACAAAAATTACAACAATACTACAACAAACTACGGACCTTTCTGATTCATAACAAAGAAAAGAAACTACACAGACTGCGTCTCAATTCCGGACTCTATACAAACAGATCCAAAACAAAACCTGACAACTCTGACAACCACTCCATTCCAGACACAAAAGCATCTAACTGTGTCATCAATCTCTCGGATTACAAACCCAACAAAGTGGAGCTTGCCTGCTTTCTAGAGGACTCTCATTTTGTCCCACTAAGGCCCTGGATAAAACCGAACTCTGCAGTGATATGGAACATTTTTTCAGGAGACTGCGCCTGAGGGAATACTTCAATGATACAGAAGATTCAGAAAACACTCGGACTGAAGGAAAAGGAATCTCAACAACCAAGAAGAGATCAGACTGGACACCTCCTCCTGGACGCAACCCTCATTTGGATAAATATATAGACTCATTCAGATATTTGATAAAATCCACCATCATAGCCACCAACAAGAGACAAGCATCCAACATCAGTGCCCAGGAGAGAAAGGCTATACAGTCTCTGAAAACCAACAAAGAAATCATCATTAAACCTGCTGACAAGGGAGGTGCAATAGTCATGATGAACACATCAGACTATATGAAGGAAGCAAACAGACAACTTACAGACACACGCTACTACAGAAAACTGGAGTCGGACCCTACACAGGACTATTACAAGGAACTAAGCAAGTTGGTATCTTGTCTGTCTGACAAATCCATAAGAGCCGATGACCTGATACCAGAGAGTCCAAGAACAGGGACATTCTACATGCTTCCCAAAATCCACAAAGCTGGGAATCCAGGGAGGCCGATTATTTCATGTGTGGACACCATAACTGAGCAGGTATCTGGATGGGTAGAGGGCATTCTTAAACCCTGGTAAAGGATACACCCAGCTACATTCAGGACACAACTGACCTACTGAATAAACTAGCAGCAATAGGTCCTCTACCAGAAGGAACCATCCTGGCCACCATGGATGTGGAATCCTTGTACTCTAATATCCCACACCAGGATGGATTAAATGCCTGCAAAGACTTCATGAAAAACACAGAGAATGATGCTGATTCTGTGGTGAAACTCACAAAATTCATCCTCACCCACAATTACTTTGAATTTGACAACAAGATCTATTTACAGGAGACTGGCACAGCGATGGGAAGTAAAATGGCTCCACAGTATGCAAATCTTTTCATGGCCAAGCTTGAAAGCGACTTTCTGTCCTCATGTCCAACCAGGCCTCGGGCCTACTACCGCTACATTGATGACATTTTAATCATCTGGACGGAGTCTGAGCAACAGCTAAAGACGTTCCACGAACAGTTCAATCAATTTCATCCCACCATCAACTTAACACTTAACTACTCCAGCACTGAAATTAACTTTTTGGACACCATCATTAAACTGAAGGACAATGAAATAGAGACATCCCTGTATCAGAAGCCAATCGACCGTCCAACATACCTTAAATGGACAGTTTCCATCCAAAACACATAAAAAACTCTATTGTCTACAGCCAAGCCATCAGATACAACCGTATATGTTCCAACCCCATGGATAGAGATGAACACCTTGGTCGCCTTAGAAAGACCTTTTTAAATCAGGGCTACCATCCAAGAACAATTGAAAACCAAATTACAAGAGCCACCAGAATATCAAGGGATCACCTGCTACATTACAAAGCTAAAGAAGAAAATAACCGGGTGCCTTTAGTGGTCACCTACAATCCAAATCTGGAGGTGCTAAGGGGAGCTGCACGGAAACTACAACCTTTACTACAAAAAGATGCCCGGTTACAATCCATATTTCCAGACCCCCCACTACTGTGTTTTAGGCAGCCCCCAAATCTAAGAAGCATCATTGTCAGAAGTTCCCTGTCCTCCCCAACAGCTGCAGGAACCTTGCCTTGCAATCAGAAGAAATGCAAAACCTGTCCATTTATAATGACCACGGACAAGATAAAGATCCCCAACTCACATCAGGACTACAAGATACCAGGTACTTTCAGCTGCATCACATCTAATGTTGTGTACCTAATTATATGTACTAAATGTCCAACTGGGGGTCTGTATGTGGGGGAGACCGGGCAAAAACTGAGAACAAGGATGAATTCTCATCGCCACGCAATAAGAGAAAAAAGAATGGATCTACCTGTGGCAAAACATTTTTGCTCCCCTGATCATAGCATGTCAGATATGAAAATACTGGTACTAAGAAGCAGATTCACATCTCAGAGGCAGAGAAGAATTTGCGAATACAAATTGATGGTGACCTTTGACACTCTTAATGCTGGAATGAACCTGTCACATGGTTTTATGGCCTATTACATCAATTAAGGAATTTACTCCAAATACCCTGTGAAAACATCACAAAACATTACCAGACCCCAATCAGAGGGTAATAAAACTTTCTCTCCTTATCTATGAATTGTTCCAATATTTATGCTCATCCCTCTGCCATAATGACTATTCTGCTTCACGTC
>JARQOD010000001.1:407411807-407423934 GCA_033576555.1 Oophaga sylvatica
GGCTTCAGCACCAGCAGTCGGGGAACAGCGCTTACAGTAGCCGCTTCTTCCCCGGCAGCCGTCCATGCACACAGAGGACAGTGTGCACTGTTCTCCGTGTGCGGCACGTTTTCCGGGTGAAAACGGACATGTTTGCGTGTTTTGCCCAAGGACACATGGTCCGTGAAAACACGCTGACATGTGCATAGACCCATTTATTTGAATGGGTCTATGTGTGTCAGTGTCTCCGATACGTGTGAAAACTGTTACCACACGTAATGGAGACACTGACGTGTGAAACTGGCCTTAGGCTGGGTTCACATTAGCATTCGAGTCCACAGCGCGGTGCTGCGGACTTCTTCGCCTACGTCCGCATGCGTCCTGCGTACTTATCTTTAACATTACGGTACGCAGGGACATGCGGTGTATGCGGATGCGCCCTCATGCGGCGTTTTGACGTGCCCTCCGAACGCAACATGTTGCATTTTCTTGCATTCGGCGGGCACATCAAAACGCCTATGCGGGTGCATCCGCATGCAACGCATGTCCCTGCGTACCGTAATGTTAAAGATAAGTACGCAGGATGCATGCGTAAGTAAGAAAGAAGTCCGCAGCACCACTCTGCGGACTCGAACGCTAATATGAACAAAGTCTTACAGAGAGTTTAATAGGTCTCAAGTTACATCTGAAACTTAATTTTAAATTGGAGAGCAATGTAAAAAAAATGAAACAAAGGAAAAGTCTGAAATTCCAGGATGTGAAGCAGACAACAAACATTCTTCTTCAAATATGTGTTGCTTAAATGTTCCATCTGATTCTTATGAGTGGTATACAAATCATTGGGATGGCTTTGTGGCAGCATTAGTAAAGTGAGGAATTGAAGATTGATGAAGGTCTTATCATCCAGACCAGGCAAAGTTGCCTCCTGCTACTTTGTCCATAATCAATCTTAAACTTGTGCTCCTCAAGATTTCTGAAGACACTGTTAAAATCTTTGCAGTGTCATGAATCCTGGGTGTTCCACAATGGAATCCAGCTGTGGATTCCGGGGTTTACATGGGAGGATCCAACACACGATCTGTTAGTGTTAAAAAAAAAAATTAACTCGTCCACAGGTTAAGGCTTCCTATGCTTCACTTACTGCCAAAATCAAAGACAAGGTGAGGAATGTGATGAAGAATTCAAAGGCAGATCTTGGCCACACACTGGACGGAGATATCACATTAAGCACACCTATAATTCTATATATACATTTACATTGACATTAGGCTACTTGTAATTGCATTCCTTTCCCAAAGGAATGTTTTAGATCATTTTTTTTACTTGCAAACTCCTACACGTGCATTGATGAGTTTTCAAACATAAAATAATGACAAGAAAGAAAGTGAAAGGTTCTCAAAGGTTCAATCTACGTCAGTGGCCTGAAACCTCCAGCTGTTCCGAAATTTCAAATATAATTGTGACTGCATGCAACCATTTAGATCTGTTACGCATAATTCCTATTAATATGCAAATAGCACCATGTATAAAATGGAATAATACTAAAAACCCACTGATGATTTTTTTAGTGAGATGGACCTACTAGCCAATGTTTAAAGGGGTCCCCGGACTCACCTCTAAGAGCAAGTGTCTGGGGATGTAATTAGGTATGTTAGATTTTTAATATGGCCAATCTGGTTTTGTTCCCGCTTAAGATAAGACCCTCGTTCCCCTTTTTAAATAAAAAAGCACATTCATACTTAGCAGTTAATTGGTCGACTGTTGTGAACGCTCTGGATTTGACTTCTGAGCTTGGGCTCCCTCTGGTGGCTGCTGATAGTAATGAAGCTGCTTTGGCTGACAGAGGTTCATCAGCTGGGAGTGATGATTGGCAATCTGGTGTTGATGACTGGGGAGATTTAAGGGAGTAACCTTCCCATGATCCTCGCCGGTGATTAGTTGTTCTTCCTGGTCCCATTTGGAAGTCAGCTTGCTTCCTGCTTGTCATGCAACCTTCAAATAAGTTATTTGCTGTTTATTTCTTTGGCATTTGTTTTTGTCTATCTCAGTTTTCTGCCCTCTTGGAGTTTGTACAGCCAGGTTCACCTGCTGGGGCCTGTGCTGGCCTCTGTTTCTCATTTGCTATTGTTTTGTATTTTCAGTTCCCTGTTATATCAGAATCCGCTTATTTGCTACCAGTTACACCGGAGTTCTGATCTAGCGGGGAAGAGATCGTGTGGTCTCAGTATTTTTGTATATCAGAACGTGTTGGAGTTTTTCTTAGCGTTTTTGCCGGATTGCAGACAGTATTCTTTCCTGACCTGTGCTATCTAGACAGATTGGGCCCCAGCATTTACTCACTCTATTTTCTGCCTGTGTTTGTATTTCATCTTGTCTCACTGCCAATATATGTTTGGGGGCTACCTATTCCTTTGGGGGCTCTACTACGGGGCAGTAAGCTTTCTCCTTTCTGTCTTTAGGCTTAGTTATCTCTCCGGCTGTGTCGAGGCGTCTAGGGCACCATAGGCATGTCCCACGGCTGCTTCTAGTTGTGCTGTCAGTTTAGGGGTCTGCAATCCGCTAGTTACCAACCTCTCCGGTGTCTTGTTGCCTGTCTGTTTTTGCTGCTGTCCTCCTCGGCTACTGAACCATAACAGTTGACAGCTAGTCCTCCAAAATAGACAATAAAAATGCTACCACACAAGTCTATGCTCACCTAAAGGCTATGATCGGATATTATCTATGGGACTCTGATGCAGTTCCGTAAAGGTTTAAGTCAGTTTCAACTATTCTTTTGGCCAAAGTGATGGAAACCTTGATGAAAATACCATTATAAGTCAGTCTCATTATAAGTCAATGGGATTCATCAGTCACCACTTAGATGCATTACAGCATCAAGACTCTCATTTACAGTGGAAGCCATAATGCTTGTGTGAACTGAGCTTTCATGCATGTAGGTACATAAAGATTAGTAATACACAATGTACCCAAATACAATAAAAAGGGGATCTGTCGCCAGTTTTTTGCCACCTAATCTGAGAGCAGCATTACGTAGGGGCAGAAACACTGATTCCAGTGAAGTATCACTTACTGGGCTGCTTAGTGTAGTTTTTAAATAATCACTGTTTTATCAGCAGGAGATTATCTCTATAGGACTAATTAGCCTACTGCCAGATAGTCCAACCATGGCCCATCTCTGGTTGGCAACTTTCTGCATATGCACAGTGTACATAGAAAGCAGCCAATCAGTGGTGTCGGTGGGGTTATATACAGCTCAGCATTCAGAAAGCTGTTAGATCTGCAGCAGATAAACCAGTTTTTAATCAAAACTACAGCCCATTTTTCTTCAAGTGCCTCCTTATTGTGCATCTTGATACAGCCAAACCACTAGTTTTCAGAGAGTCCGGTATTTCAGCTAATGTTATTTGTGGGTTTTTCTTTACATCCCGAACAATTTTCCTGGCATTTGTCACAAGTCACAGGTGAGGATGTTACCTTTAGTAGCCTTTCAAACACATTTGTGTCAACTTCTGTGCATGTTATCAGGCCAAAATCACCAGGGTATGTAAGCATTTGGATGTTTTTTTTTGTTGTCATTATGATTTTAAAAGCGAAAACACAGTAGTGCCTAGAAACCCGATGTGTACCTTGGTTACCAGCTGATTGCTGGTCTCCCGCCTGCCACACGCTGCGATGCATGCTGGCCAGCGGGAGACCAACGATCAAAAAAATGTCCAGGACAGGGGGGCTGATCATCGCTGAATGTCACACACAGCGATATCGCTGGGGAGATCGCTGTTGCATCACAAAACTTGTGACTCAGCAGCGATCTCGCTAGCGATCTCGCTATGTGAGACGGGGGCTTTAGAAGGTGGGAAAAAATTAAGTAATGTGTTCTGCAAGTGGTGCTCTAGATAACTGTTATTTTCTGCAGAGACGAGCCCTGGCTGGAAGAAGTGATGGTGGTCTGTGCTGGATGAAGATGAAAAGCGAAGATGAAAGACTTCACCTAGAGATGTCACTGGTGAATCAGTGTGTTACTTGTACACTGACACTACACACTGTATACTATACACAGCAGTCATGTGCACAATGTCACCAGTGATCACTGTACTAACTTTACACTGACACTATATACAGAGCACCTGTGTATTATGTCATTGATCACTGTATAACCTGTACAATATACACAGCACTTGTGTGTATAATGTCACTGTTGATCATTGTATCTGTACACAGACACTGCATACTAAGTACAGATCTCCTGTGTATAATGGCACTTATGGTGATATTAGTATTGTGTTTTTTTTATTAATGATCAGTATTGTAGTATTCAGTCACTATGTGGTGTTAATATGTTGTCCGGCCATGGTGTGGCGGTATTTGTTCCTTGTATGTGCTATTATTTGGTCACTATGTGGTGGTAATATGTGGTCTGGTCATGGTGTGGTGGTATTCGTTTCTTGTATGTGGTATTATTGGTCACCATGTGGTGGTAATATGTGATCTGGACAAAGTGCGGTGGTATTTGTCTCTTGTATGTGATATTATTCAGTCACTGTGGTGGTAATATGTGGTCTGGACATGGTGTGGTGGTATTTGTTCCTTGTATGGGGTATTATTTGGTCACTATGTGGTGGTAATATGTGGTCTGGACATGGTGTGGTGATAATTGTTCCTTGTATGTGGTATTATAGGTCACTATGTGCTGGTAATATGGTGTCTGGTCATGGTGCGGTGGTATTTGTCCCTTGTATGTGATATTATTGGTCATTTTAAAAATTAAAAAATAAATAAAAATATACCTAAATTGTATTGGATATTTTAACAAATGTTTAATAGGTTAGAGTAGGGACCGGCCAAAAGAGTCTACCTTGTCGTGGTGGCGGCTTAAAAAATCCTTTGGCCAAAACAAAAGCTGCTGGCTACATGTGTGATCTGGTGATGGGAACTGTTAATGTGTGATTGGTGAGAAGTGGAGTTTTTCCAAGAGAGAGCGGTGGGACTGTGGACAGTTCGATGGGTGGAGGCGGGGCTGGGGTGGAGCAGTTTCAAGGGGGCCCCGAAAATTTTGCCAGCATGGGGCCCCAAATTTCCTAGTGGCAGCCCTGGTTCCAGTGGTGTCAGCATTTGCAGTACTGGAGCTGTGGTGTGGTGGAATGACATGTGATGCCCGGCGTCCAATCAGCACCAGTGTCACTGTTTCTGCATTCGTACGGAGTCAACATGAAGAGGATGTCAGAGATCAGCTGCAGCCCAGACTTCCTCTTCATGTTCAATCCATATGAAGGTGGGGACAGTGACCTCAGGGCTGATTAGGCGCCGGGCACCACCTGTCATTCCAATGCACCAGAGCTCCAGTCCCGCGAGTACTGACAACACTTCAACAACGCCAGCACAGGAGGTGAGTATAGGGGAAGGAGCCCCTGGTCCCGGGTTACCTGACAGCTGTGTTGTGACACTCTGTACCTGTCCTCCTGTGCTTTCCAGTGTGCCAAGTCCTCGATCCACACGTTCCTTCCTTTCTGTTGTACCAACACTTAGAGCCCATCTGCCCCCCGGACATGGAGCATAGTGGCTCCATCTCACCAAGCGAGCCTAACAAAAGCACCGTGGAATTGATGGCACTATATAAGGGTGCAGTCAGACAACTTTAAAAAATGGACCGAGATTGGAACGCAGTGCACGGACTGGTTGGCTGTCATCCCGATCTGAGCATGACATTTGAATAGAAATACATGTAGCTGTCACGCTCGGATCGGGAGATCCGCCGGCCAGTCGGTGAACTGCGTTGCGATCTCAGTCCGATTTATACAGCCGTTTGACTGCGCCTTAGTATAATAAAATAAATATTAAATTGCTGTATATCATAAACTACATATATGGGCCTATTTAGACTATTTCATTATATATACCTTGTGTATTTCCTAGTCTTCGATGCATCGGTGGTTAGTCACTTATTAAGCATTTTGTCTTTGTCGTCAGCCTGCCACATTGTTTTGATGCGTATAATAAGCAGGGTTGATTGTGATAATTTAAATGCAAACTAAATGCATACATAGACGGGCAATTTGCATTTTTTCTCTATTTAGTGAACAGATGCCATGCAAGGAGACTGTCAAATACCAGACAAGAAGCGAGGCTCCCTGACAGACGTATGAATGTTAGCAATGGTCGAGCACTTTCTGCAGGAAGAAGTCCATCTTTCAAGGTCAAACAAGACAGGGCTGTGTTCTATCAAGAATTCTTCACCTGATTAGAAGTGACCTGGATGGCTCATTACAACTCATCACTTAATGACATTATTTTGACTATTCCATTTAAGAACATGGAGGAGAGCACCAGTAATCTGAGCCTCTGGCCCGTATTTACAATTTACTGAATGCTTCATCCGTCTTTTCCCCATAATATTATTAAAATTCTGCTGTCTGGTCAAAATCTCAAAGAAATTCTTTTCGGTTCCCATACATTTCCCTTCCTGAATTATTTCTTATTATTATTCATAATTCATGTATCTGAATCTGTTAAAAGGAATATATAATCAGGAAATACATATAAATCAGGTTTTGTTCTAAACTATGTTTTTATAACAATTCTTGAAAATACACCTTTCATAGAGTATACTACATAGTCTGATATTTCCTTCTATTAGCAGATCACTTTTCAGCTTTGCCCTGTAGACTGGGGCAGTATCAGCAGGGTTTTATCAATATCATCAAAAGGCAGTAGATGAATATTATTTGTCTTGAACTACTAGAAAAGGCAGAAAAATAATATATTATTTCACACTGTATATGCAGACGGGACTCTGTAGCTCCATGAGCACTGTCTTTGGAAAAGGGGCTTTACTCTTTCTTTTCCTTGGAGGATATATTAATTTATGGATACTTTTTGTTCCATTTACTCCATACACCTTTCTATTCTGTCTAAACAGATAATGTAATAATAAAAACCTACTTATAATATGGTCATCCCCTGCCAAGTTCTTTACAATAAATAAATAGCTAAATGGTTGAAAAAAATAACAATAAATATATATTTTTGCTTCTACAGACTTGCATCAAATTTTAACTTTTTTATTATTCTTTTTTAGCATGATGTACCTTTAGGGAAAGAAAAATACAAGAGGACGGAACACACATTACTACAATGTGGTAATCCCCTAATTCACCTTTCTCCAACTCCTTCACGTCCCAAAAAAGTATAAAAACGGCATCTGACGGTCCCATAGCAATTAAGTAGATTATGTTTTTAATTTTAAAATAAGATGTGTTGAGACGAAAATGAAAATCTGATTTTTTTTTAAGTTTATTTTTTTTTTTTTTTTAACTTTTAGGGAAAATAAGAATGACATCTTTCCATGGTGACGTTTTTGTATCTAAACAAGGTAAACACACAAGAAAATAAATTAATAAATCTGTATACATTTTTATGAGTCTAGCACCCCCTATTGGTGGCTGTGTGTAGCCAGAATTTTATAATTTATCTAGTCTGAAAAACTCATAGTGGGAGATGAGCTCTCAGTCTGTCTTGGGGCCCATTCAGAATTGTTTTTATAGGACCCTAAGATTTTAATTTTAATTTGGACACCTAATTTTTGTAAAAATCGTATCCTAGACATATCCTCAAAATATCCTGCACAAATAAAAAAACAAATCAATGCACATTGAACAGTGCTTAGAAGATGGCGGCATTTGAAAGACTACAAGTAGGGCAAAAAATATACAAATGTCTCTCGATGTGTCTGAAATCAAAGCCGGAACGAGATTGATGGTGCCTGAATTACAGTGGAATCTTTTATGTAACCAGCTGAGGAGGAAATGTATTTTATACAAATCTACGCTCTTCAGTTTTACCGAGAGAAAGCTGGAGATTATCGAGACATCTTCTCTCTGTGTTTATAGAGCAACATCTTTGGGGTTGGGATTAAGTGCTTTTACAGTAACAGGAATAGGATACAAATGTAGGATAGAAGGTCTGCTAACAGCCATCTCTATGGCTAGCTCTAAGCTTGGAAATCATTTTTCATCTCTTGGGTGGTTTTTTTTTTCCATGTCAAGCCTGCCAAAGTCAAGAGGATCTGTTTGTCCATGACTGCAGGTGTTGTTTTTTTATTTAGGAGGAATTAATTCTGCAGCCACCCAGACCGTGAAGAGCTTCTAGTAAGATAAACAGCGAACATTGAGCAGTCAGGTGGCAGATTTCCAGAGAATTCGTCACAAGGAGGTTGGAGGTTTTGGTACCTCATCATACAGAACTTGCCATGAAATGGTATGCATATGTAATAATTCATCCTAATGACAAGTGCCGATATGCCATGCTCAGTATAGGTGCGTGGTTATATAATGGGTGTCACTGTAGCCATCCTGCCCATATGAATTTGACAGGAGATACAGTAAATGTCAACTTTTCCAGGCATAACAGAAAGATGCAATAACTTATAAGGTGGTCTGGTGCTATATGATTCATGTGCTGGCATGGCTGTAACTACCAAGGAAGCAGCTGCAGAGGAGTTCAGATTTGGTAATCACACTTGGGCGCTAGTTCTTAAAAAATCACTCCTCCTCCCATCAAAGTTTTTATCCTCTTCATATATTGCTGTCATCATATTATACAGCACTGTGTACTTACAATTGCTTATTTGGCCTTTCTACCCAGTTGATGCTTCTTTTTTCCATTACGTCTATGACCTCAGGTGATTAAAAATAGACTAGCTGAATCCTTCTAAACTCTATGTAGCAACAGGAAGTCTCTCTTTCCTGCATGAGTCATTATCAGAACTACAATTCGCTGCAAAGTCTCTGGCAGCCCAGTTACGCCCTCTCTTTAACTCCTGCCCTACCTGCTCCGCTTATTCCCCTGCCAGGCAATTTGTAGAATTGTAGTTCTAATGATGACTCATGCAATGAAAAAGAGACTTCCTGTTTCTACATAGAGCTTAAAAGGATTCATCTGGCCTGTTTTTAACCATGTGATGTCATAGACCTAAAGAAAATGAGAATTAACTCTCAGCCACGGGTAGAAAGGCAAAATGAAGCTATGTAATATGATGATTGCAATATATTAGGAGAGTAAAAACTGTAATTGCAGTGCTTCTTTAAAGGTTTCCATAAATGATAAATAGGTGAGGTCCAAGCGACCATTATCAACTCTACCATACACATGAACCCTTAGCTTGGCCGAGCTTTTATGAGTTTTCCACCCGACAGTATAGAAAGTCAAATATCTCTGGTTCTCAGAGGTTTTAGCTACCTGGAGAACAAAAGGATCAAGTTTAAATTTAAAGTCAACTTTAATATAGCTGACATATCTGTTTGGGGAGGGTCCGAAGGCCCAATGGTCGGTGGGTCCCTCTGGTTCAGTCAACTTTTATGTAATATTTATGGTGGCCGTTCGAATGCTCAAATAACCCTTTGCCACATTAGAAGACACTAGTATATTAAATTACATATGGTAAGTAGGAACCCTATTAGAGATTGTGACCTGGGGCCCAGGAGCTTTAAAGAGTAATAAAATTTCTTTCTTTTTAATTATCATCTAGGAATTGCTAAGTTATAATTTTTTATAATATACTTTATTACATTAATTTACCTACTTCTCTCCCAAACACTATGCTGCAGTGCTGCTTCATGTGCCCAGTTCATGCTTCTTTAGAAGCTGCTTTCAATTGCTGCTCATCCAAGATCTGTACACTATTTACAAACAAATAGAGCAGTGAAATTCTCCTCTCCAAGCCTCTCTGCTCTCTACTCCTGTACTCAGACAGAGGAATTCCTCCGTAAATAGAGCATGAATCTTGGCTAAGGAGCAGATGAAAGCAACTTCTAAAGGAGCATGAGCTGGGTACTGTAACAGCACTGCAGCATGGTATTTAAGAAAGAAGAAATAAATATAAGATAATTGAGTTTAGTACAAAAAATATATTTTTTTTTATAATGCCTGCAGGATAATTAAATGGAATCTGTCAATACGATAACCCCCCCAATCCAAACTGCATATATGGGTATGCAGGTGTTTGAAATGTAAATCAATCAACACATTTATATCTTTTATCTGTTGCTGCATTCTGCAGAAATTAGCGTTTAATTCACATGCCAACCAGCCGTTAAGTGTTCTATGCGTAATACAGCGCTCCCCGAACCTTTGCCTCCCGAGACTGTTTCCCTGCCCAGCACCATCCTCCAGCTTGATTGATAGCTCACTATCTGATATCCTTGCCTGCCATCACACAGATAAATATATGCACTTTGGAGAGGATATGAGGGGGAGAGTTGATCTTACTGATTCCCTTTAAATAAAAAAAGGTTTTGTTACTCTTTAAGAGATGCCTGTGGAGTCCTATTAATAAAGGAGACTTTAAGGGGAACAGCATGAGAGGGAGAGTAGGAGAAGTGAGTATGTTGAAATATTAAAGGGGTTGTCAGGGACTTAAACAGTGATGGCCTATCTGTAGGATAGGTCATGAAATGTCTGATTGGTGGGGGTGCGAAACACGGCACTCCCACCGATTAGCTGTTTCTGGTGTTGGCAGCAGCTGGAACTGCTCAGTTACGGAGCTGCACAGAACAGCTCTATTGACGGAATAGTGGCCACTGCCAGTACCGCACATTGATTTAAAAAGGGGCGACTGTGCAGTATCTGGCCACGGCCACTATACAGTCGACAGAACTGTGCTGTGCAGCTCCGTAACTGAGCAATTCTGTCCACCATCGACACTGGGAAAAGCTGATCGGTAGGGATGCCGGGTGCCACACTCAAACATTTCATGACCTATCCTAAAGATATTAGTAATAAACTTGGCACTCAATTTGTTTCACGCTATGCATTTTTCTTAATTCCACAATATACATATAGATGTTCTAAAACCACCTGTAACTTATAAGGCACGATGCTCTCGCTGGGATATGGTTTCCGTGACTGCGGTTACACGTGATTTCTCTGCATAGTATAATTTTGGTTTTGTTTTGCTTTTTTATGTGCAATTCTTTGAAAATGTGCATAATATTACATATGATTTAATTTTTGTTTCGTTTTTACTTTATGTATGTTCTAGTACCGTTTTAGAGATTATTCTGATGAAGGTCCAGTGGCGGACCAAAAAACGTTTAACAATTCTTGTCTGGATGCAAAAATAAATGGAACATTCTTTTTTCACAAATTGAGTGCCAAGTTTATTACTAATATTTGTACGATGGGCTGGAAACCCTACTTGAGCACCAGTTAAGAACCTATTAATGAGTGCCGTGTCTTTTTATATTACTATCCTAAAGATAGGCCTTCGATGTTAAAGACCCAGACAACCCCTTTAAAAGGCCACAGAACAAAGAAAGAACTGCCAGGACAGAGTAAGGACTATGGTCACCAATTTGGTTCCCCTTCCCAAATTTTGCTATACGGCCATAGGACTCCATGGATATCACCCATTATGCAACTTTAATATCATTTTACATCATTTATTAATCAACTTCCCGCAATACAATAAATGATTACATGTGCAATTTTGGAGCATCGGTACATGGCATGGGTACAGTGCACATGCATGAACCATAAGAAACAAAAGGGAGCTCAAATCTCCAATGTGTAACCAAAATATGAAAACAAGTACAAAAAGTAGCAAAAAAGTATAACAAATTTTATTAAATGATCAAATACCAATACTACAAAACTACATACATATAATAACAAATGTTAAAAGAACCAGTGGAAAAGATGATTAGACCATGATGCGATGATAGCAGAAAATATTAGTACATAATAGTACTCCACTTTAGTGAGAGGATAACATGCATGGAGGAGATCGGCAGTTATAGTAATACCCAATTGTAGAGTGATAGGAAAATCAAGTGTCTCAGCAGGATAAAGGCAAGTGCCTAATAAGTATAGCCCATGATGAGTCCCACTGAAGACCTACTATGATCACTATACACCATACACCGCCGATAGCTCATAATGTAAGATGGTAAAGAACCAGAAGTGTTCCAACATACTAAATCATGTGATCCCACTCACCATCGTGGAAAGCTGCTGGTCGCACCGAGGCCCCGACGCCGTTTCGCGTTTCCGCTTCCTCGGGGGGCAGTGTGTAAATGTGCCAAATGTGGGTTTAAATAGTCCCTAATGTGGCGCGATCGCCAATCACGCCGCAAAGCAAAGAGGGGACGGACTTCAT
>JARQOD010000001.1:407424034-407569324 GCA_033576555.1 Oophaga sylvatica
ACAGAAATTATGGTTTAGAGGTTAAAAAAATATATGCACGCGTAGGAAAAGGGGGAATTTTGGACAATTATGCTGTCATGTGGCTAAGTAATTTTGGTTGTGTGGTCTATGCTTAGAAGCCTCTAAAAATGCCTTAAAACTTTTAAAAGGTACTGCCCACAAAAAAAAACCCGCTGCGATCCGATAACGCGCTACTAATGGATCCTGGGGTTTGTTTCTATTCGCTAAGTGGGCCACAATTAGCGATATGTTAAGGCGCTATCCCCGTTAGCGATTTCTTAACGACTTTAAGGGTCAAAAGTCCCCGCAAAACGCAAAGAAAAGGTGCCACACGGGGATATATACTTACCCCGGGGCGCCGACAAAAAAAAATAGGGCCGGAACGTTTCCCAAAACCAGCGAGATCACAGCAGGAAGCTGTCGCTGGCAGCGGGCCCCCTGAACAACACCCCAAAGGATCGTAAATGTGATTTTTTTTAGGATCCCTTTCGATTTGTTCGTGTGGCATACCTTTAGTATTCTTCACAATGATATCAGTCAAGCGTTTTATGCTGCTTTTAAACCCCGGGATCACTTGTGCCCATCACAGTCCTGGGTGCTTGTATGTCACCCCCAGCAGGGACTTCCCCTGGGAAAAAACTAAACATTTTTGCCCCCTAAAAACATTCAAGTCTTTGTCACGGTAATTAGAGTAACTGTTTTATTTTTGTCTATTTTTACCTTGTTTGAGCTTTTTAATAACAATATTTTTTTTTTTGCATATCCACCGTAGACCTTGGAGCTTGTTTATAATTGTGAACCCTTTTTGGGGAAATTTTTTTTTTTTTTTTAAAGGACAACCTAATGGTGTACCATCATAGAGACATGCAGCACCTTTATCTCCAGAAGATAATTGTAAGTATTATCTTATTTTTTTATTATTATTTATAGGCTTATATTAGCTGTTATAATGTTGTTCCTTTTTGTTTGCGTCATTTAAGGTCATCACTGGGATAAATGTGTTTTAAAGCGAACCTGTCAGCAGTTTTGGCCGATATAAGATACGGCCACTGCCTTTCCGGGCTTATCTACAGCATTCTATAATGCTGTAGATAAGCCCCGATCTGACCTGAAAGAGAAGAAAAATAAGTTTTATTATACTCACCCGGCAGCAGTCCGGTCCGATGGGTGTCACTAGTCCCGGTCCAAAGATCGGAGCACATAACCTCCACCAGGAGGCTCCGGTGAGGGGAAAACGTGTTGCACTCACCGTATAGCACCACAGTGCAGATGTGCAGGCCGCCACTAGGAGGCGGCAGAGTAGTCAGCCAGGCCGGGTTAGCAACAAATAGGAAGACGAAGTACCAGAGGTCACAGCAATGCACGTAGTCAGAGACAAGCCAGAAGTCAGAGCCAGACGGGAACACGGTATCTGTTGTGAATGTGTTAGAAATGAATTCTGAGCAGAAGCTCCCTCTGGTGGTTACAAACAGTACTGAACCATTCAATGAAGATTGGCAATCAGGAGTTACAGACTGGTCTTATATAAGGGAGGTTCCCTCCCATCATGGTTGCCGGTGATCAATTGTTCTTGTCTCAACTGTGGTTCCTGGTTCACTTGGAAGCTTGCTGAGTCTAGCCTGCATCTTCTGCTATCAGATAAGATATTTTCTGCTTTTATTTTTGTGCTTGCTTTTTGCATTGTTCCCTGCACTTCTGTGGAGGTCAGCCAGGTCCCCTCCGGTGGCTTGTGCTCCTCTCAGTTTATCTGAGCCACTGTTATTTGTTCATTTGCCTTTTCCAGTTTTTTCAGTGGCTGCGGCTTAGTTTTGTGACACCAGAGAACTAATTTAGGTGGTAGAGGTCGTGTGATCTCAGGTGTTTTTGCAATTAGTAGAGTTGGTATTTTTTAGGGTTTTTTGGATTGCAGTAAGTGTCCTTCCTATCCTTTTCTGTCCAGGTAGATTGGGCCCCAACGTTTGCTCATACTATTTTCTGTCTGTGTCTGTATTTCCTCTTGTCTAACCGCCATTACATGTTTGGGGGCTTCCTATGTTCTTTGGGGATCTGCTCCGGGGCAGATAGCTTTCCTCTTTCTATCTTTAGGTGTAGTTAACCTCTCAGGCTGTGACGAGGCGTCTAGGACCAACGTAGGAACGCTCCACGGCTGCCTTTAGTTGTGGTGGTTAGTCAGGGTACTGCAATCCAGTAGATTCCAACCTCTCTGGTGTATTGCTGTTTTTGCCTGCTCTCCTCAGCTACCAAATCATAACAGGTATCCAAAACGTGAGATTGAAAGTGGAGTCAAGGTACAAGCCAATGTGTCAAAAGCCTGTCGTAACGAAGTTTCAGAGACAGAAAAGTGGGAGGCAGGGTTCAGAGTTCAAGCCGAGTCATACACTGTAGGGAAACAACCAAATGTACACAAAGTCAGGGATAGTGAATGGGTCATACACAAACACGGGAAGTGAGAGACAGAAGGATCGCTAGGGTATACAGGTCAGTTGCTCTAGACTGGAAGCATGAACTATCATTGACGTCGCCCGAAAAACACAGCAAACTGAAATAGCAAAAATATGTCCAAAATGAGGTTAAGGGGATTAACCCCCGCATGACCAGTCCAGGGAGAGAATAACAGAAAACAAACCCCGGACTGGACTCTCTGCTGTGATGATGGAGCGTAGCTGTCAATGTAATGCTGATTGACAGCTAGCTCCCCACTGCCGAACTGCAGGGAGCTGACTGTCAATCAGCATGAAGTCGGCAGTGACACCCTGTCAACAGTGCAGCCTGGAAGAAGAGCTTCTCTGTTGACGTGTAGCAGCTGAATTGCAGGCAAGAGCAGGCGGGGACTGATCTAAGCCAGCGCCGAGTAGAACAGGCAGATAGTTCTCTCTGTTACCAACTATGTGCCTTTTAGTTTTTAGACCCATAGTAAAAAAAAAATAGTCCTGGATAAACCCTTTAATATTAATGACAAAAGCTTGAAAAATGTGGTCTAGACAACTTGGTGACGTCAATGCAAATTTTTCTGGTCCTGGATTAGCAATGTCATTACAAATGTGCCAGACATTTTTTCAGTATATAATAAAGTACCATTAAAGATTATATACTCTTTCACACAGATATTTTTCTTTGTATTGCTCATCTGCTTCTTAAATCTAAAGTTAGGCAACTTTCTAAATAATTTTTATTACAAATTTTCTAGCATTTTGCTGCTGCTGCAGTGTGAGCTGCAGAAATGTTCCAAATCCACCAGCACTCATGTTCCTGCTCCTGGTGGCTCTTTCTTCTGTCTACTCCCTTCTTTTAGTGTTAGAGATAGCAGCAAGGAGGGTCTTGTACTTGAATTTTCACAGCTTGGATGGAAGAAAGTATCTCAAGGATGGCAAAAAATCAATGTACAGAAAAGGAGGGAAGCACATAAACAGGTGATTGCAGTGATGATATTTTAGTTACTGAAATCCTCAGCACCCTGGAAACAAACAGAGCTCATATCCAACCTGTATTACTAGGAGAGACATTCCCACGAGAGGAAGATCTGAAACTTGGATCAGGATGCAAACTGTATATCAGTTGATCTGAACATGAATGAAAACAATTAAGTTTGCAGACTAAAACTTACTGCAATGATATTAACCAAAGTTAACGCACTAACATATGTAAAAATCATTTTTTCTATGTCATGGCGTCCATAGTCTTATATAGTTACATATTTAATAAGGTTGAAAAAAGACATTTATCCATCAAATTCAACCGAGGGATGGAAAATAATAAAAGGAAATAGGGTATACAGTGCCTTGAAAAAGTATTCATACCCAGTGAACTTTTCCAAATTTTTTTCAAGTTACATCCACAAACTTAAATGTATTTTATTGGGATTTTATGTGATATATCAACACAAAATAGCCAGTATTTGGTAGGTGTAAAGGAAATGATACATGGTTTTCTAAACATTTTAAAAATATAAATCGGAAAATTGTGACGTGCAGTTGTATTCAGCCCCCTCAGTCAATACTTAGTAGGACCACTTCTCTCTTCAATTACTGCTGCAAGTCTTTTGGGGCCTGACACTACCAGCTTTGCATATCTAGAAGCTGAAATTTTTGCCCATTCTTCTTTGCAAACTACCACAAGCTCAGTGAGATTTGATGGTGGTGTCTGTGAACAGCAATTTTCCTACAGATTCTCAATGGGATTTAGGTCTGGACTGTTACTGGGCTGTTCACACACATGAATATGCTTTGCTCTAAATCATCCCATTGTAACTCTTGCAGTATGTTTAGGTTCGTTGTCCTGCTGGAAGGTAAACCTATGCCCCAGTCTGAAGAATTTTGCAGCCTCTAATAAGTTTTTAATAATGAAAAACTTTAATAATGTCCCGTGTCTCCCCCTGTACAGCTCCCCTTTACACAGTATGATGCTCTCTTATACACAGTATAATGCCCCCTCACTGTATACATACTGACCCCTTAGTATCCCCCGTGAAGGAAACCCCCTTCCTACCACGTCACCAATGTGACGTAACTACACAGCACAGCTCTCCGGCGCCCCCTTTGTCTCTCAGGTCAGTAAGGGAACTGCACCTAGATCAAATGGCCCCGGGAGGGTGTCCTGTTACCCGCTGGGTATTCTAAGATTCGTGATCAGAGTAAAAGCATCAGCCCAAGATAAATTTTATGGCTTAATTGCCTTAAGGGCGCACTAGATAATTACAGAAATATACAGTAAGCTATACAAATTACAGTGGATTTGCAGTCCGAGTAAAATACAACAATAATGGTACAAGGCTTAGAGGTATTAGCTAGAGGTCAATATTACCAGGTTGTAGGGGAATGTGGAGGCAGGGAGCTCTGCGATCCACAGGTGAGAGTCTTAGTTGCAGGACAGTCCCCCAAAACGTGCTGCTGCTGCTCCCTTGGCAGATCTGTCCCTTGGTCCTTAGTTCTTCATTGTCTTGGCTTCTGTGAGAATGGATCCAGTCTGCCCATAGCTCACAGTTCTTAAACCTGCTAGGTCCCTCCCCTCGGTGTCCGAGGGTGGGCTGATAATCTCCACCCTTAGCTCCCTGCAGAATTTATTCCCAATATCTAGCAAAGGGGTTAACTTTCTCCAGGACGATCGGATCAGGACACGAGAGGTACCAGCGGATGCAGTATGTTTTGCCTGTCGCATGGAGATCAAACCTGGTCCGATTGGGTCTCTGTGGAGGGCCAATCTCCATATCTCAGACCCCCGAGCCATCACCGACTCGGGAGTTGCACTGTCGGATGCCCGAGGTCTGCAGGATCACGCAGATATTTTTTAGGAGAATGTACCTACAAAGATGTGCTCATAATTCATAATCCTAGAACGGAGCCGTCATGGCTGGGAGATACAATAGATGTGTTTTCTGTATCTAGCTGGCAGGTATAATCTAATTGAAGCCCCAGCTTTGAAGCGCTGTTTTGGCCTGGCCTACTTAGCATACTAACAGGCCTGGCTATTCACATTGAGCAGTAAATCCTGTCTTGAGCCGAATCTACTCAGCATACTAATAGACCTTTTCATTCACAGTGGAGACTAAACCCTATTGTATTGGATATGCCCACAGGCCATGGGGAATTACAGCAGTTAGATGCTGTGAATCTGTGAATTCAAACAAAATGGCGGCTGGAGCAGGCCATATCCAAGATGGTGGCTGTTCCTTCCTCACACCCCCAAACTGCTTGACGGCTCCAACACTGTATGATGGCCCCCTAGATAGCCTCCATATAGTATAATGCACCAGATAGTCCTCAATATAGTATAATGCACTCCCCATAGGCAGACTCTATATACTATAATGCAGCTCCCCCATAGGCAGACTCTACAGTATAATGCAGCCCCCCATAGGCAGACTCTATAGTATAATGCAGCCCCCATAAGCATACTGTAATGTAATGCAGCCCCCCATGGGCAGACTGTAATATCATGCAGCCACCCATAGGCAGACTCTAATATAAGGCAGCCCCTATATACAGATGCTAATATAATGCAGCCCCATATGCAGACGCTAATATAATGCAGCCCCCCAAAGGTAGACTCTAATATAAGGCAGCCCCCATAGGCAGACGCTAATATAAGGCAGCCCCCCATAGGCAGACTGTAATATCATGCAGCCGCCCATAGTCAGACTCTAATATAAGGCAGCCCCATATGCAAATGCTAATATAATGCCTCCCCCATATCCAGACTCTAATATAAGGCAGCCCCCATATGCAGACGCTAATATAATGCAGCCCCCCATAGGCAGACTCTAATATAAGGCAGCCCCCATAGGCAGATGCTAATATAAAGCAGCCCCCATAGGCAGACGCTAATATAATGCAGCCCCCATAGTCAGACTCTAACTATAAGGCAGCCCCATATGCAGATGCAAATATAATGCCTCCCCCATATCCAGACAATAATATAAGGCAGCCCCCATATGCAGATGCTAATATAATGCAGCCCCCCATAGGCAGACTCTAATATGAGGCAGCCCCCATAGGCAGATGCTAATATAAAGCAGCCCCCATGGGCAGACTGTAATATCATGCAGCCCCCCATTGGCAGACTCTAATATAAGGCAGCCCCCATATGCAGATGCTAATATAATGCAGCCTCCATATGCAGACGCTAATATAATGCAGCCCCCATAGGCAGACTCTAATATAAGGCAGCCCCCATAGGCAGACGCTAATATAAGGCAGCCCCCCATAGGCAGACTGTAATATCATGCAGCCACCCATAGTCAGACTCTAATATAAGTCAGCCCCATATGCAGATGCTAATATAATGCCTCCCCCATATCTAGACTCTAATATAAGGCAGCCCCCATATGCAGATGCTAATATAATGCAGCCCCCCATAGGCAGACTCTAATATAAGGCAGCCCCCATAGGCAGACGCTACTATAAGGCAGCCCCCATAGGCAGACGCTAATATAATGCAGCCCCCATAGGCAGACGCTAATATAATGCAGCCCCCCCATAGGCAGACTCTAATATAAGGCAGCCCCCATAGGCAGACGCTAATATAAGGCAGCCCCCATAGGCAGACGCTAATATAATGCAGCCCCCCATAGGCAGACTCTAATATAAGGCAGCCCCCATAGGGAGACGCTAATATAATGCATCCCCCCATAGGCAGACTCTAATATAAGGCAGCCCCCATAGGCAGACGCTAATATAATGCAGCCCCCAGGCAGACTTTAATATAAGGCAGCCCCCATAGGCAGACTCTAATATAATCCAGCCCCCCTGTCATAGGCAGATGATGATGGGAGAAGGAGCATATCGCTCCTTCTCTCATCAATGCGGTCAGCTGTATCGGCTGGATGCTGATACAGCTGACCCTAGATGACGGGCGGGGGCCCACTGCTGGCATCAGGCCCCCCACGCCTGCTCAGGGGTCTCAAAGAGGCTTCGCGGCAGTTTCTCCCTGCTCTGCCGCAGAAAGAAATGGCCGGAGCAAAGCCTCCCCCCCTTCTCCAGGAGGCGTGGGCGGAGGCCAACATGACGGGGGGGTTGGAAGGGTTAGTTGGGGGGAGGAGTATTTAGATTAAGGGGTCTATATAGGGAGGTGTTTAGAGGCCTCAGGTCAGTTTCCAGCCTTTAGAAAAACAGTTACCATGTCCGACGTGGAGAGAGCTCTGGAGCTGCTGAGGGAGACGGCTTTATCGCAGCCTCCAGGGTGGTTAGAGGCCCAGGTCGCAGGTATTGCTCCTGGTACCTCCAGGCAGTCAGCCCCATCTCCGGTTAGGGAGCGGCGGTCGAGAAGGGTGAGGCCCCCTGAGCGGCTGTCCCCAGATGTAGCTCCCAGGGCCTCGCGTCGGCATAGGAGCCCCTCTAGGGACCCTCCAGCCGGGCGCCACAATGTTTCCGGGCTAGCAGGCCCCGGCCTGGGAGGAATCCGGTGGCTCGGCAGGGCCCTGCGGCGGTGCCTAGGCCTCCGCCTCGCGCTAGCGGGGGGCGGAGCCAGCACACGCTAGACAGCAGAGACGTACGCGATCTGCGGGGGGCCGCGGCAGCGGTATCGCTGCTGTGCGGCCTGCATCTCCCTGCGGTACAGAGGTGATCGTTGGTGGCGCAGTGGCCTGCGTTCAGGCAGGGCCGGTGACTTCATCCCCCACTGATAGTGGGGTAGCAGGTATGTCGGCAGGCTCCGGTAGCGGGAGGCCTACGGTGCGGCCTGGCTCACCACGCAGGTCATTAATTAATGACAGGGCAGCGGCCTGCTCGGCGGCAGGGCCGGTACAGTCTTTCCCCACAGGCAGTGAAGCACCAGGTTTTTCGGGGGGTCGCCCGCCGGTAGCATGATGACTAGCCCATTAATAGGCGCAACAGCGGCCTGCAGCGCAGCAGGGCCGGGACCATTGACCCCGCTACAGGGTGGCGGGAGAAGTCATCCTGGTATTATTGAGGGATCACGGGGGGCCATCGCTGTGCAGGCCCTTGGTGCGACGGGGGCTAGGGAGGTGGCGACCCAGGTAGCGGAGGCATTTGGGACTCAGCGGGCGGGATCCTCTCTGGAGTTTGGGCCTTCTACGCCAGTCATTTTAGAGGGGAGTCCTAGTCATCAGCAACAGCGCCAGGACGGAGTGGAGGCATCCGAGGATCCAGGTTTTGCGGCTGGAGGGCTCACAGCACCCTCGCAGCCCGGTGAGTACACTTCTTTGTCTGCCATTTGTCACCCAATTTTGTCTTCTACACAGTGCTGGGGGGGTCAGGTGGGCGATTATCAGGGCAGTGGGGGTTCTGCGTTGAGTGGGGAAGTGACTGGGGGCGTTAGGGACATGTTGGTGGGCATGCGGGACTGTGTTACGTTTGGAACGGGGTTTCGGTGGTTCATCTCCGTTGGCTGCATGGGTTGGGTCGCAGGTTGGTGGGCATACCGGGCCGAGTGGGTCAGAGTTGGCGGGACCTGTTGGCGGAGCCGGTGTCGGTATCAGTGCAAACTGAGAAGGAGAAGGTGTGTCCGTGCATTTAGATGATAGGGCGCACGGGGAGGTATACGTATGTTTTTGAAGGCCCATTGGGGGCGCATTTGAAGAGGGAAGTTAGAGAGCACATTTGGAAGGACGAATATGTGGAGATTTTCTCGTTGTTGCCTCTTGGGAAATTTAACTTGGACAAGAGTAAAAAAGAGGACAGTAAAAAAGAGGAGGAGGAAAAACGCAGGTGGCGCCTGATTCCCCAAACGTTTGTTAATTGGCAACAGGTGTTGTGAATGGGTTTGAGATGAGTTCTGAGCAGAGGCTCCCTCTGGTGGTTACAAGCGGTACTAGTGAAGATTGTGAGGACTGGGAATCAGGTGTTACTGACTGGTCTTATATAAGGGAGTCATTTTCCCATCAGGGTTGCCGGTGATCAATTGTTCTGGTCTGAATCCTTCATTCCAGTTTCCCTTGTAGCCTGCTGTGTCGTGTCTGCATCTCCTGCTACCAGATAAGAATTTTTCTTCTTTTGTGTTGTTGCTATATTTTTGCATTTTGTCCTGCACTTCTTTGGGGGCCTTCTGGGTCCCTCCGGGGGCTTCTGCCTTCTCAGTTTAGTTCAGCCACTGAGTTTTGTTCTTTTGCTTTTTCCAGTTTTTTCAGTGGCTGCTGTTTTTGATTTTGTTACACCAGAGAGCTAATTTAGGTGGTAGAGGTCGTGTGATCTCAGGTGATTTTGAAATTAGTAGAGTTGGTGTTTTTCAGGGTTTTCTGGGATTGCAGTAAGTGCCCTTCCTATCCTTTTCTATTTAGATAGTTTGGGCCCCAGCGTTTGCTCATTCTATTTTCTTTCTGTGTCAGTATTTCCTCTTGTCTAACCGCCATTACATGTTTGGGGGCTTTCTATTATCTTTGGGGTTCTGCTCCGGGGCAGATAGCTTTCCTATTTCTATCTTTAGGTGTAGTTAGTTTCTCAGGCTGTGACGAGGCGTCTAGGACCAACGTAGGAACGCTCCACGGCTGCCTCTAGTTGTGGTGGTTAGTCAGGGTACTGCAATCCCATAGATTCCAACTGCTCTGGTGTATTGCCTTTTTTACCTGCACTCCTCAGCTACCGAAACATAACAGTATCACCGGCCTAAAAATTGAAAATTGTATGGTACTCACAGAAGGGAAAAAATATTGTGATAGAAAAAAGGTTGTCAGAGTTGTCAGAGATATTTTTCTGTTTGTTGCATTTTTTTTTTTTTTCCCTCTGTATCTCTGGGTGCTGGGGAGGATCTTTTTCCCAATGGAGTTTGCACAGTTGTCTGGCCGTGTGGATCAGCTTGCCACTGAGGTTCGGAGTATTGCTATCTATCTTGCTGGGTTGCCTGTTGTGGAACCTAGGATCCCCATGCCAGATTTGTTTTTAGGGGATCGAGCTAAGTTTCAGAATTTCAAAAATAATTGTAAATTGTTTTTTGCCTTAAAATCTAAGTCCTCAGGAAACGCAGCGCAGCAGGTTCAAATTATCATCTCTCTCCTGCGCGGCGATCCTCAGGATTGGGCTTTTTCCCTGATACCTGGGGATCCTGTTTTGAGTGATGTTGATGCGTTTTTTCAGGCTTTGGGGTTATTGTACGATGAGCCTAATGTCATGATCAAGCTGAAAAAGCCTTGTTGGCATTAAATCAGGGGCTTGATGACGCTGAGTTATACTGTCAGAGATTCCGTAGGTGGGCAGTCCTGACCAAATGGAATGACGACGCTTTGGCGGCCCTTTTCCGGAAGGGTCTGTCGGATAATGTAAAGGATGTTATGGTGGGATTCCCTGTCCCCTCTGGTCTCAATGATTCTATGTCATTAGCGATTCAAATTGACAGACGTTTGCGTGAGCGGAGAAGTATGCGTGGAGTGGTGTTGCCTTGTGAGCCAGCTTCTGAGCCCATGCAGTGTGATGGAGTGGTGTCTGGGGCACAGCGTCATGAGTTTCGAAAGCGCAATAGGTTATGTTTCTACTGTGGTGATGCCTCTCATGCTATTTCAGTCTGCCCTAACGGGGAAGACGTTTTGCACGCTCAGTTGTCTTGGGTAGTGTTCAGACTAAGTTTTTATTAACTGTCACTCTGATATGCTCTCTGTCCTCATTTTCTGCTCAGGCTTTCGTTGATTCTGGAGCAGCTATTAACCTGATGGATTATGATTTTGCTAAACGTTGTGGGTTTCCCTTGATACCCCTACAGAAGTCTATTCCCCTACTGGGGATCGATTCTACCCCTTTGGCTGAGAAAAAACCCCAGTTTTCTACTCAGGTGATAATGAGGGTTGAACCTGATCACCAGGAGAGCTGCAAATTTTTGGTTCTATATAATCTGCATGACATTATCGTGCTGGGTTTCCCTTGGTTACAGTCTCATAATCCTGTTTTGGATTGGAAATCTGTGTCTGTAACCAGTTGGGGCTGCCAATGTGTTAATACCAACACTCCTGTTTTTTCTGCCTCCCCCCAAGCTCAGGATGTTCCTGACTTTTTGTTTGATTTTTCTGATGTGTTTAGCGAAAGTAAATCTGCATCCTTACCTCCCCATAGGAGCTATGACTGCGCTATTGAATTAGTGCCGGGTAGTAAATTCCCTAAAGGTCGCCTTTTTAACTTGTCTGTACCTGAACATGACGCTATGCGGTCTTATATCAAGGAATCATTGGAGAAGGGTCATATCAGACCATCCTCTTCACCCTTAGGTGCCGGTTTTTTCTTTGTGGCCAAAAAAGATGGTTCATTAAGGCCGTGTATTGATTATCGTCTCTTGAACAATTTACTGTGAAATATCAATACCCGTTACCCTTGATTTCTGACCTGTTTTCCAGGGTGAAAAACGCTACTTGGTTTACCAAGCTTGACCTCAGGGGGGCGTATAACCTTATTCGCATTAAGCACGGGGATGAATGGAAGACGGCATTCAATACCCCTGAAGGGCATTTTGAGTACCTAGTGATGCCCTTTGGGCTCACTAATGCCCCTTCCGTCTTCCAGTCCTTCATGAATGACATTTTCAGGGATTTTGTGGACAAATTTCTGATTGTTTATTTGGATGATATCTTGATTTTTTCTAATGACTGGGACTCTCATGTGAAACATGTTCGGACTGTGTTCCAGATTTTGAGGGATAATGCTCTGTATGTGAAGGGATCAAAGTGTCTTTTTGGCGTACAGAAGATCTCATTTCTGGGATTCATTTTGTCCCCATCTGTTATTGAAATGGACCCGGTCAAGGTTCAGGCCATCTGTGATTGGGTCCAACCTACTTAATTAAAGGCTCTTCAGAGATTTTTGGGTTTTGCCAATTTTTATCGTAAATTTATTGGTAATTTCTCGGTTATTGTTAAACCATTAACTGATTTGACCAGAAAGGGTTCTGATGTGGTGAATTGGCCTCCTGAGGCAGTCTCTGCATTTCAGGAACTTAAGCAGAGATTCACTTCTGCTCCTGTTCTACGGCAGCCTGATGTTTCTCTGCCATTTCAGGTGGAGGTTGATGCCTCTGAAATTGGGGCAGGTGCCGTTTTGTCCCAAAAAGATCCAGAGACCTCTAAAAGTAACCCTTGTGCCGTTTTCTCTCGAAAATTTTCTCCTACTGAATGTAATTATGACGTGGGTAATCGGGAGTTATTGGCCATGAAGTGGGCTTTTGAAGAGTGGAGACATTGGCTGGAGGGAGCCAAACATCAGGTGGTGGTCCTTACGGACCATAAGAATCTGGTCTATCTGGAATCTGCCAAGCGACTCAATCCTAGACAGGCCAGGTGGGCCTTGTTTTTCACACGTTTTAATTTTGTGGTTTCCTTTCTTCCTGGCACTAAGAATGTTAAGGCGGATGCCCTCTCGAGGAGTTTCCTTGCGGACTCTCCTGAGTTATCTGATCCTTCTGTTATTTTGAAAGAGGGTGTAGTTCTTTCCGCCATCTCGCCCAATTTGAGACTTGCTCTGGAGGGGTGTCAGGAGGATAGGCCCGAGCGCTGCCCTGTTGGAAAATTGTTTGTCCCGGACCAATGGAAAAAGAGTGTGATGTCTGAGATTCATTGTTCCGCATTGGCTGGGCATCCCGGAATTTTTGGTACCAGAGACTTGGTTAGTCGGTCCTTTTGGTGGCCTACCTTGTCTCGTGATGTCAGGGAATTTGTGCAGTCCTGCGGGACTTGCTCTCACTCCAAGCCTTGCTCTCGCTCTAGTGGTTTGTTGATGCCATTGCCTGTGCCCAAGAGACCATGGACCCATATCTCTATGGATTTCATTTCCGATCTTCCTGTTTCTCAGAGAATGACCACCATCTGGGTAATTTGTGATAGGTTTTCCAAAATGATACATCTTGTGCCATTACCTAAGTTGCCTTCCTCCTCTGAATTGGTGCCGTTGTTTCTTCAGCACGTGGTTCGTTTACACGCATTCCTGAGAACATTGTGTCTGACAGAGGAGTCCAGTTTGTTTCCAGATTTTGGAGGACTTTTTGTTCTAAACTGGGTGTTCAATTGTCTTTCTCGGCATTTCATCCTCAGACCAATGGTCAAACTGAGAGAACAAACCAGACATTAGAGACTTATCTAAGATGCTTTCTGTCTGCTGATCAGGATGACTGGGTCTCTTTTTTGCCTTTGGCTGAGTTTGCTCTTAATAATAGGGCTAGCTCTGCCACTTTGATGTCTCCGTTTTTCTGTAATTCTGGTTTTCACCCTCGATTTTCTTCAGGACAGATGGAAGCTTCTGTCTGTCCAGGTGTTGACTCTGTTGTTGAGCGTATGCAACAGATTTGGGACCAGGTAGTGGAGAGGTTGTCCCTCTCTCAGGAGAAGGCCCAGCGGTTTGCTAACCGGCATAGGACTGATGGTCCTCGGTTTAAAGTGGGGGACTTGGTCTGGTTGTCCTCAAAGAATATTCCTATGAGAGTAGCATCTCCTAAATTTAAGCCTAGGTTCATTGGACCTTATAAGATCATGGAGATTATTAATCCTGTTTCTTTTCGTTTGCTTCTTCCAGGGACATTTAAGATCCATAACGTGTTCCACAAGTCCTTGTTGAAGAGGTTTGTTGAGCCAGTGGTTCCTGCTACTGTGCCTCCTGACCCTGTTTTGGTTGAGGGCAATCTGGAGTATGTGGTTGAGAAAATATTGGATTCTCGTTTTTCTAGACGAAGACTCCAGTATTTGGTTAAATGGAGAGGTTATGGTCAGGAAGACAATTCTTGGGTGTTTGCTTCGGACATCCATGCTAGGAGACTTATCCGTGCGTATCATAGAACTCATCCTGACCGACCTGGTTGCTCAAATGAGGGTTCGGTGACCCCTCCTCAAGGGGGGGGTACTGTTGTGAATGTGTTTGAGATGAGTTCTGAGCAGAGGCTCCCTCTGGTGGTTACAAGCGGTACTAGTGAAGATTGTGAGGACTGGGAATCAGGTGTTACTGACTGGTCTTATATAAGGGAGTCATTTTCCCATCAGGGTTGCCGGTGATCAATTGTTCTGGTCTGAATCCTTCATTCCAGTTTCCCTTGTAGCCTGCTGTGTCGTGTCTGCATCTCCTGCTACCAGATAAGAATTTTTCTTCTTTTGTGTTGTTGCTATATTTTTGCATTTTGTCCTGCACTTCTTTGGGGGCCTTCTGGGTCCCCTCCGGGGGCTTCTGCCTTCTCAGTTTAGTTCAGCCACTGAGTTTTGTTCTTTTGCTTTTTCCAGTTTTTTCAGTGGCTGCTGTTTTTGATTTTGTTACACCAGAGAGCTAATTTAGGTGGTAGAGGTCGTGTGATCTCAGGTGATTTTGAAATTAGTAGAGTTGGTGTTTTTCAGGGTTTTCTGGGATTGCAGTAAGTGCCCTTCCTATCCTTTTCTATTTAGATAGTTTGGGCCCCAGCGTTTGCTCATTCTATTTTCTTTCTGTGTCAGTATTTCCTCTTGTCTAACCGCCATTACATGTTGGGGCTTTCTATTATCTTTGGGGTTCTGCTCCGGGGCAGATAGCTTTCCTATTTCTATCTTTAGGTGTAGTTAGTTTCTCAGGCTGTGACGAGGCGTCTAGGACCAACGTAGGAACGCTCCACGGCTGCCTCTAGTTGTGGTGGTTAGTCAGGGTACTGCAATCCCATAGATTCCAACTGCTCTGGTGTATTGCCTTTTTTACCTGCACTCCTCAGCTACCGAAACATAACAAACAGGCTTTCACCATTTTGGCAAGTGTCATTGGGGAAAAGGCTCCGGATAATTGTTCGGCCCTATTTTGCTATTTGGACGCCATAGGTGAAGCTTACAGGGTGTATGGCGGGCAAGCTTGGCTTAGGTATGATGAACAATTCCGGCAGAGGAAGGCAGTTCGTCCTGCTATTCGTTGGGATCTAAAAGATATTGGTCTGTGGATGCGGGTCATAGCGCAAAACAAGTTTAGCCATTCCTTTCATGGGGGGGGCTGGGAGCACCAGCCAGAGTAATAACACCTCCGGCACAGCCGGTGGCAATGGGCAAGGACAGGCGGGAGGGCATAAGTCGGGGGTATGCTGGCAATTTAATGACGGCCAGTGCAAGTTCGGGGCGAGTTGTAAATTCAAACATCTCTGCTCCACCTGCAATGGCGCCTCTCACGGAGCATCCAAGTGTAGGAAGGGAAAAGGAAAATTTGGAAGCGGTAATTCGCAAGGGGGAGACTCCGGTGAAACTGGAAAGGATGGTCCCTTATCTAAATAGATATGGGGACCGAGAAAAAGCGGCATTGTTCTACTCGGGTTTTAAGGACGGTTACATCCCACAGTTGTTTCGGATAAGCTGGCAAAGGAAGTTTCGTTGGGTAGAATGGCTGGCCCGTTTATGTCCCCCCCCTTTTCAGATTTGGTTGTCTCCCCTTTAGGAGTCGTTCCAAAAAAGGAGCCGAAAAAGTTTCGACTTATCCAACACTTATCATACCCGCGGGGCAGGTCAGTGAATGATGGCATTGATCCTGAGATTTGCTCTGTGGTTTACTCCTCGTTTGATGAGGCGGCGCTGTGGGTGAGAAAGTGCGGTCGAGGGGCCCTTTTGGCCAAGACAGACATTGAGTCTGCGTTTCGCTTGTTGCCGGTGCACCCTGATAGCATAAAGCTTCTGGGTTGCTATTGGGATGGTGTGTTTTTTGTTGACAGGTGTTTACCAATGGGGTGTTCCTTATCTTGTGCGTATTTTGAAGCTTTCAGTTCTTTCCTTGAATGGGTGGTACGTGACGTTTCGGGTTTTGATTCGGTTATTCACTATTTGGACGACCTCTTGTGTGTTGGGCCAGCGGATTCATGGCAGTGTTCTAGGATTTTAAAAGCAGTTCAGTGGGTGGCTGAGCAGTTTGGAGTCCCGTTGGCGCCTGACAAGACGGAGGGTCCAAGTACGTGTCTGTGTTTTCTAGGGATCGTTATTGACACCGTTGAATGGGAGTTCAGGCTTCCTGAGGACAAGCTATCGGCTTTGAGAGCGGAGGTGGTCAGAGCGCGTCGATTAAAAAAAACTGTCATTGCGTGATCTTCAGTCGTTATTGGGGAAGCTGAACTTTGCTTGTCGGGTGATGCCGATGGGGCGAGTTTTTTCACGTAGGCTGGCAAGCGCTACTTCAGGTGTTCGAGCCCCTCATCATTTTATCAGGTTGTCCACGGAGCTTAAGGCGGACCTGTCAGTTTGGGAATCTTTTTTGGAGGGGTACAATGGCCGCTCCTTGGTAATGGCTGAGGTTGTTGACAATGATGCTTTGGACTTGTTTACTGATGCGGCTGGCGGGATTGGTTTTGGGGCATATTTCAAGGGACAATGGTGCGCATCTCATTGGCCCAGAGAATGGGTGGAGGTGGGCTTGGTACGCAACATAACATTGTTGGAGATCTTCCCGATCCTCGTGGCTGTACATTTGTGGGGGCGTGATTTTCGTAATCAACGGGTGCGCTTTAATTGCGATAATATGGGAGTAGTATGCGCGATTAATGGTCTCACCGCATCTTCCCCCCCTGTGGTTCGGGTGTTGCAGGAATTGGTGTTGGTATGTTTGTCCTTGAATGCTCATGTTAAAGCGACTCATGTTCCTGGTGTGAAGAACGAAATTGCTGTTTCTCTTTCTCGTTCACAGTGGGATCGTTTCCGGTCATTGGCGCCAGAAGCAGAGGTAGTGGGTCTAACGTGTCCGGAGGAGCTATGGAAGGTGGCTTTCGGGCCGCAGGGTCGTTGATCAGGTCTTCGTTAGCCCCCAAAACTTGGGAGGCGTATCAGGCGGTTTGGCGGATGTGGGAGGGGGTGTTCGCAGCCGGTGCAAGCATTGGCATCGGACACGATTGGGAACGAATTTTGTTGTCATGGTTGGGACAGGGTGCGATGGAGGGATGGTCTTGCGCAAAGGTATCGAGGGTTTTGGCCGCTTTATCTTTTGGTTTTCGTTTACGCGGAATTCAGGATTTTACAAAAACATCTTTGGTTAGGCAGGCAGCAAAAGGTTTTCTTCGTGTAAAAAGTCGGGGTGATACCAGGCGACCGATTTCATTTAGTTTGTTAGAACAGTTGGGCCTCGCGTTAGAGTCAACGTGTTCCTCGAATTTGTGGCGTTGTTTCGCTTAGCTTTTTCATTCGCATTTTTTGGGGCCTTGCGGGTGGGTGAGCTGGTTTCACCGAGCAAACATGTTGTAGGTGGGTTATTGGCGGGGGATGTCATGTTGACGTCGCAGGGTGTTGAGTTTTGGCTGCGGAGGTCTAAGACAGATCAGATTGGTAAGGGTCGACGGGTGGTTTTGTGTTGTGTGCAGGGCTCTTTTAACCTGGAAGGTTCGTTGTTGTGTCATGAGGATGGGGGTAGTTTGTCTCGGTATCAGTTTAGTGCCATTTTTAAGAAGTCTATTCGGATATTGGGCCTGGATGATTCTCGTTTTGCTCCTCATTCTTTCCGAATCGGGGCAGCGACGGAGGCAGCGGCAAGGGGATTGAGTCCGGCGTCCATTCAACGTATTGGCGGTTGGAAGTCAGGTCGGTATCGGAGTTACATCAGGCTTTAGTTTCGTCAAGTGGCTGGAGGGAGGTGACTGGGGGAGTAGTGTTATGTCTTCGGGGACTCCGGTGTTTTGTATTTTAGCCTTGTTTTTCTCTTTTCAGGTATCGGGCCTTTGCTTGTGTGGATTTTTGGCCATTCCTTCGTTTACTGGGGAGCGTTGCGAGCTGACGTCAGGAACGAAGGTCGACAACTGGGTTTTCCCAGGAGCATGGCTGTGGTGCGGTGGATTGGTTTTAGAGGAATGGAATGGAGAAGGGTTCTCCAGGAAATACATGGTTGTGTTTTGATGGACCGTGCTCCTGACATTTTAGTTCTCCATGTTGGGGGCAATGATTTGGCTGTTCGACCTTCCCGGGAATTAGTAAAGGACATTAAGCAGGATTGTTTGCGTTTGTGGTTATTATATGCAGGAGTTACTATTGTATGGTCTGAAATTGTTCCACGCAAGCGATGGCATACGATGAGGTCCTTGGTAAAAGTCAACAAGGCCAGGATAAAAGTGAATAGAGCAGTTTCTTCCTTTATTATTAGGAATGGGGGAGTGTCAGTGCGGCATTTTGATCTGGAGAAGGGCGAGGGCGATTTTTGGTTGGCGGACGGGGTCCACCTAAATGGGGTGGGTTCTGATATTTGGGCGCTCGGCCTTCAGGAGGGTATAGAAAAGGCCATGGCATTGTGGTTTGGGGGGGTCTCGGGCCATTGAGGTGTTCAATGGGCCCTCGTTGTGGCGGTTCGGGGTGGGGGGGGAGTCTATGAAGTCGGTTGGAAATTGGTTTTGGAGACTCTGGTAGGGTCTTCTCCGTCTGGAGTTACGTTGATGGTGATCTGGTGAGATGTGGACGGGGAGTTCCGGCAGGAGTGGGCGGATCCCCGAGGAGCTGGGTGAACAACATATCATGGTGTGTTGGTGCTCCTGAGCCAGTGGGGTAACGGCTGGGAGCAAGATGATGGGTGTTGTTCACAGCAATTTTGGGTTAATTCACCAAGATCTTGTGGCTTCAAGGACTCCTCCTCAATGTTCAAGTATTGTAAAGCTATGTTATCATTTGGTATTTTTGTTAATGTTTGTGTATTTAATAAAAGGCTGCTGTGGCCATTACAATCCCAAATAATTTGGGCTTTGTGTATTTGTGAGCGGCGTATTGGGGTGGGTTATTTTACTGGTTGGGTGGTATATGTGATAGGTTATATTAGACTCCCCGCAGGTAAGCAACTTGACAATACCAACGTCAAGAAATGGCCGGAGCAAAGCCTCCCCCCCTCCTCCAGGAGGCGTGGGCGGAGGCCAACATGACGGGGGGGTTGGAAGGGTTGGTTTTGGAGACTCTGGTAGGGTCTCCTCCGTCTGGAGTTACGTTGATGGTGATCTGGTGAGATGTGGAAGGGGAGTTCCGGCAGGAGTGGGCGGATCCCGAGGAGCTGGGTGAGCAACATATCATGGTGTGTTGGTGCTCCTGAGCCAGTGGGGTAACGGCTGGGAGCAAGATGATGGGTGTTGTTCACAGCAATTTTGGGTTAATTCACCAAGATCTTGTGGCTTCAAGGACTCCTCCTCAATGTTCAAGTATTGTAAAGCTATGTTATCATTTGGTATTTTTGTTAATGTTTGTGTATTTAATAAAAGGCTGCTGTGGCCATTACAATCCCAAATAATTTGGGCTTTGTGTATTTGTGAGCGGCGTATTGGGGTGGGTTATTTTACTGGTTATGTGGTATATGTGATAGGTTATATTAGACTCCCCGCAGGTAAGCGACTTGACAATACCAACGTCATGTAACTGTATGAGCGCGCTGTGCACCCCAATACAGTTACAATAGCGTAGCTCCTGGTGGGCCCCCTCAGAGCGTGGGGCCCGAGGCGATGGCCCCCTCTGCCCCCTCGGTAGCTATGTCCAGTTATTTTCCTCCATGACCTTCTTTTCTTTTTCAATTAAATTCGAGATAAGTAAAGGTGTCAGCACATCTTATTTCTAGTTTTCATCAGACAGACTGTATGTGTAATATATAGCACAGAGCACTGGCGGACACAGACAGAAAAGGGCCCCTGTGCAAGAACACTACATGGGCCCTTTGCAGCCCAAGATCTCCTAAAAATGCAAAATTGTAACTGCTTTGGAGGAATAAATGGGCCCCCTCACCTCTTGCACCAATGGTATGTCCGCCCCTGGCACAGAGGGAATATTAAAGGTGTAGCGATCCTTATAGTATCACTGTGCGGGGACCCACTGAAATGCACAGCCTTTTCTAGGGCAAAGCATTGTATGTGAAAATCATCTGAAGGTAATTGGTCTTCTTTTTCCACTCGCTTAAACACAAACATTGGGGATTTGACCAAAGAATAAAGCAATTATACAATCTTGTAATTAAACGTCTTCAGTTTTCTCCTGGGTACTTATCAGACAAAATGCAGCTTTCTCCAGCAAGATAGCTTGGCATGAAGAAAGAACACAGATGCTCCGTGCTTCCTACATCAATGCCACATAGGGCTAAAGGTTGTCACATAGTCTATGGCAAATGTTTACTTGACATTTTAGTCTTTTTTTTTTTTTGCCTGCAGCTCTTTAACATACAAATATTTAAGACACAGTAAATGAGAAAGTATATAGTGTATAAAGCTGAATACTAAAAAGTGATCAGAAGTCACATGTACTGAAGAATTGTCAGTAAAAACTACGGCTTATCCCTTACATATGCTCTAATACAGCTCATTTGACAGAAAAATGTTGAACTTCTGACTCTCAGAATATGGCGACACAAAATAAATATTATTTTTCCAACTGTCTATTTTCTATTTTTTGTACAGAAATAATACAACAGAAATAAAACAAAATTAATATCACCATAATCATGATGAGCCACAAAAAAAAAAACTATTTATTTGTGCAGCAAAGGAAAATGTTAACACATAAAATAGCAGAACTGCTGCAATATTTCTGTTTCATCCCATACAGTTAATAAAAGCTAGGTAATATATTATATATAGTGTGGAGAATAAGTATTTGATAAACTCCCGATTTTGCAAGTTTTCTCACCTCCAAAAATGGAGAGGTCTGTCATTTTTATCATAGGTACACTTCAACTGCCTGTGAGAGACATAATCTTAACCCCTTTGCAACCTGCACCATACTAGTACGGAGCAGGTCGCTTCTCTCCCTTTGATGTGAGCTCCAGTGGTGAGCCCACATCTTTCCCGGCACATGTCAGCTGTTTTGAACTATTATATGGTCATGATGTGGCGGCATTATTTGTTTCTTGTATGTGACATATTGATCTTGGAATAGTGGGTTTGGCTCAGTAGCAGCATGGTGGTTATATTCAGACACTATGTGGTAGTAATATACGGTCATGTTGTGGCAGCATTATTTGTTTCTTGTGATATATTGGTTTTAGAATAGTAGGTTTAGCTCAGTAACAAGATGGTGGTTATATTCAGACACTATGTGGTAGTAATATATGGTCGTGGTGTGGTGGTATTATTTGTTTTTTGCATTATGGTATTATTGGTACATTGATTTTCATATAGTGGGTTATGTAGTGGATCATATTGATAATTTAATAATATGACTGTACTACTTAGAAAATTATCTTATTGTGTTTTTCTGTTATTTTTATGTATTATATTAGTACTAGCTTGGCCCATGTGAAATTTTCACACATTGGTCATTGGGGGAGCAGGCAATTTCAGAAAAAGTAAACTCATAACTGTCCAAAATTACAAAAGGCTGGCACTTCAAATAACATAAACACACTATTCGGACTTATATAACCAATTGCCGAATGAAGAGTTCCAGAGGATAATGGAATTAAAATTACAATGCTTTATTAAATATTTCAATCACAAAACATAATATTAAAACAAGGTATAAGAGGGACACTGGGTAATCCATATCATGCACAATTAAGGCCCATATAAACGGCAGACATTAATCATTAAGATGTAATGAAACCGCAGGAAAAGGTTAGTTAAATATCTAAAATATATACATATACCCAAAAATCATGTAATACAAAAGTCATCAAGTAAATACGGACTAACAACATGCATAGCCATATACAGATAAATGAATAAAAGGTATATGTTACCAAAAAAATCCTGAAAGCAGCGGCCAACTGAATACAACAGCGTCCCTCCTCACCCCAACGCTTGTTTCGCATCCAGCTTCTTCCGGAAAGCAAGCTGGTCAACTGTAAATGTATTTCATGAGATGATGAACACAGACAGGTATTTATATATGTAGATTGGTAATACAATAAATTGGTTTAATAAGTAGAGGCTAAAAAAGTCTTACGGTTGAAGTGCCACCTGCAGGCCATTGTGTCTTTCTGTAGGTTTATGAAAATAAATGTTTAAACTGTATTTAGTGATAAAATTGTGGACGTATGGTTTGTTTGGCTCTTTTCTTACTGAAGGGAGCAAGTTTACCTTTCAAATGGTGTATTATTTATGTGTGTGGGGCGAAGTAGTCAGCGAAAAAGCAGTGCATGCTTACAAATGTGTTTGCATATGTGACTCACCATTTGTGTGTGTGTCGAAATAATCACTGAAAAAGCAGTGCATGTATACAAATGTGTTTGCATATGTGACTCACCTGCAGTGAAGTGTGCAATCCTCCAGTGTGCCTGAAATAGGCTGGGCAAGCACTTGAGCAAGCTGGAAAGCCCCAAGGCAAATGTTTGGATTTGTTTGTGATGTCTGTAAGCAGCTTTGTGGTAGTGTGCTTTGGGGTACTGTGGTGCCACCTGCAGGTCATTTTTCCTTACTGCAGGTTTATGAAAATTAATGTTTAAACTGTATTTTGTGATCAAATCATGGATGTGTGGTTTGTTTGGCTATTTTCTTGCTGAAGGGGGCAAGTTTACCTTTCAAATGGTGTATCATTTGTGTGCGTGGGTGCAGTATGAACAGAGATACAAAGTAATAACTGAAAAACAGTGTTTAGAAATAATATATAGTGATTATTTTTTATGGGGGCTAACAGAGACTTTATCAATGCTACTGGAGTCCATGCAACTGAGTGTGCGTGTGTGCATGGACATAGGTCCATATTTTGCCATGGGGCCAATAATACTATAGTTACGCCACCGGACAGAAGGTCACATCACTGCAAAGCTCATGAAGTGCTGACCATGAAATCCCTCATTTATGGATATAGGAAGACTAAAATATTCTCTCTCCCTCTGATAGTTATTAAAGCTGCAATAAATCTGTTGTGTTTCCCTTGGCCCTGCTCACTGCTGATAAGGCCGCCATGCATTTCTAATATCTGATAAGCAGCCACTGTAAGCTTTTAGAGATGACAGGGTTGCATTCAGGTCATGGGTAATGCACAAAATATATATTATTTCTCCAGCTTTAGAATGTTTGGAGAACCTTTTATTTCTATAAAGAAAACATACGGATGGGAAGATATTAAAAACAAACACAAGATATTCTTTGATTTTGTCAAACCCAATTGTGCCTCATTACAAAAGCTCTACTTCATTCTAGACTTCATTACTGGGTGTACTGAGTCTTTACACTGTCACAGGAAAGCCCCCAACAAAATCATATAAGGGGTTATCCAGGATTAAGAGAAAGAGTCTGCTTCTTTTCCAGAAATGGTGCCACTCCTGTCCATGGGCACAGTCAGAGCCCTGTTCATTTGAGCCTATAGATTAAAGGGGAGCTGTTTGTTGAAGGTAGTCAGACCAATTTATTTTATAATGCTAGAAGACCCCTTTAAATAATGTTTATGAAATAGTTCTGATCTATTTAAAGAACACCTGTCACTTGCCCAAAATATGTGTTGTTTGGTTTGGCCTAAATCCCATTGTCCTCCTAAATCTGGTGCTGTTTTTCTTTTGTTCCTGTGCCTTTCCGTTCCTGAGATATGGCCCATTTTTCCCTACATGTAAATAGTCTTGTTAGCTAACTGGGCGTGGTCCTAAACTCTTCTCTATGGGTATCCTTTTGAGGACCATGCCCAGTTGGCTAGGAAGAGAATGGGGACTTGGTGGTAGACTCACTAGAATGATTGTTATGGGCGAACTCTGCCCAAGGAAGAAGAGCTACCCAATCGTCTTGATGGGCGTTAGAAAAGTTGCATAGGTAGGATGTTAAAACCTGGTTAATTCGTTCCACTTGCCCATTGGTCTGAGGATGATAAGCGGAGGAAAAATCCAGAGATATGCCCAGAATCTTACAGAGCGCCCTCCAAAATCGAGAGGTAAATTGAACCCCTCGATCAGACACGATCCGCTGAGGAAGACCATGCAATCTGAAAATCTAATGGATGAAGATTTTGGCCAATTCAGGAGCCGATGGCAATCCAGGCAACGGGACGAAATGCGCCTTTTTGGAAAATCGATCAACTACCACCAAGATAGTTGTGCATCCCGAAGCGCGGGGCAAGTCAGTGATGAAATCCAAAATCAAAAAAGAGAGCAGCATCCATCCAGGTGAAGAAAAATACAAATCTTTATTCTGCCATAAAAGGTAGCAACGTTTCGGCCATCTTGTGGCCTTTTTCAAGTACACTCAAACAGATACATGGGTGGCCCTTATATGGTGTGGAGAAGCCAATCACCATCAAGGGTTACACCCTTTCGCTTAATAGACATATAAATGCATGAATATAATAGCGATCAGACTATAAAAACAAACAATGATGTATCATATGGGTCCTCCTATAACGTGATTATATACAAAATCAAAACAGAAAAGAATATAAACAGACATACATATATACTCCCACCAATCGATGTCCAGCTTTTCCTTAGCCATGGAAACGGAGGACAAATCACCTGGTGTTACACATACCCCCGAGTCTCACCAATCAAAGTTGGAGTCTCCCCCTTGGCGCCTAACTCACCGTCCCATCCATGGCGGTATTACAACTCGTTGCACCGGATAACCCCTCATCATAAGGGCGCAGCGCCAAAAAATAGACGTCTACAGCCTGTGCCACGCTAGAACGGGCGATACCCAATCAGCGGTGTTCACCGCTCTGCAATCATGTGACTAGCGGCGTCATCCGGGCCGCGCATGCGCAGATCATAAGTGGCGCTGAAGTCTCGCTCCGCAGACCTCTCTGCAGTGCTGGTTCTCATTAGACGTGGCCCAAGTAACGCGATAACTTAAATGCCGATCTCTTTTTGTGCACAGGTAAGAAGTAATCGCATTGAAGTAAGACGCCCATAATGACGCCAAGATTCCAATAAAAGTTGGTGGACAGAAAAACAGGAGGCATGGGAAATCACGAACCTGGAAACAATAAACAGAAAAAAATATATAATCAAATTAAAAAACGCAAAAAAACGTGAAAACACCATATCGGCCAGTCTTTCCAGACCACCAAGCCTGTGCAAAAAAAGAAAAACATTAAAAAAGTTAAAAACAAATCTAAAAGCAAAATACAAAATACAGAGAATGATGCAATAATAGCTGAGAGGTGTGACTACAAACAAATCTGCAAATTATAATCCACATTAAGGCCTTTCGGCTGGAGCGTATCTAGAACAGAGATCCAGCGAAGCTCCTTTTGCTTCAATAATTTGTTCCTGTCACCACCACGTCTCAGGGTCGGAACCCCATCGATCACCCTAAACCTGAGTTGGTTTACTGCATGTCTACACTCGACAAAATGCTTTGAAACTGGGAGTTCTAGAAGTTTAGTCCTGATAGTGCTCTTATGTTTGCTGATGCGTGCCCTCACCTCCATGGTGGTCTCACCTACGTACATCAGCCCATTATATTCATGTATTTATATGTCTATTAAGCGAAAGGGTGTAACCCTTGATGGTGATTGGCTTCTCCACACCATATAAGGGCCACCCATGTATCTGTTTGAGTGTACTTGAAAAAGGCCACAAGATGGCCGAAACGTTGCTACCTTTTATGGCAGAATAAAGATTTGTATTTTTCTTCACCTGGATGGATGCTGCTCTCTTTTTTGATTTTGGATATTATGGTTCATTGTGATCCATGAACCTGGGCGTGCATCCCTCAACTCCCTGTGTGCTGTCTGCGAACCTTACATTGAAGTGATGAAATCCAAGGCAATATGTTGCCAAGGAGCCTCGGGAACAGGTAAAGGGTGCAGAAGACCAGAAGGCAGCATCCTTGGCACCTTATTTCTAGCGCAGGTCGTGCAGGAGGCTACAAAATCCGACACATCCTGCCGAAGAGAAGGCCACCAGCAGTAGCGGGAGAGAGGAGCGAGAGTCTTCTTGGTACCGACATGTCCAGCAATCTTGGAGGAGTGACCCCAGTGTAGCATCTCCATTCTTCTGTCTTGCGGGACCAGGGTCTTGCCAGGTGGAACGGGAAGAAGACTCACGGGAGCTACGGTGATGAATTTGATGGGGTCGATGATATGTGAAGAAACCTCCTCCGTCTCCAGTGATTGCAGGGACTGGGAAAGAGCATCTACCTTGGCATTTTTATCCCCTGGCCGAAAATGAAGCTTAAAGTCGAACCAAGAGAAGAACAAAGACCACCTGGCTTGTCTGGAATTGAGTCTTTGAGCCGACTGAATATGGACAGCCCCTTCCAACAGGTAATGCCACTCCTCCAGAGCCATCTTTATGGCCAGCAATTCCCGGTCTCCAACAGTGTAATTGCATTCTGCGGGGAAAAATAATTTGGAAAAGAACCTGCAAGGCACTAGGCGCCCAGAGGCCGACTTCTGGGAAAGAACAGCCCCGGCCCCCGTGGAGGAGGCATCCACCTCAAAGACAAAGGGCCTGCTGGCCTCTGGCCGACGTAAGACAGGAGCAGTCGAAAAGGCCTGTTTTAGGGTGAGAAAGGCGTCTTCAGCCTCAGGAGGCCAAATGGTAGATTTTACTCCCTTCCGGGTAAGAGCAGCGAGAGGCTTGGTCACAGAGGAAAAATGAGGGATGAATTGTCTATAATAATTTGCGAAGCCCAAGAATCATTGGATTGCTTTAACTTCGACTAGACGCGGCCATTTGAGCACGGCGGGCAATTTCTCTGGATCCATCCTCAACCCAGAGTCAGATATAATATATCCTAAGGGCAAGGAGGTACGTTCAAACAGGCACTTCTCAATTTTCGCAGAGTCGATTCTCCCGTAGACGCTGCAGGACCAGACGAACACTTTTCCTGTGGGAAGGCAGATCAGGTGAAAAGATGAGGATGTCATCTAGATATACCACGACACAAGAGTACAGAAGGTCCCGGAAGATCTCATTCACAAATTTTTGGAAGACGGCCGGAGCATTACACAGTCCAAAGGGCATGACCAAATATTCATAATGGCCATCCCGCGCGTTAAAGGCGGTCTTCCACTCGTCTCCGGCATGTATTCGGACCAAATTATAGGCCCCCGCAAATCCAGTTTGGTAAAGATCCGGGCTCCTCTCAGATGGTCGAAGAGCTCTGGGATAAGCGAAAGAGGATACCTATTCTTGACCGTGATGTTGTTCAGCCCTCGGTAGTTGATACATGGCCGAAGAGACCCATCCTTCTTCCGAATAAAGAAAAAGCCGGCTCCCAACGGAGATGAGGATTTCCAGATGAAGCCCTTGGCCAGGTTCTCCTGGAAGTAGTCGGACATAGCCGAGGTTTCGGCCAGAGAAAGGGGATAAATTCTCCCCCTGGGAGGAGTAGCTCCGGGGTTAGCTCGATTGGGCAGTCGTAGGCTCGATGTGGAGGAAGGGTCTCTACCTCTTTCTTGTCAAAGATATCCGCAAAAGAGTGATAAGCCACTGGGAGTCCTGTAAGATCTGAGGGTGCTAGTTGAAGACCAGAATGAGTAACAGGCAGTAGGCAGTGTTCATGGCAACAGTGACCCCAGCGAAGAACCTCGCCCGAGCGCCAATTGAGGACCCGCTCATGCAACCTGAGCCATGGCAAACCTAGAAGCAGGGCGTGAGACAAATTGGGCAGAACATAAAAGGCTATTTTTTCCTGATGCAGGGCTCCAATTTGCATCTCCAGCTCAAGGGTAACCATGGTGACAGGTACAGGTAGCGGCTTGCCATCCACCGCAGTAATCACGCGCAGTTCCTCAAGAGTCACAACTGGGATCCGAAACTTGTCCACCTCTTCAAGTCAAATGAAGTTGCCAGCCGCCCCCGAGTCCACATATGCCTCCACTGATCTGCGCCACTGACCTAGGATAATCAGAGCTGAAATAGTAAGGGGTAGAGAGGAATTCGAGTCACCTAGGAAGGCCTCTCTTACCTGGCCTAGGTGGAAGAGTTTCCCGGTCTCTCAGGACAGGAACGCAAAAAGTGATTAGCTCCTCCGCAATAGAGACACAAACTCTGCGCTAGTCACTCACTGTGACGTTACTCCGACAACTTTATGCAGTCCACCTGCATAGGCTCTGGGGCCGAATTACTGGGAAGCCTGGTTGGACAAGGACTGGGAACTCGGTTAAATCTAAAGGACCACCTATCCTTAACCGACTCACGGGATCAATATGCGTGGCTAGGGATATAAGGTCCTCCAAAGTAGTAGGGGTGTCCCGACTGGCGAGCTCATCCTTTATCTTACTCGAAAGCCCCCTCCAAAAGGCCCCTACCAAAGCCTTGTTATTCCATCCCAATTCTGAGGATAGTGTCCGGAAGCGGATAGCGTACTGTCCCACAGTAAGGGCTCCCTGTTGGAGATTGAAAAGGGACTCAGTGGTGGAAGCTAAGCGCCCTGGCTCATCAAAGACCCTACGGAAGGTGTCCAAGAAGATCAGTATACTAGAGACAACCGGGTCGTCCCGCTACCACAAGGCGTTCACCCAAGCTAAAACCTCCCTGTTATGAATGTTTTAGAAATGAATTCTGAGCAGAAGCTCCCTCTGGTGGTTACAAACAGTACTGAACCATTCAATGAGGATTGGCAATCAGGAATCACAGACTGGCTGGATATAAGGGATGTTTCCCCCATCATGGTTGCCGGTGATCAATTGTTCTTGTCTCAACGTTGTTTCCTGGTTCACTTGGAAGCTTGCTGAGTCTTGCCTCTTCTCCTGCTCTCAGATAAGATATTTTCTGTTTTTTGTTTTTGTGCTTGCCATTTGCATGTTTCTCTGCATTTCTGTGAGGTTGGCCAGGTTCCCCTCCCTGGGGGGCTTGGGCTCCTCTCGGTTCCTCTGGAGCCACTGTTGTTTGTTCATTTGCCTTTTCCATTTTTTTCAGTGGCTGCGGCTGAGTTTTGTTACACCAGAGAACTAATTTAGGTGATAGAGGTCATGTGATCTCAGGTGTTTTTGCAATTAGTAGCATTGGCTTTGTTTAGGGTTTTTTGGATTGCAGTAAGTATCCTTCCTATCCTTTTCTGTCTAGGCAGATTGGGCCCCAGCGTTTTCTCATACTATTTTCTGTCTGTGTCTGTATTTCCTCTTGTCTAACCGCCATTACATGTTTGGTGGCTTCCTATGTTCTTTGGGGATCTGCTCCGGGGCAGATAGCTTTCCTCTTTCTATCTTTAGGTGTAGTTAACCTCTCAGGCTGTGACGAGGCGTCTAGGACCAACGTAGGAATGCTTCACGGTTGCCTTTAGTTGTGGTGGTTAGTCAGGGTACTGCAATCCAGTAGATTCCAACCTCTCTGGTGTATTGCCGATTTTGCCTGCTCTCCTCAGCTACCAAAACATAACAGTATCACCGGCCCAACTGAAAATTATATGGTACTCACAGAAGGGAAAAATAGTGTGGAAACAAAAAAGGTTTCAGAGTTGTCAGAGATTTTTTTTTCTCTGTTTGTTGCATTTTTTCCCTCTTTTTCTCTGGGTGCTGAGGAGGATTTTTTTTTTTCTCAATGGAGTTTGCACAGTTGTCTGGCCGTGTGGATCAGCTTGCCACTGAGGTTCGGAGTATTGCTACCTATCTTGCTAGGTTGCCAGTTGTGGAAATCAGGATCCCCATGCCAGATTTGTTTTTGGGGGATCGAGCTAAATTTCTGAATTTCAAAAATAACTGTAAGTTGTTTTTTGCCTTAAAACCTAAGTCCTCAGGGAACGCAGCACAGCAGGTTCAAATTGTCATCTCTCTTCTGCGCGGCGATCCTCAGGATTGGGCTTTTTCCCTGACACCTGGGGACCCTGTTTTGAGTAATGTTGATGCATTTTTTCTGGCTCTGGGGTTATTGTACGATAAACCTAATGTCACTGATCAAGCTGAAAAAACCTTGTTGGCATTAAATCAGGGGCTTGAGGACGCTGAGTTGTACTGTCAGAAATTCCGAAAGTGGGCAGTCCTGACCAAATGGAATGATGATGCTTTGACAGCCCTTTTTCGGAAGGGTCTGTCAGAGAATGTAAAAGATGTTATGGTGGGTTTCCCTGCTCCCTCTGGTCTCAATGATTCTATGTCATTAGCGATTCAAATTGACAGACGTTTGCGTGAGCGTAGACGTATGCGTGGAATGGTGTTGCCTTGTGAACCAGCTTCTGAACCCATGCAGTGTGATAGAGTGGTTTCTGGGGCACAGCGTCATGAGTTTCGAAAACGTAATGGGTTATGTTTCTACTGTGGTGATGCCTCTCATGCTATTTCAGTCTGCCCTAAGCGGGGAAGACGTTTTGCACGCTCAGTTGTCTTGGGTAGTGTTCAGACTAAATTTCTGTTGACTGTTACCCTGATTTGCTCCCTGTCCACATTTTCTGCTCAGGCTTTTGTTGATTCGGGAGCAGCTATTAACCTGATGGATTTTGATTTTGCTAAAGTTGTGGGTTTCCCTTGATGCCCCTACGGAAGTCTATTCCCCCACTGGGGATTGATTCTACCCCTTTGGCTGAGAATAAACCCCAGTTCTCTACTTAGGTGATAATGAGGGTTGAACCTGATCATCAGGAGAGTTGCAAATGTTTGGTGTTGTAAAATCTGCATGACATTATTGTACTAGGTTTCCCTTGGTTACAGTCTCATAATCCTGTTTTGGATTGGAAATCTGTGTCTGTAACCAGTTGGGGCTGCCAATGTGTTAATGCCAACACTCCTGTTTTTTCTGCCTCTCCCCAGGCTCAAGATGTTCCTGACTTTTTAACTGATTTTTCTGATGTGTTTAGCGAAAGTAAATCTGCATCCTTGCCCCCCCATAGGAGCTATGACTGCGCTATTGAATTAGTGCCTGGTAGTAAATTCCCTAAAGGTCGCCTTTTTAACTTGTCTGTGCCTGAACATGACGCTATGCGGTCTTATATCAAGGAGTCATTGGAGAAGGGTCATATCAGACCATCCTCTTCACCCTTGGGTGCCGGTTTTTTCTTTGTGGCCAAAAAGGATGGTTCATTAAGGTCGTGTATTGATTATCGTCTCTTGAACAATATCACTGTGAAATATCAATATCCGTTACCCTTGATTTCTGACCTGTTTTCCAGGGTGAAAAGTGCTACTTGGTTTACCAAGCTTGACCTCAGGGGGCGTATAACCTTATTCGCATTAAGCACGGGGATGAATGGAAGACGGCATTTAATACCCCAGAGGGGCATTTTGAGTGCCTAGTGATGCCCTTTGGGCTCACTAAGGCTCCTTCCGTCTTCCAGTCCTTCATGAATGACATTTTCAGGGATTTTGTGGATAAATTTCTGATTGTTTATTTGGATGATATCTTGATTTTTTCCAATGACTGGGACTCTCATGTGAAACATGTTCGCACTGTGTTCCAGATTTTGAGAGAGAATGCTCTGTATGTGAAGGGATCAAAGTGTCTTTTTGGCCTACAGAGGATCTCATTTCTGGGATTCATTTTGTCTCCATCTGTTATTGAAATGGACCCGGTCAAGGTTCTGGCCATCTGTGATTGGGTCCAACCTACTTCATTGAAGGCTCTTCAGAGATTCTTGGGTTTTGCCAATTTTTATCGTAAATTTATTGGTAATTTCTCTTTTATTGTTTAACCATTGACTTTATTTGACCAAAAATGGTTCTGATGTGGTGAATTGGCCTCCTGAGGCAGTCTCTGCGTTTCAGGAACTTGAACAGAGATTCACTTCTGCTCCTGTTCTACGGCAGCCTGATGTTTCTCTGCCATTTCAGGTGGAGGTTGATGCCTCTGAAATTGGGGCAGGTGCCGTTTTGTCCCAGAGAGATCCTGAGACCTCTAAAAATGGCCCTTGTGCTTTTTTCTCTCGAGGATTTTCTCCAATTGAACGTGGTTGTGACGTGGGTAGTCGGGAGTTATTGGCCATGAAGTGGGCTTTTGAAGAGTGGAGACATTGGCTGGAGGGAGCCAAACATCAGGTGGTGGTCCTCACGGACCATGAGAATCTGGTTTATCTGGAATCAGCCAAGCGACTTAATCCTAGACAGGCCAGGTGGGCCTTGTTTTTCACACGTTTTAATTTTGTGGTTTCCTTTCTTCCTGGCATTAAGAATGTTAAGGCGGATGCCCTCTGGAGGAGTGTAAGGTTCTATGTATATATTCCTGAAACTCAGTTTGTTCGTCAGCCATTTTACTTTCTGTCTTGCTGCAGCTATCTTGCCCTCAGTCAAAATGGAGTTTCCAGCTTGCATGTTCCCGCCCTGATTCTCTCTTTTGCTTCTTAAGCAGCCACAGCTGAGCAATCAGTGCTTCAGAATCTAGCCTGCAGTGAACCTGTGACTTGACTCCTGTAAGCCTTGGACCTTGTACTCCAGCTATTCCTACTGAGGAACTCTGAAGCACTTGTGGACTCTGAACCCTGCTCTTTGAAAGACCCACGTTTGCATGGACTTACGGTAACAGAGAAGAAGATCCTGAATCGGTATTGGAGAGTGATTGCTGAGCTTGGATTACTCTGGCCTGCTGTGTCTCCTGTTTCTGTGTCTGCAAACTGTGTGACTATTTCTTCCAACTTGTATGAAGTAATACAGGACTTTTCTATATCAAACCTGTGACTCCTGTGTTTTCATCGCACCCAAGCACAAGACGCTATATGAACTGTACTACATACATTACAAGATTCTGAAGACAAAACGTTAGTGTCTGCTGGGTCTGGAAGGCTGTGTCTGCTGTACTGTGGATGTCAGACGTCCGGTTGTACTTTCTGTGATGACAGTGGTTGTGACTTCTCACAACCATTCCAGGTGAGCAGTTCCCTTAATTTTTTTTTCTCTCTGCAGTGTTGCCACAGGTGAACACTATAGTTTTTTTTTTTTTTTTCTCTCCTCTTCTTCCAGTAATCCTGTCTTAAAAGATCTGAAAAATGGAGGCCCGCATAAAGGAACTTTGCGGAGTGACTGATAATATCCTTGCAGATTTGCAGAATATAAAGACCCGTTTTACAAATCTACAGGACCTCAATAATAACAATTTGCAAGTGGTTGGACAGACTACCCAGGATTTGCGAGCCAGGATTGAGGTTCTAGAGGGGCGAGTCCAGGCTCCTGCCGTAGCCCCGAGTGCTGGGATTCCCAAGTTGCCCCCTTTTCGTTTTGGCGGTGAACGTGAGAAATTCAGGGGATTTATTAATCAATGCAATCTTTTTTTTTCTGCACATGCTTCACAATTTCCCACTGAACGATCTAAGGTGCTTACTATAATTATGTTGCTTACCAACAAGGCTTTGATGTGGGCAAACCCTCTGATTGAGACTGAGGATGATTGTTTGAATCACCTTGATGATTTTATTTCAGCCATGGGGCAGGTGTTTGATGACCCCAATCGAGGTGCAACAGCTGAAGCAGCCATGTTAGCTTTGCGCCAAGGTAAGCACTCGGTAGCTGAATATGCCTTGGATTTCAGGAGATGGGCCCTTGATACCACCTGGGACAGTTCCGCCAAAAAATCTATTTTTCGAAAGGGGTTATCTCCACTGATTAAGGATGAACTTGCTCGTGCCGACCCTCCCACTGCGTTAGGTGACTTTATTAACTACTGCATCCGTATTGATACTCGTCTGACTGAACGCAGGCAAGAGAGATGGTTCGAAAGCAATCGTACTAACCTTTTCCTACCTTCCTCTCCAGCTAAGGAATCTTTGAGTAGGATTACACGGGAACCTGAACCTGAACCCATGCAGGTAGACTCTTTACAACGACGGGTTAGTGATGCACGCAAGGAACATCGTTTTAAGGAGAATCTATGTTTCTATTGTGGTAAGTCAGGGCACTTCATTATAAACTGCCCCAGCCGTTCTCGTAAGACTACTGCAGCACTCATTCATTGTGAGTGTTGCGAGAGGGGATCTGTCAGGTCCGAGCCTCAGGCTCCAGAGAGATCTGCAGCAACAGATCTTGATTTCTCGGACTTAAACTCCGTTACCTCTGAGGACGTTGACTGTGTAAACGCTGCCATTTTTCAAGTTTCCTCAGCGGTGTCCCAGCTGAGTTGTAAGAAAAACAATTCTCATTGCTTTCTTTCCATCAAACTCTGGGTTGACTCAGCTTGGGTGTCTAGCTCTGCTATGATCGACTCAGGGGCAAGTGGAAATTTTATGGATGTCTCCTTTGCTCTGAAACAGGGAATACGTTCAGTGAAGAAGGCTACTCCAGTACAGATGGAAACTGTGGATGGCTCCCTGCTGACCTCTGGACCAGTGGATCAGGAAACAGAGCCTTTGAGGGTTCTTATGGGTAAAGATCATCAAGAGAAACTGTCCTTTATGCTTATCTCTTCTCCCCACTTTCCCATTATTCTAGGGCTACCATGGCTGCAGGCTCAGAATCCTACCATTAACTGGGAGACCAAGGAATTACACTTTCCAGAGAAACAGATGAGTCCAAAAGTTTCAGCTTGCTCTGTTCCTAAAGGAATCATGTCAGTCCCTGAACTACCAGCTGTATACCAGGACTATGTGGATTTATGTGACAAGAAGAACGCTGACCAGCTTCCTCCTCACCGTCCATATGATTGTCCAATTGAATTATTGCCTGGAGCAGAGATACCTTTTGGTAAGATCTACCCCCTGGTGGGGCCCGAGCTAAAGGCTTTAAAGGATTACATAGATGAAAATCTAGCCAAGGGCTTCATACGCCCCTCTTCATCTCCTGCAGGTGCACCCATCTTCTTTGTAAAGAAGAAAGATGGATCTCTGAGACCATGCGTAGACTATAGGGAACTCAATAAGGTTACTATTAGAAACCGTTATCCATTGCCTTTAATCCCTGAGTTATTGGAGAGAGTGCGACATGCCAAAATTTTTTCTAAACTAGATCTTCGTGGGGCCTATAACTTAGTCCGTATTAGACCTGGGGATGAATGGAAGACTGCATTCAGGTCACGCTATGGACACTTTGAATATCTAGTTATGCCTTTTGGTCTGAGTACCGCCCCAGCCACTTTCCAACACTTGGTGAATGACATCTTCAGGGATCTCCTAGATACATTCGTGGTAATTTATTTGGATGATATTCTAATTTTTTCTAACTCCACAGAGGAACATCATGGACATGTGAGAATGGTCTTGGAACGTCTAAGACAAAATCATCTTTACATCAAACTTGAAAAGTGTGAATTCCATAGGACCGAAATTCAATTTCTGGGGTATGTACTGTCTACACAAGGAATTAGTATGGATGGAAGCAAAACCCAAGCCATCAAGGATTGGCCAAGTCCTAGAAATGTGAAGGAGGTACAGCGCTTCATCGGGTTTGCCAACTTCTATAGACGTTTCATTAGAAATTTCTCTGAGGTAGTGTCACCTATCACTCAACTTACCCGGAAAGAGTCTAGGTTTTCCTGGACTCCCCAAGCCCAGGAAGCATTTTCCCGTCTAAAAGATAAATTTACCACTGCACCTATCCTAGTACATCCCAACCCCGAGCTTGCCTTCATAATAGAGGTGGATGCTTCAGACTGTGCCGTTGGAGCTATACTCTCTCAGAGAACAGGTGAGAAGAATGTCTTGCATCCCTGTGCCTTCTTTTCCCAGCAGTTGTCTTCGGCTGAGAGGAACTACGATGTGGGCAATAGAGAGTTGTTGGCCATTATTGCCGCCTTCAAAGAATGGAGACACCTTCTTCAGGGAGCTGCACAGCAAATAGTCGTCCTGACAGACCATCGTAACCTTGAGTTTATCAGGTCGGCTAAGTGCCTGACTCCTCGCCAGGCTCGCTGGAATCTTTTCTTAAACCAATTTAATTTTATCATCTCTTATAGACCAGGATCGCGCAATGGAAAGGCTGATGCACTCTCTAGGATTTACTCAGCAGAGACACGTCCAATTACTCCTCCTAAGACTATTCTTCCTGACTCTAGATTCCTAGGAGTAATTCATAATCAAGACCTACTTAAGGACATCAAGGAAGCATACCATGCGGATTCCTTTTTGGCACAACCCCCAAGGGACGTAAGTCTTGTCTTTAAGAATGGTGTGTGGATTCAGGGACAACGTCTGTATATTCCTGAAACAGTCAGATTAAGAGTATTGCAACTCATTCACGATTCCAAGATAGCTGGGCATAGAGGAATTCTAAAGACACAGGAATTTCTTTCTCGTTTCTTTTGGTGGCCCACTTGCAGGAAGGATGTTTTGAATTATGTCACTTCATGTGAGGTCTGTGCAAGATGCAAAACACCTCGCTCCTCACCAACTGGTCTGTTACAGCCTCTTCCCACCCCGTCCCGCCCGTGGGGATCCATTTCTATGGACTTCATTGTGGAGTTACCAACCTCTCAGGGGAAGAACACCATTCTAGTGGTGGTTGACCGTCTAACAAAGGCAGCTCATTTTATCCCTTGTGTCGGCTTACCCACTGCAAAACAGACATCAGATTTGATGATTAAAGATGTGTTTCGCTTACATGGAGTACCGGATGAGGTTATTTCGGATCGAGGGGTGCAATTCACTTCTAGGTTTTGGCAAAATTTCTGTGCAGCATTGGACATTAAAGTAAACCTTTCTTCTGCTTTTCATCCCCAGACTAATGGACAGACCGAACGAACCAATCAAACCCTGGAGCAGTATCTCCGCTGCTTTATCTGCCACCTACAGGATGATTGGGTGGATCTACTTCCATTAGCTGAGTTCTCGTATAACAACTCTCAGAGTGCCTCCACTAAACAGTCTCCTTTTTACTCTAATCTAGGTTATCATCCTAACATTCTACCACGATTTCCCATAGAAACGCCTTTACCAGCAGTGGCTGAAAGAATCACGTCTTTACAGAAGAATATGGATCTTCTAAAGGAAAATCTGGAATCGGCTCAAGAAAGGTACAAGAAAGCAGCAGATAAATTTCGTAAACCTGCACCAGCTTTCAAGGTAGGAGACTTGGTCTGGCTGTCAACCAGAAATCTTAAGTTAAGGATTCCATCGTCTAAGTTGGGACATAAGTACATTGGACCCTATAAAATCAGTAAAATTATAAGTGCCGTTGCTTGTCGTCTTCAACTGCCCAGAACTATGAGAATCCACCCTGTCTTTCATGTATCCCTACTAAAGGCTGCGACACCCAATACGTTTCCTGGACGTTCCTCTCCTTGCCCTGACCCAGTGCTAGTCGATGGTCAGGAAGAATTTGTGGTGGAAAGGATTTTAGATTCCAGGTTGTATAGAAATCAGTTACAATATCTGATTAAATGGCAGGGCTACCCAGTGGAGGACAACTCATGGGAACCGGTCAATAACGTTAATGCTCCTCGCTTGCTCCGTCAGTTTCATCAGAGGTACCCACATAAGCCTGGTCTGAGGTCATCCGGAGGTTGTCCTTAAGGGGGGAGTAATGTAAGGTTCTATGTATATATTCCTGAAACTCAGTTTGTTCGTCAGCCATTTTACTTTCTGTCTTGCTGCAGCTATCTTGCCCTCAGTCAAAATGGAGTTTCCAGCTTGCATGTTCCCGCCCTGATTCTCTCTTTTGCTTCTTAAGCAGCCACAGCTGAGCAATCAGTGCTTCAGAATCTAGCCTGCAGTGAACCTGTGACTTGACTCCTGTAAGCCTTGGACCTTGTACTCCAGCTATTCCTACTGAGGAACTCTGAAGCACTTGTGGACTCTGAACCCTGCTCTTTGAAAGACCCACGTTTGCATGGACTTACGGTAACAGAGAAGAAGATCCTGAATCGGTATTGGAGAGTGATTGCTGAGCTTGGATTACTCTGGCCTGCTGTGTCTCCTGTTTCTGTGTCTGCAAACTGTGTGACTATTTCTTCCAACTTGTATGAAGTAATACAGGACTTTTCTATATCAAACCTGTGACTCCTGTGTTTTCATCGCACCCAAGCACAAGACGCTATATGAACTGTACTACATACATTACAAGGAGTTTCCTTGCGGACTCTCCTGAGTTATCTGATCCTGCTGTTATTTTGAAAGAGGGTGTAGTTCTTTCCGCCATCTCGCCCAATTTGAGACTGGCTCTGGAAGGGTGTCAGGAGGATAAACCCGAGCGCTGCCCTGTTGGGAAATTGTTTGTCCCAGACCAGTGGAAGAAGAGTGTGATGTCTGAGATTCATTGTTCCGCGTTGGCCGGACATCCCGGAATTTTTGGTACCAGAGACTTGGTGAGTCGGTCCTTTTGGTGGCCTACTTTGTCTCGTGACATCAGGGAGTTTGTGCAGTCCTGTGGGACTTGCTCTCGCTCTAAGCCTTGCTCTAGCTCTAGTGGTTTGTTGATGCCATTGCCTGTGCCCAAGAGACCATGGACCCATATCTCTATGGATTTTATTTCCGACCTCCCTGTTTCTCAGAGAATGACCGTTATCTGGGTGATTTGTGATAGGTTTTCCAAAATGATACATCTTCTGCCATTACCTAAGTTGCCTTCCTCCTCCGAATTGGTGCCTTTGTTCCTTCAGCACGTGGTTCGGTTACACGGCATTCCTGAGAACATTGTGTCTGACAGAGGAGTCCAGTTTGTTTCCAGATTTTGGAGGACTTTTTGTTCTAAACTTAGTGTTCAATTGTCCTTCTCCTCTGCTTTTCATCCTCAGACCAATGGACAAACTGAGAGAACAAACCAGACATTGGAGACTTATCTGAGATGCTTTGTGTCTGCTGATCAAGATGACTGGGTCTCTTTTTTGCCTTTGGCTGAGTTTGCTCCTCATAATAGGGCAAGCTCTGCCACTTTGATGTCTCCATTTTTCTGCAATTTTGGGTTTCACCCTCGATTTTCTTCGGGACTGACGGAGGCTTCTGTCTGTCCGGGTGTTGACTCTGTTGTGGAGCGTATGCAGCAGATTTGGGACCAGGTAGTGGAGAGGTTGTCCCTCTCTCAGGAGAAGGCCCAGCGGTTTGCCAACCGGCATAGGACTGATGGTCCTCGGTTTAAAGTGGGGGACTTGGTCTGGTTGTCCTTAAGAAATATCCCTATGAGAGTTGCATCTCCTAAGTTTAAGCCTAGGTTCATTGAACCTTATAAGATCATGGAGATTCTTAATCCTGTTTCCTTTCGTTTACTTCTTCCAGGGACATTTAAGATCCATAACGTGTTCCACAAGTTCTTATTGAAGAGGTTTGTCGAGCCAGTGGTTCCTATGGCTGCGCCTCCTGACCCTGTTTTGGTTGAGGGCAATCTGGAGTATGTGGTTGAGAAAATATTGGATTCTCGTTTTTCTAGACGGAAACTCCAGTATTTGGTTAAGTGGAGAGATTATGGTTAGGAGGACAATTCTTGGGTGTTTGCTTCGGACATCCATGCTAGGAGACTGATCCGTGCGTATCACAGAGCTCATCCTGACCGACCTGGTTGCACAAATGAGGGTTCGGTGACCCCTCCTCAAGGGGGGGTACTGTTATGAATGTTTTAGAAATGAATTTTGAGCAGAAGTGCCCTCTGGTGGTTACAAACAGTACTGAACCATTCAATGAGGATTGGCAATCAGGAATCACAGACTGGCTGAATATAACGGAGGTTTCCCCCATCATGGTTGCCGGTGATCAATTGTTCTTGTCTCAACGTTGTTTCCTGGTTCACTTGGAAGCTTGCTGAGTCTTGCCTCTTCTCCTGCTCTCAGATAAGATATTTTCTGTTTTTGTTTTTGTGCTTGCCATTGACATATTTCTCTGCATTTCTGTGAGGTTGGCCAGGTTCCCCTCCCTGGGGGGCTTGGGCTCCTCTCGGTTCCTCTGGAGCCACTGTTGTTTGTTCATTTGCCTTTTCCAGTTTTTTCAGTGGCTGCGGCTGAGTTTTGTTACACCAGAAACTAATTTAGGTGGTAGAGTTCGTGTGATCTCAGGTGTTTTTGCAATTAGTAGCGTTGGCTTTTTTTAAGGTTTTTTTGGATTGCAGTAAGTATCCTTCCTATCCTTTTCTGTCTAGGCAGATTGGGCCCCAGCGTTTGCTCATACTATTTTCTGTCTGTGTCTGTATTTCCTCTTGTCTAACCGCCATTACATGTTTTTGGGCTTCCTATGTTCTTTGGGGATCTGCTCCAGGGCAGATAGCTTTCCTCTTTCTATCTTTAGGTCTTTAGGTGTAGTTAACCTCTCAGGCTGTGACGAGGCATCTAGGACCAACGTAGGAATGCTCCATGGCTGCTTTTAGTTGTGGTGGTTAGTCAGGGTACTGCAATCCAGTAGATTCCAACCTCTCTGGTGTATTGCCATTTTTGCCTGCTCTCCTCAGCTACCAAAACATAACACCTCCCCCTCAAGATGGGACACGCCACCTTTGCTCTATCAGAGGGGTATTGCTGGGGCAAAAGCTCAAAGTGTAGGCGCCACTGATTCAAAAAAAACCCCGACATAATTTGGGGTCTCCTTTACATCAAGGAGACTTTCCCAAATGCGGCGGCGGGGGGAGATACAGGATCCCGAAAAGGGGCAGAGGCCGCAGTGGAGGACTGGAGAGAAAGTAAACGGTCATCGATGGACGCCATGTAACTGAGAATATGGGCCTGAGTGTCACGCTGCTGCGTGAGCTCCTGCTGGAGCCCTGCCAGCAGGGAGGCGTTCCCAGGATCAGAGGTTTCAAAGGCGGACAACCGGGTGTCCATGGATTTCATAAAGGACATGATCCGCTCTGATTCTCACGCAGAAAGAGCAATTCTTTTTGTGTAGCAGCTGAGGCACCAGCGGGGTCCATGGCCTGATTATACTGTGACGCCGAGGCAAGGCATGCTACCAGAGTGGACCCTCTGGGTCGTGGTACTGAAGCTCCTCCGAGCGAGCGGACCGAGGAGCCGACCCCTATACAGGGATTGTTAGGGGCAGACCCGAAGGAGTCGAGAACCGTGACAGCTGGTTCCAAGAGGGACGGCTCAAGAGGAGCACACGGGACTAAGAGGGCTAAATCTGGGCTGAGCAGTAGCATGGACGGTGACAGAGGTCCAAACGGGACCGGAGGAATAGGACGGGCAGGTAGATGGGACTGAACAGACACAGAAGGTGGATAGGACGGACTGGAGGATGTGACGGAAAGAACAAGGCAGATGGGTACTAAGTAGAGCCAGGCAGTGTACTAGAGGCACACGATAATAAGGCACCTCCAACATGGTGGAGCCGCCTGATATACCCAATGCTAGCACCTGATTGGACCGCTGGTGCTCCTGGGAAGGTGCTGCAAAGGTTAAGAAGGCCGAGGAGCTCGCGCACGCGCCCTAAAGCGCGTGCCTGGAGCAGAGACCGGACGGAAGGAGGGAAAAGAGGGACCGCCACGCTGGATCCCCCGAGCGGCAGTGTAATGTATGTAGTACAGTTCATATAGCGTCTTGTGCTTGGGTGCGATGAAAACACAGGAGTCACAGGTTTGATATAGAAAAGTCCTGTATTACTTCATACAAGTTGGCAGAAATAGTCACACAGTTTGCAGACACAGAAACAGGAGACACAGCAGGCCAGAGTAATCCAAGCTCAGCAATCACTCTCCAATACAGATTCAGGATCTTCTTCTCTGTTACCGTAAGTCCATGCAAACGTGGGTCTTTCAAAGAGCAGGGTTCAGAGTCCACAAGTGCTTCAGAGTTCCTCAGTAGGAATAGCTGGAGTACAAGGTCCAAGGCTTACAGGAGTCAAGTCACAGGTTCACTGCAGGCTAGATTCTGAAGCACTGATTGCTCAGCTGTGGCTGCTTAAGAAGCAAAGGAGAGAATCAGGGCGGGAACATGCAAGCTGGAAACTCCATTTTGACTGAGGGCAAGATAGCTGCAGCAAGACAGAAAGTAAAATGGCTGACGAACAAACTGAGTTTCAGGAATATATACATAGAACCTTACATTACTCCCCCCTTAAGGATAACCTCCGGATGACCTCAGACCAGGCTTGTGTGGGTACCTCTGATGAAACTGACGGAGCAAGCGAGGAGCATTAACATTATTGACCGGTTCCCATGAGTTGTCCTCCACTGGGTAGCCCTGCCATTTAATCAGATATTGTAACTGATTTCTATACAACCTGGAATCTAAAATCCTTTCCACCACAAATTCTTCCTGACCATCGACTAGCACTGGGTCAGGGCAAGGAGAGGAACGTCCAGGAAACGTATTGGGTGTCGCAGCCTTTAGTAGGGATACATGAAAGACAGGGTGGATTCTCATAGTTCTGGGCAGTTGAAGACGACAAGCAACGGCACTTATAATTTTACTGATTTTATAGGGTCCAATGTACTTATGTCCCAACTTAGACGATGGAATCCTTAACTTAAGATTTCTGGTTGACAGCCAGACCAAGTCTCCTACCTTGAAAGCTGGTGCAGGTTTACGAAATTTATCTGCTGCTTTCTTGTACCTTTCTTGAGCCGATTCCAGATTTTCCTTTAGAAGATCCATATTTCTTCTGTAAAGACGTGATTCTTTCAGCCACTGCTGGTAAAGGCGTTTCTATGGGAAATCGTGGTAGAATGTTAGGATGATAACCTAGATTAGAGTAAAAAGGAGACTGTTTAGTGGAGGCACTCTGAGAGTTGTTATACGAGAACTCAGCTAATGGAAGTAGATCCACCCAATCATCCTGTAGGTGGCAGATAAAGCAGCGGAGATACTGCTCCAGGGTTTGATTGGTTCGTTCGGTCTGTCCATTAGTCTGGGGATGAAAAGCAGAAGAAAGGTTTACTTTAATGTCCAATGCTGCACAGAAATTTTGCCAAAACCTAGAAGTGAATTGCACCCCTCGATCCGAAATAACCTCATACGGTACTCCATGTAAGCGAAACACATCTTTAATCATCAAATCTGATGTCTGTTTTGCAGTGGGTAAGCCGACACAAGGGATAAAATGAGCTGCCTTTGTTAGACGGTCAACCACCACTAGAATGGTGTTCTTCCCCTGAGAGGTTGGTAACTCCACAATGAAGTCCATAGAAATGGATCCCCACGGGCGGGACGGGGTGGGAAGAGGCTGTAACAGACCAGTTGGTGAGGAGCGAGGTGTTTTGCATCTTGCACAGACCTCGCATGAAGTGACATAATTCAAAACATCCTTCCTGCAAGTGGGCCACCAAAAGAAACGAGAAAGAAATTCCTGTGTCTTTAGAATTCCTCTATGCCCAGCTATCTTGGAATCGTGAATGAGTTGCAATACTCTTAATCTGACTGTTTCAGGAATATACAGACGTTGTCCCTGAATCCACACACCATTCTTAAAGACAAGACTTACGTCCCTTGGGGGTTGTGCCAAAAAGGAATCCGCATGGTATGCTTCCTTGATGTCCTTAAGTAGGTCTTGATTATGAATTACTCCTAGGAATCTAGAGTCAGGAAGAATAGTCTTAGGAGGAGTAATTGGACGTGTCTCTGCTGAGTAAATCCTAGAGAGTGCATTAGCCTTTCCATTGCGCGATCCTGGTCTATAAGAGATGATAAAATTAAATTGGTTTAAGAAAAGATTCCAGCGAGCCTGGCGAGGAGTCAGGCACTTAGCCGACCTGATAAACTCAAGGTTACGATGGTCTGTCAGGACGACTATTTGCTGTGCAGCTCCCTGAAGAAGGTGTCTCCATTCTTTGAAGGCGGCAATAATGGCCAACAACTCTCTATTGCCCACATCGTAGTTCCTCTCAGCCGAAGACAACTGCTGGGAAAAGAAGGCACAGGGATGCAAGACATTCTTCTCACCTGTTCTCTGAGAGAGTATAGCTCCAACGGCACAGTCTGAAGCATCCACCTCTATTATGAAGGCAAGCTCGGGGTTGGGATGTACTAGGATAGGTGCAGTGGTAAATTTATCTTTTAGACGGGAAAATGCTTCCTGGGCTTGGGGAGTCCAGGAAAACCTAGACTCTTTCCGGGTAAGTTGAGTGATAGGTGACACTACCTCAGAGAAATTTCTAATGAAACGTCTATAGAAGTTGGCAAACCCGATGAAGCGCTGTACCTCCTTCACATTTCTAGGACTTGGCCAATCCTTGATGGCTTGGGTTTTGCTTCCATCCATACTAATTCCTTGTGTAGACAGTACATACCCCAGAAATTGAATTTCGGTCCTATGGAATTCACACTTTTCAAGTTTGATGTAAAGATGATTTTGTTTTAGACGTTCCAAGACCATTCTCACATGTCCATGATGTTCCTCTGTGGAGTTAGAAAAAATTAGAATATCATCCAAATAAATTACCACAAATGTATCTAGGAGATCCCTGAAGATGTCATTCACCAAGTGTTGGAAAGTGGCTGGGGCGGTACTCAGACCAAAAGGCATAACTAGATATTCAAAGTGTCCATAGCGTGACCTGAATGCAGTCTTCCATTCATCCCCAGGTCTAATACGGACTAAGTTATAGGCCCCACGAAGATCTAGTTTAGAAAAAATTTTGGCATGTCGCACTCTCTCCAATAACTCAGGGATTAAAGGCAATGGATAACGGTTTCTAATAGTAACCTTATTGAGTTCCCTATAGTCTACGCATGGTCTCAGAGATCCATCTTTCTTCTTTACAAAGAAGATGGGTGCACCTGCAGGAGATGAAGAGGGGCGTATGAAGCCCTTGGCTAGATTTTCATCTATGTAATCCTTTAAAGCCTTTAGCTCGGGCCCCGCCAGGGGTAGATCTTACCAAAAGGTATCTCTGCTCCAGGCAATAATTCAATTGGACAATCATATGGACGGTGAGGAGGAAGCTGGTCAGCGTTCTTCTTGTCACATAAATCCACATAGTCCTGGTATACAGCTGGTAGTTCAGGGACTGACATGATTCCTTTAGGAACAGAGCAAGCTGAAACTTTTGGACTCATCTGTTTTTCTGGAAAGTGTAATTCCTTGGTCTCCCAGTTAATGGTAGGATTCTGAGCCTGCAGCCATGGTAGCCCTAGAATAATGGGAAAGTGGGGAGAAGAGATAAGCATAAAGGACAGTTTCTCTTGATGATCTTTACCCATAAGAACCCTCAAAGGCTCTGTTTCCTGATCCACTGGTCCAGAGGTCAGCAGGGAGCCATCCACAGTTTCCATCTGTACTGGAGTAGCCTTCTTCACTGAACGTATTCCCTGTTTCAGAGCAAAGGAGACATCCATAAAATTTCCACTTGCCCCTGAGTCGATCATAGCAGAGCTAGACACCCAAGCTGAGTCAACCCAGAGTTTGATGGAAAGAAAGCAATGAGAATTGTTTTTCTTACAACTCAGCTGGGACACCGCTGAGGAAACTTGAAAAATGGCAGCGTTTACACAGTCAACGTCCTCAGAGGTAACGGAGTTTAAGTCCGAGAAATCAAGATCTGTTGCTGCAGATCTCTCTGGAGCCTGAGGCTCGGACCTGACAGATCCCCTCTCGCAACACTCACAATGAATGAGTGCTGCAGTAGTCTTACGAGAACGGCTGGGGCAGTTTATAATGAAGTGTCCTGACTTACCACAATAGAAACATAGATTCTCCTTAAAACGATGTTCCTTGCGTGCATCACTAACCCGTCGTTGTAAAGAGTCTACCTGCATGGGTTCAGGTTCAGGTTCCCGTGTAATCCTACTCAAAGGTTCCTTAGCTGGAGAGGAAGGTAGGAAAAGGTTAGTACGATTGCTTTCGAACCATCTCTCTTGCCTGCGTTCAGTCAGACGAGTATCAATACGGATGCAGTAGTTAATAAAGTCACCTAACGCAGTAGGAGGGTCGGCACGAGCAAGTTCATCCTTAATCAGTGGAGATAACCCCTTTCGAAAAATAGATTTTTTGGCGGAACTGTCCCAGGTGGTATCAAGGGCCCATCTCCTGAAATCCAAGGCATATTCAGCTACCGAGTGCTTACCTTGGCGCAAAGCTAACATGGCTGCTTCAGCTGTTGCACCTCGATTGGGGTCATCAAACACCTGCCCCATGGCTGAAATAAAATCATCAAGGTGATTCAAACAATCATCCTCAGTCTCAATCAGAGGGTTTGCCCACATTAAAGCCTTGTTGGTAAGCAACATAATTATAGTAAGCACCTTAGATCGTTCAGTGGGAAATTGTGAAGCATGTGCAGAAAAAAAAAGATTGCATTGATTAATAAATCCCCTGAATTTCTCACGTTCACCGCCAAAACGAAAAGGGGGCAACTTGGGAATCCCAGCACTCGGGGCTACGGCAGGAGCCTGGACTCGCCCCTCTAGAACCTCAATCCTGGCTCGCAAATCCTGGGTAGTCTGTCCAACCACTTGCAAATTGTGATTATTGAGGTCCTGTAGATTTGTAAAACGGGTCTTTATATTCTGCAAATCTGCAAGGATATTATCAGTCACTCCGCAAAGTTCCTTTATGCGGGCCTCCATTTTCCAGATCTTTTAAGACAGGATTACTGGAAGAAGAGGAGAGAAAAAAAAACAATAGTGTTCACCTGTGGCAACACTGCAGAGAGAAAAAAAAATTAAGGGAACTGCTCACCTGGAATGGTTGTGAGAAGTCACAACCACTATCATCACAGAAAGTTTCAACCAGACATCTGGAATGGTTGTGAGAAGTCACAACCACTGTCATCACAGAAAGTACAACCGGACATCCGATATCCACAGTTGCAGCAGACACAGCCTTTCCAGACCCAGCAGACACTAACGTTTTGGCTTCAGAATCTTGTAATGTATGTAGTACAGTTCATATAGCGTCTTGTGCTTGGGTGCGATGAAAACACAGGAGTCACAGGTTTGATATAGAAAAGTCCTGTATTACTTCATACAAGTTGGCAGAAATAGTCACACAGTTTGCAGACACAGAAACAGGAGACACAGCAGGCCAGAGTAATCCAAGCTCAGCAATCACTCTCCAATACAGATTCAGGATCTTCTTCTCTGTTACCGTAAGTCCATGCAAACGTGGGTCTTTCAAAGAGCAGGGTTCAGAGTCCACAAGTGCTTCAGAGTTCCTCAGTAGGAATAGCTGGAGTACAAGATCCAAGGCTTACAGGAGTCAAGTCACAGGTTCACTGCAGGCTAGATTCTGAAGCACTGATTGCTCAGCTGTGGCTGCTTAAGAAGCAAAGGAGAGAATCAGGGCGGGAACATGCAAGCTGGAAACTCCATTTTGACTGAGGGCAAGATAGCTGCAGCAAGACAGAAAGTAAAATGGCTGACGAACAAACTGAGTTTCAGGAATATATACATAGAACCTTACAGGCAGAAAGACTGGACGGAGGAGCAGCGCGGCGCCGGGAGCGGTAAGCGGAAGGCGGCAGAGAAGACCCTGGGACCAGGGCAGCGGCGGCAGAGGATGCCGGCATGACAGCGGGCTCGACCGCGGGTGCGACCGCGGGAGCCGGGATAACAGTGGGTTAAGAAATGGCCATAAAATGGGGCGGAGGGGGAAACAAACGCAAGGCCCTTATTTAGGAGTGTAATTGCTCCGAGTGCTGTGGTTGCTGGTCCCTTTAACCATATGAGAAGACCAATACTATTAAAGACCTGAGATTGTTGGGGTAACAGTTGGACATTTTGCTTTGGGACCCATGACATTGAAGTTATGCCAATGTCCTTTTGCCCAAAACCAGCACCATAATTGGGGGCTCAGTTTGATTCATCTTTGCACAACATTTCATCTATATTTTCGTTAGTATTATAGAGCGATCCATTAATTTTTTTAAGAGCTATTGGCTGGAATCAGAGATACTATTGAATCCATAATGAAAGCGAAACAACGTAATGGAAGAGTGTACAGTGATCACGCATGACGCCCCCATATATATTACTTTATATCTAGAGATGAGCAAAGGTAGCGATGCTATGGTATAAATAATGAGGGTATCATGGAGGACTCAGATATTCTTCTCACCTGATACTATCGGCCTTACAAAATGTTATTATGGATGGAGGATGGGAAGAGTGATAGTAGGGAATGATGACAAAAGTTAAAATTAACTCAACAGAAAATATTAATGGCTTTCATAGATTCTTCCTCCAGGCCCCATGTTATGGTGGAGGCACAGCTGCTGTAGAGGATGAAATGCCAAAGATGAGACGTTGCTGTGCCTGCTTTTACGCTGACACTTAACAGCTTAAAACTCTGCATTAAAGAGTAGTAAAATTATACATCGCTAAATAAGGAAAACGACGGTCCCATCCAGTTCATCCAGTTGTGTCTCGTCATAAAAGACTACTGTGGCAACCTCGGCAATCCAATAAATGCAATAAACATACAATATCCAGTTACAAGCTAAAACACACACATATGTAACAAAGAATTAACTGTCTCGAGCAATGTCACTTACAAGGTTTTTTTGTCAATTAAAATTATTTTATTACAATAGAATCGCTAATGTATAGTGAGAAGATACCATTTTATAAGAAACTGTAATATAAAGTATCTGCCCTCTACCCAGTGGTATATGGTATTATATTTTTATTGTATTATTTCTACTGCAATGAATGAATGGTTTCTGGTCAAACTCTACTATTGGAGAAAGGGAACCCTAGTATGTGGCATTTATGGTTTTTAGTTATTATAAATCATTAAAAGGAGTTGTCTGGGGAAAACAAATTATCATCTATCCACTAGTGTTGTGGGACTTCAACGGCTGGGATTTGCACCGATCGAGAGGTAATTAGTTAACCACAGAAGTACATTTGACAAAAAATGCCCCAAAAACACATAGTTAGATATATAGTGTATTTTGGTCCCTCCCTATACAGTGCTGCTCATTGTTATTAACACCCCTTCATTTTTCAGAAATAAATGGAAATATACCAAAGTTATACAGACGGTACAGAAAGTATTCAGACCTTTTTAAATTTTTCACTCTTTGTTTCTTTGCAGCCATTTGGTAAATTCAAAAAAATTCATTTTTTTTCTCATTAATGTATACTCTGCACCCCATCTTGACTGAGAAAAACCAGTAATGCAGAAATTTTTGCAAATTTATTAAAAAAGAAAAACTGAAATATCACATAGTCGTAAATATTCAGACCCTTTGCTCAGTATTGAGTAAAAGCACCCTTTTAAGCTAATACAGCCATGAGTCTTCTTGGGAATGATGCAACAAGTTTTTCACACCTGGATTTGGGGATCCTCTGCCATTCTTCCTTGCAGATCCTCTCCAGTTACGTCAGGTTGGATGGTGAATGTTGGTGGACAGCCATTTTCAGGCCTCCCCAGAGATGCTCAATAGGGTTTAAGTCAGGGCTCTTGCTGGGCCAGTCAAGAATGGCCACAGAGTTGTTCAAGCTCTTGAATGTTTGCAGCTTTCTTTTTCCCAATGGCAAAGATTTTCAATGGGATTGAGGTCAGGACTCATTGCTGGCCATTTTAAAACAGTCCATTTTTTATTTTTCAACCATTTCTGTGTGCTTTTGGATGCATACTTTTGGTCATTGTCTTGCTGGAGGACCTATGATCTTCGACTCAAACCAAGTTTTCTTACAATGAGTAGGACATTTTACTCTAAAATCTCTTGATAATTTTCTGATTTCATGATTCCTGTGATACGGTCAAGGCCTCCATACCGGATGCAGCAAAGCAACCCCACAGCGTTATGGATCCTCTACCATGCTTAACTGTTGGTAGGCTGTTCTTTTCCTCATAAGCTTCATAGCGCCGTCTGTAAACAAACTGCTGTTTGAATTGCCAAAAAGCTCTATTTTTGTTTCATCTGTCCACAGAACATTTTTCCAGAAGGATTGCGACTTTTCATGGTACCCTTTGGCAAAGATCAGTCATTCCTTTTTAGATCTTTTCTTCAGGAATGGATTCTTCCTTGGCCTTTGCCCATAAAGCTCTTCTTACTTTAGTGTTCGGCATATTGTACTAGTGGAAACCATAAGTTTTCCGGGTTAGCCTACTCTGGTCTTATTCTTATATGTACAGCCTTTGCACGTTCAATTAGAGACTCAAAATGACATTGCGCCTGAACCAACTGTACATATAGTACTCATAGTTTAAAAGGGATATTACGCATACCCCTTAGTCATATTGAAAAGGGATAATCCCCCATAGATTTCTTATGACGTTAAAAAGATACTACTCACAGTCAAAAGGAAAAATTCACCTACTGCAACGTTCATTGCCATCGTATCCACCAATATATCATAAACTAAATAAGGTAGGTACATTTTAATGATTGTGCCCTCATATCTCGATGTAAGTCCTTGAGCTCTAAAAGGGGATCACTCAATATATTCTATATATTGGTGGATATGGTGGAACTGCAGGTTGCTTTAGGTGGGCCCAAGCACCAAAGTAGTGATTCAGATAATGCGAATCTACAGGGGGAGAAAACAGAATGAACAAAATAGCTGCTATCTAAAATATAGCTCTCTACCTTTCTCATATTCTGGAGGTCCTAAAGACTTAACCCCCATTGATCTTAAAGCAATGGTATATCATAATTAAATATTATCACTTAAAAAAAGGCCATAATTAGCCCTGAATGTTATAACTAAAATTGACATGAGGATACAGATAGACATTCACCATACGGTACAATTAGACTATAGTCGATATCTCAAGAGTTAATGAGCCCCTTTTGCTTTAGTAATCTTTTTATTGGCTGGCCCCTGCATGGCAATCTGTGCTGTTTTCTATCAGTGTCCCCCTTTCTCTCCTTCAGTCTTACTTTCCCCATCCCTCCCACCATTCTACTTGATAAAAGAATTCACATGAGAATAGTGTAATGTACATTCCTTCAAATCTAACGTAAAAAGCTTATGTTTTCCATTAACCAAAAAGCCCCTCAACCCCTATGTGACTTGTGATATGCTGCATTTCCCTGTCTGGCAATCTTGTCGTACCTCCATGCTAAGTGTGTTTAGCTGAACATATGTCATCTGGATATGCAAAATAAACAAAACTTCTCATCGGGGGCTTCCAGATGAATGGACACATACAAAGTTCTCACAAACGTATTTATATATAATCATGAATATAAGTTATTCACGTGTATGAAGCCAACATACCACCAAGAGGAGATACTCTATTCTGTTATGTGTTATCTAGATATCATAAACAAAGATAGTGTTTTATAGAGGCCAGTTTTTTTTATAGAGAGACTTCTTTGAATAGTCTGCCTTTTCACAGAGGTTCTTGTGCATCAGGCTCTGATTAGAGACCAAAATAAGTTAGTCTCCAATTATTTCACCTTTAAGATGCTTCTTAGGGAAAAAATACCCCAACTCCATCTCTCTCTTGCAAAAAAAAAATCTTCATTATTTTAAAATGATTAAAAAAAAAATTCATACTGCCATAATCAAAACAACCAAGAGATGAATAATAACACACAGTAAGCAATGAACAATAGTCCAAAAATAATTGCAAGATTCCTGTTTTTTTCATGTGACAGACGTGACAGAGTCTGGAGACGCCGTGGAGAGCGATCTGCTGCCTGCATCCTTCAGCATGACCGGTTTGGCAGTGGGTCAGTAATGGTGTGGGGTGGCATTTCTTTGGAGGGCCTCAACAGCTCTCCATGTGCTCGCCAGAGGTAGCCTGACTGCCATTAGGTACTGAGATGAGATCATCAGACCCCTTGTGAAACAATATGCTGGTGCGGTTGGCCCCCTGGGTTCCTCCTAATGCAGGACAATGCCAGACCTCATGTGGCTGGAGTGTGTCAGCAGCTCCTGCAAGATGAAGGCATTGAAGCTATGGACTGGCCTGCCCGTTCCCCAGACCTGAACCGATTGAACACATCTGGGACAGCATGTCTCGCTTCATCCACCAACGTCACGTTGCACCACAGACTGTCCAGGAGTTGACGGATGCTTTAGTCCAGGTCTTGGAGGAGATCCCTCAGGAGAACATCGACAACCTCATCAGGAGCATGCCCAGGCGTTGTAGGGAGGTCATGCAGGCACATGGAGGCCACACACAATGCTGAGCATCATTTTGACTTGTTTCCACTTTAATTTTGTCTTGTTTTGATTTTCATTTTGACTTGTTTCCACTTTCATTTTGGGGTTCTCTCCAAATCCAGGCATCCATTGGTTCAAAAATTTGATTTCCATTGATGATTTTTGTGTGATTATGTTGACAGCACATTTAACTTTGTACACAGCAAAGTATTCAATGAGAATATTTCATTCATTTAGATCTAGGATGTGTTATTTGAGTGTTCCCTTTATTTTTTTGAGCAGTGTATATTCCTCAACATTGAAACTGTAACACCAAGAAGGAAAAGTCATAGAATTATTGAAAGATCAGGATCACTAAAAATATTAATGATATGCAAATGATGAAAAAAAAATATAAAAAACATCTTGATTTATTCAGTATCAAGTATGAGCGCCACACACAGCCTCGGCTACTATGACTGAGGGTATTAATGGTCGTCTGAGGAAGGTTCTGCCATGCTGAATGCACTTGGGCAAATCATCAAGATCCGCTGCTGGCAGCTTTCTGTATAATTGCCAGCCCATGATGTCCCAGATGTGCTCTATGCTAGATAAGTCCGAAGATGCTGCAGGCAAAATTAATAGGTTTAGGCCACGTAGGCTGCTCATAGTACCACGAACAACTGCAGCTTTGTACTAGCATCTTAAAAAAAAATGGTTCCTGGGACATTTTGGAGAAATGGCCGCACCAGTGGTTTCACCACTGATCCATTCTGTACTGCAAGTGAAGTTCAACTTCACATACTAAGCCTAAGCCTAACTGCGTCCACACAAACCTTTAGAAGGCGTTTGTACGACATTGGGCTACTAACCAGATATCGAGCTACACATGTTCCTTTGACTTCACACCACCGCTCTCAAAAGCTATTTTGGTGGAGAACATGACAGTAGTGGAGGCTGAGTTCTGCTTTTGACTTGGATGCAATGATAGCCAGAGATTGGTCTAGAGACCACAAGGGCAACATGATGATGAGGCCTTCGCAAGGGAACTTCACACCGCAGCACAGATCAGAGGCGAAGATGCAGTGGAGCTGGACTTGCTGGATGACTGATGTAGATATTGCAGGAAGGCGGAATGTCGCCACAGACAGGAGGCAGATCAAGAGTTAACAGATTTATTGGAACAATGTTCTCCACGCAGGAAGTAAAGGGTTGCAGGGAAGTGGTAGGGAATGGGGCAGAACTGGGTGAGTGACGGGGTTGGCAAGGTAAGGGCGACAAAAGTTCAGGATAAAAGTAATATGACTTAACAGACTGTGATCCTCTGGTGTGCAGCGCCTCAGGGTTTTAACGGCGGCACCGTCAACAGCGGCGCTGAATGTCTCTATGAAGTCCCTGGCAGGCGGAGATCCAACGGTGGTGCCGACAGCAGCGGCATATGTCGTCTCGACGCAGTCACTGAGAAATGGGATAATTCCCGTGCTCAAAGGTATCTAGCACGGTACTTAGTCCAGTGTAGGGAACTGACGGGACGAATCCTCGCCACTCGGTGTGTCCGGGTGTCTGTTCACAAGACTCTGGCCTGGTTGTCTGCCTATCTGCGTGCTGCGCACGTGTCACAGTCACAGCTTGCTGGGGAGCGTAGCTTGTAGCCGGGACGGCTGACGGGGCATGGACACGCCGTTGCCTACCTCCAACAGGTAACTGCCTGAAGGCACTGTCTGATGGGCCTGATCTGCACGGGTGCTCTGTCCCTTCCGTCAGACCTGCACCCGTCTCTCCACACAGCTCCCTCGTCACCGGTCCGGCTGTCTTTCCGCGCACAGCGCAGCTCAATCCGGCTCTGCCCCCTTCAGTCTCTACGAAACCCCGGTAGTCTCCTAAAGAGCTTCCCCACTGCAACATGGGTGACAGCCCCGATGGTTCGAGACCCGAAGCAGAAAAGGCACCCCGTGTTTTATTCATCTTCTTACACTCCCCCACTCTTTTAGCTCGCAATTCCACAGGCAAGAGTTTCTTAAGTACACGCTGACACTCTTCCAGTCCTTGGACTATCTACCGCCGAACAAACTGATCTTGATTATACCAATTGGGGGTACATCTGCGGTGGAACGTTCGGAGCGCTGTAGGATAGAAGGAGTAGTAGAGTCCACGGGAGCGGTTGAATCTGGCTGTCTTCAGGGAGTGGAGGACACTTCTTCCACGATGGAACTGTCGACATCCGACTCATCCTCTGAATATTTGACAGGAACTTCTGTGTCTACCCTCGGCGTCTCTAGTGTTTCTGGTTCGGAGTTAGGATCCTTGGACAAACAAGGCCGCAACATGTTGAGATGAACTATCCGAGTAGGGGCATTCTGTGCTCCTTCAGGCTAAATGTCGTAGACGGGTCCCTTAGCATCAACTCTACTCTTCACCCGATATGGACTCTTTTCCCAACGAGACTCCAACTTATCTTGGGGGGCACCTCTCACGTACTGGGGCACGGTCCGCAGCTCGTAGAGCTGTCCCACCTAGAGGAGTAGTACTAGGATGTTCCAAGTCTTGGAGCTTGGTTTGCACCAAACGATGTAACGTCTGTAATCGATGTTGATGTTCTGGAACCCAAGTAGACACCCCCGTCCGTGGGTAGTACTCCTCAGGATCTAGTTCCAGTTCAGTAATCTCTTTACTGGGGCGACCGAACAGGAGGGCGTAAGGCGAATAACCGGTGGTGCTGTGTTTTCTGTTGTTGTACACCCATACCAACTCGGTCACATATTCAGGCCATCGGGCCTTCCTGTCCTCTTCCAAGGTTCTCAACATCTGAATTAAGGTACGGTTGAACCGCTCACAGGCCCCATTTCCCTGGGGATGATAAGGTGTTGTGCGGGACTTGCCAATACGGTATAGCCGATGCAACTCTTCCATTACTTTTCCGAGAAAACAGGCGCCTTGGTCTGAGTGAATGCGCTTCAGACACCCATACACCTGAATAAAGTTCTTACAGACAGCATAGGTTGCTGACTCTGCCTTTTGATGTCGCGTTGGGGTCACAACAGCAAACTTAGAGAAATTATCTATCATCACCAAGCAATGTTCATACCCCTGGTGTGCTGAACCTATGGTCAGATAGTCGATCATTAGCAACTCTAAAGGAGCCGACGTCACAATGGTCTGTGTAGGAGCTCTTTGTTCAGGCATCTTGGCCAGCTCACAGCTTCGACAGAGTTGACATATTCTCTCTATGGTAGTTTTCAATTGAGGGTGATAAACTAATCGCTGCAGTCACTGGAAAGTCTTCCGACATGAGCCCCTTTATCGTGTGCTTCTGTAGCCACCTGGGACAACAATGTTTCCAGGATCACCGTCTGCCAGGTGACATCCAGCTCCTGCGGCAAGAGAACCTTCGCGTACAAAATTCCATCACTCAACTGTAGACTCTCCCACTGTCGTAGTATCCGCATAGTATCCGGAGACAGAGTGCTTCTTTCTTGCTATTCGACACCCACCGTCTCAGGCGAGCTAGTTGTCTGTCCTCCGGCTGCACTCGGACCCACTCATCACGGGATTGCCCCAGTAGATCTGTACGAGACGTTGTCCGTACCTGATCCATCGTGGCTGCCAACATCCTGACAGAGTCCTTAAATCTAGGAATCTCCTCTGCCTCCAACTCTTCATCAAGGTTGGGTCTGGGCTTTCCATAGTCCACTTGGGAGAGAAGCATCGGCATAGGCATTTTCAGCTCCTCTCTTGTATGTGATCTTATACCGAAACTTCGCCATCCAAGCTACCCAGCATTGTTTCAGCGCCCCCAGTTTTGCTTTATTTAAATGTGCCAACGGGTTGTTATCTGTCCTCACATGAACTTCAGAGCCAGACAAGTACTCAGCAAACTTCTCTGTCATGGCCCACACCAACGCCAACAACTCCAGCTTAAAAGAACTGTAGTTATTCGGGTTCTTCTCAGAGTCATGTAGAGATCGACTTGCATAAGCAATCACTCGCTCCTCCCTTCTCTGTACCTGTGACAACACTGCTCCGAGTCCATACAGACTCCCGTCTGTGTGTAAGATGAAGGGCTGTGTGAAGTCTGCGTATGCTATCACTGGTGCCTCCATCAGGGCCAATTTCAGGGCTTGAGAGGCTTCCTCCTGTTGTCTGCCCCATTGTACAGGACTGTTTTTGCATGGGACGGTACTCCTTTAAAAAGTTCCAACAGCAGATTAGCGATGCGAGTAAAATTCTTTACGAAACGTCTGAAGTATCCAGTGAGTCCCAGAAAGGCTCGCACATCTTTCACGGTCTTTGGAGTGGGCCAGTCCTGCACCGCGGCAATCTTTTTACGAGATGGATGTACTCCTTCTGCTGAGACCACATGTCCTAAATTCTCAATTTGAGTACGAAACAGATGACACTTCTGCGGCTTTACTTTCAGCCCGTGTTGTAATAGGTGGCTCAACATCTGCTCTAGTCTCCGGAGATGCTCTTCAAAGGACGGGGCAAAAACGATAATATTGTCCAGATAGATCAGGGTGGATTCAAAGTTCAAATCTCCCAAGCACCTCTCCATGAGCCATTGAAATGTTTCTGGAGCATTGGCTAGGCCAAATGGCATGCAATCAAATTCGTATAATCCCATGGGGAGTATGAAAGTTGTTTTTGCTCGATCTTGCTCGGACATAGCTACTTGCCAGTAGCCACTGGCGAGATCCAGCGTGGAGAAGTACTTGGCATTTCCCAGAGCAGACAAAGAGTCCTCAATCCGGGACAGCGGGTAAGAATCCCATACTGTACAGGCGCTGAGCTTGCGATAGTCCATACAGAAACGTAACTTTCCATCCTACTTACATACTAACACGATGGGGGCAGCCCATGGACTATGGCTCTCTTGTATCACCCCACTCTGGAGCATCTAGGTCAGCATTCCTTTTACTTCTTGATACATTTGTGGAGGTATTTGACGGTAATGCTCTCTTACTTCCAGTGGGGATCTCATGTGTAATGGCCATCGTGCACCCAAAATCATCCTCATGTCTTGAGAACACATCCTAAAACCTTCCGACTAAAGCCTCCACCTGCTGCATCTGTTGTGGTGTTAGTCCAGTCAGTTCTGACCTCATTTGTTCCAGAATTTTGCATCTTTCCTCCAAATGCCGTGGATCAGGAGATGACGTCGAGTCCACAGTGACCATCCAGGGATCTCTGTGTTTGACGGTTAACTGCACGGCTTGAGATGGTATCAGCTCCTCGGGCATGCCCAGGACATGAGCTACTTCATTTCTGGGGGGTAAGGTAACATCATTCTTCCCCAAATTCACACAGCGGACCAGCACTGTCCCGTCACGCACCGTGGCCAGCGTCCGTGCAACAAGGATTCCTGGTGGTAACTGATTAGAATGACTCAGCTCAATTTGAACCTCTACACCTTCCAGAGGGGTACAAGCCCGGACGAGCAGGGTAGCACCATCTGCCCTAGGCATAGAACCCTATTGATTTAAATGGGGGCAATCACTTTCCCCAACGTCTTTCCACTGCTGAAGGTTTCTTGCACCTGGGCAGTTCTAATCAGCTGTTGGAAGATTCTTCTCTGAGGTGTTCGAGTATTCCACTGTTTAAGGAACTTATCCGGGACTCATTCACAAGAAGACTTCTGAACTCATTTAGCAAATTCATGCCAAATGTGACAGTATGTTCCTTGTTCGTCTCGCCAGCTGTCAGCACTACTCCCTTCCTGCCTAAGTCTTTCCCACAGACCACTATGTTCATCCACGCCATCTCTGCGACCGGGATGGGTAACTGGTTAGCAGCCGTGAGCTTGATCACCTGGCCCCATTCGGGCCGCACTACTGGCGTCGGAAATAACCTTCTGGCATCGTGGTTACTTGTGAGCCCGTATCAACCAGACAGCGGACAGCTCGACCGTTTATCTATGCCCAGACGAGGGGGCAAATGAACACAAGATTTGTGGGACTTCTAGTACTCCTCAGCATAACAGGCTCCGGGTGGCGTCCCCCAGACTCGGAGCCCTCTAGTTTAACGGGCGGCACTGAAGGGGCCTGCCCCGTCAGGTACACCATCGGGCTACATATCCCACTTCTCCACAGTTAAATCATGAGGGGTCCTTCTCTGTGGAACATTCTCATCATGTGGGCTCACCTCCGGAGTCCGACATCAGCGTAAATGTACGCCCGATGTCGGTAAGGGGTTAAAGGGGTTTTCCCCCAAACAAAGGTAAATGTAATCATTATTTTAATTAATAGATCTTTGAATAATAATAATTTCCACAATTGGATGTGTTAAAAAAAATGTTCCTATGCTGAGATAATCTTATAAATATGTGCCCCTGCTGTGTGTTGTGTAATGGTTGTATCTGACAGTACAGGAACATGGTCTGATCATACTACAGCTCCTGGTCAGGAAAGGAAGCAAAAGAGAGTATACAGACATTACAGCACAGTGGGGTATCGCAAATGATTCTTTCTTTGAGGTAAAATATTGCTTAAAAACAGGCAGAGAAATGTTTTTTCTCACCACTTTGCACACACATCCTCAGTGTTTTGAAGAATAAAATAAAAATGGCCCATTTGTCAAGAAGACGCTATTCACCAGAGGAGGCATACGCTTCCTTGCCTCTAACACGGATTCAGCCAAAGAGGAAAATCCTACATTTCTCTTTTCCTATTCCTCCTCCAACGATGGGCGCCCTTGAACCCAGGTAACTCCTACAGCAATCGATCCATATGAACTCCACCCCCGAAAATTATCAGCCCGTCATTCCGGATTTCACAGGCAGCTCAGGAATCCAATTTGATGTGACAGGCCTCACTGAAATTGATGTTTTCAAATTCTTTTTAAGCAAGGAAATAATAAATCATATTGTGGCCCAGACAAATTTGTATGCCCATCAATTTTTCACCCAAAATCCCACATCATCTTATGCAAGATGGACCCCTGTAAATGCAGCAGAAATTATGACATTTTTGGGCATTATGCAGTATATGGGCATTGTCACAAAACCAGAGATTCGGCAATACTGGAGTACTGACATGCTCTACAGCACACCAGTATTCTGCATGGCCATGAAAAGGACACAATTTTTGCATTATAGAGAAAATGCACAGAGTCCTCCCTGAGACAATCCTAAGTTTGATTGTCTACATAAAATTCATCCAGTAGTTGCAGAAAACTTGCTGATGCATACAAACAGCCTAGTATTTACACCCTTCTATTAGATCAGGCGGGCTGCCCAGCGCTATTAAGATGCATCTCATGTGAACAGACACCACAGTTTACAAGACCAAATGGGCCCACCTGCACCCTGTAAAATAAAGTGCAAAAAACACATAAAAAAATGTGAGGTATTAGTTGGTATTTTGGTCAAAGTACGTAAGCTTGAAATCCACTACATGGATCCTCACGCTTACAAGTAACTACACTAAACAGCAATAGCACAAAAAGAGGACTTAAAAATCCTCCAAAAATTCAAAAAATACAACAAAAAGGCAGAGATGCTCACCTGCCCAGGCCTTCAAACAAATGCACTATCAGGATGCAGTGGACCCACGTCTTTAAGATGACAGCAAAACAGGTGCAAGAATACCGATGAGACAACCGCTCACAACCTACCAATCCATGGAGGGGGCGGCTGCTTGGTATATTGATGCACAATGAAGACTTGTATGCAGCGCCGTTCACATTATGGCAATGCACAGCATCCAGTTAAACAGCCTAGTATTTACACCCTTCTATTAGATCAGGCGGGCTGCCCAGCGCTATTAAAATGCATGCCATGTAAACAGACACCACAGTTTACAAGACCAAAATAAAATTCATCCAGTAGTTGCAGAAAACTTGCTGAGGCATACAAACCCCAAATGGACATCTGCATAGATGAATCTCTGGTTCATTTCAAAGGGAGGCTAAAATTCCGACAATACCTGCCCAGTAAGGGAGGCCAGGTACGGAATTAATCTGTTCATGCTGCCTCAGGGAATACTCACAAATTTAGGGTCTATGAAAGACACCCAGATTGACCCCCCTGTGTGCCCCCCTGTCCTGGGGTGAGTGGGAAAATAGTGTGGGATTTTCACCACCCACTGCTGGATAAGGGATATCACCAGGGGTGGGATTCAAATTTTTAACAACAGGTTCTGTGTTTGTGTGTAGGAAAACCACACCCATTTTTAAAACCACACCCATTTTTAAAACCACACCTGTTTTTATGCCATCCATTTACACGCACCTTTCCTCAAACATATACAAACCCCTAGGAGCACACACAGACCCCACAACCGTGCATTAACTCCCTAGGAGCACACACAGACCCCACAAGCGTGCATTAACTTACTAGGAGCACACACAGACCTCACAAGCGTGCATTAACCCCCTAGGAGCACACACAGACCCCACAGCTGTGCATAACCCCCTAGGAGCACACACAGACCCCACAGCTTTATGGGCATAAAAGGGGATAAACTCATGGTGTGTCCACCATCTTCCCCTGACCTCAACCCTATAGAGAACCTTTGGAGTATCATCAAGCAAAATATCTATGAGGGTGGGAGGCAGTTCACTTCAAAACAGCAGCTCTGGGAGGCTTCATGCAAAGAAATACAAGAAGAAACTCTCCAAAAATTCACAAGTTCAATGGTTGAAAGAATTGTGAAGGTGATCCTATGTTAACATGTAACTTAGCCTGTTAGGATGTTTTGGAGTTAAGTAGCTTTTTTGTTCAGTGAATGTGACCTCCTAATGCTGCAAATTCCACAAATGAGCATTTTCAGCTCTTTAAAACATATCAAATGTTCAGAAATTCTACTGGGCCAATAATTTGGAACAGTGCATTTTGAGTTTTTTTCCATTTTGGAGATTATACTGTTATCATTGAGAGGTTTCTTCAATAAAATTCGATGTATACTCTAACGGGTGATGACTTTTATTAGACTGACTGCATAATAATTTGGAACATAGTGTAGAGTGGACGCTCTGGGCCGTGACACCCACCCAACCCTGGGCGAGCTGACCTACTGGGACCAACCCCTATACAGGGAGCGTCAGAGGCAGACCCAGGGGGGTAAAATATTGTGAATGCTGGTACCAGGAGGCCGCTCAAAAGAGACTAGGAAAGAAAGCACGCTGAGTACAGAACGAGAAAGCACACTGGATACGGGAGAGTGCGTAGCGCGTACTGGGAAGCACACTGGATACAGGAGAGCGCAGAGCGTGCACTGGGAAGCACGCTGAACACAGAAAAGCACACAGTGTGCACTGGGAAGCACGCTGGATACAGGAGAGTGCAGAGCGTGTACTGGGAAGCACACTGGATACAGGAGGGCGCAGAGCGTGCACTGGGAAGCACGCTGAACACAGGTAAGCACACAGTGTGCACTGGGAAGCACGCTGGCTACAGGAGAGTGCAGAGCGTGCACTGGGAAGCACGCTGAATACAGGAGAGCACAGAGCGCGCACTGGGAAGCACGCTGGATACAGGAGAGCGCAGAGCGGGCACTGAGAAGAGCAGAGTGTGCTTAGAGAAGCACACTGGGACCAGAATACCAGAAGGACACCCGTGATGAAACCAGGACTGGCCCAGCACAGATGCAAAAGTAATAATCAGGTGCTTCCTCAAACAGAAAGCGGCCTGATATACCTGTTGCAGCCGCACGGAGGAAGGTACTTCCGGGTCAGGCCGCATAAGAAGCAGAGAAGGCGCGCGGCCGTGGCCTAAGCAGCCGGGTGTTCAAGCGTGGCAGATGGAAACCACGACGCGCCCGCCAAGCCTGAAGCAGAGGCGAGACTTCCGGAGGAGCCCGGCCAGCAGCACGCCGAGGAGCGAGGTAAGTATCCCTGGGCCGGGGGGCAGATGGCGCCGCAACAGTAGTTTTCAAAATGCTGTCACTTTTGGAGGATTTCTAATGTTTGGGGCTCTTCAAATGCAATATGTTGCTCCAAGGCTATTCCATCAAAGTCTCCGTTCCAAACCGTCACTTCTTTCCTTCCATGACCTGCCATGTACTCAAACAGTAGTTTTCCCCCACATATGGGGTATCGGTATACTCAAGAGAAATTGCGCAACAAATTTTGGGGTCCATTTTTTCTGTTATTCTTGTGAAAATAAAAAAAAATTGGGGCTAAAACATATTTTTGTGGAAAAAATGTGATTTTCTTTTTTAATTTCACATCTCATCATTATACATTTCTGTGAAGCACCTGGAGGTTCAAGGTGCTCACCACACATATAGATAATTTCCTTGGGGGGTCTAGTTTCCAAAATACGGTCATATCTTTGGGGTTTCCACTGTTTAAGCACATCAGGGACTCTGCAAACGCGACATGGCGTGAGCACACTATTCTATCAAAGTCGGCACTCCAAACCATCACTCCTATCCTTCCGAGACCTGCCATGTGCCCAAACAGTAGTTTTTCCCCACATATGGGGTATTGGTGTACTCAGGAGAAATTGCTCAAAAAATTTTGGGCTCCATTTTTCCTGCTATCCTTGTGAAAATAAAAAAAATTGTGGCTAAAAGATCATTTTTGTTAAAAAAAATGTGATTTTTATCTTTTTCTTTTTACATCTCAACGTTATACATTTCTGTGAAGCACTTGAGGGTTCAAGGCAAGGGCGGACATATCATTGGTGCAACCTGTGCTGCCGCACAGGAGCCCAAGAGGTGAGGGGGCCCATTTATACCTCCAAAGCAGGTGCAATTTTGCATTTTTAGGGGATCTTTGGCTGCAAAGGGCCCATCTATTGTTCTTGCACAGGGGCCCTTTTCTAACTGTGTCCGCCAGTGGTTCAAGGTGCTCATCACACATAGATAAGTTCCTTGTGGGGTCTATTTTCCAAAATGGGGATACTTGTGGGGGTTTCCACTGATAAGACACATAAGGGGCTCTTGAAACACGACATGGCATCCACTCTCGATTCCAGTCAATTTTGCGTTCAAAAAGTCAAACTGTGCTCCTTCCCTTCTGAGTCCTGTCGTGTGCCCAAACTGTGGTTTTCCCCCATATGTGTGGTATCAGCGTACTCAGGAGAAATTTCACAACAAATTTGGGGGTCTATTTTTTCCTGTTACCCTTGTGAAAATAGAAAAATTTGGGGCTAAAAGATTATTTTTGTGGAAAAAATTTGATTTTTTTATTTTTACGACTCAATGTTATATATTTCTGTGAGGCACCTGGGGTTCAAGGTGCTCAACACGCATCTAGACAAGTTCATGAAGGGTCTAGTTTCTAAAATAGGGTCACTTGTGGGGGTTTCCACTTTTTAGACACATAGATAAGTTCCTTGTGGGGTCTAGTTTCTAAAATGGGGTTATTTGTGGGGATTTCCACTGTTAAGGCACATCAGGGACTCTCCAAATGCAGCATGGCGTCCGCTCTCGATTCCAGCAAATTTAGCGTTCAAGAAGTCAAATAGTACTCCTTCCATTCCGAGCCCTGCCATGTGCCCAAACAGTGGTTTTCCCTCGCATATGGGCTATCTGAATACTCAGAAGACATTGCACAACAAATTTTGAGGGCCATTTTCTCTTGTTAGCTTTATGAAAATAAAAAAATGGGTCTAAAATAATATTTTTGTGAAAAAAAAGTTAAATGTTCATTTTTGACTTCCACATTGCTTCAATGCCTTTTTTGTCTTTTTAAATCATAATGACAACCCAAAACATCCAAATGACCCTCATCAAAAGTTCACATGTCCAATTTTTTAATACCGTGTATTGCCCCCTCTAACATCAATGACAGCTTGAAGTCTTTTGTGGTAGTTGTGGATGAAGTTCTTTATTTTCTCAGGTGGTAATGCTGCCCACTTTCCTTAGCAAAAATTCCTGGGCTGTCTAGCATGAACTGTGTTCTTGAGATCTCCCCAGAGTGGTTCAATGATATTGAGGTCAGGAGACTGAAATGGCCACTCCACTTTGTTTTGCTGTAGTCAATGAAAGGTTGACTTGGCCTTGTATTTTGGATTGTTTTTATTGTTGCCCCCTCTAACATCAATGACAGCTTGAAGTCTTTTGTGGTAGTTGTGGATGAAGTTCTTTATTTTCTCAGGTGGTAAAGCTGCCCACTTTCCTTGGCAAAAATTCCTGGGCTGTCTAGCATGAACTGCGTTCTTGAGATCTCCCCAGAGTGGCTCAATGATATTGAGGTCAGGAGACTGAAATGGCCACTCGACTTTGTTTTGCTGTAGCCAATGAAAGGTTGACTTGGCCTTGTATTTTGGATCGTTTTATTGTTGGAACGTCCAAGTACGTCCCATGTGCAGCTTCCAGGCTGATGATTGCAAATTTTCCTCCAGTATTTGCTGATAATGTGCTGCATTCATCTTTCCTTCAACTTTGACCAAGTTTGCTGTGCCTTTGTAGCTCACACATCCCCAAAACATCAGCGATCCACCTTCATGCTTTACAGTAGGAATGGTGTTCCTTTCATCATAGTCCTTGTTGACCTCCAAATGTAACATTTATGGTTGTGGTCAAAAAGTTCAATTTTGGTCTCATCACTCCAAATTACCTTGTTACAGAAGTTTTGAGGCTTGCTTGTCTCTGTGCTGTTTTGCGTATTGTAGGCGAGATGTCAGGGACACCGCACTGCACTTGCTCACTGAGCCAGTGCGTGTGTCCTGAGTGAACAAACTATGCCCAAAGATACCTGTAGCAGAGCCGTAGCAGAGATGACGTGTGTTTCTCAGTAACAGGACCTTCCACATGTGACTGCTAGTGGGCGGAGCCGGCCACACGTCTCTCAGAGTGAGCAGTAGCAGATAGAGAATGCTTCAGACCAAAGGACCTGCGGGCACGTGACTGCTAGTGGGCGTGGCCTAAGCTGCAGAGAGCTATGAGGTGAAGGAAAACTCCTAGAAGGGTAACTACGGGACACAGTTACCAAGGGCATATACCGAACGGATAATCAGAACGTAGCCAAGGGGTCATACACATAGAGGGCGACGAAGTACAAGAGGAGCAGGCAGAGCGGAGTCAGAACGTAGCCAAGGGTCATACACGTAGAGGGCGACGAAGTACAAGAGGAGCAGCAGAGCAGAGTCAGAACGTAGCCAAGGGTCATACACGTAGAGGGCAGCAGAGTACAAAAGGGACAGGCAAAACTCGAAACAGGGACACAGCCAAATCAGAACCAGACAGACAGAACGTAGCACAGGCACAAAGCACTGGCACAAGCACAACAGGGTCACACACACTCGGCCAAGGGTCAGAGTATAAGCGACAGAGGATGGCCCCACAATGAGGCTATAAAAAGCCTCCCAGAATCCCAGAGTGAGGCCATCCCGGTTAACCCTAAAACCACCTAATCCCAGAAACTCAGCAGACCATGACACGAGATACTTTGTGGCATTTGCACAGTAATGGCTTTCTTCTGACGACTCGACCATGCAGCCCATTTTTCTTCAAGTGCCTCCTTAGGCCTGTTTCACACATCCGTTTTTCCCCTTGCGGCGCCCCCGGCATTTTTTCGCAGCGCCGCATCACAAAACCGTATGCGCCGCATGCGGTTTTTTTCCCATTGACTTTTATTAGCGCCGCATGGCGCCGCATGTCACTGCGGCGCGTCCGGTTGGTGCCGGATGCGGTGTCTGGTCACCGTCCGGTGTCTGGAAAAAACGTTGCATGTAACGTTTTTTGTCTGCGGCGAAAAAGCCGCATGCGCCGGATGCGGCGCATGCGGTTCATTTTTACAATGAAAGTCTATGGACACCGCAATGAGCCGCATCGCGGCGTCCGCCGCATCCGGTAGCCGCATCCGGTTTGTTAATTGATATACCAGCCCACAGCAAACAGATACAAGGAAGTACCACCCCTCAGCAAACATATAAAAAAAAAATTGGGTGGGACATCAGACACAGCCACAGAAGCCACAGAAGCCACAGCAGCCACAGGAGCCACAGGAGCCACAGGAGCCACGGGAGCCACAGAGAGACACGGAGAGCCACAGAAAGCAGCCACCGACGCAGCCACCGGACTCGCAGCCAGGATCCGTACCATGGAGCGCCAGGAAAACAGACGGTAAATATGAACCACCCACCCCCAAATTTAAAAATTTAAAATACATATGTCACCAATGCTGTGTGAACTGATGTTTATTTTTTGTGGCCTGGTACATTATATATTTAATGTTTTTTCTGTGATGGGGATTGGTTCCCCAGGTATTTAATGAAATTAAATTGCCGATGATGGGGTGGGTCCCCGAGTTTAAAATGCATTTGTTTGGGAACTTTATTGTGTATTCACTGCTACTGTTGTGAATGTTGATAATGTAGATCTACTGGTACTGTTTTTTAGCAGTGATGTGCTTGGTCTCCCTGCGACAATATGAAATGTGGATGTATTTGTGTATCAAATTTTTTTTTTATTTTTAAAAAAGTATTAATTTTTTTGGCCAGTGATGTCGTTGTTTTTTATGCTACTATCTGAAATGTGCATGTGTTTACTATGGTAATGTTTCTCTCCATTTTTTTTGCCAATGTTTTTTTTTTTTTGGCCTGTCACGGTTTTATCTACTCATGGTCTGTTGAATTGTTTGACTATGCTAATGTTTTTTTGTTTGCAATCTTTGTTCTTTGTGGCCTGTCATGGTTTTATCTACTCATGGTCTGTTGAATTGTATGACTATGCTAATGTTTTTTTGTTTGCAATCTTTGTTCTTTGTGGCTTGTCACGGTTTTATCTACTCATGCTGCTATTATTTTCCTGTGTTTAGTATACAAATGTTGATGTACTTTTCTTTTTGTTGCAATGTTATTTTTTTGGCTGCCTCTGACCTTAGCTACTCATGCTCTTATGTGAAATTTCCATGTTTTTATTATCATATTGTTTTTTTTTTTTTTTGCCAGGGATACGGTTTACCCTGGTACTGTTGATGGCTACAAAAAATGATTGCATGTGGTCGGAATAATGTCGTTGTTTGAATGTTATATTTTAAAACAGGGACAATCAAAACATATAAACCAATTTTTTTTGGTCTGTTAATTCCACAGCAGAAGAATTGATGCTGGCGATGAAAGGGCGCAGGACATCCTGGATGCAAGGAGGCAAGCCAGTAGAAAGTAAATGTCATCCCCCATGTCCCTAAAAATTTAATGTTTGTTTTTCTCTTTCAGCCAGGGACAAGGAATCCACATATATTCACTGTCCCTTTTTGTGTCCTAACAGCAGAAGAATTCAACGAGCGGCGGCGGCGGCGGCTGAAGCTCAAGTTGAGCAGAGGGGAGGAGAGGACCTCCAAGCTAGGAGGATAGCAAGCAGAAAGTAAGTATTACAGCACACATTTTGCTCTAAATTACATGTTTGTTTTTTCTCTTTCAGCCAGGGCAAAGGAATACCCATATATTCACTGTCCGTTTTTGTGTCCTTATTCAACAGCCGAAGACTTCACCGGTCGGCGGCGGCGGCGGCTGAAGCCCAAGTTCAGCAGAGGGGAGCAGAGGACCTCCAAGCTAGGAGGATAGCAATCAGAAAGTAAGTATTACAGCACACATTTTGCTGTAAATTACATGTTTGTTTTTTATTTCAGCCATGGACAAGGAACAGGTACACCTAACTTTGGCTAAAAGGTTCGTAAATGCAACCTTTTTGGCAAAGTTATGTCCCGGGTTGTGTAGTATGCAAAGTGTATTCTCTTTTTAATAAAAATGTGTACTTTTTTAGATTATCCCCTACCCCAGTTTTCCCCTACTCCAGGCCCACCAAAAACATATCATGTTTTCAGTATTTCCTTTGTATTGCACAGGTGAGGCAATTATCACCTGAGCAATACAAAGGAAAGACAGAAAACTTGACATGTTGGTGGACCTTGAGGACTGGAGTAGGGGAAACATAATGTACACTTTTTGTAGGACAAATGGTGAAATACTTTTGTTAATACAATTTCACCTTTTGTCCTAAAAAGGGTACATTGTAGGCCATGTGTCACCAAATCCAGTCATCAAGGCCTAACAACAGGTATTGTTTTCAGTATTTCCTTTGTATTGCACAGGTGAGGCAATTATCACCTGAGCAATACAAAGTAAAGACTGAAAACTTGACATGTTGGTGGGCCTTGAGGACTGCAGTTGGGGAAACATGGCCTACAATGTACACTTTTTTGGACAAAAGGTGACAGCCATGGACACAACAATGGCAAAAAGGTTATAGTAGAAAACACACAAGAAGGTAGACAAGTAAACTATTAAAGGTTTATTGTGGGTAAAGAAAATTATTAAAAGAAACAATACATTTATCACACTCTGTCATCCTGCCAGTCAACACTACCTTCCGGTGACACAAAGTATTGAGCAAACTGGTCCCTCATTTTAGAAACTGCAACTGTACTGCGAGTGGTAATGTTGATGTAGTTGTGCAAAGTTGTTTCTTGATTGTGGTCCTCCAGAGAAATTGGTTCCTTGGTTAGGACAAAATTATGGAGGACCACGCACGCTTTCACTACATCATCAACAGTCTCGGTCTTCAAGTTTATTGCAGTCAAAAGGACACGCCATTTTGCTGTCATAATGCCAAAGGCACACTCCACCATCCGTCTGGCTCTTGTGAGGCGGTAGTTAAATACCCGCTTTGTATGTGTCAATTCTCTGCTGGCATACGGCTTCAATAGGTGTTGGGACAGCTGGAATGCCTCATCACCTACACAAACGAATGGCATTGGTGGGCCTGAGGTTTGAGGCAGTGGCCTAGGGGGGGGGAATGAAAACTGTTTCCATACAATTTACGTCCCATAGCAGATATTTTAAACACTTGGGAGTCATTAGACCGTCCATAAGACCCAATGTCCACCGCAGATAAACTTGTAGTGCGCATCTGCAATAGCCATCAGGACGATAGAGAAATATTTCTTATAGTTAAAGAATTCAGATCCAGTTCCTTTTGGCTTTTGAATGCGGATGTGCTTTCCATCAACGGCCCCCAGGCAATTGGGGAACTGGCAGATGGCTAGAAACTGGTCCGCTATTTCAAGCCACCGCTGTGTTGTTGGCTCTGGAAGAAATTCTCCAACCAAAGTATCCCACAGAGCACGACAAGTATACTTTATTATGCCGGATAGTGTGGAGATTCCAATCCGATACTGAAAATGGAGCGATGATAGAGTTTCGCCAGTTGCCAGAAATCTGAAAACAAATTAGAAAATACAAATTATTTCAGAAACGCAGCATTACATACCAGAACTCAGCTACGACTATTGGAGATACCAAAAATAATAATATCTAGGAGAAAGACTGTTTTATAACTAGATTTGGGGCTACTCATATGGTTTCCTAGTTGGCCTGTGATGTTCAATTAATGATAAAATTACAAGTGCGCTCAAGCAAACAGAACCAATACATATAGCTTACCTTATAGTCACCATGAGACGCTCCGCCGGAGATATCGAGAACCGACAGTAGGTGTCCGATTTTTTAATTTTGTCTCCAACACGCTCCAGCAAATCATCAAAGTTTTCTATATTCATCCGCAGATAGGCAAAAAACTTCTCTGGATTTTGTCGCAGCTCCATGTTCAGTGTGGAATAGACACCACGAGTTAATCTCTGTGACGTGATGGGGTGGATCCACATACGGCGGCGACTTCGCAGGCGCTGACGCCGCTGCTCCTCAAACTTTCGCTCCTTCTCCAGAACGATAAACCTCAATCGATTCATCTCCGCAGTAAAATCAACAAGATTCCTGAAGATATTGCCGATAATGGGTTCCATGTTCGCCAATCACTTGCTACTTGCTCTTCTCTCCAAACTGCACTTTCTCCTATACAACCTGTCAAAGAAGGGATGTAGGAGCAGTGTATATATAGGATTACAGTAGCCAATCATATTTGGAACCCCAAAAAGGGCCCCAAAATGGGCGTGCTTAAAAGCCGGATCCGGCTCATTACGGCGTCAACGGATGCCAACCGGATACACCGGATGAGACGTATGCGGTTTTTTGCCGCATTCGTGAACCGGATGCGGCGAAAAACCGGATGCGGCACATCCATTGTTCAGAGAAAATACCGCATGCGGCGCTGCGGCTAAATGCCGGGGGCGCCGTTTAGGCGCCCGCCGAATGTGTGAAACAGGCCTTATTGTGCATCTTGACACAGCCACATCGCTAGTTTTCAGAGAGTCCAGTGTTTCAGCTGATATTATTTGTGGGTTTTTCTTTGCATCCCAAACAATTTTCCTTGCAGCTGTGGACAAAATTTTTGTTGATCTGCCTTGGTTTTGTTTTTACTGAGCCCCTGATTTTCCATTTGTTAATCACAGTTTGAACGCAGCTGACTGGCATTATCAATTCCTTGGATATCTTTTTGCATCTCTTTACTGTTTTACACAGTTCAAGTACCTTTTCCCATAGATCCGTTGACAATTCTTTTGCTTTCCCCATGACTCACAATCCAGAAACGTCATTGGCGGAATGAAAGATGCAAGAGTCTGTCTGGATCCCAGAAACTCACTCAGCTTTTATGCACACTCACTGATTACAAGCAAACAGGTCACAGGTGAGGATGTTACCTTTAGTAGCCATTCAAACCCATTTGTGTCAACTTCTGTGCATGTTATCAGGCCAAAATCACCAGGGTATGAGAACTTTTGATCAGGGTTATTTGGATGTTTTGGATTGTCATTATGATTTAAAAAAGAGAAAACACAGTAGTTTGACAATAAATGGCTTCACCCAAACACTATCCATGAGTGGAGAAAAAGTTTTGGTGTTATCATTCATATTCTCTGAAAAAGGCCAAGAAAGGAAAAATTCTGCCGGGGTATGTAAACTTTTGAGCAAACTGCAGGCCCCTGAAAGCCACTTCAAATGTGATGTGGTCCTTAACCCCTTCATGACCCAGCCTATTTTGACCTTAAAGACCTTGCCATTTTTTGCAATTCTGACCAGTGTCCCTTTATGAGGTAATAACTCAGGAACGCTTCAACGGATCCTAGCGATTCTGAGATTGTTTTTTCATGACATATTGGGCTTCATGTTAGTGGTAAATTTAGGTCGATAATTTTTGCGTTTATTTGTGAAAAAAATGGAAATTTGGCAAAAATTTTGAACATTTTGTAATTTTCAAATTTTTAATTTTTATTCTGTTAAACCAGAGAGTTATGTGGCACAAAATAGTTAATAAATAACACTTCCCATATGTCTACTTTACATCAGCACAATTTTGGGAACAACATTTTTTTTAGTTAGGAAGTTATAAGGGTTAAAAGTTGACCAGCGATTTCTCATTTTTACAGCAAAATTTACAAAACCATTTTTTTTAGGGACCACCTCACATTTGAAGTCACTTTGAGGGGTCTATATGGCATAAAATACCCAAAAGTGACACCATTATAAAAACTGCACCCCTCAAGCTACTCAAAACTACATTCAAGAAGATTATTAACCCTTCAGGTGCTTCACAGGAACTAAAGCAACGTGGAAGGAAAAAATGGACATTTTAATTTTTCCAACAAAAATTTTCTTTTAGCATCAATTTTTTCATTTTTACATGGGCAACAGGATAAAATGGATCCTAAAATTTGTTGGGCAATTTCTCCTGAGTACACAGATACCTCATATGTGGTCATAAACCACTGTATGGGCGCATGGCAGGGCTCAGAAGGGAAGGAGCGCCATTTGACTTTTTGAATGGAAAATATGCTGGAATATTTAGCGGTTGCCATGTTGCATTTGGAGAGTTCCTGTGTGCCTAAACATTGGAGCTCCCCCACAAGTGACCCCATTTTGGAAACTAGACCCCCTAAGGAACTTATCTAGATGCATAGTGATCACTTTGAACCCCCAGGTGCTTCACAAATTGATCTGTAAAAAAAAGAAAGTACTTTTTTTTTCACAAAAATTTTCTTTTAGCCTCAGTTTTTTTCATTTTAACATGGGCAACAGTATAAATTGGATCCTAAAATTAGTTGGGCAATTTCTCCTGAGTACACAGATACCTCATATGTGGTCATAAACCACTGTTTGGGCGCACGGAAGGGCTCAGAAGGGAAGGAGCGCCATTTGACTTTTTGAATGGAAAATATGCTGGAATATTTAGCGGTTGCCATGTCGCATTTGGAGATTTCCTGTGTGCCTAAACATTGGAGCTCCCCCACAAGTGACCCCATTTTGGAAACTAGATGCCCTAAGGAACTTATCTAGATGCATAGTGAGCACTTTGAACCCCCAGGTGCTTCACAGAAGTTTATAACACAGAGCCGTGAAAATAAAAAATCTTTTTTTTTTCTCAAAAAATGATTTTTTTAGCCCACTATTTTTTATTTTCACAATGGTTACAGGAGAAATTGGACCCCAAAAGTTGTTGTCCAGTTTGTCCTGAGTACGCTAGTACCCCATATGTGGGGGGGAATCACTGTTTGGGCACACGTCAGGGCTCGGAAGGGATGTAGTGATGCTTTGAAATGCCGACTTGATGGAATGGTCTGCGGGCATCTTGTTACGTTTGCAGAGCCCCTGATGTGCCTAAACAGTAGAAACTCCCCACAAGTGACTCCATTTTGGAAACTAGACCCCGCAAAGAAGTTATCTAGATGTGTGGTGAGCACTTTGAACCCCCAAGGGCTACACAGAAATTTATAACGCCCGGGCATGAAAATAAAAAAATCATATTTTTTCCACAATCAGGATCTTTTAGTCCCCAATTTTTTTATTTTCCCAAGGGTAACATGAGAAATTAGACCCCAAAAGTTGTTGTCCAATTTGTCCTGAGTATGCTGATATCCCATATGTGGGAGAAAACTACTGTATGGGCACACGTCGGGGCTCGGATGGGAAGTAGTGACGTTTTGAAATGCCCACTTGATGGAATGGTCTTCAGGCGTCATGTTACGTTTGCAGAGTCCCTGATGTGCCTAAACAGTAGAAACTCCCCACAAGTGACCCCATTTTGGAAACTAGATCCCCCAAGGAACTCCTATAGATGTGTGATAAGCACTTTGAATCTCCAAGTCCTTCACAGAAGTTTATAACGCAGAGCCGTGAAAATATAAAATCATTTTTTTCCACAAAAATAATTTTTTAGTCCCCAATATTTTTTCCCAATGTTAACAGGAGAAATTAGAACGCCCAAAGTTGTTGTGCAATTTTTCCCGAGTACGCTGATACCCCATATGTGGGAATAAACCACTGTTTGGGCATACGTCGGGGCTTGGAATAAAGGGAGCACTGTTTGACTTTTTGAACGCAAAATTTGCAGGAATCAATGGTGGCGCCATGTCGCGTATGGAGACCCACTGATGTGCCTAAATAGTGGAAACCCCTCAATTCTAACTCCAACCCTAACCCCAACACACCCCTAACCCCAACCCTAACCCCTACACACACCTAACCCTAACACAAACCCTAACATAAGCCTAACCCCAACACACCCCTAACCCTAATCCCAACTCTAACATAAACCTAACCACAAGCCTAACCCTAATTCCAACCCTAACCCTAATTCCAACCCTAACCCAAATTCCAACCCTAACCGTAATTCTAACCTTAACCCTAATGCTAACCCTAACCCTAGTTCTAACCCTAAGGCTGGGTTCATATTGCGTTTTACCAGCCCGTTCAACACGTAGCGTTGACCGGCTGGTAACGGTATAGCATAACGCGATCGCGTTATGCTATACCCGCTGTATATAAAAGAAAAGAACTACCGTAATAACGCACACTACTCAAAATAATGTGAAAATAGAAAAATGATCAATTTTATTGGTTATACACAGAGTGAATTAAAACATAAGTAAAATAAGGGTGACTCTGGTCCCCCAAGACTGCCCGTAACCATAATGAAAAAAATTCGATCTATAATATATCAAAGATAACAAAACAAGTGGCTAGAAAGCATGTAATCATGAATCAACAAAAGAATAATAAATGCCAATAATGCATAAATATGAAAAAATACAGTTTGTAACTTAATCTCGGTGTCCTCTGGCCCTGATTGCCCGTTCCTCTCATGCCTTTATCATGAGGTTTGTTACTGGGGTTAATTTCCATTTCTAGTGGCTGTTTTCATTGGTTGTCTTTCTTTTTATTTTCTCCTGGTTTGCATTAGTTTTCAGGAGGTGGACCATTTACTATCTATGCAGGTTCTCTCATTTCAGGTTAACCAGTGTCCTGATTAAGTTACAAACTGTATTTTTTCATATTTATGCATTATTGGCATTTATTATTCTTTTGTTGATTCATGATTACATGCTTTCTAGCCACTTGTTTTGTTATCTTTGATATATTATAGATCGAATTTTTTTTCATTATGGTTACGGGCAGTCTTGGGGGACCAGAGTCACCCTTATTTTACTTATGTTTTAATTCACTCTGTGTATAACCAATAAAATTGATCATTTTTCTATTTTCACATTATTTTGAGTAGTGTGCGTTATTACGGTAGTTCTTTTCTTTTATATACAGTTGTTGATTTTGCTACCGATATGCACCTCTCTATTCATTTGTGAATTAATTAGTGCGCCCTATTTCTTCATTATTACACATGCTATACCCGCTAGCGCAGATGAATCAGCAGATGATTCATCTGTGCTAGCGGTGACGGAGCCCAGACGCTGCAGCCCGTGTCCGAGGCTCCGTCACTGAATGACGGCACGTCGCGAACGCATGCTGCTTTACGGCATGCGTTGCGATGCGCACACAAATGGGGTGAATGGCAGCGTTAACGGACTGCGTTACACCGCGTTATACCGCGGTGAAACGCAGTCCATCTAACGGACTGCCATAATGCAATATGAACCCAGCCTAACCCTAACCCTGAGGCCCCGTGCACACGTTGCGGATTCACTTGCGGATTTTTCTTAAATCCGCAGGTAAAATGACCTGCGTTTTACCTGCGTATTTAGCGCAGATTTGTTGCGGTTTTTCCCTGCGGTTTTACACCTATAATGGAAAAGGTGTAAAACCTCTGCGGAATCCGCACAAAGAGTTGACATGCTGCGGATTTAAAACCGCAGCAAATCCGCATGTGCACAGCGTTTTTTTTAACCATTTATTTGCATTGTACTGGATCTGCTGTGGATCCGCAGCGCCAAATCCGCTGTGGATCTGCTGCACCAAATCCCCAGCAATATCCGCCGAGGATCCCCAGCAAAATCCGCCGAGGATCCCCAGCAAAATCCGCAGCGGATCCGCAGCAAAATCCGCCGCGGATCCGCAGCAAAATCAGCCGCGGATCCGCAGCAAAATCTGCCGCGGATCAGCAGCAAAATCAGCCGCGGATCCGCAGCAAAATCCGCCGCGGATCCGCAGCAAAATCCGCCGCGGATCCGCAGCAATATCCGCCGTGGATCCGCAGCAAAATCCGCTAGGAAAAAAAAAAATCTTTATTTTATTATTTGTCCCTACCTATGACAGGGGGGGTTCATTTACTTTTTTTATTTTGATCACTGTGACAGTTTATCACAGTGATCAAAATAAATTTTTGTACAATGGAGGGCGCACTGCGCATGCGCCGTCCGGCGGGCGCATTGCGCATGCACCCGCCATTTTCCAAGATGGCGGCTCCCATGAAGAATCCCGGGCAGCCGCCGTGACGGATCCAGGGACATCGGTGGACCGGGAGAGGTGAGTAGGGGGGGTCGGAAGGTGTGGGGGGATCGGTAGGTGGGGGCAGCGGATCGCAGGAGCAGGGGAGCAGACAGTGACGGCGGTGACCGATCGCTGCCAAATTTCGGTGGCGGCGGCCGATCACCGCCGTGACTTGGTGTGGGGGGGGTCAGGGCTGGTGTCCAGCCATGGCAGATGCTATTGCAGCATCGGCCATGGCTGGATTGTAATATTTCACCAGTTTCATTGGTGAAATATTACAAATTGCTCTGATTGGCTGTTTCACTTTTAACAGCCAATCAGAGCGATCGTGGCCACGTGGGGGTTAAGCCAACCCCCCTGTGGTGATGCACTAAGGGTCCTGTGCCTGCGGGTCGGGTGACCTTTCAGTGACCCCGGTCACTCGGCCCGCAGGAGCATGATTTATAGCATGACGCCGACGCCGGCGTCATGGGTCGGGATGGCACAGGTTTTCATGACGCCGACATCGGCGTCATGGGTCGGGAAGGGGTTAAAAAATGGTTTTGTAAATTTTGTTAGAAAAATGAGAAATTGCTGATCAACTTTTAACCCTTATAAGTTCCTAATAAAAAAGAACTATGTTTCAAAAATTGTGCTGATGTAAAGTAGAGATGTGGGAAATGTTATTTATTAACTATTTTGTGTGACATAACTCTCTGATTTAAGGGTATAACAATTAAAAGTTTGGAAATTGCTACATTTTCACCAAATCTCCAATTTTTTCACAAATAAAGGCAAGTCATATAGAACAAATTTTATCACTCTCCTGAAGTACAATATGTCACAAAAAAACATTCTTGGAATCAGTGGGATCCATTGAAGTGTTGCAGAGTTATGTCCTCATAAATTGACGCTGGTCAGAATTGAAAAAAATTGGTCAGGAAGGTGAAAACAGGCTTCGGGTGAAGAGGTTAAAAGTGTAATATAAAATATTAAACAAGTTACATGGCTGATGTACATATTCTTAAAAATATCATGGTGCTGAATAGTCATAAATATGAGAAAATGTAGCACATAATCAGTTTTCTATAAAAATATTTCATTGGGCCAATACCAAGCAGGAACCTGAAGTGCATTACCTTTAATTAAGTGTTACAATAAATGTTATTAATACAAAATCCCCCTACTAGCAGCGACCTTTTACCCTATGCTACACGCAGCTGTGATACTATTGGTGAGAAAAGTTATTTTTTGCTACAATTTTATTTTCCAAAATGACTTCCAAACTGCAAAAAAAAAAGTTTTGGAGACAAAGATCATACAGATCCCTGGTAGATTTCACTACGTCTTTCTAATCTGAAGAAGTCATTAAGCGGAGCTATAATATGTCATTTGTAGATTCATAATCCAAATATTAGTGAAGCCTGATTTCGAGACTTAATACTTCCAAATTGTGTCTGAACAGTTTAGCTAAATATGCAGAAACATTCAACACCAAATAAAACCCAGGGATATAGAAGGAGTGAGAGCCGCTCGGTGCCGTTCCTACAAATGGAAAAAATCTTAACCTGGGATAACGTTTCCTGGACCCTCTGCCGGAAAACAAGGCCCCTATTGAGCTGCGCGGTTTTATAAATAAAGAGTCAGAGCTGCGGCATTGGCTGTTCAGGAACGTGAAATGAAAATGTGAATATTTTTTTATATATATTTCCTCCAGAGACACTTTATGGAAAAAGCAATTTTGTTTCGCTTCAGCCAAAAACATTTTTTTTTTCATGGCTGCAAAACAAAGATGCATTTCTTACTTGCCAGTCAGACGTAAGAATTTATGTACCCACAGTGGTCTGTGTTTATGTGCCCAGGCGTGTGCTGGATGAAATCAAAGGCTTGCTTTGATAAGATTTTGAAATTTTTGATATTCTTGATTTGCGCTGTTTTCACAGAAGTATTAATATAGAGCATGAAATGAGAAGATAAAATAATTTCTTGTTCATTCCTTTTACTCGATCTTTGCGCGATAAAGTGTTTGTTTTTTTATGTAGATAAAGCCACTTGGTTTCGTCTGACAAATATAAATGCAAAATACTAACCGATAGACTGCGAAAGGTGCATATTGCTTCTTTTCTGAGGGCTCGTTTAGATTTTAATGATTTTTCTCGTAAGCAAAAAATTTAGTGATTTTCATCAGTGTTCTGGATCAGATTTTCATCAGTGTGTTCACTTTTATCATTAGAGGTTCATCAAATTTTTTTGCGTGTAGGAAATTTTATCAAGCTTCTATCAAACATGAAAAAAGGACAGCACACGAGATGCAAATAACATTGCATCCTAGTGATGATTTTTTTTTACATATTTATACACAGTGAAACTAATGTCTGAACGAGACTTATCTTTGCACGTTTATTCAATTCAGTGGTCAGCCAGCCCTTTTCCACGTCTGACACACTAATCCTGTTAAGTGGACAGATCTTGAAGTGAAGGGGCACAGACCCAAGACAGGAGTGGCAACCAGTGGACCAAGACTCTGGGTACTTTCAGACTAACCTGGTCTGAAAATTATCACGGACCGAGTAATATTTACCCATCGGTACGTACGCGTCCTGTGCAGTGCAGACAAACGTGGTTCGCAGCGTCCCGGGAAACTGACAGGATGGCACGCGACCGCCGGCAAACAGGACCTGCGGCACGTGACCGCCGGGGGCAGGACCGGGGCAGAGCCAACAGCAGGACGCCCGGAGGAGCTAGCAAGACGCATCTCGGTTCGCAGAATGATAATGCAAGTCGGGGCCACCGGGTAAGAGCACCAGAAGCAGAAGAACAGTCAGAGCCAAGCCAAAGGAGTCAGAAAACCGAGAGAGGCAATAACGGTACCAAGGGGACAGACAGAACGGATAGTCAATAACCACGCAGAAGTCAAAGAACCAGACGAGCAGACAGTACCAAATCAGAAGGCAAATACGCAACGGGAAACAGACCAGGTCAGAACCAAGATATCACACACGAGAACAGGCACAAGGCACAGGCACACAGGGGTCAACTTAACTCAGCCGAGGGCAGGAGTATAACTGACAAGGATTTGAGCAATGATTAACCCCTGGCACACCAGTCCCAAACCTACTATAAGATCATGACAGTACCTTCCTCTCAATGGGGGGGCCTCCGGACCCCCAGGCTTCCCCGGGTGCTTGGCATGAAATGCCCGAACCAGATGATCCGCAAGTACCAAGTGAGCAGGGACCCATGAGCGATCCTCCGGCCCATACCCCTTCCAGTGAGCCAGATACTGCAAGGAGCGACGCACCATCCGAGAATCCACAATATGTCCAACTTCATACTCCATGTGACCCTCCACCAACATTGGAGGGGCCACGGACCCAGGATCCTCCTTGACTGACCTCAAAGGTTTCAACAGAGATTTATGGAACACATTGGATATTTTAAACGAGGCGAGGAGACGCAACCTTTATGCCACCTGATTGACTATCTCCACAATCTCGTACGGACCAATGAACTTTGTTCCCAATTTGGCCGACTGAACCTTCAGGTTGATGTTCTGTGTGGAAAGCCAAACCTTCTCCCCCACCTGAAACATGTGTCCCTGGACTCTCTTTTCGTCCTCAAAAAATTTATACCTCCCCTGAGCCCTGGAGATATTTCCCTGGACTTCAGCCCATAGATTTTTTAACCGTTTAATGGATTCCTCCGCCCCCGGGCACCTGTAATCCAAAGCGAGAATTCCCCAAAATGTGGACTAAACCCATAGTTGACAAAAATTGGAGACATACTGGTGGACTGATTCACCCGATTGTTAAAGGCGAATTCAGCCAACGGTAATGCGTCACACCAGTCATCCTGTCTGACCGAAGTCAAACACCTAAGAATCTGTTCCAGGGATTAATTAGTGCGTTCAGTCTGGCAGTTACTCTCCGGGTGATATGCAGAAGAGAAAGATAACAAAATGCCCAACGTCTTACAGAATGCCCTCCAAAACTTGGCCACAAATTGTACACCTCTATCAGACACCACATTCAGGGGTACTCCATGCAACCTGACCACATGCTGCACAAACAACCTAGACAAAGTCTCTGCTGAGGGCAATGCCGCCAAGGGAACAAAATTAGCCTGTTTAGAAAATCTGTCCACCACCCATATCACCGTATTGCCCTTGGAAGGTGGGAGACTGGAGATAAAGACCATGGACAGGTGAGTCATTGGCCTGTCAGGAGCCGGCAAAGGCACCAGTTCCCCAGCCGGCCGGCTATGAGTGCTTTTGGAATGGGCACAAACCCCACATGCAGATATAAATTTCTTGACCTCGGAACCAAGTGAAGGCCACCAAAAACTCTGGCCACCGCCTCTTGTGTGGCCGTAATACCAGGATAGGCACTTAGCTTGGACTCATGAAACTCCTGCAGGAGCTTAGACCGCAAATGTTCTGGAACAATTTATCCCCTGACTTAGAAGAAGGGGCCAGAGACTGGAACCCCAAAATTTCTCATTCCAACTCAGACGAGACCCTCGCCACCACCACCCCGGGACGAAGAATGGAGGATGGCGGTTCGGGAGAAGATACAGGCTCAAAACTTCTGAATAAGGCATCCGCCTTAACATTCTTGGAACCAGGACGAAAAGTAACAGAAAACTGAAAGCGTGAAAAAAAAAGCGACCAACGAGCTTGTCTAGGAGTCAGCCTTTTTTGCGGACTCGATATATGCCAAATTTTTATGATCCGTGATTACCGTAATCGTATAAGCCGCCCCTTCAAAAAAGTGCATCCATTCTTCGAATGCCAATTTGACCGCAATAAGTTTTCTATTTCCCACATCATAATTTCTTTCGGCGAACGAGAACTTCTTTGAAAAGGCATAGGTTCTAAGGTTGGTTAAAGTGGCAGGACCCTGGGACAACACTGCCCCCACCCCCACCTCAGAAGCGTCTACCTCAAAAACAAAAGGCTTGGACGAGTCTGGCTGTACCAAAATCGGAGCGGACATAAAACATTTCTTAAGTGCCAAAAAAGACTCCTTGGCGAGCCCCGACCAATTTCTAACATCGGCCCCCTTGCAAGTAAGATCAGTAAGTGGTTTAACCACTTGTGTAAAACCCTAAATGAACTTCCAATAATAGTTTGCGAATCCCAAGAAGCGCTGCAGCCTCTTAAGATCTCAGGGTTGAACCCAATCTGTAATCGCCTGCACCTTCTTGGGATCCATGCGAAACCCCTCACAGGAAACAATCAGACCCAAAAAAAAACAGTTCTTGTACAAAAAACAAGCATTTTTCAAATTTAACAAACAATTGATTTTCCCTGAGTCTTAGGAGAACCGTGCGTAGATGTTGTAAATGAGTCTGACTGTCCGGGGAATACACCAAAATGTCATCCAAATAAATAATAACAAAGCAGCCTATAAGGTCCGCAAACACTACATTAATGAAATTTTGAAAAATAGCGTTAGCATTAGTAAGTCCAAACGGCCTGACCAGATTATCAAAAAAAGTCCCTCTGATGTGAGGAATGCCATTTTCCATTCGTCCCCCTCCCGAATCCTTATCAGATTGTAAGCCCTCCGGAGATCTAATTTGGAGAACCATTTGGCCTTTGATAACTGGTTACATAAATCTGGGATAAGGGGAAGAGGGTAGGTGTTTCTTACAGTAATTTTATTGAGTTCTCAAAAGTCAAGGCAGGGACCCAGACCGCCATCTTTTTTCTTAACGAAAAAAAAAAACTCGCCAGCCACAGGAGAAACAGAGGGCCGTATATGTCCCTTACGGAGGCTTTCCTTCATGGCTAACCGCTCAGGACCGGACAAATTGAACAAATGAGCTTTCGGTACCTTAGCCCCAGAACCAACTCAATGGCACAATCAAAAGGTCTATGTGGCGGTACGACCTCAGCCTCACTTTCAGAGAACGTCCTCGAAATCCTTCAGGTACTCCGGAATACCCTCCAGACTGACAGACAACACAGAGACAGATTTGACTGGTTCAAATAATAATTCAGATTTACAACAATGGTTAGCACAGTTAGGACCCCATTGGACAATCTCCCCCGTCTCCCAATTGATGATAGGGTTATGGCATTGTAACCAGGACATACCCAAAACCAACCCAGCCGGCAAATTCTCCAAAACAAAACAACTTATTTCCTCCACATGATTAGAGCCCACTTTGAACGAGAAGACCTTCGAGACATAACGAATCCCTTCTTTGGTGAGGGGAGAAGAGTCAATGGTCACCACCTTAACAGGAGTCTGGAGTCTAACTGTCCCTATCTTGCATTGGGAGATTAAATGGGGGCTGACCAGGTTGATGTACGAACTGCAATCCACAAAAGCTGTAGTAAAAGAAGGACAATTGTCCACTAGAAGTTCCACCTGCAGCAAGAAAGTGTACCTGAAGGTCTGGATAGCCTCCTTGACTACTACCCAGACCTAGTCGTTTCCCGCCGCCTTGAATGAAGGGCAGGAGGGACAGTCCTTCCTCCAGTGTCCTGATTCTCCACAATAGAAGCACAACTGCTTTTCGAGGCGGCCATCTTCTCTCTTTCTCCTTAAAGGTGATGGCACCCACCTCCATAGCCTCACAGGTAGCTCCGGCCTCACCTCCACTGGAGAACAGTGGTGTTTCAAGTTCCATAACACCTCTTGCTTGTAGTCTGCAATCCATACGAACTGCTTGGGTCATGGAGTCTTCCAGAGAGTCAGGTGGAGGATGAAGTGCTAAGGCATCCTTCAGACGTTCAGACAGGCCTCTACGAAACAAACCCCGGAGGGCGGCATCGTCTCATGAAACCTTAGCAGCCCAACGTCTGAATTCTGAGCAAAACCACTCGGCCGAGTGCTTCCCCTGTCAGACATTCATCACCATGTCCTCAGCCAAGCTCACTCGATCAGGCTCATCGTAAATCTGCCCTAGGGCTTCAAAAACCACATTCACAGACACTCTCTCAGGGACCGTAGAGGGAAGAGAAAATGCCCAGGCTTGCGGAGCCCCCTAAGCAGAGACATAACCACCCCCACCCTCTGACTCTTATCCCCAGAGGAGCAGGGTCTCAAGGAGAAAAAAGCTTACAGCCTTCCTAAAACACTCTAAATTTTTTTTGTTACCAGAGAACGTATCGGGTAACTTAACCAAGGGTTCGGGAGGAACTAAAGTGACATCTCTAACCCCCGACACTGCATCCACAAAGCCAGAGAACCCCTGAACCATGTCCGCAACCTGCTGATGGGACTGGGCCAAGGCACGCTGCTCCAAATATAACTTCTGCAGCATCAGGTGCTTAACCTGCTCAGACTGTCCATGGGTCCATGCTACAGAAGGAAAAAAAAGTTGTGGTCTAATAGATGAGCCTTTTCTGGGCAGCTGGAGGCTGCTGTTTTTAGGCTGGGAGGGGGCCCATAATCATGGCCCTTATCAGCCTGAGAATAGCAGCCCGCTGCTGTATAGTTTTGCCGGGTTGGTTCCAGAACTAAGGGGGACCCCACGTCGGGTTTTCTTTCATTTATTCTCCCTGCTCGCTGTTGCCGGCAGAGCAGGGAGAATAATGACAAGCAGCTTCAGCACCACAGGCAGGGGGGACAGCGCTTACTGTAGCTGTCCGGGCCGTCCGTGTGCACGGAGGACTGTGTGAACAGTTCTCCATGTGCGGGACGTTTTGGAAAAACGGACATGTCAGCGTATTTTGCACACAGACACACGGTCCAGTGAAAACACACTGACGTGCATAGACCCATTAATTTGAATGGGTCTATGTGTGTCAGTGTCTCCGGTATGTGAGAAAACTGTCACTACACATACCGGAGCCACTGACGTGTGAAACTGGCCTTAGGGGGATTCAGGCAGAGCCCCCCCCCGGACGCACTGCAGAAGCGCAGTGTGAACAGGGCTTAATATACTATTGTGTGGAATAACGCAGTCTACTATACTATTCCACGCTGTCCCAGTGCGGCGGCCAGACACGGACAGTCGTCAGAAGACATTTTTTTTTATATAAATCTGTTGCTCTCATCTTTCAGCGTTTCTGCAGCGTTTTTTCCCTATTCAAATGAATGAGACACAAAAATGCAAGGAAAAGAGGGCAAAAACAGAATATTTCTTGCCAACACTGTAGATCAATCAGCAGCAAAAATGGTACGTGTGAACAGTGTCTACAGGGGTTTTCTGAGAATGTAAAAATAATTAGCATGAAATGATAAATCCCCCTCGGCTCCAGCACTGATGCTCCGGGGGTCTCTGTCAGTCTTAGCACTGGGCTGCAGTGGTCTTGTGGCTTCGGGGGTCTCTGTCAGTCTCAGCACTGGGCTGCAGTGGTCTTGTGGCTCCTGAGGTCTCTGTCAGTCTCAGCACTAGGCTGCAGTGGTCTTGTGGCTCTGGGGTCTCTGTCAGTCTTAGCACTGGGCTGCAGTGGTCTTGTTTCTCCAGGGGTCTCTGCCAGTCTTAACACTGGGCTGCAGTGGTCTTGCAGCTCCGGGGGTCTCCATCAGTCTTAGCACTAGGCTGCAGTGGTCTTGTGGCTCCGGGGGTCTCTGTCAGTCTTAGCACTGGGCTGCAGTGGTCTTGTGTCTCCGGGGGTCTCCGCCAGTCTTAGCACTAGGCTGCAGTGGTCTTGTGGCTCTGGGGGTCTCTGCCAGTCTTAGCACTAGGCTGCAGTGGTCTTGTGGCTCTGGGGTCTCTGCCAGTCTTAGCACTAGGCTGCAGTGGTCTTGTGGCTCTGGGGTCTCTGTCAGTCTTAGCACTGGGCTGCAGTGGTCTTGTGGCTCTGGGGTCTTTGTCAGTCTTAGCACTGGGCTGCAGTGGTCTTGTGGCTCCGGGGGTCTCCATCAGTCTTAGCACTGGGCTGCAGTGGTCTTGTGGCTCCGGGGGTCTCTGTCAGTCTTAGCACTGGGCTGCAGAGGTCTTGTGGCTCCTGGGGTCGCTGTCAGTCTTAGCACTGGGCTGCAGTGGTCTTGTGGCTCCGGGGGTCTCTGTCAGTCTTAGCACTGGGCTGCAGAGGTCTTGTGGCTCCTGGGGTCGCTGTCAGTCTTAGCACTGGGCTGCAGTGGTCTTGTGGCTCCGGGGGTCTCAGTCAGTCATAGCACTAGGCTGCAGAGATCTTGTGGCTTCACCTTATATTATAGCTGCAAAGTGAATAATAACTATCGGGGACACCGAACCATCGGCCACAGAGCCAGAGGGGATTTAGCACAGTAGTTTGGGGTGACATGTAGGACTTTTTTTTTAATCACTTTTTATTCTGCTGTTTGTGAGGTAGGATGTAGAAAAAGACAGCAATTCTGCTGTTTTCTATTATGTGACTATACAGCCCCCTTCACATGACCTATCATGTTTTTCACAGATGCCATGTATCCTCTATTTGACCTACGGTGTTGCTCTCATGTCCGTGTTTTCCCAGCAGCAAAGATGACAAGGGCCAATACAACTCTATGGGTCAGTGTAAACATGCCGTCCATGTGCCGTCTGTGTGCTGCCATCCATGTGCTGTCCTTGTTTAACATGGAAAGTATATGAGAAGCTTTGTAATTTCATTTCCATTATCCATACCGGAAAAACACGGATGGCACATGGATGACACACTGATTGAAAAAACTGGTGACACCGATATCAGAGTAACATGTACGTGTTTTATATGGACATGGGGGGCCACACTTTGAATTTTGCCTAGGGCCCCAATTTGACTAAAACCGGCCATGCTCCTAGTTAAAAAAAATGTCCACACTATATCCTCCCATTATATAGCAAAAAAGCCCACACTTTGCATCCCTGGGTAAAAATAGTATACACACTTTGACCCCTAATTAAAAAACTACAAATATGTCCCCACAGTACTGCAGAATACGATTATGTCCAAAACTGTGCTCCCTGATTAAAGAAGTGTTTAGTAGAGCGGGATATGCTAGATCAGCAGAGAAGAAGATACTACAGACAGGCACCTTGGAATAGCAGATAGCACCTTAGAACAAGAAAGATGTATACAGACAGGAACCATGGTGCAGCAGAATTGAGTATGCAGATAGCACCTTGGAAAGTAGAGTAAAGTTGGCAATCAGGCACATAAATTCAACACAGCTGAATTTGTGTACAGGAGCTTGTAAGAGTAGAAATGAGATGGTTATCAGGCAGAGCCAAATGTGCGGACAGCACCTTGAAAGAGCACAGCTGGGTATTTGTTAGGTATCCTAACTGGTATAACTGTAGCAGAGCCCAATGATTGCAGAGATAGGCAAGACAAGTGGTGAAATACTATGAAAGCATGTGATAGCAGCATGCATAAATACTAAGGCGGCATGCAAACCCCTGAGTCATAGGATGACATCAGAGGTGTATGCTGAGTTACCATGTGGATACATGTACAGAAGCCAGTTATTGACACACTCCACAAGGAGGGTAAGCCACAAAAGGTCTTTGATAAAGAAGCTGGCTGTTCACAGAGTGCTGTATTCAAGAATATTGATGGAAAGTTGAGTGGAAGGAAAAAGTGTGGTAGAAAACGATGCACAAGCACTCTTTGTAATGACTCTATAAAAGTGAATCACTTTTTTGTATTGAAGCACTGAAATAAATTAACTTTTTGATATTCCAATTTTTGTGAGAAGCACCTGTATCCAAGCTCTCTTCACTTCCTGCCGACTCTAACTCAAAACCTTTTCCCGGATCCATACATTCCTTAATCAAGAATCTGCAAAAACACTAGTGCATGCCCTGTCATCATCTCCCGCCTTGACTACTGCAACTTCCTACTTTGTGGCCTCCCCTCTAACACTCTCGCACCACTCCAATCTATTCTAAACTCTTGCTGCCCAACCTTCCTGTCAGGAGTCGAACCCAGTACCTCTTGTCCACTGGCCAGCAGCTCTACCATCTGAGCTATTCTGCTGGCTGCAAAGTTCCTTGCTGAATCCAGATACCATTGACTGTTCTTCCTGATTGGCTACACCTAGTGCTCTCTTGATTGGGCCTCTGATTGCCAATTACACACCCTATATAAACCTGGCCCTGTGGGTGTGTCATTGCGAGATTATTGAGCTCCAAGCCTTTAGTCAAGCGTTTCCTCCTGATCCATTGCTACAAACACTGCTCTCCTGTGAACCGACCTCGGCCTGCCTTCTGACTACGCTCTCCGCCTGATCCATTGCTACAAACACTGCTCTCCTGTGAACCGACCTCGGCCTGCCTTCTGACTACATTATCTGCCTGCTCCTCTGTTACCGAACTGCCTTTCCTGTGTACCGACCTCCGGCTGCCACCTGACTACGTTATCCGCCTGATCCATTGCTACAAACACTGCTTTCCTGTGTACCGACCTCCGGCTGCCATCTGACTACGCTACCTGCCTCTGCTTTCCCTAGTGTTTGCAGTAACATCGGCTCCAACCCAGACGGGATCTTGACAGAATAATCTCGCGCCAAAATGGAGTCCGCTGTGAACACCCTGAGACGGCAAGTTACGGAGCTTCAAAGTTTTTGTACTGACTCTCAAGGAAAATATGCCAAGTTACAAACTGATTTCATGGCGATACAACAGGAAGTAATTGAGCTACAAAAACAACTTCTGGACGTGCGCAATTCAGGGTCCGAATCAAACGCGCGGCTGCCGCTGCCTGCAAAGTTCAGTGGGGATCGCAAGCAGTACCGAGGATTCCTCAATCAATGCCGCATATACTTCCAGATGCAACCTGCTCCCTTTACCAGTGAGAGGAAGAAAGTTTTTTTCATGATAAATCTCCTGACGGATGAAGCTCTTGCTTGGGCTTCACCTTATGTAGAAAAGGACTATGACCTCCTTAATGACCTGGAAGCCTTCACCGCAGCTATGAATCAAGTTTTTGATGACCCAAACCGCTGTGCCACAGCAGAAACCAAATTACATAATTTGCGCCAAGGACGTCGCTCTGTTGCGGAATATACATCGGAGTTCCGTCGCTGGGTGGCCGACACCACCTGGAATCCAGCGGCCCAGAGAAGTCAATTTCGACGAGGGCTATCAGAACCAGTGAAAGACGAGCTTGCAGGGTTGAGACCCCTGACCAGTTGGAGGACTTTATTCAACTATGTATCCGGATTGACCAGAGACTTACTGAAAGGAGAAAGGAGAGACTGCGAGCACTTGGGAATAGCCCTGGCTTCTCATTTTCAGCATCAGACCACCAAGAAAAGACGCAAGTTGTGTCTGAACCGATGCAGATCGACGTCATCCGAAGACCACTCTCTGCACAGGAGAAGGAGAGGCGACGTGCAGAACATCTCTGCCTCTATTGTGGGGACCCTGGACACTATGCCATCAACTGTCCTAACAAAAGGACTATAGCCTTTACCAACAACAGGTCTGCCAGCAATACGGACCTTTCTCAGCAGTCGGATTCCATCTTGCAGACTATCTCATCAGTAACGCCAGAAATAGACAAAATACATACCACATCATCTCATTTTGTAATCCCCATTCAGGTTGTAATGGGCACCCAAAAAATACAATGCTCTGCCCTGTTGGATTCGGGAGCAGGAGGAAATTTTATGGACTTAAAATTTACACGTGATAATAATATTTCCAGTAGGACCAAATCCACACCAATTGAAATGGAAACTGTGGATGGATCACCTTTGTCTTCTGGACCTGTCACGCATGAGACAATCGAACTGGAGATTTGTATCGACCCGGATCATCATGAAGCTGTCAGTTTCCACCTTATTTCATCTCCGAAATTTCCGGTTATTCTAGGGATCCCTGGTTTTCAGTCCATAACCCTTCTATCAACTGGGCATCAAGGACCATCACCTTTCCATCTGACTACTGTAAGAATAATTGTCATAAGGAACCCCTGTTCTCCAACAAGTCCAAATCTCTGAGATTTCGCATGAGAAGGAAGAGAAACTACCACCTCAATATCAGCAGTTCTCTGATGTCTGCAGTAAGAAGAAAGCAGATCAATTACCTCCTCACCGTCCTTACGACTGTCCCATTGAATTGCTGCCAGGAGCAACCATTCCATTTGGACGGATTTACAATCTTTCCGAACCTGAATTGAAGGTATTAAGAAAGTTCCTGGATGAAAATTTAGAGAAAGGCTTTATTCGACCTTCCACATCTCCAGCTGGGGCACCCCTGTTCTTTGTTGAAAAGAAAGACTCCACTCTGCGGCCATGTATTGACTACAGAGAGATGAATAATATCACTGTCAAGAATCGCTACCCGCTACCCTTGATTCCTGAACTATTTGAGAGACTCCGTTCTGCGAAAATCTTTACGAAGCTGGATCTTAGAGGGGCTTACAACCTCATACGGATTCGCCCAGGAGATGAGTGGAAGACCGCCTTCAGAACGAGATATGGACATTTTGAATCTCTTGTTATGACCTTTGGCCTTAGCAATGCCCCAGCCACCTTTCAACATTTTATTAATGATGTATTTCGAGATTTCTTGGACCAATTCGTTGTGGCTTATCTCGATGACATTCTTATATTTTCAGACACCTTGGAAGAGCATCGCAGGCACGTCCAGTTAGTCTTGGAACGACTACAGGAGAACCATCTCTACATTAAACTTGAAAAATGTGAGTTTGAACAAACCAGTATCCAATTTCTGGGATATATCATCTCCCCAGAAGGTCTGAGCATGGATCCCGGCAAAATCAATGCTGTAGTAGACTGGCCTGTTCCAAGAAATTTAAAAGACGTCCAGCGTTTCATAGGATTTGCAAATTTTTACCGAAAATTTATAAAGAACTTTTCACGGATCATACTACCAATTACTACACTAACAAAAAAGACCAAAGCATTTTTCTGGTCTCCGGAGGCACAGGAGGCTTTTGACAAGTTGAAAACTCTTTTTACGTCTGCTCCATTGTTAGTACACCCAAATCCTGAATTGCCATTTACTGTCGAAGTGGACGCCTCGGACTCTGCAGTGGGAGCCATTCTGTCTCAGCGAGTTGGGGACAAGATGCAACTTCACCCATGTGCGTTTCTTTCCCACACCATGTCATCTGCAGAAAAGAACTACGACATTGGTAATAAAGAACTGTTAGCCATTAAAGTTGCCTTCTCCGAGTGGAGACATCTTCTGGAAGGTGCCAATCACCCTGTGACTGTTCTCACGGACCACAAGAATCTTGAATTCCTCCGTACAGCAAAAAGATTGTCTGCAAGACAAGCACGATGGGCCTTATTTTTCTCAAGATTCAATTTTATAATCTCTTACCGGCCTGGTTCAAGAAATGGCAAGGCTGACGCCCTGTCCAGGATGTGTTCGGAACCTCAGGAGAGGTCTAGTAATGATGATACAATTCTAGGCCCTAAAAATTTTTTGGGAATATTGCACTCTAAAGGACTATGTAATAGAATTAAAGATGGATATCAAGAGGACTCTTTCCTTAATCATCCTTCGGAAGACGTCGATCTTTCATTCAAAGAGGGGTTTTGGATGCAGAAACACCAAATATATGTACCTGAATCTTCTCGCCTTGAAGTCCTCAAAAGTGTCCATGATTCTAAACTGGCAGGACATCCTGGAGTTGCAAAAACACAAGACTTACTACTTCGTTTCTTTTGGTGGCCTAATTGTAGGAAGGACGTGAGGAAATATGTTTCAACCTGTTTAACATGCGCACGAAACAAGACCCCACGATCGTCTCCTCTAGGACTCTTACAACCACTCCCAGTTCCATCCAGGCCTTGGGGATCTATTTCCATGGATTTTATTGTGGAACTACCCCCTTCTAAACAGATGACCGTCATCCTTGTCATAGTGGACCGACTCACAAAAATGGCCCACTTTATTCCAACTGAAGGAATTCCTACTGCTGAAAAAACTGCAGAACTGATGATCAAAGAGGTATTCAGGTTACATGGAATTCCTGACAGCGTGGTGTCTGACAGAGGCGTTCAGTTTACATCAAAATTTTGGAAGAGTTTCTGTACAGCCTTGGGAGTCACGGTGAATCTTTCTACCGCTTTCCATCCTCAGTCCAATGGCCAGACGGAGAGAACGAACCAGACTTTGGAGCAATACCTCCGTTGCTTCATTTCCTATCTTCAGGATGACTGGGTGGACTATTTACCAACAGCAGAGTTTGCCTACAACAACTCCATACATAGCGCTACATCTCAAACCCCATTTTTTGCTAATTATGGAGTACATCCAGTATTTATCCCTAATCTGCCAGTGAACACTCCCATTCCTGCTGTTAATGACAGGCTTACAAAATTACAGGAATCCCAGAAGGAATTATCAGAGATATTGCTCAAGACCCAGGAAGAATATAAGGAAGCAGCAGATAAACATCGGAGAGTGCCCCCTGCTCTTCAGGTTGGAGACAAAGTTTGGCTGTCCACTAAAAACCTTAAGACACATGTGCCATCCTCCAAATTGGGTCAGAAATTCATTGGACCTTTTCAAATTTCTGCAAAAATTAACCAGGTTGCTTTTCGTTTAAAACTTCCCAACAATCTAAAGATTCATCCAGTGTTTCACATATCCTTGCTCAAACCCTTCTGTGAAAACCCGTTTCCAGGAAGAATTCAGCCACCTCCTCCACCAGAAAGGATCCGTGGTGAAGAAGAATACATTGTGGATAAGATTCTGGACTCCCGAAAATTCAGAGGTAAACTGCAGTATCTGGTGCAGTGGAAGGGTTACGGACCAGAGGAAAATTCATGGGAACCAAGGGAGAACGTCCATGCTCCTAGACTAACAAGAGCCTTTCATCAGAGGTACCCGGATAAGCCAGCTCCTGAGATGTCCAGAGGCCATCCTGGAAGGAGGGGAGTACTGTCAGGAGTCGAACCCAGTACCTCTTGTCCACTGGCCAGCAGCTCTACCATCTGAGCTATTCTGCTGGCTGCAAAGTTCCTTGCTGAATCCAGATACCATTGACTGTTCTTCCTGATTGGCTACACCTAGTGCTCTCTTGATTGGGCCTCTGATTGCCAATTACACACCCTATATAAACCTGGCCCTGTGGGTGTGTCATTGCGAGATTATTGAGCTCCAAGCCTTTAGTCAAGCGTTTCCTCCTGATCCATTGCTACAAACACTGCTCTCCTGTGAACCGACCTCGGCCTGCCTTCTGACTACGCTCTCCGCCTGATCCATTGCTACAAACACTGCTCTCCTGTGAACCGACCTCGGCCTGCCTTCTGACTACGTTATCTGCCTGCTCCTCTGTTACCGAACTGCCTTTCCTGTGTACCGACCTCCGGCTGCCACCTGACTACGTTATCCGCCTGATCCATTGCTACAAACACTGCTTTCCTGTGTACCGACCTCCGGCTGCCATCTGACTACGCTACCTGCCTCTGCTTTCCCTAGTGTTTGCAGTAACATCGGCTCCAACCCAGACGGGATCTTGACACTTCCACTTATCCCCTGATATTCCTCCGCCTCTCCTCTCTGTCAGTCCCATCACTGGCTTCCCAATACCCAGATACCCAGATGTCACCATTCATGACACAGTAGCGATCTAGATAGCGACTTAGCTGTGTGTGACATGTAGCAGCGATGTGGCCCCTGCTGAGATGTCGCTGATCGCTTATGAACGTTCTGAGCCGTTTTTTGGTCGTTGGTGTCCCTCTCGTGAGCCTGAATCGCTGAGTGTGACACCCTTTATGAACGACTTCACCAGTGTCGCAGGTGGGACTAGGTTTTCCCAATGACCGCAGAGGTCGTTATACAGATCGCTGATGAGTTGTGTTTGGAATCTAACTAGCGATCACATAGCGATCGCACTAGCGATCTCGCCAGGTTAAGTCGTTGTCGTGATCGCTAGTGCGATCGGTAAGTGTGGCAGTGCCTTAAGAATGGCATACATAACCATCCACAAACCTCCATAAACCTGTGACCTAGTCTCCCAGTACTTACCTGCACACAACCTCCGATCCTCACAAGATCTCCTTCTCTACTCCTCTCTTATTTCCTCTTCACACAATTGCATACAAGATTTTTCCCATACATCCCCTTCTACACTGGAACTCTCTACCCCAACATATCAGACTGTCGTCTACTTTGGAAACTTTCAAAAGGTACCTGAAGACCTACCTCTTCCAACAAGCCTACAACCTGCAGTTACCTCAGATCCACCAAACCGCTGCATGACTAGCTTTACCCTTCCTAGTGTATTCTCACCCATCCTGGCAGATTGTGAGCCCTGCGGGCAGGGTCCTCTCTCCTCCTGTACCAGTCGGTGACTCGTTTTGTTCAAGATTATTGTATTTGTTGTTATTATGAATACCCCTTTTCACATGTAAAGCGCCATGGAATAAATGGCGCTATAATAATAACAATAATAATTTTTATTTTTATATAGCGCTAACATATTACGCAGCGCTTTACAGTTTTGCACACATTATCATAATAAAAAACAATAATAAAAATAATAATAAAAATGTGTGAATTCGGCTTAGTATTGTATATTGTTGGCTGCTTTTCCAATATATTTTAAAAGATATTGATTCTGCTTCTGGAGATCCAGCTTATAGAGAATCATCAGGGTAAAGCTCCATGGTAAAAAAAAGAAAGCATTCAAAATAGCTGGCTTTCTAGTGCCCCTTTTAGGGGGTTATCCTGTTCATATCTTTAATAACTGTAAAATATTAATTAACAATATTCTTAGTTGAGATTTCGCTGGAGGTGAAAAATTCTTCAAAACCTTATGTGCATTTATAACGTATAGAGACTAAACCCTGCATCACTGAAACTGTTAAAATGCTAATGCCCTTAGTCCAAGCCAGATATGGAAATCAGCAATATGGGAAATGATTGACACTTAGAGGTCGCACACCCATCTGTTCCTCCTGCGCTGATAATGAACATATTTCTCATCGTATCTACAACCCCTGAAGCGCTTACAGGATTTTTCATTTTTACGCTCACATTTTCTCATGATGCAGGTGTGATCGTATGATGTCAATTATGTAAGTCGACAGCATGAGCACTGGGTTATTCTTAAAGGGTTTCTCATCTAAACTTGAGATGTCTGATGTCACGGTTGTTTCTTACAGGTTTGAGTAAAGATGTATTTCTCAAAATTCACTTCAAGCAAATTCAGATATAGATGTAAAGGATAACGTTTTCTCCTCGTGGAGAGTGACAAACTGGCTCTGGCATGCCAAGGTGAGGTGGCATATCTGAAATTTAATATGCAAATTGAACTCTATAGCGCCACCTGTTGGAAGCAGTGATCCTACAAGTCACTATCAACCCTTTAATGAGTCTTGCAATATGACTTAGGATAAATGCTAAAACATGTGGATCGCCTGCCAGGGCAGTGGGGTTCTCGGTATCGGGCCGCTTCTTAAAGGGGAAGTGTCACAGCGGCAGTGACCCGGTCCGTGGCCCTGGGCGTCCAATAAAAGGGGTATATTTACAAGGGATAATAGAGTTTGTGATAAGATGTTCGTGATGCCACCTGTGGTTTCTGGTCAGAGGTGACCAGCGCTGCAGTGCAGATTCTCTGGGACTGATGGTGATGCAGCAGAGTTGGTAAAGCTTCCCACAGGTGAAGCTATGTCCCAGGCAGATGTAATGTAAGGTAGATGGTAAGGATGTAGTATTTAGCAAGGGATGTAGCAGTGTTGAGTGGGTGTTGCAGGAAGAACTTGAGAGGACACAGTCAGATGCAGTTTCCAAAACTTTACTCACAGTTCTGCAGGCAAAGTGTCCAGGGATCAGGTTACAGATGGTGCTGGAGTATGTCAGCCTGAAAGCAATTTGGAATCTCCTTATTTCAGGTGGGATGTGAGGCCTCCTTTCTAGCGCTATTCTCTGAGGTACTTGCTGCTGTAAACTCTGTTCAAGTTCCTCTCTCTCTGTGACTTAAGTAGAACTCCACTCTCATGACAGGCAGCTGTAGCCTGCTTCAGGGATCGCTCCAGTATGGTGTCTCTGGCTCACACGTGCTGCTGTGTAGAAGAGTATTAGTTGGGGCAGAGAACCTGCTGTCTTCTGCCCTCCGGATTCTGCTGCTGGGGCTTTAGTTTACCCACTCAGCCTCGGACTCCGGGGTCCGGTTTCTGGCGCTCAGACCTGGGGGTGAGCTCTGCTATAGCTCCTGTCCCCAGCTTGTCCCCACATGTCCTTCCTCTCTCAACCCTACAGACAAACTAACTCCTCCCCCCAGCCAGAATATTCCTGAAATCAGGTGTTAGAGCTCCCCCTTCTTATCCGGAATAAGAAAAGTGTTGTATGCTGTGTGTTACCTGTTAAAGGGATCCTTCCTTGCTTTCAGGCATGACATCACTCCCCCCTGGAGGGAGGCAAGGTCACTGTGGCAACCGAGCTCCTGGGGTGCCACACAGGCGATAGGTGTAAGTTATTTAAAATACTGTCCTTTGCACCCCTTTAGCTATGCCCCTAAATCCAGTGCAAATCTATTCTGCCCTATGAATTCTGACTCCAGGCTGTTTCCGGTCGATGTTATGAAGCTATTTCTAACCTAACAAGGTCTGCCTTACTGAATTATTCTTGAGTTTGCACAATGCTTGTGACATGCATGCTGCTGCGTAGGCGTACTCTCCAGCCCCTCATGTGCCTTTTCCTCAAACTACACATACAAATTACATAAAAGTAAAAAATCCATCAATTTTGCTGAGATTGTTGATCATTCAACGTGTATGGAGGCTTCTTGACTCTCTCCCAACCGATTATGTCAGAAGACAGAAAGATCATACTGTTGGAGTTCGATCGCCCAATCCTTTTGTTGTGCAGTAAGCTAAGTCGCTGCTCTCTCCCCTTAGAGAATACAGGAATCTCCAGCAATATATATGTAATAAATGTGGAAAATCTGTAATCTAATATTTGTGATGTCGATGATATAGTTATTCTGTGTGATTTATATTTTCATGTGTAAAATCCATTAAAAATCTTGCTTTATAAAATGCCAAGGATATAATGGAATCAGGTTTCACCAGTTAGCAGAACACAAAGGAAACAAGGTATTTTCTTGTAGCCTGTTATTTACTGCCATCTAGTGGTAGAAGTGATGATGTGTGACTGCTTCAGCCAGAGTATTTTACTAGTTGGTTGCATACAGTGTCAGACTATGCACATTTTATATAACACAGTTTCCGTATTTTTATTTTCCTGAACTGATGATAACTCACTATATGCTAACCACACAAGTTTGGCTTGACGTAACTTGAAGCTTAGGGGCCACAACGCAGAGCTTCCAACTTCGTTGTCTCACCATTGCAAATTGCTGTCCTTGTGTCTAATTTTACTGTTAGTGTGGCATTCATTTTTCTTGTATGTAAAAAAGAACTTCAGGCTATTCTTACCTGAATGTGTTATCCAGCATGGGCAGGAAGCAAGACGGATCCCTGCAGCTCCGCTCCACTCCGCTGCCATTTTCTCCTATAGGTAGCAGAGCTGCAGGGATCGCTCCCTGCCCGCCGCACATGAGGGAATCTGGCCAGTGGCCCACCTCTCGGAGCCTCTGGGCCGGAAAAATATTCTAGATTGCCCTCATTATTAGCCCCCTCCAGGGGTCCCCCTCCACCTCCGGGCCCTGAGCAGCTGCACTGGCTGCACATGCGGTATGTCCGCCCCTAGTCTATATAGTAGTGTGTGTGTGTGTTTGTTCAGTGGCATAACTAGGGTCCGATGGTCTCATTTTTGTGAGAAGCATGTGTAGGGAGATGGACCCGGCCGGTGATGTCTCTCTCGTGCCGGTCCCGGAACCATCGGGGCTGTCACCATTATTGCCGGGGGGAAAGTATTTTGACCCGGACGGACCTTTGCACTGGACTGAAGGGGGCGTGACAGAGATAAAAGGGGCTGTGCGCAGGAAAGGAGCAGTTTCGGCGGGAAGACAGGGTACGCAGGAGGAGACGGTTGGTTCTCTTTCCGTGGGGCGACGCGACAATACAGGCCCGCGCTGCAGTTCGACTCGCCGCATAACTGCTAACTGTGAGAAGCGTGACGGTGTGTGCTTGCTCACCCCTGTGCCCGAATCCTCCGTGCGTGCCGTTCCGCTGATTGACGAGGGCGCGAGGCCCATTCTGCAATAGGCAAATCAGACAGGGCCCACCAGCTCAATTCTCACCTCCGCCATTGAACTGTGCCTCACTCCGGTGGAATTAGAGACTGCTTCCCGTCACACACGTTACTCCATTCCCGCAGGACCTCACATAGGAGAGCCCGGGTACAGACAGTGCATCAACTTTTTACAGGACCAGACCAGAGACTTCACGCGCCATCTGCAGCGCCATCGTGGAATTACAAGCTTCCACAGCCCGGAAACCATCAGACTGATAAGTTTCATAGACATTTTGTTTGTTTTCCCTGTTACCTGATTGAATTTAACCTATTCATAACCAATACCCTCCCTGCTTGGAGTATCCCCTGTAATAAACCCCCCTTAACTCTTGCTATGCCTCCTGCTCATCACTGCATCCCGCGTTCCTGTGTCTTCTACCCATGGGCCTTTATAGTGTTCCAGATTCTGTGAAGACATACATGTTCACCTCCTCATGTAACAATGTCCCCAATCCTGTAACAATGTCCCCCATCGGGGTCTCTTTCCTGTAATAATGTCCTCCATCCTGGTCCCTTCCAAAAATAATGTCCTCCATCCTGGGCCAATTCCTGATAAAATGTCCCCATCCTGGGCCCATTCCAGTAGTAATGTCCCCCATCCTGGTATAATGTCTCCATCCTGGGCCCCCCCAGTAATAAATGTCCCCATTCTGGTATAATGCCCCCATCCATAGCCCCTTGTAGTATATTTGTAGTTTTTTAATAAGGGGTCAAAGTGTGTATACTATTTTTACCCAGGGATGCAAAGTGTGGGCTTTTTGCAATATAATGGGAGGGTATAGTGTGGACATTTTTTTTTTAACTAGGAGCAGGGCCGGTTTTAGTCAAATTGGGGCCCTAGGCAAAATTCAAAGTGGGGCCCCCCATGTCCATATAAAAAACGTACATGTTACTCTGATATCGGTGTCACCAGTGTTTTCAATCAGTGTGTCGTCCATGTGTCAAATAATAACAATCAGAATCGCTGGTGTGTCGCTACATGATCGCTGCTGAGCTGCCAAACAGGCAGTTCAGGCAGCGATCAGGACAGCGACACTGCGGGTAACGTCGCCTAGTTACCCGCAGTGTACGTTGGATACCAGCGCACTGATGCAGGGAGCTGGTAACCAAGGTACACTTCGGGTTTCCAGGCGCTGGGCGGTGCCTGGAAACCCGACGTGTACCTTGGTTACCAGCTCCCTGCAGCAGCGTGCTGGTGTCCAATGTACACGTCGGGTTTCCAGGCACAGCCCCACGCCTGGAAACCCGATGTGTACCTTGGTTACCAGGAGATCGCTGGTCTCCTGTCTGTCACACGCAGCAATGCGTGCCTGGCCAGCGGGAGACCAGCGATCAAAAAAAAGTCCTGGCATTTCTGACACGACCAGCGATTCACAGCAGGGGCCTGATCGCTGGTACGTGTCAGACATAGCGAGATCGCTGCTGAGATCGCTGTTTAGCAGCGATCTTGGTAGCGATCTCACTATGTGAGACGGGGCCCTAAGACTCACACAATTTGTGAGGTAATCAGTCAGCTATAGATTTCCCAGAATTTTAGAAAAGTCCTGAGAAGCAGCAGTGGATGTTGCCGAGTGAAAATTGCAAACTGCAGTTGTAGTGACCAGTACGCTGTAGTGACCAGTATGTTGTAGTGATCAGTACGTTATGCCCAGCTCATGCTTCAGGAGACACGCACCCGTAAATTAGGCGAGCTCTCATCACTACAGAAATGCCAAACATGTGGGCGCTATATGTGGTTTAGACACACTGAAGCTCAGAAGGGAGGGGGCATTTGGATTTGGGAGTGTGGAATTTGCTGAATTTCTTTTGAGGGGCAAAGAACCATTTTGCTTTTCCAGAGCCTTTGTGCTAACAGTAACATGGAGGCCTCCTATATTTCCATTAACAGATGATGGACCTGGGGGGTACTTGCTTTTTTTGTAGATTGAATTGGAGCTTTTATTGGGAACATTTTACATAATGTTTAGGGATCACATTTATCCTGCGCTCTACCCTGAGCACTTACTTTGGGGTTTCCATCTAAATCTCTGAGTGACATGATTCAGATGAAACCCCCATGTGATCCACTCACAATGATGAGGCAGCAGAGTTACTGTGGACTCCGTGTGGCCTCTGTTCAGCGGTCTCCTTCTTTTCAGAAGTGCATAAAACTGTGGTCGACCTAAACAGTCCCCTAAAGATGGATACTGCCGATCACAGGTCAGACGGCGTCTACAGTGCCTCCATCTGCCTCATTATAGGGAATATGCAGCCAGAGGGTCCACTGAATTACATATTTCAGACATTTACACGGAAACCCTGGTGTAAGCACTCAGTGCAGAGCGCAGGATAAATGAGCGCAGAGCCTTACTGCGATTTTTGGAAGGCAAAATGGAAAAATCAACAGCAGGTGAAGAATTGGTTTTATTTATTTTTAACTCTGTTCCTGGTGCAGTATATGTGACAACTTTATTCTTTAGGTCGCTGCGATTACAGCGATATCAGATTTATATAATTTTTTTATGTTTGCCTGCTGTCACACACTAAAAGACACTTTTTAATTGCAAAAACTATTTTTCGCATCCCCATATTGGTAGCATTTTCAGACACATTACATTTTTTGATCGCTTTCTATTCTGATTTTTGGGAGGTAGAATGAACAAAAACCAGCAATTCAGGAACTGTTTTTTGTTTATTTATACCGTTTTGCATGTGGCAAAATTGATGAGGCAGCTTTATTCTTCGGGTCAGTACCATTACAGCGATACCCCCATTTATATATTTTTTAACCCCTTTCTGTCATCGGACATACTATCCCGTCCATGTGCCCTGGGACTGGATAATACGTCCTAGGAGGGAGCGCAGCTGATCGCGGCCCGGTGTCAGCTGATTATCACAGCTGACACCGGGCACTATGTGCCAGGAGTGGTCACGGACCGCTCCCGGCACCTTAACCTCTGGCACACCGCAATCAAACATGATCGCGGTGTACCGGGGGCACAGGGAAGCATTGCGCAGGGAGGGGGCTCCCTGCGTGCTCCCCTGAGACCCTCAGAAAGCGCGATGTGATCGCGCTGTTCTAAGGCCTTCCTCCCTGCAAGGCCACGAATCCAAGATGGCCGCCGGGTCCTGCAGCACTGCCTGTGAGATTGCTGGTCTCACAGAGTGCTGTGCATTCTACAGTGATGTCCCCCCCTGGGAGAGAGTAAAAAAGATAAAAAAATTAAAAATCACAAGTGTAAAAAAAAATTCCAAAATAAAGGAAAAAAAAATATTCCCCAATAAATTAATTTCTTCCTGTAAATAAAAAAAACAAAACAATAAAAGTACACATATTTGGTATCGCCGCCTCCGTAACGACCCTCCCTATAGAACGGTCCCACTAGTTAACCCCTTTAGTGAACCCCTTAAAAAAAACAATGCAAAAAATCAATGTTTTATCATCATACCGCCGAACAAAAAGTGGAATAACACGCGATCAAAAAGACTGATATAAATAAACATGATATCTCTGAAAACGACATCTTGTCCCGCAAAAAACAAGCCGCCATACAGCATCATCAGCGAAAAAATTAAAAAGTTATAGCTCGCAGTATAAAGCGATGCAAAAATAATTATTTTTTATATAAAATTGTTTTTATTGTATAAAAGCGCCAAAACATAAAAAAATTATATAAATGAGGTATCGCCGTAATCATACTAACACGAAGAATAAAACTGCTTTATCAATTTTACCACACGCAGAACGGTATAAACGCCCCCCCCCAAAAGAAATTAATGAATTGCTGATTTTTGTTCATTCTAACCTCCCAAAAATCGAAATAAAACGTGATCAAAAAATGTTACGTGCTCTGCTCAAAAATGGTACCAATAAAAACATCAACTCGTACCGCAAAAAATAAGACCTCAAATGACTCTGTGAGCCAAAATATGCAAAAATTATAGCTCTCAAAATTAGTGATACAAAACCTATTTTTTGCAATAAAAAGCGTCTTTTAGCGTGACAGTGCCAATCATAAAAACCGCTATAAGTAGTAAATTAAACCCCCCTTTATCACCCCCTTAGTTAGGGAAAAATAATAAAATTAAAAAAATGTATTTATTTCCATTTTCCAATTAGGGTTAGGGTTAGGGTTGCGGCTAAAGTTAGGGTTAGAGTTGGGGCTAAAGTTAGGATTAGGGTTAGGGTTGGGATTAGGGTTAGGGGGGCATGGCTTAAGTCTCATGTGGAGCAGGACGTGAGTCTTAGGAGCTCCTGAGGAAAATCCTCAATCGCTACAAATACAGCGTCATATGTTGTGAATGTGTTAGAAATGAATTCTGAGCAGAAGCTCCCTCTGGTGGTTACAAACAGTACTGAACCATTCAATGAGGATTGGCAATCAGGAATCACAGACTGGCTGGATATAAGGGAGGTTCCCTCCCATCATGGTTGCCGGTGATCAATTGTTCTTGTCTCAACGTTGTTTCCTGGTTCACTTGGAAGCTTGCTGAGTCTTGCCTCTTCTCCTGCTCTCAGAAAAGATATTTTCTGTTTTTTGTTTTTGTGCTTACCATTTGCATTTTTCTCTGCTTTTCTGTGAGGTTAACCAGGTTCCCCCCCCCCGGGGGGTTTGGGCTCCTCTCAGTTCCTCTGGAGCCACTGTTATTTGTTCATTTGCCTTTTCCAGTTTTTTCTGTGGCTGCGGCTTAGTTTTGTTACACCAGAGAACTAATTTAGGTGGTAGAGGTCGTGTGATCTCAGGTGTTTTTGCAATTAGTAGCGTTGGTATTTTTAGGGTTTTTTTGGATTGCAGTAAGTATCCTTCCTATCCTTTTCTGTCTCGGCAGATTGGGCCCCAACGTTTGCTCATACTATTTTCTGTCTGTGTCTGTATTTTCTCTTGTCTAACCGCCATTACATGTTTGGGGGCTTGCTATGTTCTTTGGGGATCTGCTCCGGGGCAGCTAGCTTTCCTCTTTCTATCTTTCGGTGTAGTTAACCTCTCAGGCTGTGATGAGGCATCTAGGACCAACGTAGGAACGCTCCACGGCTGCCTTTAGTTGTGGTGGTTAGTCAGGGTACTGCAATCCAGTAGATTCCAACCTCTCTGGTGTATTGCCGTTTTTGCCTGCTCTCCTCAGCTACCAAATCATAACAGTATCACCGGCCAAACTGAAAATTATATGGTACTCACGGAAGGGAAAAATAGTAAAAAGGAAAAAAAAAAAGGGGGAGTTGTCAGAATTTTTTTTTTCTCTGTTTGTTGCATTTTTTCTCTCTTTTTCTCTGGGTGCTGAGGAGGAATTTTTTTTTTCTCTCAATGGAGTTTGCACAGTTGTCTGGCCGTGTGGATCAGCTTGCCACTGAAGTTCGGAGTATTGCTACCTATCTTGCAGGGTTGCAGGTTGTGGAACCTAGGATCCCCATGCAAGATTTATTTTTGGGGGATCGAGCTAAATTTCTGAATTTCAAAATAACTGTAAGTTGTTTTTTGCCTTAAAACCTAAGTCCTCAGGGAACGCAGCACAGCAGGTTCAAATTGTCATCTCTCTCCTGCGAGGCGATCCTCAGGATTGGGCTTTTTCCCTGACACCTGGGGACCCTGTTTTGAGTAATGTTGATGCATTTTTTATGGCTCTGGGGTTATTGTACGATGAACCTAATGTCACTGATCAAGCTGAAAAAACCTTGTTGGCATTAAATCAGGGGCTTGAGGACGCTGAGTTGTACTGTCAGAAATTCCGAAAGTGGGCAGTCCTGACCAAATGGAATGATGATGCTTTGGCAGCCCTTTTTCGGAAGGGTCTGTCAGAGAATGTAAAAGATGTTATGGTGGGTTTCCCTGCTCCCTCTGGTCTCAATGATTCTATGTCATTAGCGATTCAAATTGACAGACGTTTGCGTGAGCGTAGAGGTATGCGTGGAATAGTGTTGCCTTGTGAACCAGCTTCTGAACCCATGCAGTGTGATAGAGTGGCTTCTGGGGCACAGCGTCATGAGTTTTGAAAACGCAATGGGTTATGTTTCTACTGTGGTGGTGCCTCTCATGCTATTTCAGTCTGCCCTAAGCGGGGAAGACGTTTTGCACGCTCAGTTGTCTTGGGTAGTGTTCAGACTAAATTTCTGTTGACTGTTACCCTGATTTGCTCCCTGTCCACATTTTCTGCTCAGGCTTTTGTTGATTCGGGAGCAGCTATTAACCTGATGGATTTTGATTTTGCTAAACGTTGTGGGTTTCCCTTGATACTCCCACGGAAGTCTATTCCCCTACCCCTTTGGCTGAGAATAAACCCCAGTTCTCTACTCAGGTGAAAATGAGGGTTGAACCTGATCATCAGGAGAGTTGCACATTTTTGGTGCTGTATAATCTGCATGACATTATTGTACTAGGTTTCCCTTGGTTACAGTCTCATAATCCTGTTTTGGATTGGAAATCTGTGTCTGTAACCAGTTGGGGCTGCCAATGTGTTAATGCCAACACTCCTGTTTTTTCTGCCTCTCCCCAGGCTCAGGATGTTTCTGACTTTTTGACTGATTTTTCTGATGTGTTTAGCGAAAGTAAATCTGCATCCTTGCCCCCCCATAGGAGCTATGACTGCACTATTGAATTAGTGCCTGGTAGTAAATTCCCTAAAGGTCGCCTTTTTAACTTGTCTGTACCTGAACATGACGCTATGCGGTCTTATATCAAGGAGTCATTGGAGAAGGGTCATATCAGACCATCCTCTTCACCCTTGGGTGCCGTTTTTTCTTTGTGGCCAAAAAGGATGGTTCATTAAGGCCGTGTATTGATTATCGTCTCTTGAACAATATCACTGTGAAATATCAATATCCGTTACCCTTGATTTCTGACCTGTTTTATAGGGTGAAAAGTGCTACTTGATTTACCAAGCTTGACCTCAGGGGGCGTATAACCTTATTCGCATTAAGCACGGGGATGAATGGAAGATGGCGTTTAATACCCCAGAGGGGCATTTTGAGTACCTAGTGATGCCCTTTGGCTCACTAATGCTCCTTCCGTCTTCCAGTCCTTCATGAATGACATTTTCAGGGATTTTGTGGATAAATTTCTGATTGTTTATTTGGATGATATCTTGATTTTTTCCAATGACTGGGACTCTCATGTGAAACATGTTCGGACTGTGTTCCAGATTTTGAGAGAGAATGCTCTGTATGTGAAGGGATCAAAGTGTCTTTTTGGCATACAGAGGATCTCATTTCTTGGATTCATTTTGTCCCCATCTGTTATTGAAATGGACCCGGTCAAGGTTCAGGCCATCTGTGATTGGGTCCAACCTACTTCATTAAAGGCTCTTCAGAGATTCTTGGGTTTTGCCAATTTTTATCGTAAATTTATTGGTAATTTCTCTGTTATTGTTAAACCATTGACTGATTTGACCAAAAAGGGTTCTGATGTTGTGAATTGGCCTCCTGAGGCAGTCTCTGCGTTTCAGGAACTTAAGCAGAGGTTTACTCTAAACATTAAAGGCTAGTTTCCTATGATATTCAGCTAACTAGCCTGAGATCTGTTTGTATTTGGTACGCCTTTTATATCCTCAGGCATCAAGTACTGACAAAGTCACCTTCAGGTATAACACTTTTTCTTTTTTTTTTTACATTTTTTATATTCTATATTTTAATTTCTATTTTTTATTTTCATTTTTGATTATTTTATTACTATACTCACTTGTAGAGCAAAATCTACAAAGGTTTGCTTTAAGCATTGAAGGTTGATTTCACATGATTTTTAGCCAACTCGTCTGAAAATCTGTTGGTATTTGGTACGCCTTTTTGTATCTCTCCTCAGGCATCAAGAATTGAAATAATCACCTTCACTTGATATATTATACTTTGCTTCAATTTCCTGGTAGGTTAACCCTACGTGCTTTACCTTTCAGGTATAACTTGTAATACTTATACTATTCTGTTGGTACACCTTGTTTTTTTTTTTCTTTATAGGTATCAAAACTTTGTCTTAATTCTTTGCTTGGTACATTTTATACTGCCTGAGTTCTCTCTACAGGTTTATTCTGCGTGTCATTTGTCTATCATGCAGAGGTCACCCCAACCTCAAAAAATGAAAAACACAGGGTCGACATCTAAACTAAGTTCTTCACTACCAGCTAAACAGCTAAAGAACTTGGGTGAACAACATCATCACTGTTACCCACCAGGTGACATGGTAAATACCATCAGCCCCATCAAATCTCGTTCTCCTATTAGAGGTGATTCAAAATCATCCACGGTTAGAACAAACCCTAACCAACCAAAGAGTAAGTCAGACGCCTTAAAAAACTCTTCAACTTCTCAAGCTTCCTCCTCCCCCTCCTCTTCAATAAACCCCCACTTCTCTACCCTGACGCCAAACCCCCAAAACGAAGGGATGGATACATCCGTCTCCACAAAAAGGACGAAACCGGATGATTGGAACACTGTTCCCTCTCATCACTCTAATTCCAATCCAGACGAGGACTCTGACTCTAGCGACTATTCTCCCAACCAAAGTCCTGCTAAAAATCGTTCCAGGAAAGATCCTGGAGACACCCAGATCCCCGTGACTCATAGCAAAGATTTTCCTTCTCTTGGCCCGGGAGGTATGGAATCATACATACTCCACTTAGCACAAAAAATAAATGATAACATGCTTTCCAGCTTCGAGAAACAAAATCAAATCTTAAAAAATACCCTCGATGACTTCAATTTAAAATTCAAAAATCACGAAGACAGAATAACAGCTGTCGAAGAAAAACCTCAAAATCCTCAGACGATGTCCTTACTTTTTCTGCAGAAGTTGAAAAGCTTAAACTGAAACTAGCGGACCTCGAAGACAGGAGCCGCCGCAACAATATCAAAATTAGGGGCATTCCCGAAAATATTACCTGTGATAAATTATCAGATTTTGTTAAAGCCTTATTCAAGAAAATCCTTCCAGGCCTCTCCAATCAAGACTTATCCATAGATAGGATACACAGGCTACCCCGACCTGCCAAACATCTCCCCAGAATTACCTAGGGATACAATCCTTAGAATTCATTTCTACAATACCAAGGAGAGGGTCATGCAATTTATAAAAAATCAAAAAACCTTTCCAGAACCATATCAGAATCTAAAGGTCTTTGTAGACCTCTCAAAAGAGACCATCGATTCAAGGAAAAAATTTAATGCTACCACAACTTTTCTTAGGGAGAGAGGCATTTTATACCGTTGGGGATTTCCCCTCAAACTACTAGTCTCTCATAACGGGAAAACAATTCCCTTGTTTTTCCCTGAAGAGGGGCTTAACTTTACCTCCTCCCTTGAAAAACCTTCATGACGCAGATCCAATTCTTCTGCCTCTGAAATAAATCAAACTTAAACATAGCACTAATGTTACTACCATGGCTTGAGAAATTTCTTTCTACCTGAGGTCTTTACCTCAGGTCTCTTCTCTCGTTTATTGCCCGAAAAAAGAGAAGAATCCACTTTTGAGTGGCTTTCCTCGAGGGTGTTTTATTCCCTCTTACTTATTATACCTACCACTCACTGTATATAGTTTTTTAATTTCCCTTTAGGAGCTTGTGCCAATAACTTACCTTCACCCCCTTCTCCCCTTATTCCCTCATCAAACCAACCATGAATACGAAAATAATGACTTATAATGTTAGAGGCCTAAATAGCCCTCAGAAAAGGTGCTCCCTCTGGATTAAACTTCTCAAATCCAACTCTGATGTCATTTGTATCCAAGAATCCAAATTTATATCCAACAATCATCCGAAATTTACCGATTGCAAATTTCCTTATATCTACGAAGCCAGCGGTAAAAAGAAAAAAGCAGGTGTTATCACCATTATTAAAGACTCTATTCCATTCAAACTCATCGAAGAACACCCTGACCCTAACGGAAGATACCTCATCCTGATCTGCAAACTCAACAACAACCTTACCACTCTAGTAAACCTTTATGCCCCCAACGTACGTCAAACTAGATTTTTGAATAAACTCTTGAAAAAGGTAAACTCCCTTAAAAAAGGAGATCTGATCTTACTAGGCGATTTCAATGCTGTACCCGATAATAAATCCGACTCTTCCTCACAGAATAGACCAGATTCTGGCACAATAAATAACTGGATATATAATAACGAACTTTTTGATACCTTCAGATGCCTACATAGTTCCTCCATAGAATATACTCATTTTTCTACTACCCACTAATCCGCCTCCCGTATCAATTTAATACTAACGGACGTGTTCTCACTTTCCAAATTCAAAAAAATCATCATCGGCAATCGGTCTATTTCAATCCTAATTCAATCTAATTCAATCCTATTTATCCAAAATCAACCTACCCAAAATAAAACCTGATGATCTCAATACTCTAACCGCCCCTTTCACTTCTCAAGAAGTCGAAAATACTATCGCTCAATTGAAATCTTTCAAATCCCCAGGCCCAGATGGTTTCTGCAACGAATACTACAAATCCTTCTCAAATATTTTAACCCCCCATCTTACAGAAATTTTCAACACTGCCTCAAATACGGGTACCTTCCCAGCAGAAATGCTGGAAGCCACCATTGTTCTGATACCTAAGCAGAAAGGTAACCCTGATAGCACTGCAAATTACAGACCCATCTCGCTCATCAACTCAGATATTAAACTATACTCAAAAATGCTTGCTAACAGACTTAACCTTCTTCTCCCTACTTTAATTAACGATGACCAAATCGGGTTTGTTAAAGGCCGTTACTCTGCAGACGGAACCAGAAGAGCCATAAATACTATTAAGTTTATTAATAAACAAAGAATCCTTGCTATCCTCATATCCCTCGACGCCGAAAAGGCGTTCGACCACCTAAACTGGGAATTTTTGAAGCTTTCAATGGAGAAATTTGGGTTTAATAATACATTTATTTCCTCAATAATGGCACTATATCAAAATCCTAGAGCAAAAATATACTCCAATAACCATGTTTCCAACCCCTTCCCCATCTCCAATGGCACCAGGCAGGGGTGTCCCCTTTCCCCCCCTCCTCTTTATAATCGCAATGGAACCCCTTGCACAAACCATAAGGCAAAACGACTCCATTAAAGGAATCATCACCCCCACTCGCAACTTAAAGATTAGCCTTTTTGCCGACGACGTCATACTCTCCTTAACAGACCCAGCTAAATCATTAGCTGAACTCCAAATGTGCCTCAACACCTTTGCGAAGCTCTCCAACTTCAAAATTAATTCCACCAAATCTAAAATACACCCGCTCAACCTATCAGGTTCGCTACGAAGGTTGGTAGATTCAGTGTCTTCACTCAGCTGGGCTAACCATGAATTCCCATATTTAGGCATTAATCTTCCTAGTAACCTCGATTCATTGGTTCCCTCCAACATGAAAGCATTATTAGACTCGATTGCCAGAGATTTGATCTCATACAGAGACAAAGAGCTTTCATGGTGGGGGAGAAACCTTACGATAAAATGCTTTATCCTCCCTAAAATTTTGTATATTCTAAGATCCATTCCTACCCCAATCCCAACAATTTATCTTACCCTTTTACAAAAATCCATTAACTCCTTCATATGGAATAACAAAAAATCCAGAATTGCATGCAACACGATCTACAAAAACAAGCTCCATGGTGGATTAGGTTTTCCCAACTTATTAGCACATTACTACACAATCCTCATTAAGCAAAGCCAGCAATGGCTTCTTTCCTCTGTTCCCCCAGCCTGGATGGACTTAGAGATTTTCTTGAATAATGGCAACCACCCTAGTGACTTAATTTTCAAATCTATGACAGGTGATGACTTATTCTTGAACCCCCACCCCATCTTTCTAGCTTCTTCCCAAGCTTGGAAAAAGCTTCATCGTCTAAAGTCTAATCTCCCCAATCGCAGAATCAAGGAAAAAATTTCACTTCCTACAATTTTTAAGAGTCTCCATCAACCTCTTACACCTTCTTGGAAACAATATAACATAAATAACCTAGGTGATATCTCACAAGATGATCGATTTCTGCCTTTTAAAGAAATAAAAGAGAAGTTCAATCTACCATCACACATGTTTCTAGAATATTTGGTATTAAAAGATTTAGTTCATCCTTTTCTAACAAAGAAACAAAAATTATCTGAAGCCTCAATAAACCTTTTGAATAATCCCACACATATCATTTTTTGGAGCCACAGGTACATTTATTCCTGGTTTAATCACGACACAGATATCTCAATCAGTCCCAACATGGGAAAATGAGAAAAAGACCTTAACCTTCCATCATCGCCAGAAAAATGGGAAAATGCCCTTGCCTACACTTACGCCTCTAATATCTCTATGTCGCTTCACGAGACCTACTCAAAGGTCATTACGAGATGGTACTACACACCTTCTAAACTTGCCTATGTTAATCCCTCCAACTCCTCTCTGTGCTGGAAAAATTGTGGTCTCAAGGGCAATCTGTTACACATGTTTTGGTCATGTCCTACCCTACACTCCTTTTGGCTGCAAATATCGTCACTCATCAATAAAATTTCAAACCAGGTCATTGACCTTACCCCACAACTAGCACTATTATCCTTCGATTTGGAAAGCTTGAACCCAGGCCTTAGGGCATTAATTATACATATCCTTCAAGAGGCAAAAAAGCCCATCGCTTTCAAATGGAAGGATCATGATCCTCCAAACTTCGACGACCTGGTAAATCAAATATCTCTACATAAATCTTTTGAACGAAAATTTGCCTTGGCCAACAACCATCATTTAAAATTTATTAAAAAATGGTCATACTGGCACAAAAATATCCCTTAAAATCCCCTCCTGCCTCCTCCACTTCCCCTCCTTCCTTTGGCACAAACCCTATTGTTGTCACGTCATTCACATTGTTTACTTGTTTACCTGTTCTTATCTTAAAGGTATAAAATAAGAATATGTACTTTGTTTGATCTCATATCTACCTGATCTACATATATTTAGTTTACTATGTCTTATTATATTATTATTATTATTATTTTGATTATTATTATGATTACTTTTACAACTGTATTACGATTTACTATTTACTATTTTCTATTTGTAATACTATATCTTCATGATATTATATGTAATACTCTAGTTACAATACCATTGTACCCCTTATTGCATCTGTTATTGATTACATGCATTACTTCTACATTTCCCCTCCCCATTATGTTAAAATCCTTTAATAAAGCTTTGGAAAAGGGATTAGGGTTAGGGGTGTGTTAGGGTTAGGTTTGTTGTTAGGGTTATGGTTAGGGTTGGGACTAGGGTTAGGGTGTGTTGGGGTTAGGATTGGAGTTAGAATTGGGGGGTTTCCACTGTTTAGGCACATCAGGGGCTCTCCAAATGTGACATGGCATCTGATCTCAATTCCAGCCAATTCTTCGTTGAAAAAGTCAAACGGTGCTCCTTCCCTTCTGAGCTCTGCCATGCGCCCAAACAGTAGTTTACCCCCACATATGGGGTATCAGCATACTCAGGACAAATTGCACAATAACTCTTGGGGTCCAATTTCTTCTGTTACCCTTGGGAAAATAAAAAATTGGGGGCGAAAATATCATTTTTGTAAAAAAAAAATGATTTTTTTGTTTTTACAGCTGTACATTATAAACTTCTGTGAAGCACACATCAAAATAAGTTCATTGTGGGGTCTATCTTCCAAAATGGGGTCACTTGTTGGGGTTTCCACTGTTTAGGCACATCAGGGGCTCTCTAAATACGACATGACGCCCCAGACCATTTCATCAAAGTCTGCAATCCAAAACATCACTACTTCCCTTCCGAGCCCCGACGTGTGTCCATACAGTAGTTTTCTCCCACATATTGGGTATCAGCGTACTCAGGACAAATTTGACAACTTTTGGGGTCCAATTTCTCCTGTTACCTTTGTGAAAATAAAATATTGGGGGTGAAAATATCATTTTTGTAAAAAAAAAAGATTTTTTTTTTACGGCTGTATGTTATAAACTTTTGTGAAGCACTTTGGTGTTCAAAGTGCTCACCACACATCTAGATAAGTTCCTTGGGGGGTCTATTTTCCAAAATGGTGTCACTTGTGGGGGTTTCTACTGTTTAGGCACAACAGTGCCCGCAGACCATTCCATCAAAGTCTGCAATCCAAAACATCACTACTTCCCTTCCGAGCCCTGACGTGTGCCCATACAGTAGTTTTCTCCCACATATGGGGTATCAGCGTACTCAGTACAAATTGGACAACTTTTGGGGTCCAATTTCTCCTGTTACCCTTGGGAAAATAAAAAGTTGGGGACTAAAAGATCATGTTTGTGGAAAAAATATGATTTTTTTATTTTCATGCTCGGGCGTTATAAACTTTAGTGAAACACCTGTGGGTTCAAAGATCTCACCACACATCTAGATAAGTTCCTTGAGGGGTCTAGTTTCCAAAATGGTGTCATTTGTGGGGGGTTTCCACCGGTTAGGCAGATCAGGAGCTCTCGAAACACGACATGGCGTCCAGCCAATTCTGCGTTGAAAAAGTCAAACGGCGCTCCTTCCCTTCCGAGCTCTGCAATGCACCCAAACAGTGGTTTACCCACACATATGGGGTATCAGCGTACTCAGGACAAATTGCACAATAACTTTTAGGGTGTTTTTACCCTTGGGAAAATAAAAATTGGCGTGAAAAGATCATTTTTGTGGAAAAAATATGATTTTTTAATTTTACGGCTGTATGTTATAAACTTGTGTGAAGCACTTGGGGGTTCAAATTGCTCACCACAGATCTAGATAAGTTCCTTGGGGGGGTCTAGTTTCCAAAATGGGGTCACTTGTTGGGGGTTTCCACTGTTTAGGCACATCAGGGGCTCTCCAAATGCAGCATGGCATCCAATCTTGGTTGGAAAAAGTCGAATGGTGCTCCTTCCATTCCGAGCTCTGCTGTGCGCCCAAACAGTGGTTCCCCCCACATATGGGGTATCAGCATACTCAGGACAAATTGGACAACAAATTTGTGGTCCAATTTCTCCTATTACCCTTGGGAAAATAAAAAATTGGTGACTAAAAGATAATTTTTGTGGGAAAAAAATAGGATTTTTTATTTTCATGCCCTTGCATTATAAACTTGTGTGAAGCACTTGGGGGTTCAAAGTGCTCACCACAGATCTAGATAAGTTCCTTAGGGGGTCTAGTTTCCAAAATGGGGTCACTTGTGGGGGTTTTCCACTGTTTAGGCACATCTGGGGCCAGGGCCGGCTCCAGGTTTTTATGGGCACCGGGCGAAAGAGTCTCAGTGGGCCCACTTAACACAGACCACGATTCATGATGCACAGATACTGCAGAGAAATATGGGTATAGCACAACGCCAAACATCTCTTCTTCCATTACATGACTGACACCTATTGCAAATTGTACAATAGCTCAAAAACCGCCAAATCCTCGCAGCGCACAGTACAGACTGGACAGCACAGTCCTCCATACAATATTATGGACACCACATAGTCTCCCCCCCTCATCACCCATATAATACCCCATGTCACCCCGCCATCCCCCATATAATGCTCCATACAGAATACTGGACCTAATATAATGCTCCATACAGAATACTGGACCACATATAGATATAGGAAAGATGTGTATCTTCGTACCGTGTTAGCCAGTAGATAGAAAAATATTTAGACTTGAGAGTCCTCAGTGGTTGATACCTTTTAATGGCTAACTGAAAAGATGGTAACAAATTGCAAGCTTTCGAGACTACTCAGGTCTCTTCATCAGGCTAGACTAATACAAAATCTGAAATATGTGATTCTTCAGATTTTGTATTAGTCTAGCCTGATGAAGAGACCTGAGTAGTCTCGAAAGCTTGCAATTTGTTACCATCTTTTCAGTTAGCCATTAAAAGGTATCAACCACTGAGGACTCTCAAGTCTAAATATTTTTGGACCACATATAGTGCTCCATACAAAATACGGAGCTCTCCTCTACACTGTGCTGCGTTCTGCACTGTTACAGCTCAGGAAAGGGCGCTGTGGAAAGACTCCCCATCATCATCATTGCCTGCCCATTATCATCATCATTGCCTCCCCATCATCATCATCATTGCCTCCCCATTAATATCATCATCATCATTGCCTTCCCATTATCATTGCCTCCCCATCATCATCATTATCATTGCCTCCCCATTAATAAAATCATCATCATTGCCTTCCCATTATCATTGCCTCCCCATCATCATCATTATCATTGCCTCCCCATTAATATCATCATCATCATTGCCTTCCCATTATCATTGCCTCCCCATTAATATCATCATCATCATTGCCTCCCCATTAATATCATCATCATCATCATTGCCTTCCCATTATCATTGCCTCCCCATCATCATCATCATCGCCTCCCCATTAATATCATTATCATCATTGCCTTCCCATTATCATTGCCTCCCCATCATCATCATCATCATCATTGCCTCCCCATTAATATCATCATCATCATTGCCTTCCCATTATCATTGCCTCCCCATCATCATCATCATCATCATTGCCTACCCATCATCATTGCCTCCCCATCATCATTGCCTCCTCACCACCATCACTGCCTCCCCCCACCACCATCACACATACAGCACCGCAGCACTCTCTCACATACACACACGCAGGCACACACACACACGCACACATACACCTCACCTGTCCGGCGTCCGCGCTCTCTGCCACAGTCGGCCGCTGAATGATGACATCATTCAGCGGCGCTGCTGTGAGAGAGGAAGCTCCGGCGCAGGCGCCCCCTGGAGCCCGGAGCTGTGGCAGCGGAGGCACGGGGAGAGGTAAGTATTGCGTCGGCTGCTGCTGGGGCCCTGAGCAAGCGGGGGGGCCCAGTGGCGGCGCTGGCACCGCTAACGGGTGCCGGGGTGTGTGATGTTGTTACTATATCTGTGATTGGCTTGCTGTTATTCTTGTTTCAGTTTCTGCCTAGTAACAATGATGTAATGGGAGGAGGAGACTAGGCAGGAGCAGGAAGTCCTGGGTAAGGGGAGCAGGAGAGAGGAACGAAAATAAAGTATGGCTGTTTAAACCTACCATCCAGCATCTCTGTGTGGCCTTCTGGAGTTCCCTTCATCTGCACAACAACACCACAACTGGCGACGAGGAAGCGTTCATCATCAGCTAAAGGTATTTCAGCTCTACAACAATGGCCTGTTTACCTGCCTTCCCTGCTTTTGATGTGCATCAGTCCCCAGCTAACCTAGCAGCATGTTGGGAGAAATGGCTGAAGCGTTTTGATATATTCCTACAAGCCATGAACATATCAGATGATACCAGGAAGAAAGCCATGCTATTACATTATGCAGGGGAACAAGTCTATGATATCTTCACTACTCTGCCTAATACAGGAGAAGATAAAGACTATGAGCTCAGTAAGGCAGCATTAAGCAAGTATTTCTCCCCACACAGAAATGCAGCATTTGAAATCTTCAAGTTTAGACAATTAAAGCAGCCAGCAACAGAAAGCATTGATGAATATCATGTCCGACTACGGGACCTTGCAGCTTACTGTGAATTTACAGATGTCGACAAAGAGATCCAAATGCAGATTTTACAAGGCTGCATCTCCTCTAAGCTACGGAGACAAGCACTCAGAGATCCCACCATGACTTTAGCAAAACTGCTTGAAACAGCACGTGTAAATGATACCGTCGAAAAACAAGCTAAACTCATAGAGAACATTGAGTGCGAGGCGGAAGCACCATCTTGTATAGCAAAGCTGACACAGAGACCGCCTGTGCCTTGTATGCAGGGGGCAACTTGCTACAACTGCGGAGGGTCGTATCCTCACCAGAATGTCTGCCCAGCAAAAGGGGGGACCTGCCATAATTGTGGAAAACAAAACCATTTTGCAAAAGTGTGTAGATCCAAACCACAATCCCCTCATTCCACAGTACAACCCAGGTCACAGAAAATCCAAACGCTGCAGCTTACTGACGAGCCTCACAGTACTTATCTATTCTCAGTGACTGCAGAGGGATCTCAAACACTGCACGCACTTACCAGTCCAAGGCGACTTATCCTGATAAATGGTAGTCCGGTGGAAGCCCTAGTAGACACGGGGGCATCAGTAAACGTCATCAGCCGTGCAGTCTATAGCCAACTCCCGAACAGACCTGCTCTACAAAGCACTAGCCTAAAGATTTTTCCTTATGGTTCAGCATCTGCACTACCCCTGTGTGGCAAATTTCAGTCAGAACTTGCAGCTGACGGGAAGTCCATCACCGACACTGTATATGTAGTAGAGTGCTCCGCAGACACGCTTCTCAGCTGCAGGAGTGCTATATCTCTGGGTCTGGTCAACCTGGTCAATAGCGTCACAGGTCCTTCGGCCCAACACATCATGCAGAGATACCCCAATCTCTTTAAAGGTCTCGGTAAGATAAAAGACGTTCAGATAAAATTGCATATTGACCAATCAATACAGCCGTCTGTTCAACCTCACAGGCGCATCCCATTTCATGTCCGCAAACTTGTGGAGCAAGAACTGCAGGATCTGGAAGCGTCTGATGTTGTTGAACGAGTTGAAGGCCCGACTCCTTGGGTATCGCCCATTGTTGTTGCACCAAAACCAAAGCAGCCTGGTAAAATCCGGCTATGTGTGGATATGTGGCATGCCAATTTGGCTATTCAAAGAGAAAGGCACATCACGCCCACTATTGATGACATTATCACAGACCTGAATGGTGCAAAAGTATTTTCTAAAATTGATTTAAAATCAGGTTATCATCAACTTGAGTTGCATCCAGATTCCAGGTACATTACAACTTTTAGTACCCATGTGGGCTTACGACGATTCAAGAGGTTGAACTTTGGTATCTCATCTGCGGCAGAAATATTTCAGAACATTATCAGTCAGGTTCTATCTGCAATAGCAGGAGTTCTAAACGTCAGTGATGACATTCTTATATATGGTACAACCCAAGAGGAGCATGACAGTCACTTAGAGCAAGTGTTTCAGAGACTGCAAGCCTGCAATCTAACTGTCAATCCGTCAAAATGTGAGTTTAACCAAAAGTCATTAAGCTTCTTTGGATATATCTTTTCGGAGCAAGGAGTTTCAGCAGATCCTCAGAAAGTTGCTGCCATAAAGTCAGCTAGCCAACCTCAACATGTGTCAGAGGTTCGCAGTTTTCTAGGACTACTGTGGGCGATTTATGCCTGATCTGGCCACGATCTCCGAAACCCTGCGACTACTCACGAAAAAAGACACTCCTTGGACATGGACTACTGAACACCAAGCAGCATTCGATTCCATGAAGTCCGGTCTGACTGGCGACACCGTCATGGCCTATTTTGACCCTCTAAAGTCCACAGAGCTGATCGTGGACGCTAGTCCGGTGGGCCTGGGTGCAATTCTCACACAAGTGTCCAAAGAAGGCAACGTTTCTACCATTTCCTATGCAAGCAAAGCCTTAACAGAGACAGAACAACGCTATTCACAAACTGAAAGGGAAGCTCTTGCGGTTGTGTGGGGATGCCTTCATTTTCATCTGTACCTTATGGGACATAAATTCACAGTGATAAGCGACCACAAACCGCTCATTCCGCTTTTCAACAAACATTCTTCAAAGCCTCCCCCATGACTTGAACGCTGGTTGCTCCGCCTACAGAACTACAAGTTTCGGTTGAGATACGAGGCAGGAGCTGGTAATCCGGCTGACTACTTTTCGAGACACCCAACACCACAAACTACCAAGGACGACATCCCAGCAACTATCCTTGCAGAGGAACATATCAATTTTATTGTTGCACATTCTGTGCCAAAAGCTATGACTATGGAGGAAATACAACAAACGGTGGATTCCGATCACCAACTTCAGTTAGTTATAGAGACTGTTCGATCTAAAAATTGGAGCAATTTTCTTGCTGAAGCCCGCCTCCAAACACCGGATCAAACAACGTACTTGACAGCCTTCTTTAATGCACGACATGATCTCTCCGTGTCTGATTCAAATCTACTGTTGCGTAACAATCGGTTGGTGACACCCCAGAAACTTCAAAGCAGAGTACTGGATCTGGCCCACGAGGCTCATCAAGGGGTGGTGAAAACAAAGCAATTACTGAGAGAGAAAGTCTGGTTTCCAGGACTAGACAAAAAAGTAGAGGCACTCATTGAAAATTGCATACCTTGCCAAGCAACTACAATTGACCATAGACGCGCACCCTTACAAATGACACCCCTGCCAGAGGGCCCGTGGTCTGCTGTTAGTGTTGATTTCTGTGTTTTACCGGATCACTCCTATCTGCTGGTTGTCATGGATGACTATTCGAGGTTCCCAGTCATTGAACATGTTTCGACAACCTCTGCCAGGGCTGTTATACCAAAATTAGACAAGATCTTCTCGGCATATGGCATACCGGAAACAGTGAAGTCCGACAATGGACCACCTTTTAATAGCACAGACTTTCGATCATTCGCAACCTATCTTGGTTTCACTCACAGGAAAATAACTCCTTACTGGCCTCAGGACAATGGTGAAGTGGAACGGTTCATGCAATCAATCAACAAAACTTTGAGGATCACTACCATGGAGCACAAGGACTTACAGCAAGAGTTACACAGATTTCTTAGACAGTACAGAGCTACACCCCATTCTACTACTGGGATACCACCTGCCACTGCGCTGTTCAACAGGCCTATGCGTGTCAAACTCCCGAGCGTTCCACAGAGCCCTGTTCAAACCCCAATTGCTACTAAGGATGCCATATCCAAACAGAAGATGAAGAGGTATGCAGATAAGAGCAGTCATCGTTGCAAGCCACCGGAAGTATTGGTGGGAGATTGGGTCCTGGTAAAAAGGCTAAGACCTAGAGACAAGTTTGCATCACAATACTATCCTGAACCCTTTCAGGTCACACAAGTCAAAGGCACCATGGTTACTGCTCAAGATCACGGTCGCCAGGTCACAAGGAACGTGTCCCATTTTAAAAAACTTTGCGACTATGTCCCAGAAACAGACGAGGCAGATAGCGATGACGTCCTGCCGGATCCCCAGAGCTCAGAAGTTCCAAGGGAGAATACCTCAGGGGACTCAGAAAGTTCATCTGGGACTGTGATGTCTCACCGCTATCCAGCGAGGGCAAATCGTAGACCGCCAGCCCACCTCTTGGACTATGTTCTGCAGTAAAAAGAAAAAAAAAAATCCTTCGTACTAATGTGAACTTTTGGACCGTTATCCAGTTATAATGTTGTTTTGTTTGGTGAGAAGAGGAGAGATGTGATGTTGTTACTATATCTGTGATTGGCTTGCTGTTATTCTTGTTTCAGTTTCTGCCTAGTAACAATGATGTAATGGGGAGGAGGAGACACGGCAGGAGCGGGAAGTCCTGGGTAAGGGGAGCAGGAGAGAGGAACGAAAATAAAGTATGGCTGTTTAAACCTACCATCCAGCATCTCTGTGTGGCCTTCTGGAGTTCCCTTCATCTGCACAACAACACCACAGGGTGCCCGACGGCGAGTGGGCCCCCCGGCTACTCAGGTCCCGGCACTTGCCCGGGTATGCCGGGTGCAGACGCCGGCCCTGTCTGGGGCACTGCAAACGGAACATGACCCCCATCAACGTCTGCATTCCAAAACGTTATTACTTCCTTTCCAAGCCCTACCGTGCACCCAAACAGTTTCCCTCCCCCACATATTTGGTATCAGCGTACTCAGGACAAATTGGACAACAACTTTTGGGGTCCAATTTTCTTGGAAAAAATCAAAAATTTGGGACTAAAAAATTATTTTTGTGGAAAATTGTTTGTTTTTTTTCACACCCAGGCATTATAAACTTTTGTGAAACACTTGGGGGTTCAAAGTGCTCACAACAGATCTAGATAAGTTCCATAGGGGGTCTAGTTTCCAAAATGGTGTTACTTGTGGGGGTTTCCACTGTTTAGGCGCATCAGGGGCTCTCCAAACGCGACACGGCGTCCAATCTCAATTCCAGCCAATTTTGGTTTGAAAAAGTCAAACGGCGCTCCTTCCCTTACGAGCTCTGCCGTGTGCCCAAACAGTGGTTTTCCCCCACATATGGGGTATTGGCATACTCAGGAGACATTGCACAACAACTTTTTCTGTCCATTTTCTAGTTTTACCCTTGTGAAAATAAAAAAAAGTTTGTAAAAGATCATTTTTGTTACTAAAAAGTTAAATATTAATTTTTTACCTTCCACGTTGCTTCAGCTCCTGTGAAGCACCTGAAGGGTTTAATAATCTTCTTGAATGTGGTTTTGAGTACCTTGAGGGGTGCAGTTTTTAGAATGGTGTCACTTTTGGGTATTTTCTGCCATATAGACCCTTCAAAGTGACTTCAAATGTGAGGTGGTCCCTAAAAAAAATGGCTTTGTAAATTTTGTTGTAAAAATGAGAAATCGCTGGTCAACTTTTAACCCTTATAATTTCCTAACAAAAAAAAATTTTGGATCCAAAATTGTGCGGATGTAAAGTAGACATGTGGGAAATGTTATTTATTAACCATTTTGTGTGACATATTTCTCTGTTTTAAGGGAATAAAAATTAAAAGTTTGAAAATTGCACAATTTTCAAAATTTTCACCATATTTGCGTTTTTTTTTCAAAAATAAACGCAAGTTATATCGAATAAATTTTACCACTAACGTGAAGTACAATATGTTACGAGAAAACATTCTCAGAATCGTGAAGATCCGTTGAAGCGTTCCAGAGTTATAGCCTCATAAAGAGACAGTGGTCAGAATTGTAAAAATTGGCGAGTTCATTAACGTGCAAACCACCCTTGGGGGTTAAGGGGTTAATGTTTTGGTGCTTTATCATAATAAAGACTATTTTATAGAAAAAATAATTATTTTTGCATCTCTTTATTCTGAGAGCTATAACTTTTTTTATTTTTCTGCTGATGGAGCTGTATGTCAGCTTGTTTTTTGCAGAACTAGATGTTTTCAACTGTACCATTTTTATTAACATTTGTCTTTTTGATTGCGTTTTATTGCACTTTTTGTTTGGTGGTATAATAATAAAGCATTGTTTTTTGCCTCGTTTTTGTTTTTTACGGTGTTCACTGAAGGGGTTAACTAGTGGGACAGTTTTAGTAGGACAGTTTTATAGAACGGGTAGCTATGGACGCGGTAATACCAAATATGTGTACTTTTTTTGTTTTATTTCTTTACATAAACGTATTTATTGGAATATTATTTGTTTCTTTTTTTGTTTTTTTGTTCTTTATTTAGAGATTTTTAAAAATTATTTTTACACTTTTTAATAACTTTTTTTTTACTTTTTTACATTGTCCAAGGATGGGACATCACTGTACAGTATCAGATTGCTGACAGGCAGTGAAGGAGAAATGTCAGCGCCTGCTTTTAGCATTGATGGGAGAACACAGGGAGCCCCCTCCCTGCACGATGCTCCTCAATGTCGCTGTCACTATTGACAGCAGCATCAGAGGGGTTAAACACACGCGATTGGTGCTAGCTTTGCTGGTGACACTGTTGGGGATTTATTCAAAATTGAAGGCATAGTGAAACAGAATGGCTACTACAGCATCTTGCAGCAGCATGCTATTCCATCCGATTTGCGTTTAGTTGGACCATCATTTATTTTTCAACAGGACAATGACCCCAGACACACCTCCAGGCTGTGTAAGGGCTATTTGACCAAGAAGGAGAGTGATGGAGTGCTACGCCAGAAGACTTGGACTCCACAGTCACCAGACCTGAACCCAATCGAGATGGTTTGGGGTGAGCTGGACCGCTCACCACTTCAATTTTGAATAAATCCCCAACAGTGTCACAAGCAAAGCACCCCCACACCATCACACCACCTCCTCCATGCTTCACGGTGGGAACTAGGCATGTAGAGTCCAGCCGTTCACCTTTTCTGCATGCAAAGCAGTAATCAAAGCAAAAGGTGGCTACTTTGAAGAGCCTAGAATATAAGACATATTTTCAGTTGTTTCACACTTTTTTGTAAAGTGTAATGTATAACTCCACATGTGTTAATTCATAGATTTGATGCCTTCAGTGTGATTCTACAATTTTCATAGTCATGAAAATACAGAAGAATCTTTGAATGAGAAGGTGTGTCCAAACTTTTGGTCTGTACTGTATATACAACAGTCTCAGTGTATTTTATGTGCTGTCTATCCAGCAGTCTCAGAGTATTCTATGTCATGTGTATACAGCAGTTTCAATGTTTCCTATGTAATGTCTAAACAGCAGTCTTAGTGTATCCTATGTCATGCATTCTGCTATCTTAGTGTATCCTATGCAGCAGTTTCAGAGTCTCCTTTGTGATGTATATACAGCAGTCTTGGAATCTCCTATGTGATGTTATACATTAGTCTTGATGTCTCCTTTGTGATGAATATACAGAGTCGGTGTCTCCTATGTAATGAATACAACAGACCTCCCACTGGTTAAATCCTATAAATCTTACATGAGATGTGATAAATTTCCCACTTTAAGGAGACATGCATTGAAGTATGCATTGTGAGACAGTGAGGGTATGTGTGATGAATGGGGTGTACATTTCACCTAGGTACTGTGCTGTATGGTATAAGGGAAATGTGTGGCTTTGTAAACCTAGTGGTAGAGAAAGGTCACTACACCTTACATTCAATACACACTTGCAGCTCAGGCCTGAAACCATTCAGCTGTTAATTAGGAGACCAGAAGTAGGTGTCTGCGAACACAGTCAGAGAGCTCGCTTCGTCTGGACACAGGAGGGGTCCAGGCACAGAAGGTGTCTCCAGGAGTTTGAGCTATCTCAGTCTGGGTGCTCGATGTACCCCGGACACAGGAGTAGTCTCTGTGAGAATCCATGCGGATAGCAGCTGAATAGGAGGGGAGCTCTCTCAAGTCTGGACGTTGAAGGTGCCTTCAGACACAAGGAGGAGACTCTGTGAACCTCAATGCTGGTAAATGCTGGTAAATGCTGGTAAATGCTGAACATATGTGTTGTTTTGGCCCCGGCTGGTAGAGTCGGGACCCGGATAGATAGGGAAATCTATCTAAGTGTAGTAAGTGGCTAGACAAGCCTAGGTCTTCTGTTTATGATTTGTTTTTATCTGTTTGCTGTGGACTTTAATAAAGCTGGTTGCGGCCAGTTTTCACCAGAACTGCTGTCTGAATGAACTGTTTCCGTGCCACTCTGTCTACCCGGACGGCGATCCCAGAGCTATATCCCCTGAAAAGCTTACAATTGGCGGAGAATGCTGGGGCAGCACAGTGGCTGATACAATTGGTGCTGGAATGTGCGTGCAGCACAGTGGCGAAAGACAGCAATAAAGGTGAAGTCTGTTGAAGCAGCAGCAGAAAAAAAAAAAAAGGGTGTCAGCAAAAACGTCTGATTGGAGCAGTCTTAAAGAGACAGTAGCCCTAATAGAGTTTGCAAAAGAAAAAAAAAAAGTGTGTCTGCACAGCAAAGCTGAACTTGTTGTGGAAAAGACTGTGGAGTGTGCAGCAGCAAAGAGAAACAGTCTATTGGAGCAGTCTTAAAGAGACAGTGGCCCTAATAGAGTTTGCAGAGAAAAAAAAAAAAAGTGTCTGCACAGCAGAGCTGAAATTTCTGTGGAAAAGACTGTGGAGTGTGTATGTCTTGAGTGAAGACTGCCGTTGTTGAGACAGAGAAGTCTGACAGCATGGATGACAGCATGGAGGCGCTGTTTGAACAAATGGCGCAAGTTAATGTGCAACATAAGACTGCCGTGGTTGAGACAGATAAGTCCGGCAGTATGGAGGAGCTCATTGAGTACCTGGTACAGGCCCAGCAGAGCATGCAACTGCAGTACCAGCAGCAGCAGCAGGAGAATAACCGGTTGTTGGAGCAGATTGCAGCTCTCAGCACCTCGTCCCAGAGTAATGTTGTGAAGGCACCTGCGTTGTCCGCTGTAAAGAAGGCGGTAAGACGGTCCCTGAAAAAGATGACACCTCGTGATGATGTGGAGGTATATCTCACTAGGTTTGAGGGACTGGCAGAGAAGGAGAATCTGCCCCTATCTGAATGGGCCATGATGGTCGCACCCTATTTGATTGGAGAACCCCAAAGGGCCTATGCTGACCTGAGCGAGCAGGACAGCCAAGACTATGCCAAGCTGAAAGCGGAGATTCTTACCCGGCTGGGTGTTACGGTGACAGCCCGTGCCAGCGGAGTTCATGACTGGAGATGCAGTTGGGAGTCTGCAGTCAGCAAACCTGATTATGGAGTTAGAAAGGTGATAGTGGACCGCTACACCCAAGCATGTCCTCCTAAGGTACAGCCAGAGGTCGGACAAGGAGACCACCAGGACGCCAATCGTCTGGTCAGCCTGATGGAGAAGGCCTTCGCCAGCAAAGACTGTCTCCGTGACCAGCCGTCTGAGAGGTCGTCACTTCAGAGTTCCCGGACGCTGAACTCTCGCGGTAAGAGCGTTCCAGCTGTTGGGGACATGGGGTATGCTGATAAGCGGGTTCGGGCCCGAGGGGACATGTGGGTGGAAAAGTGTGATGGACAGGGTTGGAGATGTCGTGAAATTGCAGCCAACTGTCCAATAGAGGGGGAGCCTATGTATTGTGATGTTGGCAGATCCCTCTCTCTCTGCGCAGAACCTGTGTGTGTGTCCACCTCAGCCGAAGAGACTGGACCACAGGTGTGCCCGGTGGTTGTAAATGACTGCCCAGCACAGGCCCTCTTGGACTCAGAGAGTCCAGTGACTTCCGTATGTGACAGCCTGATTGATAGGGACTTCATCCCTGATAAGCACCTGAGTATGGTGTGCATCCATGGAGACACCAAAGTCTACCAGAGACTGCCGTGGACTTGGTCCCCAAACTCGGGGAGGTTTCATATGAAGTGGGGGTAGTGAAGAACCTGGTCACCCCGTCATATTGGGTAATGACTTTCCCCGGTCTAAGGATCTCTGGGGGAAAAATGTTTCTGATGGACAGTGTGATGAAGCTCCTATTGAGGGTGCGCAGTCCCGAGGGGAACACAATGCTAGGGGGACGTTAAACTTATGTGATGATGATAATGATGATGATGATAATGATGATGATGATAATGATAATGATGATGATGATGATGATGATGATCATGATAATGATGATGACCATGATAATGATGCTGATGCTGATAATGATAATGATGATGATCATGATAGTGATGATGATATGATCATATCTGATAATGATATTGATAATAATGATGACTGTGATAGTGATGAAATTCCTTTGCAGGTGATATTGGGAGACGAGGATGGTGGTTCTCGGGAACCGAGTGTCCCTGACTTACCTGTGTCCTGTGACAATTTTGAGAGTGAGCAGTGACGAGACCCCTCTCTTAAAACGGCCCAGGAAAATATGGATGTTCTGGGTGAGGTTTCCCAGGAGCCTGGCTCTGAGGAGAGGTTTCCTCATGTTGCCATAGACACTGACCTGTTGTGTAGGGACACTGGGGTCCAGGGAGAGGTCGTGAGCCAGCTCCTAGTACCTGAGCTATATGGAAGTATAGTGCTGGGGTTGTCACATAGTCACATACTTGAGGGACCAGATGGTGAAGTTAATGTTGTGGATGACATGTTAACTAAGGTTCCAGATCAAGATGTGAATGAGAATGAATTGTATAACCCTGACAGTGAGCAGGATGTAAATGAAAATTAAGTGTATAACCCTGAAAGTGAGCAGGATGTGAATGAGAATGAATTGTATAGCCCTGACAGTGAGCCAGATGTGGCTGAGAAAAAGGGGTCAGACAGGGATAGTGGTAGTGATAGTGAATCATCTGATGACCATAAAGCAACCAGTGCAAATGAGGAAGGCATGGTAGCAGAGGAGGTTGAGAGTCCTGAGAAGAAAGCTGATGCTGACCTTACAGCCGGACAGAAGATGGCATCTGAAGATGTTTTACAGTTGGCCGGTTCCCTGGCGAAGACTTAGGTGAAAGGAGGAGAGCTGAGCTTTAAAGGCAGGACTCTGAAACTGAAAACAGCACAAGTGGATGCTGTTGAAGAGGAGAAGTTATCAATGTATGGTATGGAGCTGCATCATGCCCCGGACTCTGAAGGTAATGCTGCAGAGGTGGAAAAAGCCATGGAAGTGGTGGTCACCAAGCCAGATGCCTCATCAGAAGCTGAGGTCTCAATGTGAAGCTGTGAGGAACAAGACTGAAGATATGGGGGCTGACTCTGCCCAGGAATCTGTTTCGGCCAGAGACAGTGGCGTGGATGGTGTACTGTCCGGATCAGTAGCGGCAACTCGCAAAGTTCGGGCTGGCATTGGTGAGCTCAGGCGCACTTTCATGGAGTCTGCATCTGAGCCACGTCCCAACGAATGGGAGAAGCGATGTGTCGGTCCGTTGCCGCTGCAGATACACGGGAGCCCGGATGGGATGCAGAGCGTGGTGGAAGAGAAGAGCCAGGCGGGTTCTGAGTATACAGATGCAGCTATCAAGGAGAACTTGAAAGTTGAAATAAATGGAGATATTGGATATCATAATGATGTGCCTGAAGAGGTAGAATGTAAGACTGACGGTAGGGCTTCTGAGCATGTTCTACCAGAAGAGCCTGAAGAAGGGGCCGAAGACATAAAGAACGTCCAACAGCTACAGGAGAAGATGCGTCTCCCTGAGGTCTCCACCAAAGAAATAAAGACTGATAATGTTGCATTACGCGAGCGGCTTCAGCAGTGTGAACTGGATGTGGTATCTCTTCGCCAGGAACATGAGCGGTTCCAGCAGTTGCTCCAGAGAGCACGAGGTGAAAGGGAAAGTGTATATGGTACCTTGCAAGATCAAGAAAAAGTGGTTGCACAGGTACAAGATGAATTGATTACTTCTCAGAAAAATCTCCAAACTGTGATGAAGGTGCGTGATGAAAGCCATGAGCCGCTTCTTGAGAAGGTCAATGAAGTACAAGAAGAGGATGAATTATGTGTACTGCCAAAGAAAAACGATCAGCTCCTTCTACAGTGCCAAGCATTTGAACAGTGTAGTTTAAAATGGTCAGAGACCATGGCAGAGGAGCTTAAGTTCTGTGAAATAGAATTGATGAATCAACTGAGATTTAAGAAAGTAGATGTGCTAAAGAAGGTTCAAGGGGAACTAGAGAAAAGTGAAAAACCCCCTATACCTCCTGTGATAGTTGGTGACACATGGTCAGTGCACCAAGGACAGGAGGTACGTGAGTTTCTGAAAAGAGTCAGCAGAAGTGTTCTGATGTGCCGGTTCGTACTTCTCTGGCCAGGCACTATATCAAAACTGAGCCCGGCCCTAAGGTCAAGATGAAACCGTGCAGGATACCCGAGGCCCGCAGAGAGCATAGGCCTGGGAGGGTACAGGGTAGTACGGATGCTTCAGATGAAGAGAAAGCTGATGTTGGCTATGGCTCAGGTGAAGATACAAATGAAAATACTGAAGATGAAGCTGATGAGGGCCATGACTGGTCCAGAGTTCACTGTCTCTTTTGGATTGTTAACCAGCCCTCCGGTCTGGATGACCAGCCCTCCGGTCTGGAGAAGAGGGGGGGGATATGTGAGACAGTGAGGGTATGTGTGATGAATGGGGTGTACATTTCACCTAGGTACTGTGCTGTATGGTATAAGGGAAATGTGTGGCTTTGTAAACCTAGTGGTAGAGAAAGGTCACTACACCTTACATTCAATACACACTTGCAGCTCAGGCCTGAAACCATTCAGCTGTTAATTAGGAGACCAGAAGTAGGTGTCTGCGAACACAGTCAGAGAGCTCGCTTCATCTGGACACAGGAGGGGTCCAGGCACAGAAGGTGTCTCCAGGAGTTTGAGCTATCTCAGTCTGGGTGCTCGATGTACCCCGGACACAGGAGTAGTCTCTGTGAGAATCCATGCGGATAGCAGCTGAATAGGAGGGGAGCTCTCTCAAGTCTGGACGTTGAAGGTGCCTTCAGACACAAGGAGGAGACTCTGTGAAACTCAATGCTGGTAAATGCTGGTAAATGCTGGTAAATGCTGAACATATGTGTTGTTTTGGCCCCGGCTGGTAGAGTCGGGACCCGGATAGATAGGGAAATCTATCTAAGTGTAGTAAGTGGCTAGACAAGCCTAGGTCTTCTGTTTATGATTTGTTTTTATCCGTTTGCTGTGGACTTTAATAAAGCTGGTTGCGGCCAGTTTTCACCAGAACTGCTGTCTGAATGAACTGTTTCCGTGCCACTCTGTCTACCCGGACGGCGATCCCAGAGCTATATCCCCTGAAAAGCTTACAGCATGTGTTCAGAACAACTTACTGCTGTGATAAGTTTTGAAAAGAACTAATCATTGCAAAGAGTCGACTGCGCTCAAGACTGACTGATGCAAACCTGGAAAAGCAGTTGCAAAACTATCCGTACTACCCAGCGTCGGACTGGCCCGCCAGGACACCGGACAATCCTCCATTAGGCCCAGGGTCCTCGATGGGCCCTCATGCCACATACAGTGGGGGGCCAGTTGATAACCATGGTCATTAGAACGACTATGGGCAGGGCTGGGATGAGGGTTAGGCAGCATAGGCACCTGTTTAGGGCTCTACCTCATGCCTACCCAAGGGGGGCGCAGGTACGGAGGTGAGCAATGTCAGTCACTGACACCGCTCACCCCTCTCTCTGTCCTGAGCCCAGGTTGCCACTCCCTTTCTGCTTTCAATTGCATTTGTGGCTATCAGACGTGAATGCAGTTGCTGTCACTGCCGGCACAGGAGCATAGGAGCTGTCATCTCTTCTGCTGTGCCGGGATCTCCAGCAAGATGCAGGCCACTTCCGGCCTGCTCCTTATTAAAGAAGGGTAGGTAGGGGATGTTGGATGGCGCAGTGCAGTGACATCATCACGCAATCCAGTGTTCACTGCTGCTCAGAGGAGATGGTGGATAGGAGCCTGGATTAGATGAGTATGAGCTTTTATATTTTTAATTCTTATATTACTGTGCAGGGGGGTATAAAATCAGGGGAGAGGCTGTGCACATGGGGGAGTAAAATGTGGGAAGGGTATGTGCTGATGGGGGAATAAAATGAGGTGAGGGGTTATGCTGATGGAAGAATAAAATGTAGTGAGGAGCTATGCTAATGGGGTAATAAACTAAGGGGCTGTGCAGATAGGGGTATAAACAGATGGGCCGTGCAGATGGGGGAAATAAACTGACAGGCTTTTCAAACCCTGAGGGGCTGTGCAGATGGGGGGATAAAATTAGGGACTGTACAGATGGACAGAATAAGCTGAGGAGCTGGGCAGAGATGGGATAAAATGAGGGGCTGTGCAGATAGAGGGGTATAAGATGATGGGCTGTTCAGATAGGGTGCTAAATAGAGCGGCTGTGCAGATGGGGGATTAAGCTGAGAGGCAGTGCAAAGGGGAAAATAAAATGAGGGGCTGTGCAGATCAAAGGAATAAAATGAGGGGCTGTGCAGATGGGGTAAATAAACAGAGGGGCTGGACAGATGGGGAATAAGCTGACGGGCTGTGCAGAAGAGGGGAAATAAACTGACGAACTGTGCAGATGGGGGAATAAACTGATGGGCTGTGCAGATGGGGAGAATAAACTGAGGGGCTGTGCAGATGGGGGAATAAATTGAGGGACTGGCAGAAGGGGGATACAATGTGGGGCTGTGCAGATGGGAAGAGTAAACTGAGAGGCTGTGCAGATGGTGGAATAAACTGAGGCTGTGCAGAGGGGGGGAATAAAATGAGGGTATGTGCGTTTGGGCCATGAAATGAGGAGTTGTGAAGAGGGGACAGCAAAGTATGTGAGGAGCTGTGGTGACCATACTGTACATGGTGCTGTGGAGGTCATCATACTGGAGGCTGTGGTGGCCATACTGGATAGGAGGCTGTGGTGAATATCATACTGTTTGGGGTGTTGTTTGTGGGCCATAATACTGTATGGGTGTTGTGTGGATCATCATACTATACATGAGGGCTGTTTTGAACATCCTACTACCTATGGTGGTCTGTGGTGGACATCTGTCATGGGTGTGTCGCGGCGGAGATCGTCGCGATTGCACACCCTGACTTCGCACAGCTGAGTTTCTGGTGCTGGGTGTTTTTCGGCACTGAGGGAGTTAATTCTTTCTCTCTCGGTGCTGGACTGACCAGCCTCGCCCAGCTGCGATTGATGTTTTGTTATTTAGCTTCCTTCATATTCCTGCTGGTCTGCTGGGGAAGTTGCCGGTGAAAGCATTCATTCAGACCAGCAGAGTGGATCGTTTCTGAGAAGACTTAAGCTAAGAGTGCCTGTTGTGGTTTTTCCTCTCCTCGCTTATTGTTTATCTCCTTTACCTTTTGTGTTCCTCTGTAGTGGAAGTTCTGTATGCAAGACAGTGTTTTCTTTACCCTTGTCTGTTTCGTTTGTCTTAGACTGTGTGTAAGCTGTGACCTGCCCATTCCCTGTGGTGGTAATCAGGGTCCTTCTCAGGACTAGATTACAGTGGTCAGGGATCTACAGGAGACAGGGTTACGCTGGCGGCCTGGACCTCTGTACCATTAACAGTACCTCCAGGTAGAGGGACTAGTCAGGACCCCAGTTCAGGGTCAGCATAGACCCCGGTCCACCTCTATCCTGAGACAGCGTGACACGTACACAGTATTGACCCACAATTCATAGGATATGATGTCAGGTAAGACATTGCTGGCAGATACTATGTATACATGTTGATATTTTCTATTATATGTAATATAGAATGTTGTCACATTAGATATAGGTTACTATCATAGAATATATCTGTTATACGTCGTGACAACATCATACTATATATGGGGGGGCTGTGGTGATGACCATACTATATATTGGGAGGTTGTTGTGGACATCATGTCGGATGGCGGTGGTGACCATCATGGGTGAACAGTGTGAGGAGTGGTTACAGTTTGAAGAGGGCAGCGTGGTGGGCAGTATGAGGGCATAGTGTGAAAAGGGGCACAGAATGGATATGGAGAGGTGAACGTTTTTAAATAGAGACACAATATGGAGAGGGGTTAGCATCGTGGGGGGACAGTGTGGAGATATGGAAAGTGTAATGGAAAATTAGAGAGGGGACAGCCATGTTATAGGCCGTGGTTCAAAAGGGCAGATTGGTTTGACGATTAAAGCTGATAATGGTAGACAGTGTGGAGGCCATATACCATAGGAGGATTATTTGGAGCATAGTATGTACAGATATTTTTATGCAGAGGGCATATTAATAACACTCTTATTTTTAAGGATACTGTGTCAGAATGTGCTGCAAAAGACCGGAGAAGATGGAGGTCTGCAGAGAACAGCTGTAAAGGGTATGCCACACTAAACGATATCGCTAACGAGATCGCTAACGAGATCGCTAAAACGTCACTATTTAGCGATCTCGTTAGCGACCTCGTTGTGTGTGGCATGTAGCAACGATGTGGCCCCTGCTGTGATGTCGCTGATCGTTCACTAGCGTTCTGGACCGTTTTTTGATCGTTGGCGTCCCGCTGGTGAGCCTATATCGCTGTGTTTGGCACCTTTTGCGAACGACGAGCGACCTCGTTTGTGACGCATATGACAGCGGCGCAGGCGGGACTATGGTTTTTTAGCATCACGGAGTGGATCGCAATATCTGTAAGTTCTCTTTTGCGTCACAGAGAGGATCGCAGAAGTTGCAAAGCAGGCTAGCAGGACGCAGAGAGCAGGAGCGATGCTGGAAATTCCTATGAATCAGAAGCGCTCAGTACATGCTAATGAGATCCTAACGACCGCCAAAGTCGTTAAAGAGATCGCTGACCACTGATGAGTTGTTTATGAGATCTCCTGTTTGGCAGCTACTAGCGACCTAAAAGCGATCACACCAATGATCTCGTTAGTTGCGTCGTTATCGTGATCGCTAACGAGATCGCTAAGTGTGGCAGTACCTTAACTGTGAAATCATCATGGCATCTGGACAAGATAGAGATGAAATTAATTATTATTATTATTATAGCGCCATTTATTCTATGGCGCTTTACATGTGAGGAGGGGTATACATAATAAAAAACAAGTACGGTAATCTTAAACAATACGAGTCATGACTGGTACAGGAGGAGAGAGGTCCCTGCCCGCAAGGGCTCACAATCTACAAGAATAAGACAATGTAATCTATAAGGTAACTGGATGTAAATGTTTATTTGTGATACTGACTAATTCTCAACAGAACTGTGGCTCCTGATGAGCAGCCTCTGATGGGTCGGCGGCCATGTTAGTGACCACGCCGTTAACATAGAAGCCCAGGATGGGGGGGATACGTAGAGGTCCAGGATGGTGGGGAAGTGTAGATGCCCTGGATGGAGGGGATGTATAGGGGTCCAGGATGGGGTAGGGGATACATAGATTCCCAGGATGGGAGGGGATACATAGAGGCACAGGATGGGGGAGAATACATAAAGGCACAGGATGGGGAGGCAATACATAGCGGACCAGGATTTGGGGGATACATAGAGTCCCGGGATAGGGGGTACACATGGGCCCAAGATGAGGGTGATACGTAGGGGCCCAGGACAGGGAGACAGAGGGGCCTAGGATGGGAGACATTATTAAATAAAAGGGGCAAGGATGGGTGACAATTACTGTAAGGGGGCCAGAATGAGAAACATACATTGTTTATGGTGGAAAGTGGGGAAATAATTACTGAAGGGGCCTATTAGGGGACATAACTGCTGGTATTTGTCCCTTGTATGTGGTATTATTCGGTCACTATGTTGTGCTAATATGTGGTGTAATGGTGTGGTGGTATTTGTTCCCTGTATATGGTATTATTCGGTCACTATGAGTTGATAATATGTGATCTGGTCATGGTGTGGCGGCATTTGTTTCTTGTATGTAGTATTATTCGGTCACTACGTGGTGGTAATATGTGGTCCGACCATGGTGTAACAGTATTTATCCTTTGTATGTGGTGTTATTTGGTCACTGTTTGGTGATAATATGTGGTGTGGTCATGATGTGGTGGTTTTTGTTCCCTGTATGTGGTATTACTCAGTCACTATGTGGTGGTAATATGTCATCTGGTCATGGTGTGGATGTATTTGTCCCTTGTATGTGGTATTATTTGGTCACTATGTGGTGGTAATATGTGGTCTGGTGATGGTGTGGGGATCTTTGTCCCTTGTATGTGCTATTATTGGTCTTGGTATAGAGGGTTGTGTTGTGTATGGAGGTCACATGTTCTCTCTGATATCAATAAGGGGAAGATTCTTTATTTCCAATAGAGATAAATTACTTGGAGGCTTAACCCCTCCCTGTCCTGTGTCTATTACACAGTAGTAAATATGCATTTAGAGAGGTTCACTAATTAAAACAAGTAATTGTCTATCCTAAGGCCACATTCACACGTTCAGTTTTTGCTCAGTAATTTACATACGGTACTTGTAAGCCAAAATCAGGAGTGGGTACATAGTGCAGACGTGGTGACGTGTTTCTATTATACTTCTCCTCTGATTGTTCCTCTCCTGATTTTTACTTACAAATAAGTGATGTAAAATACTGAACGTGGCCAAAGGTATTAATAAGTTATTGATTGGTGGGGGTCTGACTGCTGGTCAGAATGTGGAACTTTTATCCCCATTAGGCTGGAGCGTCATGTGCGACTTGACCTCTGATCCATTCATTCCCTCAGCAGCTGTGGGTGCTGCACTTGGATTTTTCTGGAAGCCCCAAAAGCAGCTCATTTTTAAAATGGGTATAAAAGATCCGCATTCTTTCAATCGGTGCGGATTTCAATGGTCGGATTCCATCGATCAATAGATTATCACCTACCTAACCTGTGGATCGGTGATAACTTTTTTTACCAAAGAAAACCTTTAATGCAAATTACCATAAATGTAGATTCCAGTTATAGTGTGTGCACAGTAGATGTGCAGGAGCACAGTCTTCTTTTTCACAAACTAAAATCCTGTAGCCGTTCCTCATAGGACATGGTTTGCAGACCGGTCACCATTCTGGTCGCTCTTCTCTGAACTTGCTCCAGTTTGTTGATGTCTTTTTTAAAATGTGGTGCCCAAAACTGTACACAGTATTCCAGATGAGGTCTGACCAAAGAGGAGTAGACTTCACATGACCTAGACTGTATGCTTCTGTTAATACATCCCAGAATTGTATTTGCCTTTTTTGCTGCTGCATCACACTGTTGACTCATGTTTTGTCTATGATCTATTAGTATACCCAAGTCTTTTTCACATGTGCTGTTGCTTAGCCCTATTCCTCCCATTCTGTATACGTTTTTTTTTTCATTTTTATTGCCTAGATGTAGTACTTTGTAATTTTCCCCATTAAAAACAATTCTGTTAGTTGCTGCCCACTGCTCCAGTTTATTTATCTCTTTGAATCCTCTCTCTTTCTTCTCTAGTATTAGCTATCCCTCCTAGCTTTGTGTCATCAGCAAATTTAATCAATTTACCCTCAATTCCTTCAGCTAAATCATTGATAAAGATGTTGAACAATACAGGGCCCAGTCCAGAGCCCTGTGGTACCCACTTGAGACATTCTTTCAACTAGATAAGCCAGTTATGAATCAAGCTAACAGTTGCCTTGTACATTCCATACTTAGTCATTTTTCAGTAAGGATTGTGTGAGGTACTTTGTCAAATGCTTTGCTGAAGTCAAGATATACTATATCTACAGCATTTCCATGATCCACCCAGTTAGTGATTCTGTCATAGAAGGAAATTAAGCTAGTCTGACATGACTTATTAGTTACAAACCCATGCTGACTCTGGTTAATCACTTCATTCTTATCCAGGTTCTTACACACATGTTGTTTAATAATTTGTTCAAACATCTTTCCTGGTATAGAAGTCAGACTCACTGGCCTATAGTTCCCTGGGTCCACCTTCTTCCCCTTTTTGAAGATAGGAACAACATTTGCTCTTCTCCAGTCTTCTGGGACTTCTGTTCTCCAACATTTTTCAAAGATTATGGAAAGTGTTTCAAAAATTTCTTCTGCTATCTCCTTCAGTACTCTGGGGTATAATTCATCTGGACCTGGAGACTTGAATTCATTTATGTTAGCTAAGTGTTTTCTCACTATCTTTCTGTTTATAGATATCCTGGATTCTCCTATTTCTTTAATAGGACAGTGAAGATCAGATGATGTTACATTTCTTTTCTGAGAGAAAACAGATGCAAATAGGAATTTAAAAGTTTGGCTTTTTCATCCTGTAAAAATCCTATAGCATCTTTGACTTTTATTTTATTTTAGACATATCCCTAAAATCCTTTTTATTGCTTTTGACTTCTCTTGTATGCCTTAATTCATTGTCAGCTTTAGATAATCTGATTCGTGCCATGCAGGTTTTGCAGACAGCATTATATTGTTCTTTAGATATCTCTCACTCTTTCCATTTGATAAACATTTCATTCTTCCTTTTTAGCATGTGTTTAAGTTCTGTGTTCATCCATCCTGGTTTCCTTAAATGCTTTCTATTCTTCCCTCTTTTCGGAATTGTTAATAATTGTGCTTTGAGAATCTAATTTTTCAAGATTTCACATCTTTCCTGGACATTTTTGTCCTTAAGGATATTCAGCCATTGGATCCCTCAAATTCTCTTTCTGAATCCCTTAAAATCTGCCTTTCTGAAATCTAACCTTGACGTCTGAGTCTTCCTCTTCTTGTTATCCAAAATTCTAACATAGCATGGTTACTGCCTCCTAGGGTCCCATCCACTCTTACCTCCTCAACCATTTCCTCCCTGTTTATAAGGATTAGATCCAAGGTAGCAGATCCTCTTGTTTTCTCCCCTACCTTTTGGAAGATAAAGTTGTCCGCAAGAGAGGATAAGAATTTGCTTGACCTTTTAGTTTTGCCTGAGAGAGATTCCCAACAAATGTCTGGATAGTTGAAATCTCCCATGACCACTATGTCATATTTTTGGTGAACTTGGCCATTTGATGCATAACGAGTTCATCCATATCTTCAGCTTGCACAGGCGGCCTGTAGTAAATGCTTACAATGGGGTCCTTTCCATTGTTCTCGCCTTGTATTCTTACCCAGTTTCCACAGAACTCCCAGTCTCTGAAGCTTCAATCTCTGTGCAGATTCCAAAGAGAAGCATTTCCAGCTATCACATTAGGGGTGAGTTATTTAAATGTTTGACCAAATATAGAAAGATAATTTTTAAATTGATGTTATAAATATCCAAACGGCCCAGGCACAAAAAAAAGGTTCCCCATCCGTTTTAGACAAATTCATGAATGCAACTTTTCAAAGAACTAGTTATGGTCAATATTATTATTATTTATTTATATAGCACCATTAACCCCTTAGTGACAGAGCCAATTTGCAGCTTAATGACCGGGCCAATTTTTACAATTCTGACCAATGTCACTTTATGAGGTTATAACTCTGGAACGCTTAAACGAATCTTGCTGATTCTGAGAATGTTTTTTCGTGACATATTGTACTTCATGTTAGTGGTAAAAAAAAATGTATATGATTTGCGTTTATTTATGAAAAAAACAGAAATATGGTGAAAATTTTGAAAATTTAGCAATTTTCAAATTTTAAATTTTTATGCCCTTAAATCAGAGAGATATGTCACACAAATTTCTTAATAAATAACATTTCCCACATGTTTACTTTACATTAGCACAATTTTGGAAACAAAATTTTTTTTGTTACGAAGTTATAAGGGTTAAAAGTTGACCAGCGATTTCTCATTTTTACAACACCATTTTTTTTTTAGGGACCACATCACATTTGAAGTCACTTTGAGGGGTCTATATGATAGAAAACACCCAAAAGTCACACCATTCTAAAAACTGCACCCCTCAAGGTGCTCAAAACCACATGCAAAAAGTTTATTAACCTTTTACTTGCTTCACAAGAACTGAAGCAATGTGGAAAGAAAAAATTAACATTTAACATTTTGAAAATTTTTTATTTCAGAACCAATTTTTTTTATTTTCACAAGTGTTAAAAGAGAAAATGAACCACAAAATTTGTTGTCCAATTTCTCCTGAATACGCCGATACTCCATATGTGGGGGTAAACCACTTTTTAGGAGCACAGCAGAGGTCGCAAAGGAAGGAGCGCCGTTTGACTTTTTCAACACAGAATTGGCTGGACGCCATGTCACGTTTGGAGAGCCCCTGATGTGACTAAACAGTGGAAACCCCAAACAATTGACCCCATCTTGGAAACTAGACCCCCTAATGAACTTATCTAGATGTATGGTGAGCACTTTGAACCTCCAAGTGCTTCACAGAAGTTTATAACGTAGAGCCGTGAAAATAAAAAATCAATTTTTTCCTCAAAAATGATTTTTTTAGCCAGCTATTTTTTATTTTCCCAAGGGTAACAGGAGAAATTAGAAACCCAAAATTGGTGTGCAATTTGTCCTGAGTATGCTGATACCCCATATGATGGGGTAAACCACTGTTTGGGCGCACGGCAAGGCTTGGAAGAGAGGGAGCACCATTTGACTTTCTGAATGCCATGTCGTGGCCCCTGATGTGCCTAAATAGTGGAAACCCCTCAATTCTAGCTCCAACCCTAACCCCAACACACCCCTAACCCTAATCCCAACCCTAACCCTAATCCCAATGCTAACCCTAATACTAACCCTAATCCTAACCCTAATCCCAACCCTAATTCCAACCCTAATTGTAACCCTAACCCTAATTGTAACCCTAATCCCAATCCTAACCCTAATCCTAACCCTAATCACAACCCTAATTCCAAATCTAATTGTAACCCTAACCCTAATCCTAACCCTAACCCTAATGGAAAAATGAAAATAAATATATTTTCTTTATTTTATTATATGTGCCTAACTAAGGGGGTGATAAAGGATGGGTTATTTATTATTTTTTTTTATTTTGATCACTGTGATAGCGTTTATCACAGTGATCAAAATGTCCTGCACAGAATGAATGAATCTGCCGGCCATTTTCTTTGCAGGCAGAAGACTGGGAGCTGCAGGAGCCATAGGAGGATGGAGGGGACACCGGGAGGTACGGGGGGATCAGGGGTCCCGGGGACCCTATTTCTCTCCCCACTGATGTGCGATCACATCAGAGGGGAGAGAAATTACATGCAGGATCGCGGCTTTTTTTTCTTTTGCGATCGCCGTTATATGGTTAATAACGGCAATCGCAAAAGCGGGGGCTTCCTATGTTCTTTGGGGATCTGCTCCGGGGCAGATAGCTTTCCTCTTTCTATCTTTAGGTGTAGTTATCCTCTCAGGCTGTGACGAGGCGTCTAGGACCAACGTAGGAATGCTCCACGGCTGCCTTTAGTTGTGGTGGTTAGTCAGGGTGCTGCAATCCAGTAGATTCCAACCTCTCTGGTGTATTGCCGTTTTTGCCTGCTCTCCTCAGCTACCAAATCATAACACATACCTTTCCTTGGCCTTCCCCGCCATCACCAGTCTTCCAATTTGCTCTTCTGTCTTCAATCCTCACTCCCTGCCTCCGGCCATTTTCAGCCAGATCTTTCATTCACTAGGCCCCACGTCATCAAGAGGGGCACAATTTGAATCGCACCCCACCCGATGAATTGGAGCTTAATGAAAGAAATGCCCACTTGGAAGTGGCCAATCATAGATAGAGAAAAGAGGATAGAAGAAAGAAAAGCCAATCGGAGGACTTACGGTGGCGAAGGGGACGGCTAAGGAAAGGTTAGCATGAGGGGGTAGGGACTAAATGTGCAAATCAAAATTTCCCCACGAATCGAGTAAATCTTGTTAGACTCAATCAACTCAAGTAAGTGCTTCTTGCGGAAGATTGGAGTCGTTTTTCAGGAAATCTAGGATGTGAACATGCCACTATTTTTCCATATTTACATTGCCTTTTGCATCTTGTGCCAGTATGTAAATCACCATGACACCAGTCAGTAGGAACATGAAAAATGTAAAAAAAAAGAAAAAAAAAGTTGGACTTTGATGTAACTTTTTTTAACACATAAATATCCTGATGTTCTTTTCCAATCATTATGTCTCTTAAAAGACCAAATGTCCAAAGAACAAACCGCATCATTTAATAAGTATCTTGACTACTTTTAGCATTGTATTTTAATTCAAACACAGCTTGCATTTCCTTTGGACAAATATATACAGGATAGCGTAACAATGACATAATGTTTAAACAGTGAATAATGAAAGAAACAAGGACTTCACCAAAACCAAAACATTGGCCTTTGATAACCAGATAAAAGAATATGTTATCCGCACCTTTGTAAATAGTTCTGAAAGAGAAGCCTTGCTTATAACATTTCAGGTTAAATATTAAATGGGTTGTCCAGCCCTCTCAATTATTTTTTTTTTCAAAAGCTTTGGTTGGGTTTCCATAGATCAGTTGTGTTCAATTAGTTATTCTTATTCTCATGAGAATGCTCATCTTTACCAATACCACTCCGAAGAGAAATGCAGAAAACCAGCTTTGTTTCTGTTACTTCCCAATATAGAAAGAGTAAAAGGTGATGTCCAGCCCGTCGATTTGTTACCAAAAATGTTGCATTGTAGAAAATAACAAAATACTTGCCTTAAAACCTTCCAGGGCCCCCACCGGTCTCACCATCGTGGTCTCCAGCAAAGGCGTTTTGATCCAAGCATGCTACTTGTGACCTCACTGGTGTCTACTGCACACAGAAATTGGCAGCACTCCTCCTCCCATCCAAATTGTTTATCTTCTTAATATATTGCAGTCATATTATATAGAACTGTGTACTTACACTTGCTAATTTTACCTTTCTATCCAGCTAATTCTTCTCTTTTCCATTATGTCTATGACATCACATGATTAATACCAGACTAGCTGATTCCTTCTAAGCTCTATGTAGAAAGAGGAGGTCAATTTTCCCTGCACGAGTCATCACTATAAAAATTCCTGGCAGGGGGAAGGAGGGAGCAGTTGGTCAGGAGTTGAAGAGGGGGATGACTCATGCAGGGAAAAGAGACCTCTTGTTTCTACATAGAGCAGAGAAAAGAGAAGAATTAACTGGGTAGAAAGGCAAAATGAGCAATTGTAAGTACAAAGTGCTATATAATATGATGACTGCAATACATTAAAAGGATAAAAACTGATGAGAGGGGTGCTTCTTTAAGGTAAGTATTAATCAGTTTCTACTAGTTTTTTGAAAAAAACAAATAAATGTGCAGGACAACACCTTTTACGCCTTCACATAGTTGGAAGCATCACATACAAAGCTTGGTTACTGTGGCTCCTTACTGCTACTATCTCATATATTTTCTCCAGTATTAGGCCGGGATCACACATGCGAGAAACAAGGCCGAGTCTCGCATGTGAATTCCCAGCCCTGGCGCCGGCACTTGCGAGTGAGTGTGCGGCTGCATGTATTTCTATGCAGCCGCTCGCTCCACTCCCGAGTGCGGGCGCCAGAGCTGGGAATTCACATGCGAGACTCGGCCGTGTTTTTCGCATGTGTGATCCCGGCCTTAAAAGAATAAAAAAAAGTCTAAAGATGCACTTTACATATATTTCTATTGCATAGTGAAAAGGCACCAATAGGAAAATAGATGAGAACCCACCGACTTCTTATATTCTTCCTTTTTTATCTTTCCCAAGCCACTCGTACACAGTGACCCCATAGCATTTTTCACATAACCTCCCAAAAATATTGTTTCTCTATTTAAGTCCATGGGGAAAAAAGACTACAAAACTAGCTAAAATCACAAACACAAAACATCTGGCCACTCTAAAAAAAAAATACATGCAGCCAGACTGCTCAGATGCAAAATCTGAGGATATATACAAACGATGTGGAAGTCTGTGAAAAAGTCATATCCTCATGCGTCTGCATTTACATGTGGATCGAGATGGAGATTTTCCATTGCAATGGCTGAAATCTGCAAACTATTGTCACAAAATCAATAATGGATAAGTGTATGCTGTAGACAGCTTAAACATATTTTTTTCCAGGAAAGTCCAACTTAGTTAAAGGAGTTTTCACCAAATCCATAGTATAATGCAGGTGTGGACTGGAGCTGAAATTCAGCCCTGGCATTTGAAATCACACAGGCCCATGTTGTCCCCATTCCCAAGAACCAGATGGGATATATTACATAATATTACCCTGGATGGAGGAAAGGAAGATTTGCTACAAGACCAATATTGCTAATGATACCCGTGGCCTGCTGGGGTAAGTGACAGAGTCAGTGATCTTGTGCTCCGTCACAACTCTTAGCAGTATAGGTGTCTTGAGAACACCGATTCTGTTAACAACGTAGCAGACAAGGCAGCCCACGATCAACAGGCCCTTCTGGCATTTGCCAGAATTGCCAGATGGCCAGTCTGGCTCTGGAATAAGGGATAACTTGGTGATTACTGGGACACTTAGCAATCTCGTGTACAGGCAGTCCAGGTCCCATCTTGAATGAAGAGGTGGCGGACACTCTCTCGAGTTCTGCTCCATTTTTTGCCAGATTGACAGACATATTGGAGCTCTGTTCTTGGCTTTCTCTGTCAGTCCCATAGACAATAAATGGAGCTGAGGTCAAACTCAGGGTGGACATATCATTGGTGCAACCTGTGCAGCCGCACAGGGGCCCAAGAGGTGAGGGGGCCCATTTATACCTCCAAAGAAGGTGCAATTTTGCATATTTAGGAGATCTTGGGCTGCACAGGGCCCTTTTCTGACTTTATCCGCAAGTGGTCAAACATGTGCATCTCTGCACCATTCAAGACGGGGCTCAGAGTTCCTGTACACAAGATTTCTAAGGGTCTCAGCATCCCTTGTCCTATGAATAGGGGTAACTTGCAATTTTTAGAAAACTCTTTTATATAAAGGTATTATCAGAGTGTATATTTTACACAACTATTCCACAATGTGTTAATTCTACTTTAAAAAGGACCTATTGCCAGATTGCTCTCTGAGTAATCTAAGTTGGGTTTTTTTTGTTGCTTGCTTGTTTTTTTTTTTAAATCCATCATATGGTTCTAGAAATATGGGCCTTTTTTATTTAGTGATAATTTTTGTTGTCTTTACTAAGGGGAAATAACTTATAGGCTCCTCAGGGGCGTGTCTTTAGGATACTCTGCATTATTACCCTGTGAGTCATGCCCCCTTGGAAAAGACCAAAAAAATTAGCATCACCTAAAAAGGTCCATATCTCTGGAGGTGTATGATAAAAAATGACAAAAACCTGAATAATCAGTGGAGAAGCAAGAATAAAATAAGAGCAAAAACAGATCACTTTTGACCAGATGACCTGTCCTCTTTATAGTGATACTCATTGATAACCATGCTGGTTCTCTTTCACTTACTAACGTCAGAAAGTAAAATATGAGATATTTAAGTAGGACTATTTTTTTTCATTTTTCATTTTGGATGAACTGGAACAATAAAAATGACACTACCGCCAGTTACAATGAAATATGACGTTCTGAATGAAGTGAAAATATTCTTTTATTTCTTTTTTATTTAAAAAAATTAATAATTGAGAAGTCACGCTGACATGTTGCACTACATGTAAAGAAAAGATTTCTTCATTATTAAAGGAATTTTCCCAGCTCAGAAAGTGATGACATACTGCACATATAGGCTATCACTTTCTGATCGTGCAGGTATGCATGTCAATAATCCAGCCTCTACATTCTCAGAATGAATTCTCCAAACAGTATGGCATCCCTTTCTGAAGTAGAGAACCCCTTTAAAAATTATGGACACTTTTAAGAAATATTTTAATTGAAATACAAGCATATTTGGCTATAAAGCATTTTGCAAACAGGTTAGCTTAAAAATTCAACAATATTTGGCTTCTACAGCCTCTATGTATCAGAGTCCATACAGGTATAGACTACAGAATAAGGTAACAATCATCTCTGAGCTTGTCTGATGGCAGGGTTTGTAACCAATATTCTCCAGAACCTTCATTTCAGCTGCTCATAAATCAGCTTAGAAGATTTTTCAGGAAAAGAGAGATAAGTGTTAACAATCCTGACATTAGATGAGCTCACTGACGTGTTATGTACTATGATACACAGTGGCTGTAGAAACAAAATAATCCAGAATTTTTAATTAAACCCTACTGCAAAAATGCTTTTAAATCTAAACTACGTGCATTTAAGTTTTAAAAAAAAGTCTCCAAAGCTGATTATATCCTTTAAAACAATGACACAGTCAGAGGATCACTTATATTGAAAACAAGACTTTATTACTGAAAGGGAACTTGTCGGTAACACTATCTCGTGCAAACAGAAATGGTGCAGAATAGGGGAGTGTAAAACATTATAAAATATACTTAATATGGCACCATCCACTTTGCCACGGCACCGAAATTCAGCTTTTACTGATATGCAAGTTAGATGGGCATATCGGTGCACTTGCAGACTATGGCTCCTCTTTCCTACTCATCACTGCCACTGCTCTGATTCTTGATTGACAGTGGAGAGCAGAAGAGATGTTTTGCATCAGATCCGTTGACTTCATTGTGACCAAGAAGCGGTGTCGGTGGGGAGAAGTGAAGAAGATCCATAGACTGCAAGTGCACTGATGTGCCCAACAGTGCACTTGCAGATCTAATTTGAATATCAATTAAACAAGCATTTTTGTCGCAACACCACAGCGGATGGCACTGAGATAGGCATCATTCATCGTGTCTTACACTGCCCTATCCCACACTACCTCTGTTTGCACAGGGATAGGGTTACTCACAGGATCCCTTTAACATATAGTAATGATCACATTTAAAAATACTAACTCTATGACAAGTATATGCGCAGTAGAAAGCAAGTATAAAAAATCCATAAAAATATATGTTGATGTACTTTCATTTAATAATTTAGAAAAGCATAATAAAGTTCAGCTGCTGTTTAGAACTGAGAAATGTAACTCATTCTACAAATATTTTGGGGGGTTTTCTGGAGTGCTTATTCGTTTTTGCATTCTGGTTGTCAAGATTCCCAATAGACATAGATACAAAGGAGGAAATGCTGAGTTTTAGGCTCCGGTCACTTTATATCCTCGCCCCACTCATGGCTGTTATGATTGATCCACGGTGTAATGGATCCCGATGCATTCTGATACACTTACCACTTTACAATGGTTGTTTTTGGCGCTTTTTGAGCAAGAGAATATTTTAGGACATTGAGTTATTTTGGCAGTCAAAAGGAAACTGAAAAAATCCCAGGTATAGATACATTAAAAATTGATTCTAGGGGAACTCGGGTTGCGCTGTGGAAGATGACCATTTTGCATTGCACCAACGCTTCAACGGGTCCTGATCAAGCGTTGGTGCAATGCGAAACCACAGCGCAACCCAAGTCGCCTTACAATCAGTTTTTAATGCATCTATGAAAAAAAGAACTATTTTACGGAATGGTGAGTGCCACTTTTTTTTATGGTGCCGAATCAGTCTTGCCTTATTTTCCACTGAATAACATTGAAGAAGTTAAAATATTTTAAAGGATTATTTGGCAAAAAAAAAAATAAAAAATTGGGATTTGTCTATTGATCGCTTTTCCCTACCGCAGCCAAGAAGTGTTTCATAAGTTAATATTAGAAGGAGGTTTTTCTGTGCTTGTTCCTTCCTCATTGGAGGTCAGTGGTTTCATGGCCATTTCTGGCTTATGTTGTTCTTTTTTCTGTTTTCTTTTCTGAAGATCTTTTTCTATTTTCTTTTCTGTATCTTTCAGAAGTGAAGTCAATAGGTTTAACAGTAGTGAAAGCCATGCAAGGCCAAAAATGATCCAGAAGTACACCAAAGCCCGGTATCCTTCAAATGGGTGAGTGCCTTTGGGTCCTAAAATAAAATATTGACTTGGTAAATAATTTTACTTACTTGTAATGTAAGCTAAGAATCTGTTTTCTCAAAATGTATCAACATATAAGGTAATAAAAATGATATATAAAAAAACAAACAATAAAGACACTCATAACACATACGGATCCTACTATGTAATCACCAAAGCCAATAGTGCTCAGTGAGATGAAAGCGTAGTACACTCCTTCTCCGTATGTCCATTTTTCAGTCGCTTTAAAAACCAATGGTGGTATTCCCAAAAACATAAGCACTCCAGCCAGCAGGAAAAATTATCATTGTTAGGTTTTTTGCTTTTTTCTAAAAAAAAAAAATACATATTTATTATATATATATTATATATATATATATTTATATATATTATATAAGCTGAATTGCTGGAGAGTTACAAAAAGTGGTCGGCGCACACTGTCAAATGGAGTATAAGGAAACTAATTTATTACCTATTGATAATGATTGTGATAAAAAAAGAAGCAACATCATCAACAAGTAATTGATTTACACATTGCTCAATAATTATTTGATATGTCACTGCGCTGTTACGATAGCTGACTGCTAAGTCTGACCTACACGTAGCAAAACTAAAGTATTTTAAAGAGGTTGTTGTTTCATCTTAAAGAAGTACTCCAATCAAGATTTGCATCCTCTTAATATATTGCTGTTATCATATTACAATTGCTCATTTTGCCTTTCTACCCAATTAATTCTTTGTTTAGGTCTTTGATATAACGTAATTTAAAAACTGACTAGCTGATCCTTCTGCGCGCTATGTAGAAACAGGAGGTCAATTTTCCCTGCATGAGCCATCATTGCAAAAGTCTCTGACAGGGGCAAGAGGAAGTAGCTGGGTCAGGAGTTGATGAGGGGGATGGACTCATGCAGGGAAAAGAGACCTCGTGTTTCTACATAGAGCTTAGACGGATTCAGCTAGTCTGTTTTTAATCACTGATGTCATAAACCTAAAGAGAATAATTAATTGGGTAGAAAGGCAAAATGAGCAATTTTTAATTACACAGTGCTATAAAATATGATGGACTGCAATATATTAAGAGGATATGATTCACCTGAAGAAGGCTTCACAGCCGAAACATGCTGTGTATATAGTTTTAATTGTTTTATATCAGAGTGAATAAATTTTACTTACAAACAATCTGAAATTCCTGCACCTTGATGGCAAAGACAGCACCATCCCTGGATCTCCTTTCTGCAAATTAACTAGGCTGAAAGTTAAAGGGGTTGTTAGTTTTACCTTTTTCACTCCTTTTCTGAGCAGACATTTTCCAAGTCTAACACACCAGTGGGATAGAGCTTTGCCAACACGACCAAGAATAATGACATTCAGAGGAATTCCAAATAAAGCATAAATCACACAGAAGATCTGGCCACCTGCCGATTTAGGTGCAATTGTTCCATATCCTAAAATTATAAAACAGGAATTTTGTGGAAAATTATGGATATCGTATATAAACTTAGATAACCTTAGACCCAGTTTCACACAGCAGTATCTCTGACCATTTTTTCATCTGCATTATTTGTAACAATTATTCTGACTCCATAACTAGGTTGCAAGTGAGGGATGCTCTTGAGACACCAGCTCTTGTCTGTCTCTATGTTACTGTACTAGTACTCACACAAAGAGATTTCATCAGATAGTTGACTTGATTGCAGAGGCACGTATAAAGATTCCAGTAGGTTTTTTTCAAGCTGAATCTTGTAGTTATGCCCAATTACAGTAGCAGTAGCTGTAACAGCTGCATTTGGTAAAGAAGACTATTCTGAACCAGAGCTGCAAGACATGTGGTTCTTAAGATGGCTGCTATGCTCACAATGAGGAAGAAGAAGGGAGGAGCTACGGAGGAAGACATGGAGAGAGAGAGGACAAACCTCTAGAATGCAAATCTTATTGCATGGCCACAATAAAGTACAATACTGTTGATTCCCAAGTTGTGGGATATGACAACAACACAGACATGTAATGGCAGACAGCCACACATCTAGTACTTTCCAGGAATTTTAATGTCCGTTTTCAATCAAGGCCCTTTGGGAGGGGCGAATTTGCCTCCATAAGTTTAGAAAATTAATAAAACTTTACAATGACGATAGTAAAAAGTACTGTATAAGAGGAACTGTACTTACCAATGGTGGTTACGACAGTGCCAGCAAAAAGAAGGAGCTGCTGAAGTCCCAGTTTGTTTGCTTCTCTGAAGTGTTATTTAGTAAAGGGTTCACTCCGTGCTTAACTGCATTTGTGATAACCTGTTCTTAAAATAAAGCTCCATTTTAGCAAAAAATAGAACCAACTATTTGTTCCTTTT